>OX376373.1:154741965-155941965 GCA_947369275.1 Nemotelus nigrinus
CAACCGCAAAACGAAACCTATGACAGGCATCACGAATTTATCATAATCGAATTTTCAATATCCCCCTTTTTTCGCACTACAATGAATCTCACCTGTTCACACACCCTCTTCACTAAAACTTATATTTGATTACCTTTGCAGCCGATCTATGCAATATGTCGCAAACTAGGGTGCTCTTCATTCAAATAACTTCCGCTGAACCAAAAATTGTGTTAAAATGTGTCTCACGTTTTTAATATAGCTCCACCATATTGTGTGGTTTGTTGAACTTTCGATTTCCATATGAACGATGAGCGAACGAGTGAATTCAATAGGAAATCATCCTTTGTCGGTTTGATATCATCGCCTATGGTGTGATTTGATTTTTTTTATTTCGAGTTTGAAATTTGCATGAATATTTAAGCAAATAAAAAATAATATTTAATATAAATTGTGAAAAATGTATGGAAAGAAATCAAATAGATTTCAGGTTTTCAGTTTCAGTAATTCAGTTGATGTTTAAATTAAAAATATGCACTCTGTCCAACTGCTGAACATTGATGTGCAGTACCGTGTTCCCACATTCAATCAATCGAAAACTCTACCTGATCTGATGAAATATAGGTTAACGTAAAAGTATGCCTACATATCTTCAATAATTAATGAAGCACAATGTGTTTAATGAATTGTACATAAACTCATCCCTTTAATTCTAGGGTATTTGATAAAATTACAACGAAACACCGATTCTCTTAATTTCATTTCATTGACATTTTTACGATACCATCAACAGCACAAAAATAAAACAATTGTATTCACGAAAATCCGAGATTAATTAACACAACGTAAAAACAACACAACCAACAGTGTCGGCGATCAGCAAATAGTCCGGCCAATACGTATACAAGTCGATCACAATTTGCCATTTTCAAGAGTGAAAATTTCACGCATATCAGTATATTTGAAATGAAAAGTCTGTTGCTTTCAAACAAGTACATACTCGCAACGGAAGAACCAATGAAAATAAATGAACTAAATTAAATACACAGATGGCTTAGCATTTCAAATTATGAAATGAGTTTTTTATTTTTCACTAAATTTTTGAACAAATATACGAAATTACTAGTGATTATCTTTCATATATTTCAAATCGTCATCTCAAAAAATCTTTTATTTGTGTTGGATGAAAACCAAAAGTTTGAGTACAAACTGCCAAGAACCAAAATTTGGGCACACTTGACAGCTCGAACTAGTTTCAAGAAACCGCCAGCAGAAATAAATAGGGTAAATTCTTCCAGGCTTTATGACTAGGCTTATATGTGAGACGAGTACTGATGCTGTCGAGGATGATATCTTACACAAACTTGGATTTGCACCAGCCTTTCCTGACTGCACTATACTCACTCCTAGCAACATCGCTAGAAAGCAGTTTACCACCCTTACTGATAACAAGGAATTACTGGAAATTAGTTTTTGATTTAGTAGACCCTCACCACCCTCCTCTCTCTTTATATCCGTTGCTCCTCCGTACATTTTCGGTTATTCCTCGGTACAATCTTCGAAAGGCTAATTAACCAGGATTGGCATCGTAATTTGAAAAAAATTAACTGACTTTCGTTCTTCCGTGGGTTATATATTGCTCTGCATTTTCCAAATTTCATTCCTACCTCAACGATTTTATCTCTATCTACACCCCTACCTTACCTTTGGTTTGTCCTACGAGTTTTAAGGGCGATCCAACTGAAAAATGATGCTCGGAAAAAGTTTCAAAGATCGTACACTGCCTCTGATCTTGCTCCCTGCGTTCCTCGGCTAAAATAATAATGAAGCAAATAATACACGTTTACTTTGCTGGTGTGCTTTCATCTATTTCTTCTTGAAAACTAAACCTTTTTGGTCATACATTCGTTCTCTGAAAATGTACACTCTCATCCCGAACCAGGTGACTTTCAATGGCTGTACATCTTCAATTACGAACGATGTATGTGAAATTTTCACAAACTTCTTTTCTACTTCCTTTAAAACTCGACAACATGCCCTCCATAGCCGTTCGATAATTTTACGGATAGATGTTCAGCTGATATGTTTGTGTTTTTGTGGTTTTGTGTTTCTTTTTGAGGGTGTTCCTTTTTGAGGTGTTTATCATAATCGTGTTGTCTTCTAGTGTAGTTTTTGAATGTTTTTGAGTAATCCTCTTTAAGGTTTTGTCCCTACTACTACCCGGGGACGAGCAGGGTTCAAAAATTGAAGAATAACAAAACGTACCAAAAATATACGAGAAGACAACACACTACAAATAAAAAAAATAAACAAACAAACAAAAGCACTCCCAAAAACAAACACACAACCATAAAAACACAAAAATAGCAGCCAGACATCAATCGGTAAAATTTACTAATGACTATGGGGGGCACGTAATCGAGTTTTATCAAAATTTGTTCCTCTTGTTTCCAATATTTATAAAATTTTTAAAGCTGGTGATGTTTCCTCCATCTTCAATTATTGTCCTATTTCATTTTTCATTTATTTCCCTAAGCTTCTTAGAAAAAATGTCTTCTCTAGATTGTAACGCATGATCCATCCTATCTTCTCTCCGGAACAACCTGGGGTCGTGGAGAATAAGTTAATTTTGACTTCCTCCATCCTTTTCTCATACGCAGCTGTCTTTGCCTTAGATCGTCTGGGACAAATGGACGTAGTGTACAGAGATTGACATACTGTCAATAAAAGATTGTTATTAGATAAAGTCAGGCAGGTTTGTGGCTTTGGTTCACTCCTTTCTTGGTTTTCGCCCCTTATCGTGTATGTAACGTTACTGTTTACTTTCCTTCCACAAAGGTCCATTACTCCTGTTAATTTTATCAATTACCTTCCTTCCGTTATCGAATCCCTATGTTTACTATATGTTGACGACTTAGAACTGTTCCGAGTCTTCAGGCCAGCTAATGACAGTAACCTTCTTCAAAATAATCGGTGTGCTCTTTCACTGTTTTTGTATGTTAGCAGCTGTAAACAAATGACCTTTTCTCTCGAATCTTATGCTGTTTCATTTTCTTATTCCTTTTCCAACAACTATTTGTCGCCCCTTAATCAATTCAGAGACTTGTGTCTGCCTTTTGATCCTAAATTAAAATTTAATTTCCATATTGCGGAAGTCACCGCTAGCCTCTCGAGTCTCTGGATCGGTCCTTCGGCCTGTCTCTAAGTTTGTTGAGATACATACATGTGTTTGCTTTTTTCTCATGTTACTTCGTTGGGTCCTCGAATATGCTTGTCAAGTGTGAGCTTCACATTTCTTATACCTTTCTGAGGCCATCAAGCGTGTGCAGCGCTGGTGCACTCCCGTTTTTTTCTTTAAATATAATATCCCTTAAACCTCATTTGTTACCCGCCTACCTCTTCTACAAATTTCCTCTTGTTAAAATCCCTAAGCATTTTAATGAATTGAGTCTCGGTCCTCTGTCACAATCGTTCTTAGCATTTAAACGAGGTTTGAAACTATTTATACTTTATAATTTTATTTTGTTGTGAAATATCAATTTTTATTTTTTGCAATTTTTTTCTCATTTCATTGCCGTAATTGGCAATTGCATTCTGTTCCAATGAATTTCGTAAATAAATAAAATAATAAATAAATAAGAGTTGAGCTTTCCCTTAACGGAAAAATTGTGTCTTTTTCGGTTAGAGGAAAGTTAGGAAACTTATTTTGGGTAAGTTTGTGCGCCCGTAGAACAAACCTATATTTTCGGGTAACCGAACCTACGCAATTTACTCCACTCGAATTAAATACAGAACGTGGTATGTTATCCGAACCTTTTTTGCTGGGATTTTTCACACTGTGGCTCCGAAATAAAATTACAGAACATTTTAAACCTAACTATGAAGGTTAGGTGGGAAACATTTGCTTTTAAAACAAGACGTTCCTTATTATGTGAATTATTTTTGATTCTTCTGTAATGGGCGTTTTCAAAGAAGGACATTGAAAATTTGTACATTAAACTGAGAGTTTGAAAAACTCCTCCTTTAACCTTTAAAAACGTCAGTTTGCGAAATACAGCAATTCCTCAAACAAATCATTCTTTATATAACTATTATTTGCAGCTCATCATTAATAAAATCATAAACCATTCAATCACCATATAATCAACCTTACATCCATACACCCTTTCTCCCAACACTTTTCACTATTGTCATCATTTTTCGCAAAACATTGAAAAATTGCTTTATATCCGAACGTCACAATCGATTCTGATGCGAAACTCAAGAGAGCGAAGAGAACCAGTAAACTAGCCGTTGTATAGCATCCGAACAACGGAACGATTTTATTATCCCAAATAGTGTAATAAATTTTAGATGTAATAACAATAAATCCCACATGTGACTTTTGCCGCTTGTAGTATTTTCAATGTGATGGTCCATGCTCGTATGTACCTATCTGCCAGTATCCTGAATAAAATTGACCTATGACTATGGATGAAAGATAGTGTGCACAGACTCGCCGTATTATAATAATAATACAATGACAACGTCCAGAATGACACCGGCCTGAGAGCGTACATACCGGAACAAGAATAAATGCAACAACAAATAATAACACCCCGGAAGACACACCAGGAATGACACCAACAACGATGACACCAGAAAATGTCAATAACACTGTAGTGGGCTAGTGACCAGGATTGTTTAAATATAGATACACAGGCAGGATGAGAGAGCTAGAATTGTTCTGGAATATAACGGCTGCCAAAAACTATTCCATAGAATAGATGGATGACATTCGATATGATGCAAATATTATGGGCTGGAGTGAATGAGTTAAAATACCATGATGATAGTTATCAATGTCAAATTTTCGGATGATTACAAGAACCACCAGTGATTTTGAAATAGTGTAAAACTTGCTCTATTGTCATGGCGAAGCTAATCATTGCGCTTAATTTACAAGACTTAATGAATTCTACATAAAAATACATTTTCAGCTACTTCGACCATAAACAATTATTCAAATTTAACCACCTTTGTAGGTTAGGATGAATTGAAATATTTTCTCATTTTGATTGTCCCTTAAATGTGTCTATAATATATTCATTTAAAATTGGGTATTTACGTGACTTAAAACTCCAAAAGTTATGCTTGCCTTGAAATGCGTTGCCCATACAGGGCGCAAACGTGCTTACTGAGATTATCTATCGAGCGTGTAGTCCGATTGAAATGAAATTTCAGAATGATATTGATGTGTATGAGGAGTATGTACATGGGGCATTTCAGGTGAAGCGAACAACGAAAAAAAGTCGAGGCTCTGGATTTCGTTCAAAACGTGCATAATGGTACTTCTAGAGAATATGAATGTGGGTACGCAAGTTCTCTTTTCTATAAGGTTTAGTTGCCAAGCTATGGGCTTTTGAATATTTGACAAAATTGATGAAAGGTTTTTTCGGAAGCCGATTCTGAGATTCGAATAAAAATCTGAAAAACGTTAAATATAATGATTTGTATAGAAAATTAGCTGTTCTTTTTAATTTTGAAATTAGATTTGAAAAAAATTTTTTTTTCTCTGTGAAACCGGAAGTAAACACTTCAACTCGTTATTTGAATAATTTGGAGCAGGTTAATTTTGTTTATTTTTATATCAAAACAAAGCTTAAAGTGTACTTATTTTATGATAAATGTTTTAGAATGGGATGGCGAGTAGTTTAGGAGGTAGGTGAATTTCCATTCAGAAAAGTCATATAAAGGGTGGTAGCGAGAGCTTGTTGGGTACAGCTAGTTGAGTCAAAAACAAAATTGATATCAAAATGTGATTAGTAACACGATCTCTTATTTGAAAAAGGTTTTATTTTCCATTAAAAACCTAATTAAAATATATGGCGCCTGTATAATATATATGACGCCAAACCATATTCAATTTTCCGTTATTTTTCAAGTTATTGCTCAGCGCTTGCAGTGACTTGTACTTTCGGTGATAAGTTAAAGAGTTTTACCTAATTATGTGTATTATGTCTCCGTGCGACTATCAATATTTCAATACATTCGATTTGAAATTTCATCGGAAGGCTAAATACCTAAGAAAAACTCAAGAATATTAGCAGAAAACAATTTATGCCGAAGCTACAAGAAAAAACTGGTCGTAAAAACATCTCCAGAAATTAAACAAAAAAGAACTAGTTTAAAAAACGAGAGTAAAATTGTAAAAATTGTGAAATAAATTCAGTTTTACATAAACAAGTATTTTTTTTTACATTAAGTAAATTAACATTTGCAATTTTAAATATTTATAGTGATATATAATAGTTACTACAAATGTTTTGTTTTCACACTCATTAGCAATCCCAAGCAAGCTCTCGGTACTACGCCTCATACGACTTGTATTCAATTTTAATTCACCTACCTACTAAACTACTCGCCATCCCATTCTAAAGCTTTTATCATAAAATAAGTACACTATAAGCTTTGTTTTGATATAAAAATAAACAAAATGAACCTGGTCCAAATTATTCAAATAACGAGTTCAAGTGTTTACTTCCGGTTTTACACAGGAAAAAAAATTGTTTTTCAAATCTAATTTCAAAATTAAAAAGAACAGCTAATTTTCTATACAAATCATTATATTTAACGTTTTTCAGATTTTTATTCGAATCTCAGAATCGGCTTCCGAAAAAACCTTTCATCAATTTTGTCAATTATTCAAAAGCCCATAGGTCGGCAACTAAGCCTCATAGAAAAGAAAAATTCCGTACCCACGTTCATATTCTTTAGAAGTGCCATTATGCATAATTTGAACGAAATCCAGAGCCTCGACTTTTTTTCGTTGTCCGCTTCACATATTAAGTTCAAATTTATGTATCTTTATTTCTGTGGCAGAGGTGAAAATTTTAGTCAAGTGATTTGCAGGTACTTCTATATACATATCTATGAAAAAAAGAATTCCGGAAAAACAAAGTATCCAGAAAGGGAACTTATAATAATGAATGGCTTGTTATGATGTTTTTGAAAATGTCAACACTATGCAAAGGTAAACAAATGAACCTTTTTATCCAATTTAGATTGATGGTAACTTCTGACAGAAGAATCATTACGAATTTCGTAAGAGACTGACAAGAGGCGTGTGCTAGTTGACGCTTGTTAGTGCAGCTTTGTAGCTGCAGAAGACATGTGAAAAAACACCATTTAAATTATCGAGTCGCAAAATTAGGCGAAACATTTATAAATTACATGTTTTTCCAGGCCTGTCAGTTTAACATTTCCGAAATTCCGTGTCATCACTAAATTAACGATTTTTTGAGCACTCGAAACTTCTGGTCACGAGAATTCGCGACTGAATCTTTAAATGAAAATGAAATACACAGGATATGCTGGATTTAAAAAGTAGCAGATCTGATAGAAGTTTGATGCACATGTTAGAATCTCTGTAGCAGTAGTGACATGTTTCAAAATCACTCAAAAATAAAAATGTACAAGACTCTATAGCTTTAGATATAGTCATCAGATTTTAACAAAAATTGACACAGTAAATATACAGTTCCACCAGGTCAAAAAATGCGGTGCAGCGCGCCGGCCTGTGGCGGTTCAGTGCGCTCGACAGTCCAGTGGCGGCTCGTCAGGGTGGGCCCGGCCCGCCTGGCCCACCTTGACGAGCCGCCACTGGGCCCGCTCGACACAAAAACACTATTATAAGGAATACGCGGATACCAACAAGAAATATTTACTTTACTTTAACTCAGTAGCGGCTCGTCAGGGTGGGCCAGGCGGGCCGGGCCCACCCTGACGAGCCGCCACTGCTCGACACTGCTCCCTATTTTAAGGGGTAACTTTCGTAATTCATGTACCTACCGTATCTATCAGCGTGTATTTATCGATCCGAATGTATCTATCCGAAAATGGTATAACAAAAAATTCGATTTTTTGGACCGCACAAGGTAGAAACCTGCCTTAAGGTTAATTAACTGTGCTCTTTTCGTGTCTTAATTGAAATATTTGTGTTAGTTTGGTTTGAATTTCAAAGTTTTGTGGAAGTAATCATTGAATTACTGTGTAAATAGTCAAATTGCTGAGCTTTTTAATATTATTACGGTACAAAAAGGCACAGTTAATGAATATTCGTATGCTACAATAGGACAAAAAACCGATATCCCAAAAGAGTAGAATTGCTATACTACTGAAAACGAAAAATCACTCTGTAAAAGAAATTTCTCGTCTGCAGGGAGTTCTACTTGTAGTGGTCTAAATCTCGAAAAAAATTAAGGAAAATCGTGGACAAAATATGAAGACCACGCCTCAAGTAGACCGCAAAGTGGTATCAATTACTGCTACAAACCGCCTTTACTAATGGAAAAAGGTATCAATTGATATTCCTCCAGGACCCTCCCATTTTTAAAACGTTAATTATACTTTTTTAATCAAACGATATTTTTCAGATAGAGGATTTGTGAGAAGTCGCCCCGGAAAGAAATTTGATTCATCTTGCATCCAGAAAACTATTAAACGACGGCCTTCTGTTATGGTATGCGGAACGACTACCAGGACCACTATATTTTATCGAAGGAACCATAAAACAGAAAAAAATATTATTTTCAATACAGAACAGTTTTGGAGACCGTAGCGCTGCCATATTTTGATGCGACCAGTTTTTGGCCATCGTCGTTTACATTTATGCAGGATGGAGCCTCGTGTCACACCGCGAATTCTATAACAAGCATAATTTACGAAAAAAATATTCTTTTACTAAAATGACCAGGAAATTCACCAGATTTGAATTTGATTAAAAATGTGCGGCATGAACTAGAGGGCTACTTTATAAAGAAAAAATCACTGACCGTCAGATTATATTCAAATAGATTATTGCATAATGCGGTTCAGATAAAAGATTGTACGAGTATGTATCAAAACTTGCATAGGCACAGTGCACTATAGCACTATATATTAATACATATATATATATATATATATATATATATATATATATATATATATATATATATATATATATATATATATATATATATATATATATATATATATATATATATATATATATATATATATATATATTGATATTGTCACCATTAATTTAGGTGTCTTGTCGAACCCTTGTTCCCCGGCTGGGATACAAGGATGGCGGTTTCGAGTGGCCCTCGCTTACGAAGTCGGGCGCCACTCTTTGCATCTCGAAACTGCCAGTTACCGCCGCTCGAAGCGAGAAGGTTACTGCTGTTACGTCCGGATTCACAATTTTAAATAACAAATCAAATCAAACGGATTACTTTCAAATTTCACGCTCTGTAAAAAAGGTAATATTTTTCGGATGTGAATTACAAATTCTGCACTTAATTATCCACTTATCCTAGCACAACATTTAATCATGCGCTACCATCTATGGTACAGTCACTATTTTTAAGAAACAGTTTATGAATCTCCATAAAAATAAACTAGATCCTTCAAAACAAATCTGGCATCCAAGCTTAATACTATCTAACCTGATGGTACCGTGTCCTGTGCAACGCCACGCCGAGTTTGACTCCTCATTGGGGCTTTTTTCCGAATATCTTCACTATCCTCCAAAATTGATTCCCAATCTCCTCTGCAACACAAACTCTTGATTAATTTTATTTTCATGGATACCGCCGTATTTCGTCCTTAATACAAATTTCGCTTGTAGCTCGAACGATTATCTCCAGTGTTTGATCTCCGACGCTGGTCCAAATTTGAACAATGGAAATAAAAAAAGATTGCCACTTTAGTTCTCCTTCTGTCCAGTCTCCACCTCCGTGGGCTTACCCGGTCCAAGTTAAAAGGGGCTTGTGGTAGTCGAGTCACTTTGCCCGAAGTCTCGCCAGTATCCTCGCCTTCCGTTCCCAGCGGGATTTTCCTCCTCGGACCCGTTGCATGCACTCATACATTTTCCAACACCCGGCCGTTGCACTTTGCATCAGGGTATTGCTCGTTCATCGTACGGGTGGTCGATGATCGTTGATGGTCGTTTGGTTCAAAACATCCTATTGCTCGAGTGGTTTTTCTGTTTTGCTTGATAAGCACGGTAGAATTTTCTATTTTGCTTTTGATGAGCCTGGCTTTTCGACGGTGGGCGTAGTAATCCTGCATAAAAGTGTCGCATTCACCGCCTACTCAAACGCCTCAAATTTGTTCAATGTTTCTAAATTATAATCAAAAGTTAATCTTGCATTAGGGTGATCTGGACATCCCCCAGCTGATTAAAGAAGCTGTGTTTTATATCATGTTAAGTTACAATTTGAACACAACCCAAGTCCTGAAGTAACATTCGTTGAAATGCTACCTCTACTAAAGTTCGACCACGTCAACTATATCGAACATAAACTCGTACATAAACATAAACTACGTAAACTAGTTTGCTTCTCTATCAGCCTCATAGCTGTTTAGAAAGTGGTCTAGTAGATACTGTAGTTAGAAGTAGGTAAGTAGATCCGAAGAAATTACGACCCTGATTGACTTTAATGGGCCATTTAGACAAGCGTCCATGCGTCCCCGCGTCCATGCGTTTTTAGATTACGTGAGACAAGTCAACTCAAATCCAGTTTTTTGAAGGCGGGGCTAAGGCGATAAGTGGATGGATTTTACACGCTTATAATGATGTTTTTTTTGCTACGTGCAAATATATTGGTGACAGAAAATTGTATATACTAATCCATATGACTATATATACCTACATATATATGTTTGTGTCTAGTTATTCAGATGCATTCAATTTTTTTTAGTAAGGATGCAAAATATATATTATCCACATCATTATATAAGAAAATAATCATCCACAAAACATATATTTAAATGATCACCAACGAATCAACCACACATGCCACTGAGCGAAAGAAATCATTTTAGAATCTATTGTACATGAATCAGCATACTCCACCTCCTTCGCTCTAGACCCGCCTATATAAACAAAATCAAATTGACTCGTGTAAGCAAAACACGCTAGATCGCATGGACGCGTGGACGCATGGACGCTTGTCTGAATGGCCCATAAAGCTTATCAAAGCAGAGAATAATTGATACGGGAAACTCGATCGTTTTGCGGAATAAGCCTCCGAAAGCAGAATCAAATTGGAATTGTTTTTGCGGGATGATTAAAATTGAAAAAAATGTTATTTATCTTGAAAATTTTTAGTTGACAAGGTGGTTTCGAAAGCATGCACTGATTCTCATCAGACACCAGCACACAGTGCATACTTGACTGGTGTGACCACTTGCAGTTGGAAATCATTAACTGTTATTTACGCTGCTTGTGACAAATCATCCCGCAAAAACAATTCCAATTTGATTCTGCTTTCGGAGGCTTATTCCGCAAAACGATCGAGTTTCCCGTATCAATTATTCTCTGCTTTGATAAGCTTTAGAGACGATATACGTTGTCTATGCGATTATAGACAAGAAGGGAACCGTGATCACAAATCAATAACCTTTATGAGTAAATTATTTCCATGGATATAAGTCGGAGATGTTAAAATTTGTCACAACCAGCGTAAATAACAATTAATGATTTCCAACTGCAAGTGGTCACACCAGTCAAGTATGCACTGTGTGCTGTTGTCTGATGAGAATCAGTACATGCTTTCGAAACCACTTTGTCAAATAAAAATTTTCAAGATAAATAAAATTTTTTTCAATTTTAATCATCCCGCAAAAACAATTCCAATTCAATATATTAACTCTTATTTTATAATATTCTTTACACAACTCTTGACATCCTCCTTCTGAACCTTAACAATTTATAAATATATATATATGTATGTATGTATGTATATATATATATATATATATATATATATATATATATATATATATATATATATATATATATATATATATGTATATATAAATAATATATATATATATATATATATATATATATATATATATATATATATATATATATATATATATATATATATATATATATAAATATAAATATAGTACAATATGTATATATTCATAGAGCACGTTGATTTGGACAAGCAGTATTTATGGTAAACTGTTGATTGCAGAGTCAGCACTGGCTATTATTTTTATACTAGGGGATGGTGCGATCAAGTTTTCATATGATAAGCTTTGAGGATAAGTTAGATCGCACTTTTAGTATAAAGTGGTTTTTAAGAAAACTATTGCCAGGGTAATCACAGCTGCTATACAGGCTAGGTAATACCATTAATGTGTGAGAAAACCAATCAGAGCCAGCTGGCCAAAATAGTATGGCCACTGCATTTTAAGTTTTCTCGTTAATTGAAGAGTGTACGATTAATTTAATATATATATATATATATATATATATATATATATATATATATATATATATATATATATATTTATATATATATATATATATATATATAAATATAAATATAGATATAAATATATATATATATATATATATATATATATATATATATATATATATATATATATATATATATATATATATAATATATATTTTCAAAATCTACGGAGTTACAGGGTGGTCAATAAAACTGTTTCGGACCTGTACCCTGACTCAGTTAAATCATTATATCTTGAAAACTAATAATCATAACGCATAGTTTTATGGCTTGTTTTTTATGGAATAAATTACCTCTGGTTTGATGTAACATACTAAATTGTAACTGTACCTGATTTTGAGATATTTACTTGAAAAGACAAAATTTTGGCTCTTCTACCCCGAAAATTTTGTGTTCAATGTCGTTTTTCTCAGAAAATCTAATAAAAAGATGCCATTTGAATTTAATTTTTTTATAGACCATATTGTTGGCTACAAAAGTTGCATAAACACTTATGACTTAGATTTTACCGTTCCGCAATTAGTAAGCGAAAATACATATCGCTTAAAAAGTAAATATGCCGTAAAGTGGTCCTCGTTGAAAAGAAAAGCTTAAATTGTTATTTGTACTTAAGTATTTGTACTGCCCATTAATTACTTTTTAAACTATCAATAAAATAAACTAAATTAAAATTAGTTTCAACTTAACTGAAGCACCTACCTGGATGGTAGAGGTAAAATTGGGTACAGTTCTTCGCCTTTATTATTGGAATACATAAAAAAATTAAGATAATTTCTAATTTCGTAAGATTTTAGGTGCTCAAAGTCGACAAATTATCTAAAATCTAGTTGAATGGCTTTTAAACACTCGCACCCGCCATACTAAACAATCAGCCATTATTTAATAACAGCGTTTTGTCTACAAATGCCTCTTTAATAGAAAAACAAACTACTATCACTATCCGCTTTCCTATATTCTAGCTTTTCGTCCCCAGTAATTGGGGTGGACCACATTCCTATCCATTACATCATCTTTCCATGATTTGTTTTATTTCAATATCATTCACCTCACTGCTGACATAGTCACTGCCATCATCTTCATCACTGCGGCTTGGTTCTATTTGGTATCATTACGATATAGAATTCGGGCAATGTAATACCTCACTCTCTCTATGCTCTACACTATTCCGACAATGATGTCGACCACGACGGTAGCGTAAAAGATCAACAGCAATATGATGGATAACTTTTCCGCATACGTGACAGCTCGTCTGAAAAAAAAAAACACCAACGAACAATCCAATCTCTTCTTTTATTATTCATAGTAATGCTGGCACATACCCAACTGATGTGAAAGAAATTGGCATCGCGATGAAATTCTGTACAAGTCCAAGTCTACCCTACAACTCGAGATTTTACCCACTTGAAGTATAGTGGTTTTTAGTTACTACAGAAGTCATCCACCATTCAGCGTCTTACTTGTCCTCCTTGTCTTCCTTTCAACTGGTCAGAGGTACAAAACTGATTGAAAGAACTACAAACTAATAGTACGCTATACCACTTGAAAATCAAAACAACAACGCTCCGAATGCTGCTTTCGACGGGGTACTACCCAACAGCCAAAATCCGAAGAAAGGCAATCTGGAGCTGCCTGTTCGTAGAAGATTGGCTGAATTATAATGTCGCAAGCAAAAATGGAGTATTTTTGCCGTTGTTCCTGCTGATGTTGCTACTACTACAATAGCTACGGGGGATGTCCGTCTCCTTTAGATGACCTGAACTGGCCAGAAGCAAATTCGTTTAAACAAGCACCCAAAAGTTGATCAGATCACTCTAAAAAGTGTCCAAAGCCAAGATACTATTCGGGATGAAGAAAATGATAGAAATGGGTGAATAAGAATATAGAGGAGAAAAATCTGGCCTAACTAGATTGGCATGAATTTTTTTGTGAATTTATTTCTATTATTTTTCGTTTGAGTATTGCCGGAAGGAAGATGAAATCAATGAATTTCGCAAGAAATATTACTGTATTTAAGTTGTTGCCAAGGGACTTATTTGAGTTGAAAAGAGTAAGAATGATTATTTTTTCGGCTTTTATCTAGAGCAGAGTATGGCAGGGACGAGCAGGGCAGGATAGAACAGAAGAAAATAGATTGGTTCGTAAAACAATCTGAAGTAAAAGTTTTAGTTGCTAAGGCCTTTCTTTAGAATCCAGACGAGTGTTCCTGTTTACTGTTCAAACCACCTCGCTGAATTATGCTCTGTCTCTCACATCAGTTCTAAGATGTCCCTTCGTTACGTTAACCTTTTTGACATATCATTGCCAGTATTTTCTTTAGCTTTATTACCTTGTCTCTAAGAATGACAACGAGTTCCAGTTAGGGTGTAACCTAGATCATCTCCTCGGCTTGAACAACTTTGATAAAAGAATTAATTTGACGCACTGGCAGGATAGACACTTCTGGTATGACATTGCAATGAATCGACTTGTTATTTTTGGCTGACGGATATGACATTCTGGATCTAGGCGCCCTTGAGAGCGGTACCGCTCCTGGCTAATGTCATGTCCGCCTCAACCTCGTTAAAACCTTGGAAGGCCTCAGAGTATGTTCAAAGTTCGCCCCATTAGGTTGGTGGTGTAGGCTCGGTTGCCATTATTCCCAATTAGCGCTGATCTGAGTCTCACCAGCCTTTATGGGGTCTGATAAAGACCAGACCCCATAAAAGCTGGTGCCAACGTTAGCATGGTCTCCTTACTTTGCATTAGATAACCATGAGATCAATAAGGCGACTACACACACAAATAGAGATAGCGGCTCTAGATGGGAACCGAACTAATAAGAAATTATTAAAATAACAAATTACTTTGCGCCACTATCGACGGGTAAACAGAGACAGAAATACTGAGAATGAAACGTGAACAGCAGAACTGAAGGTAAACGTCTCCATTGAAGAAGTTATCTTTTCCAAGAAACCAAGGATTCTCTACAACAAAAGTTCAAATTTTTATTTTTAATTATTTTTTTATTTGTTATGTTATTTTAAATTCTCCTCTTCCATTATTGAAGTGCCTATCATTTACATTTTAATACATTTTTTATTTCGTCAGCTAAATTTGTGAATAGCTAGTAAAAAACCTAGTAAAAATGAATATTAAATGATCTTCTCACTCAGAGCTCGAACACATCCCATTAAAAATGTGTTTGTCATAACCTTCTAAGCTCTAAATGTTTGTTGAAAAACTCATCTACCCTCAAAGCGATGACAATAAACCACAACTTTAAGCCGTACATCAAATTTATCCAGCACAAACATATATCTCGGTCAGCACACTTACATGTCTCGCATGAGATAAAACGAAATACAAGCGACCTACTCCGCACCATAGTCCGGAAAAAGATAGAGCTACAATGAAAATCTCATAATTTAGAATCCTCCGAAATCCTGGAGAGAATAATGTGCTGCAGTGATTTATCGCTTTCTACTTCTACTTGAACTGTTGCTAATTGCAATTGGCACCAGTCCAATTTGGAAAATGGGGTCCGAGTCAGAGTTCCTTTAAACCGACACTTAGCACTACTACTATGGGCCTGAAGATGCAACGGGACTAACTTCTTGGACAATTTTCTCGTACTCCTGGAAATTTTCGGCCTGATTACGGTACAGTTGGTTCCTATGAGAATATATTAACAAACATTGCTCCTATTCACGTCACAATCAAATATGTATCTTTGGTTCGGATTAAATTTCTAGATAATGATAGCTTCCTGTGGAGAGTTGTGAAATATATACTCAACATGCTCGGCTCTCATGTTGACGACAAGCAGGAAAAAGCAGCAGTGACCAAAAGAATGGAGAGATAATCTTCTAATCCGGATTAAGTTTTGGTCGAATGCTTGATTACGATGCGAGAAAAGAGAGTGTGGAGCTAACTGACGTCGACTGCGTTATGTAAATTTAATTTAATAAACAATATTGCCCTATATTTTTTTCCACGAAAATAGAGCTGCACCACCTGCCGATTGCTTCGAATTGCTTCAATGCCAATCAAAGCATCAAATGATGGCAATTGAACTGATTTCTCACTTTCCTGACTGTTTCGGGGCCAGCAATTTAAGGGTCTATTTGCATGCCAGTGGACTATAAAGTACAATAGCATTCCACACTTGGAGTCTAGTAAGTAGTTGACTGGCAAAGTACATTGGATTTGGTGGAAGTAAATGGCAGTGCAAAAAGCAGTTTTTTCATTTGAGTGCATTGTCAGTGAGATTACGAATACTGGGATTGATTGGAATGAAGCACTTTAGTCAATAAGGTTTATTGGTTCTTGAAGGCAATCGATGGATTATATAGTTCAAGTTTAGCATGCAAATTTATTAAGCTGAAGTTGGTCTTTGAGGGTATATTGTGGTCTTGGTGGTTTATTATTTGCATGGAGTAAAAGCTATTTTCGATTATATGATAAAGCGTTGAACAGAAGCTAACATTTTTAGAAGTAAATGGTGTATATAAGATAGTTTTACAATTGATATGAAAATATGTTCAAATCTTTGGTGACAGCGGGCATTTGAGTGAATCTACAGATTCCCCTATATTTCTGTGGAACCTAACTATTTCGATACAATTTGGCAAAAAAATTAGTCACATTTTAGCTGAAATTTGTCATATTTTAACTTGATGGTTTGTGTTTTGGAAATCTTCGAAGATTTCCAAAACACAAACCATCAAGTTAAAATATGACAAATTTCAGCTAAAATGTGACTAATGTTTTTGCCAAATTGTTTCGAAATAGTTAGGTTCCACAGAAATATAGGGGAATCTATAGATTCACTCAAATGCCCGCTGTCACCAAAGATTTGAACATATTTTCATATCAAAAGTGCCTAAAAGTATGCAAAATTATTTCAACAATTTCTATATGCGATAACTTCCCACAATCTACAGAACATGTTGACAGGCACAAGAAATATGCTTTTAGTTAATGTCCAGGCAACCATGTAGCTACGTAAACAAGAATCCTTCAAATCATCGACTCTCCTATTTATTTTTTTGCTTTTTGGGAAAAATGACAACGATTAATAAATTGTTTGCTTAATTTCGTACCAAATAAGAACGGCAATTCCTCACCAAATTATCTTTCTCCCCAAATTTTTAATCGCGAGAACTTACGGCTTGATTTTCAGATCCAAAAAAAAAATTCACACGATAAATTAGTCATAAGTAAGACCTGGTCAGACAGAAGTGTAATAAATATTCTAGTAACCTTGTAGCAGTGGTGCCATCTTGAAAAATTGCTCTTTTTGCCTAATAACTTTCGATGCAGTCATCAGATTATATCGAAATTCGCATAGGAAGTGAATCTTCGTGTAAGCCAAATACCGTGAACTTTTGGCTGCAACATTAAGATACTGCTACCAGCTATGGTAATTTCGGTCATTTGTTTAGTAAGAAATGCAACAATTAAGTTTTTAAATTTAGAGCAACTCCCCAACTGAACATAGACTGAACATACATTAGACGTCAGCATTGAAAGCAATGCCTACATCGTCTTCCTTCAAATCTCAATTAGGAGAATATATGAAATTGATATAACGCGGTTGAAGTCACATTTGTAGTCAGAATAAAAATGGTGGCAGATGAGGTAAGCATCACACTGCGGAGCTCAAGCTACCGCCGGGGTCATGGACGGCCACAGCTATGTTGGTTAGCTGCGAATAACAAATAAGCAGTCCTTGACCGAGAGCGGTAAATGCGCCGAGGAGCGGGGAAGCAAGAAAACCAACGCTAGAGGGTGAGTGTTGTTGAAGGCTTTTTCGCTGTTAAATATGGTCCTCCCAAACAATAGGAATGCCAACACCTTCAGTACATCTTCATAGTAGGTGAACTCCTAGTTCCATTGTAGACCTCACTTTTGTGAGCAACGCTTCAATCAAAGACTAACAGTGGTTGGTTAGTAAGCACTTCACGCACAGAGATCATCAGGCCATCATAACAACGGTGAACTGCGCACGCAGCAAAAACACAATGTGTACGAGTTCCCAGAATAAAAGCATGTTGGCTGGTCATCAAAAAGGCTACACGACGAAACATTCAGAGAAATGTAGCCCCCTGATATGGAACTTCGCGGAACTGCTTTGATGAAGACTGCGCGAATTATAAGGGACATCCATGCTTCCATACGACGACGTTGTCTTCACAAAACTAGGAAGATAAACTATTGGTAGAATGTATCTCAAAGTTTGGAATATTTCAATAGTGCAAAATAAGAAGATTTCCAAAGCTAGTATAAATACGTCCAGAGGAATCTCCAACTTCTATCACTAAGAGTAAGCGGGAGCACTTTAGGGAGCTGTGTAACAAAGCTGATTTCCACCAATTGGGTGGAGCGTACAAAGCCGTTATGATTGCAATAAAACGAAAGTGTTCTCCTCAAATCAAGTGTCCGAAGATGTTCCAGAAAATATTCACAACGCTATTTTCACAGAATCGGTGCGAAAGTTTGCCGGTAAAACAGGTGGATCCTCAAAACATACCGGCGGTCAAGAGAGAGGAAGTATTGGCAGCTAAAAATCGGTGACAATAATTGAATACGATACCAAATAAAGCACTTAAGCTGGCGGTAAAGAAAATAACAGAAGTCTTGGCACATTTATTTACAACGTGCCTAGACGAAGACATTTTTCCCAAGCAGTGGAAGCAACAAAAACTAGTTCTCCCGCCCAAGCAGGATAAAACTTTTGGAGAACCAACAACTTTTAGGCCAATATGCCTGCTAAATTCGATGGGGAAAGTTTTCGAGCGAGTCATATATGAGCGAATGCTATTGGGAAACGAAAGCAAAGAGTGACTGCCGGACCGGGAATTTGGTTTTCAAGAAAGTCGATCAACTGTGGAAGCTGTGAGAATGGTGTCGAAGTAAGCAATGAACGCCAAAGATTAAAGACTACTGCGCTATGGTCACACTAGAAGAGCGTGATATAGCGGCTACCTTTTCTAAATATTCGACCATAATAATTTCTACAGCGTCCCAAAAACCTGATGCCGAACTCCACACTTTGAATTTCTTCGGCGTCAGTGAAGAGGGTCGCTTCCAGGTCATCGATTGCATTTTGGTTTCTGTATCAAAATAATGGATCCTGATTCACGTATATGATTTAAAGTGAGTTCCTTTCGTGAAATTAAAAAACTTATCAGGGAAGACCAATTTTTAACTTTTCAGACACTTTTGCGACATATACCCGCAATGATTTCCACAACCAATACCAATCATTGCAATAACTCAAAAAATATCACATTACATACTTTGATTGAAACATTCTTAGCCTGAAATTGCATATTTCTGATAAAATACTCTATTCTCGGCTCGATGCCAACCTAAGTTCGAAAATAATAATCTAATCTGCATCTCTCAAGCACCATTCCACTTCTTCATACACGTCCACTTTGTCTATTTCTGTCTACGGTCGTATCTATTGCAATCGGATATGATAGGTGGATATGGCTTATCTTGCATTCTCTCTATATCTCTGCATGTCGTGTGCCCCATCCTCACTGTCCTATCCAGAGGGCAATGTCTACAACGCGCTATCACCGCATCCTTGCATCATGCATTCTTAGCTTAGATACTTCGACCAGTATCTTTGCCAGTATCAACTACCGCTACCGCATCGGACTACATCATGCAACCACCATAGCGGTCTCAAAGATAAAACTTGAATTATTGATTGAACCAATTATCCCGTCGCTTTGGGGATTTTTGGCAACGAGCTTCTCCGACTGTCGATATTACACACATATCATGTCGTCCAGAGGGGTTGAAACGTCCATGAAAATACTACCGGTGATTTAGGTTGAGGTCCGGATCCTTACTACAATCCGAATGAGTTTATTTTTCCGGTGGGTTTATTAAACCGGATTTAATCAAAAATGAGAAGACTATCTGAAAAGTTTTCTGTTTTTGCAACTGTTAGTGCAAGCGCCGATGCAACACTAGTATGTGTACAAGTGCATACATACATAGTAGGATGATTCTTTGCCGATTGTGCGGTTGAAGGGTGAAGCCAATGGTGATACTAGTAGATGCATGGCAGTCACTTTGATGGTTCGGGATGGAAGTAGGACAGCCCGTGTGTCTGCATTTTGTTGGTCGATAAAATTATTGAATTCAATCGATTCAAGATGTTATCCCCTCGGAGAAGACGTGTTTTCTTCATGTCATAGTCCGTGAAAAAATATGTTATTCTGCAGCTAGTGATTGTGGATTGAATGAAATTGTTGTTTACTCGGTCTACAATGATTTCAATCAAAAAATTTAATTTTTCATAATTCCCGGTGAAAGTAATTGAAAAATTACTGAGATCATCGACCTGTGTATTGAAAGCTGATAAAAAGTGAATGCACGATTTTACAGAGCAATCAAAGATACACTTTTCAGATAGTTTCAAATTGTCTTTTTGATTTCAGACACCTGGTTTCTATTCGTCTTCGTTTACGTTTTCCACGCTAAGCATTTCCATTCATTATCCAAAAATACACTTGCCGGCTATCGTTTCTATGTAGAAATATGATAAAGACCGTCAAATCATTCCCCGTCACGACAAGCAATCAATGCAAACGTGCTGAAATCACTCGAAGCTAGACGAACTTAAATTCCGGGAGAGCCCCATGTCTCGTCATTGTTGATTTCTACGTACCCATCGTGTATTTGTGTTTAAGAAGAAATTATTCCACTTTGAAGACGACATTCATTTTCCGTTCCGGATGTTCGTTTTCACATATTCAAAATAGAAAATCTCGCCTGAATGCAATAGAATGTATAATACGGCCTTTTGGCGGCATAGCAGAGTAGTATTTTTAGAGGAGGGGGTGCTGTCGTCGTCGTCATCGTTCCAAGTCATCTTGTCTGAACTATCCTGAAATATACGCATGCATATGCATGTACATAAAACAAATGGTATTAGACACACTTTGCTAGTTTCTAGGTAAGTGAACCGCTCAGTGTTCAGCCATCAGAGCACGAAGTGAAACGAAACAGGTGAAAGAACTCTACGAACAGCGAAAGAACGAAAGCTTTTGAAGTTGCTATGAGTAGTGACTTTGCTTATCTGAATAATAATTATTGCAGTTGTGAAGAAGGAGAAGGAGAAGAAGAAGGCAAAGTGGGCGGAAAAATATAATGTATTTGATTTTGATATGATGCAATTTGATTAAAATTTGTGATCCGAAATATATTTTTCCGAGAGCTTTCATAATTGAAATTGATTTTGAAATAAATTGGACATATGTCCTAAGGTAATCTGAGAAAGTCGACAGAAACAGGATTCATGTATGAGACCCATTATTTGTTGGATCCATTATTTCTTCACCCGAATCCTAATTTATGCCAGAAAAATAGAAAACTTACGAAAATTTATAAAATTCAAAAAAAAACCTAACAAGCGAAGAAAAAATTGTAATTAAATTTATTACCATGAAATCGAGTCGATTAGTTAAAATTCGCAAAAAAATAAATGCTTTCAGTCGCTTCTTAAACAAAGTGAATCATCTTATTTTAATGCATCAAATTCAGTTTCTTTAATGAGCATGTTTTTGGTTAACAAGAAGAAAAAACAACGCAAGAAAAGCAGTTCAATTTATTTCCTTTGAAATTGAGTCCATCATGCGATTACCCTTATAAATTCATCTTAATTTACCTCAATTTTTTTAATTTTGTTCAGAGCTCAAAAAAAATTTTCATCATTTTTTTACTGAATTACATATGACAAAATATGCCTCAGCACCTGTTAATCAAACTATTTTGGGTAAAACTATTTTTGGTAAAAGTGCGCCCAGCGTGGGTCAAATAAGCATATGCTGGATCCTAGCGCAGAAATGAGATGAAAATTTTGCAATGTGATATTAAATTGTTCCATTTCATAATACTGATGTTTGTATTCAACTAAACTTTGTCGATTTGTCGTCAGTGCAACTTAATGTAATTCAGATCCCATATTGAGATCTTGTTCAGCTTTAGAGCCAACTACCTCAATCTGGTGTAGTTTAATGGTGGGATGGTTATTTTCGTGCTGCAGCACACTAAAATTATCACACAAGACAAAGCGAAAAAGGAATATTGATTCCGTGCAGAAATTAGTGCTGCAATTTAAGATTTACTCGGAATTAGTCTTTGGTTTTAAAAAATCATAGATTTTACCTATCGACCTATTGTAATCGTTTCGGTTCTTTCTAAGGTATTTGAATCACTCGTGAACTCAAAATTAATGAAATATATTGAGTTGAACCATCTTATCAATGACCCTCCACTAGAGACTTACTTACATTTCTCACTGAGATATGGAACCGTTGCCTCCATATCTTTTGGGAAGCAATGGCCGTTTTTTTTTTTTTGATATTTCGAAGGCATTTGACAGAGTCTGGCACCCAGCCCTATAAGCCAAACTTCGTTCAGTTGGTCTTCACCCCGTCCTCGTCAAGTGAATTGAAAGTTTCTTTGTAGATCGTTCCGTTCAAGGTGTTCTGGATGGACTCAAATCATGTGTCCACAGCACCAATGCCGCGGTTCAGTAAGGTACTGGTTTTTCACTAACTCTCTTCCTTTTATTTATAAATGATCTCCTTCCCTCCACTTTCAATCCAATTCATAGTTTTGCCGATGACAGCACCGTTAACTTCGCATGCTCTTTTGACAGAGTGGCAGAATCTCACGGAAATGCTATTTTTATTAGTAGAGATCGCATGTTTGCATCGCGAAACAGGGACCTATTAAGCATTTTCGCTTGGGGCCCAACAAACCGTGTTGTATTTAACGCGTCCAAAACCCGATGCTGTCGCCTTTCGCACAAGCCTTACCTTCCTGATGATTTCACTCAAAAAGAAGACGAAATTTATGCGAAAGGTTATTTTCACTTACCCGAAATACGATTTCCCCGCGAAACACTTCTGTAGACGGCACTTTATTCTCGCACTGTTCGATATTAATTCAATTTCAAATCGAAAGATATATTCGAGTTGTTCAACTTCAAACAATTTTATTTTAATTCTATTCAAATCAGGAATTCAATTTCGAAAACAATTAATTATGTCACTTATAATAATTATGTCTATTCAAATACAACGACCGATTCAATCTAACTTCCAAAATCTACTTCCCAAGTTAAGCACATTTCAAAAATAACTGGAATGTGAAAATTTCGGTAAAATAATGATTCTATTTTTAAGATTACTTGTTAGACTACTTGTTTGGATGTGAGCAATTTTAATTGGAACACATTATCAATGTATTGCATGTCAACTGACTGCATGCTTTGTTAAGTTCCAGCCTGGACAAGACCCAGGTAAGATTTTGTTATGTGTGCACACCATCCGTTTAGGTGCTTGTTTTCCTTTTGCCAGATTGATATCGAACACGTACTATATCGAAATTTCGACGCTGCTATATAACACAGTGCATACTTGACTGGTGTGACCACTTGCTGTTGGAAATCATTAATTTCTAATTACGTTGATTGTGACAAATTTAAACATCTCCGACTTATATCAATCGAAATAATTTACTCATAAAGGTTATTGATTTGTGATCATGGTTCCCTTCTTGCCTATAAATCAGCATAGACAACGTATATCGTCTCTAAAGCTTATCAAATCGGAGGATAATTGTGCTGTGTGCTGGTGTCTAATGAGAATCAGTGCATGCTTTCGAAACCACTTTGTCAAATAAAAATTTTCAAGATAAATAAATTTTTTTTTCAATTTTAATCATCCCGCAAAAGACAATTCAATTTTTATGAACATTCACCAATAAATTGGGCTTATTACCCTACTCGTAAAAAGAAGCCTTTGATACATAAATTGCATGCGTTTCCGTCCTAAATTTATGTCATTCTAGGGTAAAATTACACGATTTGCTCGTAAAAAAAATTACACATTAAAGACGTAAAATATTCTTTGCACGCACTTTTGTAAATTTACATCTTTAATTGTAGGAAACCAGTTTCCTACTATTATAAGGGTAAAATTCAACCAAAATTTTTTTGAGTGTACTGTACATGCCGAACTATTTCAAAATATTCTGTTGGAAATTTCTATCTAAAATCAATGTTTAGATTCACCGACACTAATCAAACTGACATTGACATTTCTTTTCGTATTACCCGTTGCACGCTTCTACTCCGATCTGATATTCTTCACATTTTTCGTAAATAAGGGACAGTTAGGGCTTTTCGGTTGTAATTGCGGTAGAAAAGGGTGCATCGAGCGGAATTTTTGTAAGAAAGCAATGTTGTGTGTGTATTAATCAAGGCGAACTCATGTATGGTTACACGAATAGCCATTTTGTATCCATTTTCTTTTATGTTTGTGCTATTACCACACGTATTGAATCTCTTGAGTACTGTCGTAATGCCAAAAATGTTGTTCCGATTAAAACATGAATTCCATGGAATCCAGTGGCCATAAAAAAAGTTGAGCCATATACTGTATTATATTTATCTTCTTTATCGCTATGACTATGGTCTTTGTTCTAACGAAATATCAAGTCTGTTCCCCTATAGGGTACCTCCTACGCGCTATATCCGACCCTCTTAATGCACTCACTCTCATACCCTTTTGATCAGTGCCAGTTGTACCGTCAAATTTCACGACTCTTTCTTATCTAGGTCGATACGAATATGGAATAACCTACCAGGTACTGTTTTGAGGCACAATTGTTCAAAAGAATCGTGCACCGCTATTTCCTGCAAACTCAACCCTTTCTTTAAATTTCCTTTCACCAGGGCTGTGCTATAGCATAATAGGGCATAACCGCAGATATCATCATAGAAAAAAAAATCATAAAAAGTTTCAAATTTTACCAGCTTTTCTTTGTGGCTTTAAGACTCGACCACCCAAATCGATAAGAAATTACTTTTTCATCAGAAGATAAAGTTGGTAACAGTCATAGTGAGCTTTTACTATTATACTTTTCCCCTGGAGATGGAACTTATTCCTATTTTCGAAGGTGACTCCTAGATATATTATCGATTTTTGCACTTGAACTTCATCCCCGTTTACTTTCAGGAGCATCGATATCCTTTTGCCCAAATGGTTTAATCTGATTTTTTAATCTGATCCCCCACTGATCATAATAATTACTAAGAGAAGTTATTTGTCTCTGGACGCGAATTGTGGTATGCTTAGGATTATGCGCTAATTTCCTTTAGCCATGTATACAGATGAAAATAACGAACTTCTACTTAGCTGAATTCAAATTCGCAATCTTTACTAGTTCCTGCGTTTATGTTGTAAGTGCAATCATCACACCGACCACTTTTACACCACTCTAAAAGTGTGCAATGTGCGGTGTGCTCTGTGCGCTTCGGCCCATCTATTGTTTATATTGGAGCTGACATAAACGATAAGAGCTGCAATTAGATAAGTGACATGAGCATTGAGTACCACTCTACTTTGAGGTGATGTTTATGTCAGAGCTTAAATAACAGGAGTTTTAGAGTGAAGCACAGTTGTGAGGCAAAATGAGTGAATCTGAAGAAAAATATCTGCTGTTGTTTTTCAGTGCTGTAAAACATTATTATTTTAAATGCTGAGAACGTGAATACAGTGCGGTTACTATAAATAGGAAGATCATTTGGGAACTAGTATCATTACACGAAAATTTCATTACATTAGTATCATTACACGAAAAACTGCAGAGAATCTGGTTTAATTCTCGCAGAAGACCAATCTTGAAAGAAAATAGATTAAGACATTGCACCAGATATGGTGGTGAGAAGTTTCACATATCCTTTTTAAACATTTTATTGCTAATCAACGGCTCTCCAAAAAATTTTAGAAATCGAAATGCAGTTTTATATATTTTCTGGTAGATGAGCATTTCAACATTTCTTTAATGAAAAGGATAAACGTTTCCTGGAGTAAAAGAATTGGTTTACCTAGGCTTCAAGAACTCTTGAGCTGATTTCGAAGCTTTCATTCAATATTTCTTTTAATCGAAAAAGAGAAAATTCTTGTGTTTATGGTACTAAAATGAAAAAAGTTATCAAATCATAATGGTTATTGTATTTGATGTTGCAATTATTGCAATTTCTTCTTTTATATATTTACATGTGCTTTAACCATACCTTTGGTTGAAGGAAAAATGTACGTTCAAGACCAAAGTGGTTGTGTATAGTAATGCTGTCAACAACAAAAAAAACTGATTTTCGAAGAAATTGCCATTGGGTGACCAAAAAATGCGGAAAGAAATCATACACTCTTTTCAACCAATTCTTATCCAAATAACAAACCCATTTCTCGACAGCATCTCCTATAACATAAATGATGAAAATGCTCAGTGCTGGCAACACTTTTTCAGGGAAGCATCAATGAATCTACCATAGCAATTTCATGCTGAAATCATCGAAATTTTCAGCGATTAAACGTTGTTTGAGGCTGCCATCTGAAAAATTTTCAAAATTCGGAAAATTTAAACATTGGTTCTTGATTTTTATTGCTAATGCCTTGCATATGAATATATAGGTATATTACGGAAGCATCTGTTGGTGCAAAATTTACGAAAATCGTTGGTGCTGGAAACCCTGTGCTAGCAGACAGCTACAAATATACCGAATCTCCTTCACGTTGATTCAAACCCACCCTGTCAATTTCATTTCGATTGAATGACTGCGCTGGAAGCTACAAGGGGTGAAAAATTTTTTAGGGTTAACACCCTCAAAGCTTTTCAAACTATCGAAACCTCAATCTCTGATGTTGATTGTCATTGCGAGATCATCCCCATTTGAAAATTTAATGACAACATCGCCTAGTAAAGAAATGTCATAGCTGGCATACCTTACGTGGCTTTTTATAATGAAATTCCTACGACATGTGGTTTACAATAAGGTTTATTTACTGCATGAGTTTCGTTTTGATCTCATGATTAGATCGGAAGTTATAGGGAAAAAAGCTTTATTTTGCCGAGCAAATTTACAAGATTTAAGTCACAAAAATCGCCATATGTGGCAACAGTATTCTAACTTTTCAATCAAATTTATACCAAATTTAGTTTAGACTAAGGTTCAAATACTGAGTGAATTTCGTAAAAATTTGTTGGCTGAATCGGAGGTTAGGCCAAAAAGCAGTTTTTATCGCAGTGAATTTTCAAAATGGCATCACTGCCACAGGGGTGCTTGCATTTCAAATTCGCTTTATCAAATCTGGTCCTAGTTAATACAAACATGTCCTGTAAATTGAATAACCGGATGATCCGGTCGTCAGTTCTCGTGAACAGAAGTTTCGGTTGCTGAAAATGGAGGCAACTTGGTGATGGACTGTCGTTTTTGTGCAACTCGGAATTTTGAAAATTTCAAATTGTCATTGTGGACCAAGATTAAAATTGATCAGGAATTTGAATTTTTTTGTTAAAGGCAAATACTTTCAAGAGCTACAGGGTTGCTCGTATAGTCTTGAAAATGTGTGCATAGTTTTGTCAGCATCAATCCGCTCTGCGAATTAAATAAAAATTTGGAATAAAAGTATTGCCTACTTGTAAGCACTCAGCGCCCACACAGGGCACTAAATTTCAAATTCTTTATCATAAATAAAAATAAAACATAAGAAGTTGTTGTTCCCAATACATTTTTTTTAAACAAAAATGTACTCTGCATAGAAATACAGGAGCACCTGAAAATTCACTAAAATGCCCGATACCGACAAAGGGTTGAATATATCTTAATTTTAGCAAATTTTGGACCTGCTCCTTATATACATCTATGCCCTCCGAAAATATCAGCTCCAACGGATCGGTCACTCCAGATATTATCTACCTTAATCATTTTGCTGACATATACATATATATATATATATATATATATATATATATATATATATATATATATATATATATATATATATATATATATATATATATATATATATATATATATATGTATATATATATATAAATATATATATATATATATATATATATATATATATATATATATATATATATATATATATATATATATATATATATATATATATATATATATATATATTTATATATTTAAATAAATATGAGTTTTCGGTGAAACGAGTCTAATACTTATTATCTTCGAAAATCGTTAAAAACTTCCATTTGAAAGCATGTTTCTAATATTTTCGTTTCGCTAGTATCCTTGCTCTTATTGCTTATCGCAGCTTCAACATAAACGTAGTCTTATAAAAAAAAAGAGCTATTCCTTAGTCACCTCGATCTTCTTTTATGTTGCTGCGAATTCTCAGATTCTTTAATTATGTTAGCACCTCCATCAAGAATAAATCTGAAACTTCGATTCGACAGCTTCAACTGTTTTCCTTGTATAAATGCTCAAATTTATCATTTTGTTTTCCAACTTAAGGGTATTTCACTTTTTCAAATTTAAATATTTAAACTTCATTACTCCACCTGTTAGCAAATTTTTGTCATCCCCTAACTTCCCCAAACTTTAACTGGCTCCTTCAACCCAACCAAACTCCTAAACTGAATATCTCCAAATCAATGACCAGCTTCTGTTTTCCTTATGTCTCGAATTTTCAAAGAATTGAAATTTCGGTTCCATTTCCAATTTTCATGCTAGCTATGCGCCAATATAATAATAATGGCACAGCAATTCAGCAGCTGTAATCATATGCACATGGTATGCTCATACAACTGTCATGACACATATGTAGATGGGGTCCCTTCAGGATTGTTCTTGTTTATTTCTAAAATTTTTTAAAAATGATTGAAATGTTTGATTTCACCGCCAAATGATGTTATTTCATGATTCGCCATTCATACTGTATCATAATAAAAATATTTCCCAATGTTACAAAACTCAATTCATCACCCAGTTTTATATGCTGCGTAGGAACCAAACATATAAAACTTCACATACCTATCACAAACAATTTTTCCAGGGCAAAAAGCAACGATAAAGCCTTATAGCCTATGGCGATTCATTCAGAAAACGTCAGCAAGCGGTCCATTAAGTGGCACATCAAGCGCATTAAGTGTATCTAAATTCTCAAACTAGAATCAATGTTATTCCCAGCAAGATGCATGCACTCGGAGTAGCTGCATCAAGAGATTTTAGTCTTCTAATCAGCGTTTGATCACCCAGCATGCCATACATACGTGCCTCTGTTCGACGATCTAGTATTTATTATTTTCCAAAAAAAAGCTCCCTAAAACACGGAAATCTTAAAAATAAACACAAAAAGATTCAACAACAATCCCTTCTGATTTCATACAGATACACTCTAAAAGAAAATCTCATAAAAATTTCATTGAGATTTTGGTGCTGTGCAATTCAGATTTTTCCCGTGCTGAACAACGATAGGAATATCGGAATTTTCGTTAGGGCTTTTGTAGCACGCTCTGGTACACGTTGCCGACATGCTGTGTTGAGCCTCGGCTGGAATGTACGTGGAGTGAAAAATGTTGCATGGTTGTACGTACAACTAGTCAGGGTAGTGCATGAAATATTTTCATGATTTTGTCACAAAAATCACTGATAGAGAAGGCTATCGATGGATGTTATGAATTTTATGGTCGCGATAGAATCAATTGAAAAGTGTTCAAAAGTGTTGGGCCTTATGATAACTTTTAATTTTGTTTGAGCAAAATTACACTATTTTTTCGTATATTTTTTTTTAAAGATAATTTGAATTACGTTCATGTACGAGATTTTACGAATTTAAAATTGAGGCAAATATGTACTGAATCAAATGGTTTTAAAATTGTAAATTGAATTTTCATTTTTGCACTAACGAAAATATATTATTCATATTTTCTCTGTAAATGTCTTCCACAAACAATGAAAATTTAAAATTTCTCGCACATCAAATTGACTCAACTCAAACAATTTCATTTTAATTAGCCACTCATTAATTGAATTCACACACTCCACCTCATTCATTACAGTTTCCAGGACTCGAAAGAAAACAGCCCGTGAAATTCCTACAATACATCATATCACCTTTTACAAGTACACCTCCAATCCTCTTCCCACCTCTGAAATATTTTCAATTCCTGTACACCACGCTCATCTCAGCTCAGTTCATTTTCCCGAAGCATTCAGCCGCACTAATTATGAATTTTAATGCTGCAGAAAATCCATTACGGTGAATTACTTCTGCACTAAATTGTGTTGGTTTTACCAGTTTTGCTTCCGCACATCGCTCTCACCTCGAGTTTCACTGGTCATCTGGACGGTTCAGTGGGGGCGTGAAACACACACGTTCTGTGGACCATCTACAAATTGTACGAGTATTTATGCAAAAGGAGCGCTATAACAAAATGTTCCAAGCACAACGATAGTGATGAAGAAAAATACAATGGCGAGCGCAAGGACAAAGATACGGCTAGGACAAGTTCTAGGACTATGATCAAGACAAAAGAAAAGAAGAAGACGACGATGGCGACCGTCCACGTAGAACAACCGAAAGTCATTTCTCAACTTGATTGAAATTTTCGTATGCGGTGTTGCACTTCTACTCTCATCCAACCAAGCCAGTTGCCCCGTAATTGAATTAAAACGATTGGACTCGAACTTGGGGAGGTAATCATCAGCATCACATCGGAGTCGCAGGGTATATCGATTGAATCGAAAGGATTCAATTCTTTGTCGATAAAGGAACAAAGTGTGTGGTTCATTTAAGCCATGGATTCTCATGCGGATGTCAAAAGGCATGGTTGAAAATATTTTGAGAATTTGAGCGGAATTATCTTGCGAGTAAAAAAAGTTTAAAGTGCAGATTGCTGTGAAAGCTATCAGTGCTTGTCTGGTTAAGCAGTCTTCACATAAGTATTAAACCCTAACTTCCTTATTTCGCTTTGGCTAACTACCTTCGAAATAAAATGCATGCAAAATGTTTTAAGCAATTAATTTAATCTGATTCAGTTTTTACAAGCATTTCAAACCAAATATTTTAATTTAATGACCATTTATTTCTTTAGAAGCCAGTTGTATTTCAATATTTACCAAATATTGGTATTTTAAATATAATTTGAACCTTCTTTAGTGGATATAAGTCCAATCCTAATTAATAATCTGACAATAATCCTCTTATCCATAAAAAGTGGTTCAACATGTTTTCTTAATTTGTTACCCTTGAAAGCTAATTGGCTACGTTACTGCATTTTAAATTACTTTTATTTAAATTTGCCACTATCAATAAAATAAAAGAATGGCAATGCAAAGTCTGCTTGGTTGATTATAAGTTGTCTATACACAATAAAAGTTTCTGCGGTCGATCGTTTTATGCCCCAGAAAGAAAAGATTCAGACTGATACAAAATTTTTGATAAAACTGACTGGTGTAAATGTTAACATTACGAATGTCAAAATGAGACCTGAGGAGTAGTGAAAAAAGTAAAAAAAAAGTAAAAAGTAAAAACTGGACTCATCAAAAGTGTGCAGAAAAAAGTGTTGTTTGTTACATGTTAAAGAAATTACGTAATAGCTATTGACATTACGATCAATTTAAAAAAAAAATTTAATTTGTAAGAAATTTCTATTTCATATTCATTTTCGAGCAATAGCGCTTACAATTGTATGCGCATACATAACATGTGCAAACAATGGTCCACACTTCAAATTAGCACATACTTTTGTATGCGCATACGTATGCAGATACAAAACTATGTCAAAACTACTAGTGTGGACCGTTGTTTCCACATACTTATGTATGCGCATACAATTGTATGCCCTGTTGGAAAATGTATGTGCATACTTATCATTTGCTCATTCTACTCCGATTGAGCGATGAATGATTCTGTTAGACATATTTTGCTCAAAACCAAAAACGCTCTATCTACATATGTATATTTTAGCAAATTCGGAGATATTCAATGATTTGTATTTTTCCGCTGCAAGCAGATAAGTATATGGTAAAGGCTTTAATTCACACATACTGTTCAAACGTCACTTTGGATTAGAAATAGAAATGAAAAGCAGTTTTCGCGCTTTGGTGGCAAAGGAGATAAACGATAGACTTGATTATAGTGCTAACATAAACTAAATACGGGCTTTTGAACTCTTCAACTCAACTCCAGTTTTAAGTAGGCTTTTACACACCGCAACTCATCTTGAATTTTTAGTAGGTGGGTGTGAAGTGCAACGGCCGAGTACACTGATTCGTGTACCATGAAATTTTCAAGGTTTCTTATTCGCTCTTTTTTACAGATATGGACCAAAAGCCGGGAATAAGTAAAAAGTTTTGAATATGTTAGAAAAATTTTAATAGTTTCTGCAGCTTTATGGTGAAAGCTTAGAAGTTTTAACAATTGTGTAATAAATGGTGAGCTGATCTACGTAAATACAAAGACTAAAGTTAAAGACTGGAAGAAAATTGTTATTGAGTTGTGCTGTGTAAAAGCCGACCTACGTAGCAGCTCTTGGCTGTGCAATATCCATAGCTGCTTCACCTAGCTACTGCAAATTTTGACACTTGTTAAAGTGATGCTATGCTATGTTTTTGGAGAAGCTATATCATGCACATTGAACACACCCAAGGTAAAGTAAAAATTGTATTTCGTTGAATGGAAGAAGTTTTTACACAATATTTATTATACAAAATTATTTATTTATTATTTATACAAAATTCTGACATCAAATAAAAGTTAATTTGATTTGTGGAAGATTTAAGATCTCGTAAACAAGTAAATATTTTCTTAGATTCTGACATATATTTTCCTGAGTGTGAGCTTGGTGTTGTCGCAAAGAAGGATCCAGCTCAAACGGCTGAAGAATCACCTTATCCTGCTTGCACTTAGTCACTCGCTTCAAGTCCCATTCAGAACATATTTCTACAAATTATACCGGTGGTTCTAATTCAAAACATATTTATTAGATTTTTGAATCACTTTCGCAGCCACGTAATACGATAATTTTGTCCCTTTCAAGTACGAACATAAACCGCTTCGTAACGCTTTGCATATTTTTGGGTCATTTTGGGTTAGTAACCGCAATTTAGTTTAGTAACCGATTGGTCCGACTCTGGTGGAACAATAGCGCTGCGAAAAGTATACAGGAATATATTTTCTGCTTTAAAATAAACTGCGATACCTTTCTTCTGACATGGGCGGTACATAAATTAACTAATTTTATTAATTTGGGTCCTAGTGATAACCATTCTGCAGATTTTTTTCGATATGCAGAATATTGCCGGTTTTTAGAAATTTACTGGCTTGTCTTATTTCTCCGATTGCCTTGTGGTAAAGACACTAGGTCTGTTCGCATACTTCAGCAAACTGCAGCAGTAACAGAATTTGGCAGCTGGCTTCTTTTTGCTGCAAAATTTGGCTTGCAGCAAAAGTACAAAAACAACTTGCTGCGAATCTATTTTAATGTATTATAATAGATTCAAGTACGCAAACAGACCAACTGGTAGTACCCTCCTGGTTAAACATCTAGTTTTAACACCCCCTAGCTACTCCACAGCCTAAATGTCATTCTGACACACTTCTTTTCTACCCTCCGACTCAAATGGATGTAAATGGACGGCACCACGGCTCGGTCCAGGTACATGACGACGGAGTTATAGTCCAGGCCAATTTTTGGGTTCGAGGGGGACTCTCCGTGATTGGTAGTAGACCCAGTATAAATGCAAAATAGTCCTACTTTGAAGACTGTTAAGTTGATGTATAGATATTGTCAATTATTTAAAATAAATCATTTCGAATGACATACATTACATTATATCTTTACATTATACCATTGAATAATGTTCCGTTCTTTTGTCAATGTTTTGTTTTGTTCAACGTCATTAATCACCCTCTCGCTGTATTTTTCAGGATCAATGCTTCCTTTTTCAAATTTCACAAAACCTTCCCAACGATCCCTATTTGTTCGGGGCACCCGAATTACAAACACGTTCGAAGTTTCGTTTTCCAGAGCGCTCGTTTATTTGTACGGCATAATCTAATAGCGAAAATCAGTGTTTCGTAATATTCTGATACCTGACTGTATTTGTTAGTTGAAGATAGAAGAAATGATAGATCTCCCTCATCAAAAGCAGCACTATATCAAGTCGCACCTACACTATATAGTTTTATTCACCATTTCTCCTTGTATATACTATTTAAATATTATACAAATCTAATTACATTAAATTCAACAACTTTCTTGTCAGCTACCGATAAAAACTCATTTCAAAGCTACGTATCATCCGCAACTATCATAAACCACTCAAATCTCACTTCAAATCCCATCAAAACATTTATTTACTGCAAATAAATTCAGGTCAATTCACTTCCCCATTTCAACACTTTGCCGCATTTCTATCATTCCGAAACAATTAAATTTTCTTCTAATAATCATAAAAATCTCATCTAAGCAATATCATCATTTTAAAATCGAATTTTCCGTTTACCCCCTACTCTACAATCGACATACATCTCTCTGAATCGCTTCATCTCACATCCAGTGAGTCCACATACCAGCCACCATTAGAAAAACTACGACGCCTTCCTACAAATCTATGGAATTCATCAATTCGACAAGATAAACTCATCTTTTATAAAACCATTCGATTGTTTATGATGTTATCCGGATGGAACAAAAAAAAGCAAAATTGTTTTATGGTACTACAAGTGTAGAAGATAGATAGATGATTTTTATGACGTAAACGAAATGAAATGATTTTAATAGTAATAATAGTAAAAAATTACTTTTAATTTGTTTACATATTCGAGATGAAATGATTTTCATTCGTTCGATAGAAATTTTCCGGAAAAAGACTTCTACGATTTTGAATGGGAGCTAATATGCTTGGCAGGCTTTCGTAGGGAGAAAATTTTATGATATAGCATGCTGAGATATAGACATAATGCATGTGTCTTCGTGGGGAAATTGAGAAGATATTCTGGGTCAAAGAAATTGGAGATTTTTTTCGTGAAAATATGTAATTAGATAAATGATTGATTTATTTTTAGATGGAAAAAAGTGCGATGGATAAATGCATTTTTTTTCAAGATGTTTATGGCATTATAGGAGAATGAGCGAGAGGCTTGTAGGAAGCGAATTAATGAGCAGATTATTTGTTGTTATTTAGTAGGCTTAAGTATTAGAATCATGAGAGTTTTTTTATTTTTGCTGAGAATTGGCAGCATGTAGGTTACTAGAACATTGAAGACTATTACACTTAAATGCAATGTCAAAATTTCATGATAGGAAGCAATTGGGACTTTAGTTGTGAAAGTACTGTTCTACTAACAAAAACATGTCCTAACATGATTCAACAATTCGGTTTTATTGACATATACAATTTTAATTCGATCCCTACAAATTCATTGCTATAAAAACCATCATCATTACCAATTAAAGCAAGCAAACTAATGAACAGAAAATTTTAGCCCTGAACAAAAAAACTTTGATGATAATGATGACAACGATGATGATGACGACAAATAACAGGGCTGCATTGATGATTCGTTACAAGTTCGCTCTCTAATTAAAAATCCTGCAATATCAAGTCATCTACCTTCATGGCACCTAACCTTGTGCATCTTGCTCCTCTTTTCCATCTGCAGCGCTACTGCTATTGCTACGCCTGCTGTTCGAACAGATCCGTTCACTGAATAGGACACAAGAATTGGCTAAGAATCGAACAAAAACAAAGCAGTGCAGAGGCAATGAGAAGCGAAAAAAAAAAATGCAAAAACATTAAAATGAACACAAAAAGGACAACGCCAACGCTGGAAAATGCTCGCATAACAGAATCAACCCTTTACAATCAATTAGAGGCCACCCAGTATTGACCTAGATTAGGTAGACATTTTCAAAGTTGAAGTCCATGTGCCTTATGCGCGCTATAAGTACTTTAGATTTTGAGCCTTTGCCGTTCGATTCGGTTTGTCTTCTCGATATCGGCAACGACATCATCATCATCGACAACTACAACTACAACTACGACATCGAAGAAGTATTGAACATAAAACTTGGATAATTAGTGTCCTGGACCGAGTCCTAGAAAGCAGACCTAATAGTAGATCAATTATTGTGTACGAGCGACTAGAGCAAGGACATTCACAACTGTCCTTAACTGAATTGGCAAATTGGTCTAATCTATATAGCATGATCCATATGGTTTTCATCGAACACAGCACGATTCCTTCGACAAAACATGTAATGACTAGGCCGCTTGTATGCATATTTGCGGTTGTATGTGTGTTTGGGACGTAGTGTAGTTTCAATGTGTGCGAGTTTTAAGTGTGTTCTAATTTCTGCGGACAAGGCGAGAGTCGAGGCAAAGCCCCAGTTTGGCGTTGGTCTTTCATGTGGTCACTACGATGGCAACTGTAATTGGAGATAAGATAATGTTCGATTAGAATTTATAGCAACACATGCAGTCGACAAGGATATCGAATTGACTTCGATATGGCTTGAGGGGGTTAGATGCTGGTAGCAAAATTGGAGTTTTCTTATGTGTTTGTAGTTTGCGTCATGTACGAGTAAGAAGATGAACTCAGATACAATATTTTCGTAGCCCTTATCTTCAAGGTCTACGTACACTTGATTTAATAAACAAAAATCAGTTTCAAGGATATTTATGCTTCACTGCGTTTGTTGCACAAAAAGCAAACGTATACAAACACCTTCAATATTTTTTCAGCCTCTAGACTAAAATACTTTGTATCTTCAATACAATCTCAGGCAAAATAACGTAAACAATTTTAACACAACAAACCACATCAGACACGTTTTCCATCTTACGTCATGATATCAAAATCCAGCATTCACCTTTTCATCATAAAAATAAAAGAGTTCGCTCTATCTTTGAAAAAATTAATACGTCTCATTCAGACTTTTTAGTGAATCCTCGTGTCTAACTTAATTTAATGTTTGTTAGAACAAAAAAAAAATCATGACCAGAATGTTTATTTATGATTTATTGCGTGTATGGATCAATTGCGAACACCATCGTTTAAATCATTTGGAGTGGTGCTAGCTTGGCTCGGACGTTTAGCACACTTAAAAATTTTTAGGCCAAAATTAGTTTGTTGGCTTTTCATTTGTAGATATTTTTTCTGCGCTGCCTTGGGAGATGTTAAAATGATGATATTAATAGAGAGGTGATACAGGAACAAAAGACCAAAAAAATAAAACCTTGAAGATATACCGAAACAGAATGTTTTATGCATTTTTCGAGACTTGAATAAGGTGTGGGCGTGTTTTAGGGGTAATTTTGGATTGCAGTTTACGGTGAAATTTATGTGAGTTGTGGTTGATTCGGATGGGTTTGTGATGCAGATCAAAAGATGCTGGAGTTGATTTCTAGAGTGGAACAAGTAATAAAATATGATGGAGGATGGTTGTAAATGGATCGAATGCTACTATTAAAACAGTTGAAAATAAATAACAAAGCTGTGCACATAAAATATGTCTCGTTGCCTATTTGGGGTTTTATATTTAGTTGAAATGCTGTTGATTTGTGATGGACAACATTTATTCGACAGCTAAGCAATCAGTTTGATTTACATCATTGTACATTTTAGAGCAGTGTTGATTATCGCATCATTGAAATTGGATTTGCAGCACCAGTGTATATTTTAGGTATATTTCATGCAAAAAGGATCAATATTCTTTAAGTCATGTGATTGACATTTTGAGACATTTATATTAAAAACCAAAAAGCTTGTTTCCATAGCTCACTTAAGAGTTTAATTGATGTTCAATCAAACAATGTTTTAAGGTAATTACGAGAACTGACATGAAAATTGTTGCGGTCACCGTTCCAATCCTCTTGGGAATAAATATAAAAGTGCAAATTTCGCACAAAACCTATTATCTAAGCTGTCAATTTTCAAATTCGTAGCAGTAAGCTTTACTCGGCATCAAGATGAAATATCTTTGGCTACAATTGTTCTACTCCAATGCAATTAATTAAAGGAAATAAGAACTTATTTGGCGAAACGTTTGGCGTATTGGAGCGTATTCATAACAGTGAGGAAGCTCTCTTGGAAAAAAACTTGATGAATAATTAACTTTAATCTAAACTGAACAAACTTGAACTAACAAAAATGGTTACTTTAAAATAAGAAAAAGAACCTCACACGAAAAACATGATAGCTATGTTATTAGTATTCTCATAGTTGCGTAATAAGAATTTGGTTCTTAAGTTGGCTAGTTTTGGGACATTACAGAGGGCTGCTACTTTGTGTAACCAATAAGTAGAGAAGTGATACGGCTTGCTACATGGAGCTTTCTTTTGTAAATTTTATGTATATTATGAGTTGAATAGCCTTTTTGTAGAGAAGAATCTTATTTTCTTTACTAAGTTGTGATGTCCTGCACATAAGTAGGTAGAGAGCATACACTGCCTTTGATACTACCTCAATGTTGTTGGAAAAGGTAAGTTCCCTATCAAATATCACTTCAATGTAATAAGGCTATTAACGGAGTTGGTTCAATGCCTGCTTGAGTTATTTGGTTGCATATCATGCTGTGGGAGGTTCGATTGCTTTCCTTTCATAGAAAAAGATATCGTTTCAATTTTGAGAGGTTTATTCTGATTCGCGGTCGCTTGTAATAAGTATTAGGCTCAGATAGTTGCTGCTCGATGTTTAAAATGAGGGATTCTTGTCAGTTGTATTGTAAAAGTAGAAGTGTCGTATGCAAATGTAGCTAGCTCACAATGTGAACTTTTTCGGGGCTTCTGTTGTGTATATGCTGGTCAATGTAGGACTCAAGCAAAACCCTTGTGGGACACCAGTAGTTATTGTTAGTAGAGTGGGTTTAAAACTGGGTATTGTTAAAGAAAATGAACGGTCAGACAATAAACTTTTGAAGATAAGCCTATCGTGTCATTCGGAATCGAATGCTTTTTTATGTCCATGGCAACATACAGATGATTTTGCCCGGAGAGCTTCCTTGATCATCTTGTAGACTTAGAACAGCTGGTGGTTTGTAGAGTATTTTTTTCTAAATCCTTACTAAAATTCTGGGATTGTTTGACGAGGATTTATGGATTTCTTCAACCTATTGAGCAGTGTCTTTTCAGATAGAAGCAAGACAGTCGAATTATAGACCTGTAACGATTTTATTTTTACCGGGCTTAGGAATGGAAATGTCAGTGCTATGGTTCCATGAAATAGGAAATTGTTGCAGCTTTAAGGAAGCACTAAATACAAAAATGACAAAAATCAAGCCTCTTTGTGGCAAGTTTTTCAACATGCTTACTTTGGTTTTTCGAAGTTAGGTTTTTTCCTTTTTTGGTAGTACAAGTTCCAATGTCCCTACGAATGTTGTCTAAGAAATTTGCTTCGTATAGCGTGTCATGCAGTTGTTTTTCAGTGCTTGCCTCATCTAAGCTTTGCGTGAGATCATGGCCAGCTTAAAATGTATCTGCCGTCAGTAGTTCAAATTTAATATTTTCGTCGTAAATCAGCTCCTCATTCATTCCAGTTAATGTTTATAAACCCTTTTGAAAGACTTTGATAAACTGCCTCTCTTTTTTCGTGCCATTGCTAAGATTGCTTAGCATAGTGCTCCATATCGACTGCTTATTCATGTAAATAGACGATTACGTATGGTTATGTATAATTTATTCATATCTGATTTCAATTTAGGTAATCAGGTGCGATAGCACTGACGCTGTATTCAATTTGATTTCGAGATGTGATTTTTCGTATATTTATTACAAATTAGAGTTGTTTGTTTGAAAAGGCTGATCGTTTTGGTGTACTTGCTTTATTTGTCATCCACAGATTGCGAATGAATTTATTGAGTAGGGTTGTATGTATTGATTATAAAATCAAGTAGGAAGATTTTCTAGACAAAGTAGAGGAGAAAATAGAAACGCCAAAAATATTGATGCAGAGCAAAAAGGCAATGCAAGGTGTCTCCATCAAGAAAATAGTAAGCGCATCAAAACAAAATCTTCGACTATCAAAGATATCATCGTTACCACGATCATGTTGTTCCACTGAAGAACAGCGTTAAGTTGATTGCAGACATAAGCGCTAACCAAATATGAGTCTACGAACATAAGAAAATGTCAAAACCGATCAGTTTATTAGCAAAAGAAGCCCATTTTTAGATCCGCAAACACATGGGAACATTAGTGCCCACACAGTGGATGAACGAACATACATATCGTCGCTGTGAAATCAAACCGGCATATCTGCAAAATACACATTCTTCACTAGAGCGCTTTAAAGTTTTCGCATGTGGGCTATTTCCACGTGAATGCAAAGCGGCAAAACACCATTAGACGGGTTTTTATTCAACTTTACGATATGCCGGTGCGACATAAAAATAGAGGGGAAAATAAGGAATTTTTTGATACCAAAAACTCAAAAACTCAATTTTTGCAGATATGCCGGTTTGATTTCACAGCGACGATATGTCAAGTCCGTATCTCACCACCACTTTACATATAGACAGCTAGTAACAATTGAGCAAAAAGTTGCTCAATGTGCATGTCACTTTTCTGGCAGTTCGGTTAGTTGAGTTTGGGTGCAATGTATGCCTCGCTGCGTAACCAGAGTCAGGACTGGTTGGGCCTATAAGCTGTATTTCAGATAGATTTTCATAGGCGGGTGTGGATATGGTGAAATCCATAGGCGAACCGATTTTGCGATTGTTGGAAAAATTTTGACAAAAGAAAAAAAAAGCCGTAAATATAAATTCGGTTTGAGAATGCTGAAGGAGTTAGAAAAAGTTTTTGAAAAATTTAAGATAATAATTTGTGAACAGTAAAGTCAGTTTTAGCACCCGATGGTTTCGAATTCAGAACTTGGTTTTTTGGATTCCAAGAAACCAAAATTACTTTTTGAACTTCAAAGTGGAACTTAATAAATTACACTGGTGAATAATGCAAAAATTCAAACAAAGTGGAACGATCGAGGAAGTTGAGCGAGAGTGTTGCACAGAAACAAGCATTGAAGACTTGAAAGCAGACTGAAAAAATGTTTTCGGAAAATAAGGAGCGATATAGAGGCAGATTGCCGTAATGCAGAATTTAGGTTCATATGTGTATATAAAGTGAAATTATATCAACGAAAACATATGTAGATAACAGTTGCGAAAAGTTGCGGTGTGGCGAAACAAAGAAAGCGATTCATTGTTGATTCTTAAACGAATTCAAATTTTGCGTCTTTTGAACCCAAGCGGGGTAAATTTCATTGCAATAGCTATATGAAGTAAGGAAAAAATATGTTTTATAGTTAAAAAACTGATGAGAACAATGAATACACATATTATGTTTGCAATATCTAAATCTGTTTTTAGTTTCTAATCTAATTCGAATTTGTTAAAACGATGTAAACGATAATTTTTATAAAATTTTTGTATTCATAATATTGAAGTCGTTGTTGAATGTGAAACCTATTGGAGTTGGTTAGTACATTTATTGTGCATGTTGGCATATTCTACTTAATTTCAAAAACCAATCCCGGCCAGGTTTGGGCTATGAACAGCACCCACCCATTTCATTATCATATAAGCAACATTTTTTTGTCATTTACTTTTCGAGGTTTTTATTTGAACTATTTTGCTTTGTCTTTATTTATTGTGTTTTTTTTTTAAATTGTATTGCTAATAAAGTACAATGCATTGGTTAGTCTATAAATAAAACTATTTAAATAATGGTTCCTACACATAATCTTCACTTTCATTCCCTCTTGTGTTGCTTCTATGTAGTTGCTGCGTTGTTACCTTGCCGTAGTACGAAGGTGTTATCCGCCCATACATTCACACTAGACTGAGCTAGTCATACTGGGCATCTTTTCAGATGATTTTCTAAGGGGTCTCCCAACTTGAAAATCATCGCAAATATCAAAATGCAATTTATGTACTGAAAAGATTTTACAACTCTTTCTGCACATTTTGCAACTTGTACCGTTTCAAAATTTTAATTAGAAGTATTTAATTTTAAATTTATTATCTAAAGTGTTTGAAGCGATTTGAGGAATTATGGTTTTTTGATGTAAGGCGTGTTTCGTTCGTTATTTTGGTAAGGTATGTCATAAAAATAGTACACATATGATAAGGTTACAAACTAATTGTAAATACGTTTGCACTGAAAGAAAAATCTTGGTAAAATCAACAATTTTCCTTAGTTGTTTTTGCGTCAACTACGGGCTATAGTTAAAACAACTATAAGACAATTGTTGATTACTTTTATGCACCTTGACGCGCAGTTGATAAACAACATCCGTGGTGCAAAAAAAGTAAGCAATCACAAAAAATGGTATTCCAACAATATACATAGTACGGAATAGTAAATGACCTAAGTCTGTGGTAGAGTGGTTCAATTGTAGAGTGGTTCACTTACTATGAAAATTGTTGATAATTCAATATTTTGTAGTGTTAAATGAATTGATGCTTATTTTCCTGTAGATCAACTATTTACCGTAATTATGAATTCGAGGATTCAACTGTGTTAATCCTCGAAGGTTTCCATATTTTTTGTATCAGCAAAATCAACTAGTTTTAGAAAGAACCTAGAGTAGAAAGAACCATTTTCCGTAGTTCATTCGACAATTTTGAATGAATTGTTGCAGTACTATCAATAATAATTAAATCAACCACGACTTTTTCTCTCAGTTTGTGAACGACATCTAGCGAGTGGTTTGCAAAAACATTATCGAAAAATCGAAAATTGACATGTCATCGGTGTCAGTTCTATCATATGTTTCTACCGAAAAATCGCATTTTTTCACCTTTAAGAACACAGATCTCATGTAAAAATCACCCGATTAGACTGAAATTCGGTACAGATGTTTGACAATAGATTATCTATGCCCTGAAGAAGCCGATTAAAAAAATATACAAAGCTAAAATTGTTATATTCTGTTGAAGTTGCGAAAAATGATTACAAAATGTAAGTCCTTATTAATAATTCCCAAAGCACTATTTAGCTAAAAACTTTTGTTAGGACATAGACAATAGTTTCAAAAATCAGTTGTCCAAATTTTCAAAAAATTGATTGGGCCATTCCCAATCTCTGTGTTCCCAAAAAAAAACGCCTATTTCATGTGGCGGAAGGCAAATACGGAGCCCCCCTAATTAAATTTTATGCTATCTTTCCACGCTAACAGAGATAAAATTTCTTGCCATACTATAATTTTGGAGCCACAAATATGGCTTGAATGAAAATCTCAGTGAAGCATAATTAGTACAACTTAAAAGTTCTTCAATTTGTCTTACAAAAATTGAATCTAATTCAAAGAGTCAAATATTTGGCACTGATTCTCGACTCGAAGCTATTATAGGAAATACTATAGAAAAAGGACGAAAGGGTGTCAGTCTACTTTACTGCCGCCAAAAAGGCCATAGAAGCGAGCAGAGCTTTGCAGCATACATTGACACTACCTGCTCTTGAGATTACCTGCTTCTTCAAGCTATGCGAAGGCACTTGTCGTGTTCCTTCATTGGCTACCAATTTTTTTACTAATTCTAGAGCAAGCTTACGTCGCTGCTATGAAACTTACTTGTATTCCGCAATGGATTCGAACTGAGTTTGATTCTGTTAGAATATTATCTGAAAGAGTTCCTCCTCCAGTATACGCTGACTATATAACTCTGAACACTTTATTGGATTTAGAGTTTTCAGCTCGCTTTCTTAGTCAGGATGAATGGAATCCCCAAAAATGGGCGTATTTTATTCCAAACTTAAGTTTAAAGTAAGCTGTTGCACATATTGGGATGTCCCCTCGTCTTTCAGACTACTGAAAGAGGTTATACTGAAGGCGGTCGTAGTGGTTATTTTTCAAGCTATCAACTGGCTCCGGGGCTATCAAATATTAAGGCTTAGTATTCGTATTTTTGCAGAGAGTGAAGCAGCTACAAAATCCCTTTTTGGTCCTTACATAGTGTTCTGAATACTAACTAAATACTCTGTATATCTTAGAGAGATGTCGGAAACTCGACAGTGCAACTGATTTGGGTACCTCGACATAGAGGCATTTTGACCTCTATAGATAAAGTTTGCTTCATCCCGCAGAGGCCATTCTCACAGCAGTTAAACCTTGCGTTTTGTGAATTTGAATCAAAGCTGTGGTTCAGTAGATGCCAGTGTCTGGCTCTGGCAAAGAGAAAAATGTCTTCATTTGGAGTGTCTTTCCTCTCAGGCCTGACTTAAAGGGTGTTGTACAGCTTATTAACAGAACCAGATGATATTCTGAGTACACTAGCTGTCATGGTATCTCAGTGGTGCCCATGTGTGTCTTTCAGCAAGATTCAACGATTGAGAGCCACTTAACCTAACCTTACCTAATATTCATATATGTGAGCCTGGTTTAATGCACAATAAGCAGAAATGCATCTTTGTCTCGATTGACTTGTCATTGTATTGGTAAGAATATTATGAAGCCACAATTGTTGCTTTTCCGTGACCCTTCACATCTTTATACTCAATTAATATCAATCACATCGAAATAATTTATCAGGACACAAAGAAAATAAACAGCATTCATCAATCAGTACATCTGCTGCATAACACTCATATAGCCAAAACAGTCATCTATTTCGTCAGCACCGAGCCCCAGGTTTTCAACCTCTCCAACACTTTTCAGTTCACACAAACCAGCCATCGACTCACGTTCATTTCATCATTTTATTAAAATTCCTAACAGAAGGCTTAGATAAATAAATCATTATAATAGTTCCGTTCCGGCTCTACATCAACGTACCTGCTGCCTAGTCTAGTGCTGCATATCGGTGCATAGTCCTGTTCATGTTCTACACGTCCGCCAAGCCATCCGGGCCATCATTATCGTACTAGTAGCTATCTCGCATACGTAACCCCGAAATAATTTACGTTTTTGCGGAAAGCTCACAGCCCGATTACAGCTACTTTATCAAAGTTCTGCCCACACAAAATACCATCATCCAAGCAACGCTCCAGCCGCCAGCCGTTCGTTACCGCCAGTTTACCTTGTTATACATTGGCTACATCCATTGGCATCGACTATGAACTACTGAAATAAGAACGCTCGACTCGAATTGACTCAGGGCTGCCTCTATTATCCCTTCACTCTAAAAATAACATTTTTACGACTTAAGTTGGACATCCGCAGTTTTCTGTATTTTGTGGTGCAACCATTAGAGGGGACCTGCCGTAGTGGACCAGGACCTGGACCAGAGAAGGAGAGCGGGCATAGTACTTGGGCTCTAGACGACTACTTCAGCTCTCACTTCGACTACTTCAGCCGGATGACAAAAGTATTGAACGATATCGTCCTTTTATATCCTTTATGACGGGACCATATCAATTTGGCTAATTAAATTCCAAAATCATAATCATTAAAACGAGATGACATTTTCATTAAGGCGCCCCGAAATTGACCCATGTAATCGAACATTACAAAGCAAGTTTTTCATTTTAATATTCCAGCCGGTAATGCCTGCATTACTCCAGTTTCCTACTACTGCTGCTGGTTGGTTGTACTGGCTGCATAGTACGGATGGCATTTGTAGTCGTTGGCTTTACGAAAAAGGTTCTTAACGTCCTTAATATGGTGCTCGGAGTGTGATTCTAGCGTAGATATGGGCGAATTCGAGTGGTTTTGCGTGTATCACAGTACGAATTAAGGAGTTGTAATAGTTATAGGAATCTGATTGCTGGTCCTTCTGACTGGACCAGAGTTTGGTCGAGTAATTTATTTTCGGATGTATCTGAAAAGTGTACTCATGGGCTTGATTGAGGAAATAAATCGTTAAAGTTGTGAACTACTGGATGATGTTAGTATCTAGAGTTTTGGAAATCCCAAGAACCCGCTACTACAGTACAAGTTGCAGCAATTCCGACGAACGCCGTATATGTGTGAATTTGCGCACGAAGCCCCAAGGAAACATTTCACTTCGATTCACCCTGCACATTGTACAGTATTTTTGGCATCGAAAACTGTTTGCGGTTGCAATTGCTGTGCTGGTTTGGCGTAGTTCACCACCGTCGCCGCCAACCAGCGGGCCCGAAAAAAATGAGCCCACTATCGTTCCTTCCACCCGATACTGACGAAATTTCGGTAAGCCTTTGGCTGCGTCACTATTCGATGGAGGCATAGCGGACGGTGTGGCGGTAGCATTTAGTTAACTTTCATGACTATTGCAGATGCTGCATTCGAATTTAATATGCTTCCGAGGCTATCGATTTTCCTATGAATAAGTTTAATGGTCCGTTTTAATTCGCCTTATCAAAGACGGTCCCCCGTCGCACACTGATATGCATAGATGCACTCTCGTATACACAACGAATGTTTTCGGCGAGGATCAAAGGGCGAACAGACCACAAATATTTCGGCACTCTTGTAATATTCTCTGTATCTATTCGATAGAGCTCTTTTTTTGGTCTTCTTCTTATGGTTGTGGTCATTTCGGAATGCCGATGGCCAGCTAAAATACATTGGCTCCGTTTGACCAATGCAACTATTGCCAAAGTATCTATAAAAGTTTTTTGGTTCGGTTTTCTGTCGAAATTCTTATGGCATACGAAGTGGGCAACTAACTCGATTCGGATGAGTCGACAGGAGTGGCAAGAACCGGATGAGATGTAACTAGTTAAACTTTTAAGTGACAATAAGATTTTAGTTGAGTTTTTGTCGATTTCAAATTGGGAATTTGATGGTGATGGTTTTTGAGGACAAGTGCTGAACAGAAGAAAAACAGAATTCAATTGTTGTTCAATAGTATGAAATATAGTTTAGATGTTGCAATGAGGCGATTTATCGAGAAATATATAATGCTTAACTAACCAAGTAGTCCAAGCTTTCGAAGCTTACAGGCTTTCTAAATCAATTTTATTTGAATAATTTTTCTTTGATTTTAGTATTTTCCATCAATATTTAATTTAGAATTTAGACTCTATTAGAAAAACAAAAAGAAACAAATATTGTTAACAAGTAGCTTAAGTATTATCTCAGTCATTTTTCCAAATAAATTAATCAAGCACAAACCAAAATCACATCCAAATAGTTTCGACCCCAAAACAAGTTCGATAGAATTGTTATCGATCAATTACCGCTAATTCTCAACATTCTATCTCAAAAATATTTTCAAAATTGCGTAAGTCAATACAAAATTCTAATTCACGAAATAGACACCGGTTTTTTACTGTTAGATTTCATCAAATTAGACTCCAAAATGAAAGCGTACATTAGACGTTGACGGTCCGTCATAGTGAAACCTGCCTCTTTAGCCTTCAAAATTCATTGTATGTCTGATTGTTGAAAGTGATTTTATAACAACTTCGAAAAAAATGCCTCGGTATATACGGATCGTGAATTTAATACTCGTTTCTATCATCGAATTTTTGTGGATCGAAATGGTTTACATTTCACTTTTCATATTGATGCGGTATGCTGATTTTTTATTCGACATGGATGAGAGGAACGGGAAAATTTTCAGGATAACTTTGTCTTAATGCGATGTGCTTTTGTGTTGAATAGTTTTATGTGTTTAGTGAAACGAACTTGATAATTTTTTTTTACATAATTGACAGTGATTTTATTGAATGATCTGATGATTTTTTGTTGTTTCAAAATGAAATTGATTGATTTGTGGTTTTAATATTGGTTAAATATTAATTTAACATTTTTATTTTCAAGACATATGATCCGTAATATTTGATGTTACATAATAAAAATAGTTTGAGGCGAATAAGATATGTATCTGTTTTATTTTAAAAGTGAAAAATTCGAAAGTAATAATTATTACACCTGGTAGAAGGCTGATGCAAAATAAGAGTTTCCGGGTCCTACGTTTAATTGTTACTGATTTTCGAAGAGAATTAGTATTGGACCCGTTCCGCCGAAAATTCGTATTTCTTTATACACACACATATATGTATATATATATATATATATATATATATATATATATATATATATATATATATATATATATATATATATATGTATATATATATATACATATATATATATATATATATATATATATATATATATATATATATATATATATATATATATATATATATATATATATATATATGTATATACATATATATATATATACATATGTATATACATATATATATATATGTATATCATTTTTTATATATATATATATATACATATATATATATATATATATATATATATATATATATATACATGTATATAAAATTTCAGATACCCCTATATTTCTATGCAGAGTATATTTTTGTTTAAAGTAAGCATTGGGAATTAAAACTTATTATGTTTTGTGCTTGTTCATGATAAAGAATTGGAAATTCTGAGCCCTGTGTGGGCACTGAGTGCCTAAAAGTAGACAAGGATTTTTTTCAAATTTCGATTTATCATATCTCCTGACAGAAACTTTTGATTTTGACCAAAACTATACACACATGGACTTTCAAGATTATGCAAGTAACCCTATAACTACGGCAGGCACGTAAAAAAATCCATCAAATCACCAATCTTCCTGAAAATTTTTTGCGTTTTGATAAAACATTCAAATCACTGATTAATTTTAACCTTTGTCCACCATGTTTGTCACAATTTGAAATTTCAAAATTCCGAGTTACAGAAGAACGGCAACCCATCACCAAATGACCTCTGCTTTTGGCACTCGAAAATTATATTCTACTGACGACTGGATAATCCGATCACTGCGAAGTTTACAGGACACGTTGGTATTAACTAGGTCCAAGTCTGGTATCAATGATTTTGAAATGGAGGCAATGCTATGGCAGTGGTGAATATTCACTGCATCTTGAATATTCACTGCAAGAAAACTGCTTTTTACCCTATAGCTTCTGATTCACCCAACAAATTTTAACGAAATTCATATATTACCTGGACCTTGTTTTAAGCCATTTATAATAAAAAATTTGGTTGAAAAATTGGGATAGAGTTGCCAGCTATGGTAATTTTTGTCACTTAATTCTCGTAAATTTGCTGAGCAAAATACAGCTTTTGTCCCTATAACTTCCGATCCAGTCATGAAATCAAAACGAAATTCATGCACTAAATAGATCTTATTGTAAATCAAATGTCGAAGGAGTTTCGTAAAAAAAAATCACGAAAGGGCTGCCAGCTATGACAATTTTTGTAATTTTTTGGCATTTCTTTACTAAGCGATTATGTCATAAAATTTGCAAAAGGGAATGATCCTGCAATGACAATAAACAACAAATATTAACGTTTCGAAAACTTTGATAAGTTTTGAGGGTGGTTACCCTAAAATTCTTTTCACCCCTATAACTTCCAGCGCTGTCATTCAATCGAAGCGAAATTCACAAAGTGGATTTAACTTAACTTGAAGCAGATTGAGCATATTTTTGGCCATACTGCTATCACAGGATTTTCACCACCAAATATTTTTGTAAACATTGCACCAACATCTTTCGTGTTCATATGCAAAGTATTTGCAATAAAGATAAGTGTATGTGTAGTGTTTAAATTTTCCGAGTTTTGACAATTTTTCGGATGGCAGCCTCAAACAACGTTTAATCGTTGAAACTTTCGACGAAAGCCTCGTATGAAAACGAAATTCAAAGGATAGGTTGATTTAAGCATGAGCTTGTTATGGTTATTTTATTGCTGCTTCGTTGGAAAAGTGTTGCCAGTACTGAACAGTTTCATCATTTGTGTTATAGTTGGTTTTTGTTCCTTTGGATAAAGAATGGTTGATATGATACTACAAAAAAGTGTATTACGTCTTTCTACATTTTTTGGTCCGTCAAAAACAATTTCTTCGAAAATAAGTTTTCTAGCAGCTCTGATGCGATAGACTTTTTTAAAATTAGATTTGCGAGAGCAATGCTAAATTATCGAATCAGCATCGATTTGCCTTCGTTTGGCTACCATCAGTGATATATTACCAAATCCTGGAATAGTATTCCAAGAAAGCAAAAATAGCAGGATCCATTTTTAAAAAAATCATCAATTCGTCCAAATGGCTCCAGATATTTCAGAGATACGCATTTGATCTGATTTTTACTAATGTTCGAAGAACAGTAGCATTAAAATCACTTTGGCCAAAAACTCATATTTCTGAATATATATATATATATATATATATATATATATATATATATATATATATATATATATATATATATATATATATATATATATATATATATATCATCAAAAAATTTCGATGAAAAAATCTCAAGAACGCGCCATCCGATTGAACTGAAATTTTCAGGATACGTTGATGTATATGCAGAATAGTGCCAAAGTGCCAAAACTTCATAATGGTGACAAAACTTCATAATCTTTAGCCCCTTGGTGCCGGCGGCCGTTTTAGTGATATTTATACCTATTATTCCGTCTACAATTAATTTTTGCAAAAATAAAGTGAACAAAATAAATTTCGAACGTGTTCTAAATATGAATTGGATAATGTTTTGGAATTTTTTAACTCCATGTGTGCGCTAGGTGCCTAAAAAGAGATCGGGAAAATTTGAAAGTTTTTAAATTATAATAACTTTTGACAGAGCTATCAAATCATTATGAAACTTTCAGAACGTATAAGTACCATTTAGTTGCAAATGTGTGTGTGAGCATATTGGTAGCCCTGTAGCAAGGGTTGGCGCTGAAAGTGAAAGCTTTCAAATCATCGACTCTCCTGAAAAATTGTCGCATTTTGGAAAAAAAGCCACTCATATATAAATCTTATGCTTTGCCTTCATAGCCAAAGTAAAAAATTTGAAATTGTACAACGGGCAAGAACGGTAACCCTTTCCCAATTCACCTATATTTTTAGCATCAAAAACTTCTGTTCACGGGAACTCACGACCCGATAATTAAAAACAGTTGAAATTTACAGTATACATTGGTATTAAATAGGACCAGGTCTGATAGAAGCGATTTTGAAATTTGGGCAACTCTGTACCAGAGGTGCCATCTTGAAAAATCAGTTAAAAAAATAACTACTTTTAGCCCTATTAATTTTGATTCAGTCATTCGATTTTAACGAAATTCACACAGTATGTGAACCTTACTTTAAGCCCCGTTTGGTACACTGAAAAAAATCCACATAGCGCCCAGAGCCATGCAACATAGCGCATTATTTATGGCCCCATACGCCATGTACATAGTACTCTGAGCCATGCAATATGGCTCCCAGCGCCATAATGTCAGAATCTACATAGCGCGTGGTCCCATGTTACATGGCGCAGCATTTATGGTGCCACACGCTATGTACATAGTACCCTGAGCCTTGCAGTATAGCTCCCAGCGCCATAATTGCATGGCGCAGAAATTTATTTTATTTTATTTTATTTCTTAACCAAGCAAGGTACAAGTAACGTAAACAGTAAAAAAACAAAATTGAAAATTACGAGTACATAGAAATAAAACCAAAAATTATATAAAATAATTAACAAGATAAATCAATAACAAATTAATAAATAACAAATAAATAAATAAAACATTGAACATATAGCTTAGGATAAAGGGTTGCGGATGGCTTTGAAAAGGGAGGATTTGAAGGATAATTTTGAGACTGTTGGAGAATACAGATTACTTATGCTATTGAATATCCTGCAGCATCTATTTATCGGCTCATTAGCTGCGTAAGTAGTGGAGTGTGGATATTCCTTAAGTAAACGAGAGGACCTGGTGTTTCTTACAGGGTTATTCAAAACTATTTTGCTATTCAGGAATTCAACTTTGATGACGCCTCTAATGACGTCGAATGTGAAGCAGGCCGAAAGCATCTTTCTTCTAGATGCAAGTGTTAATAAGTTTAGATGACCCAGTCGAAACTCATAAGGAGGAAGGGTATTAAAATCGTAAGGGCTGTATAGTTCTCTCAATGCGAAAAGTAAGAATTGCTTTTGTATGGACTCGAGTCTGTGGGTTTCAAAAGCCGGATTCCAGCAAATGGAAGCATATTCGAGAATGGGGCGTACTAGAGAGATGTATAAAGATCGTGTGACCCACAGGTTACGAAATTCCTTGGCACGTCTTTTGATGAAGCCTAGCTGTTTGTTTGCCCGGGAAAGTATTTTATCATAATGCAAGGTGAAGCGGAGTCGCTCATCCAAGACAACACCAAGGTCGACAACGTTATCAACTCGAGCTAACAACTTATTCCCGAGGAAGTATGTGTTATGTGAGACGGTGCATTTTCGGGAGAAACTTATAACTTGGCACTTAGCAATGTTGAGAGAGAGCTTGTTTTCATTGCACCAATGATCAAGTGAATCAAGTTTGGACTGGAGAAAGAGTGCATCGGATTTAGATTTAATGATATGATAGAAATTATGGCCCCACACGCCATATTACATAGTGCCATGAGCCATGTAATATGGCTCATGGCACTACAATTATAACTCGCAGCCATGCTGTGTGAGGAGATGTATAAATATCAGCAAGCTTCTTGAATATAGGAATTTCTTCGATAGAATTCCATCACCTAACATCAAGTGCTCTACCTCCAGATGCTCCGAACTGAGAAGGTTCGTGGCCTTTTGTTGGATGCAAACTGGATCATCTTCAGATGCACTGAAAAACACATAGCGCCAGACGCCATAATTTATAGTCTTCTGGCGCCATGTACATAGTCGATTTCGGTCGATTTGTGATAAAATATAGCGCCACACGCCATAGTACATAGGAGCAGACGCTATGCTTATAGCCCTCACGCCATTTACTGTAGTCCTCCACGCCATACAGTATAGTCCTCCAAGCCATACAGTATAGTCCTCCACGCCATACAGTATAGTCCTCCACCCCATACAGTATAGTCCTCGACGCCATGCACTATAGTTCTCTACGCCATGTGCTATAGTCCTCCACGCCATGTAATATAGTCCGCCACGCCATGTACATGGCGTGGAGGACTACAGTACATGGTGTGTAGGCCTATGTACTTTTCGCTTTGTATTATGGCGTGTGGCGCTATATTTTATCACAATCCCTAAATCGACTATGTACATGGCGCCAGAAGTCTATAAATTATGGCGTCTGGCGCCATAATTCTCAGTGTTGAAATTTGGTTGAAAAATTCGGTTGGAGCTGCTAGTTATGATAGTTTTGGTGTCTTAAATAGGGTTGCCAGCTATAGTTGGTTTTTGTATTTTTTTTTTTGCATATCTTTAGAAGCGATTTTATCATATAATTTTCAAATCGTAGTGATTTTGTAGTGAAAATAAACACCAAATATTAAGATCTAGACCATTTGAAAGCTTTTGCGAATGGTAACCTTAAATTTCTTTGTATCCCTATAACTTCCATTGCAGTGATCGGATCAATGACTTCAACGTTAGGCAGATGTGACATGCTTTTGGCTTCAGTTCTAGCAAAGAGCTGCCAGCAGGAGGCGTTTTTGTTATTTTCGTACCAATTAATACTTGCATTAAGTATTCACATCGTGAACATTTGCAATGAAAATAAGTAAACAATTTTTAAATTTTCTAAGGTCTGGACATTTTTCGGATGGCAACCCCAAACACTTTTCTATCGCTGTAACTTTCGATGAAGTCATCAAAATTAAATTGTCTTAGGTTCTATTATTACTAGGGGTGTATTAGTCTTAAGTAGGAAAAGCAGCTAGTGGAAGAATAAACACTCAAAATCTGCACAAATCCTTTACTGTTCTTCGAACATTAGTGTTTTTAGCGGTTCTGATGCGCTAGGGTTTTTTTTAACTAGTTTACCAATGATAATTTTTTCAAATTTCCAAGATTTCATCATTGCAATTAAAATGATTGGAACGCACGACTGTACAATTTACTTATAAGTCGAAGAAAATTAATGCGCCTTTTCGATTACATCTGAGTCACGATTAATTTTTGTTAAATTCTTAATTATTAATCAAATGTTTAATTTAATCTTTCATTACAAGCCAAACGAACACGAACTCCGAAGGTTACAGCTCACAGCCAGCCAAAAAGTGATGGTAAGATGAAGATAGTAGAAAATAGATATAGACGCGATATTTTTTGGCGGTCAATTGTTTACAGAGGAACTTCGATTTTGTTGGGAAGATGTAAAGGCTAAATCTGAAGCAAACTAGTTTTCGGAAAGATGAACATCACTGAATAAAAACTCTTTGCACAATATATGTAGTTAAATGTAAAAAGAGGACCACGATATAAATTTTCGAATACTTTCACTATTGTACATGAGAGTGAAACACATCTTCAATGAAAATCAGAAACAGATTTTCTAAGTTTTGACATTTTTTTAATTTAATCAAAGTTAATCCAAATTATTTAATTTCGTTTAATTTATTTCAATTATTTTTTTTTAAATTAAAAACTCTATATGTTCGTTTTGCATCAAAAATAGATATTAGAAGTAAAATTTATTCATTTCTTCAGCTTCTACAGAACAACCGAGCAGGAAAGTTGCTATGAATTTTCTAAAAAATGAGCTTCATTAGCTCCCAAAGGTCTCCGAAATTATTCAACAATATATTAGGTGTTGCTAGAAGAAGCTGAAAGCAGTTTTCTCTGGCGTCCATTTTTTAAAGAATAACTAGAACATGCGGTTGGATGCATAAAAGTCTGCATTGGTGAGGTATGACTGGATGTGGTGGTTGCGGTTCAAGCGAAGCTTGTTATATGCCGGTCTTCGAAGGGGTGATCATCAGGTAATTAGCAATAATTTTAACTCCTTTAAGAGCTTTTGCTCTCTTTATGTAGACCTTGTAATGACTTTTGAATAATATGAGCTCACTTTTGCTTGCAAGCTCCATTTCAAGTAGTAAGTAATGAGAGTGTTTGCATACCTTTTTAATACTGCTGTCACGAAGCGTGGGTTGTGCTGAGAATTCCAGAAGCGGAAGACGTCTGCATACAGATTAACACAAACACCTGTGGAAGAGTTGTTTGAGATTTTCGGGATGTCTGCAGTGAAACCTTTGAAGGAAAAAATTCCAACGATGTCCTCCTGTCACAGATAAAACTATCAACAATTTCGATTAACCAAACAGAGAAACCATAATTGATCATTTTATATAGGAGACCTTCAATCCCTACAGAGTCGAAAGTCTTCTGTATGTAAACTAAGCAAGCACCCGAAACCCTTTTGTTCCGGATGCTATAGTCGACTGCTCTTGGCTGAATTGTCCCCCGGGTATAATTTGACATTGATCAATGAAATAGGTTGATTGCCTTTCAAGTACCTTTTCGAATAATTTTCGTAAATTTGAAAGAAAAGATATTGACGAGCTTTTAGGACTTCACATGATGCTGATGCTTTTGGGCATAGAGAATACTTTTGCACATTTCGAAGCAGTTGGAAAATATCCGTTGTTGAGTCAAGATTCATTTATTCATTTATTTATTTTTAATTTTTTAATTTATCATTATGTTCAACAGATGAAAATCCAGTTACTGATCATACAAAGTTATGATTTTTATGCTTAAAATTAGAGGCGAAGGTTTTGACAAATGGGCGTCGAAACGCTGCTTTTCTAAACAGGAGACCGTAGAGAAAGCAGCAGCAATAGCATCTATTAGCAAGAGCATTATTATTAGGAAGTTGTTGATTTCCTTGGAAAGGATATGAGAGTCTCATCAATTTCTTAAGAGCACATATTCTGTGAATTGTCAAGATGGAGATGTTACATTTAAGTTTCAATATCAGTTGCAAATCGTTCCCAATCGACTCTATTACAGGGAATTAATAGGGATGGATCAGCGGTGAAGATATCGAGGCCTTTTTTTCCGCTGGATGCATAGTTGGATCAGTTGATGGTCGGAGTTAACGTCGTGAACTTAGCACTCAAAAGTGCTGAAATGTGAGAGAAAGCTTATGAGACACGAGGAAATAGTCAATAGCCAATGATGAACGAGGGAAGGTTGGCTTTTGTCTGAAGACAGGATTAATTGCGGCTGCTGTATTCAAAGGCTATTGCTATATGACCACAAGCATTGTCCCCTCGGTATCGCTCTAGGACTGAGAATGAGCAAAAATGACTATAGCATAAGTTTCCAGTGTGAAAAAAAAAATAGAATAATTTTTACTAAAATCTGTGTATGATCAAATCAAAATTGTCACCGTTAAAACCAAACCCTCGTTTTTTAGATTTCGAAAATTCAGGAAGACTTACCATTATCTGATTTAGTTTGCAATTGAACAGATTCTGAACGATGTCAAAAACTATCAGGCTTGGCTTTCTAAAAAAATATAATTGGTCTTAGACAGCCCAAAATTAGCTCGAGAAATATTTTTTCAATTCATGAGTCAGCATTTTGCTAATTCCCAAAAGCCAAAATTCTACGAAACGCATTAATGAGCTTTACCTAATATCTCTTTTGCCATTAAATACATTAAATTTTCTCAATTTAACCTAAACATCGAATCAATTTTTATCGCCTCTCGATAAATCTTAAAGCGATCGGAAGTGCCAATGTCTATTTACACATGATTATTTATGCACATACCTATACACTTGTATGAACATGGTAAACGACACCCACATCCGTTCGTCGATTAAAGCGAACTCAAAGAACCAAATCGATTATCTTTGCGCTGCCTTATCAAGCCTGGTTGGTAGTCGAAAATTATAATCCTCCGTCTGCGACACTAAGCGTATCCGTCGTGTGAATTCCTCCAACCACTTAGCTCGCTTACCACCCCCAACCACCTCATACCATTCCGGCATTCAGCTTGCTGTCAAAAAGCCGACTCGGCAACCACCCAACGACCACGTTTTTCATGAAAACAAGCAATTTGTAAACAAATCCCTTGCGCAAGCTCCACTCACCTCACATGTTTTTCCGCTGGAAGCTTTCCAGCGCTCTCTTCGTCGACCAGGCTACTGCTGGTACTGCTGCACCATCGTTGGGCGCTCTTTTGCCATCCGTCCGGAATGCAGCTGTTCAGCGTGGCATCATACGATTTTCCTCAAGAATTTGCCGAAGAGAGTGCGAATTCGAAGAGCGAGCATGAATGCATACTGCATGCATCCGAGCCGCCGTACTTTTCCGCCGGATGTCGTTATTATCTATGCGAAAATGCCGCGCCGCCGTTACGAAATTGTCACAAATGGTATTGCTGGTGGACTGGCATGGGCTCGCTGCTTCATTCGTCCCATTGGAAGTTCTGCATACAGATAGAGATAGTTTTTCCGGAATTTGAGCATGTATCGGAACTGCACCACGGCACGCCGCCTGGTGGCATTTTCCGCGACACAGCTATGGGCCCATCGTCGCGGACGACGACTTGATAGTGCAGAGCCATAGGCCTGCTAGCAGTTTTCATTTGTTTTTCCGCGTGCTCGCACACGTAACGGTTTTTTTGGTGTGTGTTGAGTTCATACGGTCAGCGAGGCAGGGATTTGATGTAGATTGAATTGTAACGGGCTTTTCCTCTCGAACGGATCGTGGAAATAGTGATGTTGCAAGGATTTAATTCTGTGGTGGTTTTGTGGTCACGAGGGCAGAGTGAGGTCTATTAAATGCTAAGGCCGAGCGGACCGAGTGATCTTGAGTGCAGGTACGGGTACGCGGTCCTTAAACCGGATAAACGTGAATCACGGTTAAGGAATAGTTTCATTTTTCAGTTCCGATCGGTTTTGGATTTGATTCAGTCTTCCGAGTTTCCGTTTCCTCGAATTTCGCTTGCTAAAGTCTGAGTCTGCAAATTCAACGGGTTCGAGATACTTGGCAAGTTCCGGTGTGCTTTAGTGTTTCGTCGGAACAAAGGCTGGCGAGTGCAGTGTGGATCGAGTGAAAAGAGGCTTGATACGCGAATCGAAGATAATTTTTTATCGCAGCGATGGGTGGACGCGGATAGTGCGAAAACTGTTGAAGGTTCTTCGTGTGGTCGTGAAAATCTCGACGTTCGAATAGTCTGTGCAGCACAAGTACGGTCGGAAGGATTTCCTTCTCCATTACATAATCCTATTATGGACAGGCTGCGTCGGATGCATTATGCCAATGCAGATGATGGTAATGACGGTCCGAAAACACTGCACGCTACGATGACGCAAATTGTCAGCGATAAAGATTCGGGTTCGATGTTGTTGCCGGTTGAGATGCATTGCAGAAAATGAAAAATCACATTTCGAGTGCATAGTCACAGGGACGCTGAAATTTTCGTGCCACTAGAAAGACAAGGCTCTCGAAGGATTCGATAAGGGATTGTGCAATAATTTGCGAACGGTGTGCAGAGTGCGTGTTGCGTTGGTTCGAGTGGAATGTGCGAGTGCAGTGCAAACATGTTAAGTTGGAAATACAATGAGTGTAGACGAGTACATAGTTCAATTACTGGACGCGGAATCGTTACAGCTACGGGATAGTGATGGTGTTCATAGGAAACCACAAATTACAAGCCGAGGTGTTTCACTTTTTGTACTGTTGTGTTTCCGGAGTTCGATTGTGAAACAACTTCCAGCAGAACAGTTAATAACGGACAGGTGTAGTGTGGAAGAGTCGTGCGACGGAACTCTACCACGGCTGGTGCATATCTGTTCCATTAGCTGGATTTAGGAGATTTATGGAATCCGTAGCTATTTTTGGATTTATTCATAAACCTAAGGTATTTATTCGGATACATTCTGCTATTATGCTTACTAACTGCGCTCGTAGAGGCGACTGTCTGTTATGGTTTCCATGCAAGCGAAGTCGTATTGCGGTCCAGATAGTTTTTTTTTAAATATCGTGGTGAATTGATGCGATCAGATGGAATGGATATAAATAGTTCGATCCATTCTATTTTTCTGGATGATGTGAGAAATCAGACCTACATTTCGAATGAATCTTTCTAATTCCACTTGTTTCGTGTTTCGCATTTTGTTGCCTGTGCTGATGAGCGAGCATCTGAGTTTTGTGGTTTGATCGGACGATTAGTACCTTTGCGTGGGATGTATTGTTGAAGCGCTAGTGGATGGATCACCAAGACTATTTATAACGTGCATTTTAATTGTTATGTTTAGTTTAAAATTTGATTGAGATCTTAAATCAGAACGATCGGATAGTTCGTTGTTTCGAGTTTTCAGTGAAAATATTTAGAAAAAGAATTAGGCCCGTAAAGATTCTTTTTTGGTTGATTTGAGTATGTGGAAATCTTAAATTTTTTGAAGACGAAAAAAAAGCATGATTTATTGTGCACTTGCTCTTAGTCAATGTCGACGTAAGCAATAAAATGATCATTAATGTAAATGAGTTCATTAGCGTTGCTATCGATGAGAGATCTATTCGAAGTAAAATGAATACAAAACAGTTTGAGTGATGCCAAAAATATTATATGAGGCTAACTGGTTTACGAAAAAGTGTTTATATTTGTTCGCATTTTGTTTAAAATTGCTGTAGATGCTCTAGTATTGAATTCCGATTGCAAATAGTTTAAATTAGTTAAAAATTAAGAATGATTTGGAATGTTTTCATTTTCGCAACATTGCCGAATAGTTCAGTGGGTGATAGAGTGAACTAATTGGTAGGAATTATACAGGAATTGCCTGGAAATGCCAATTTATTTTCCAAATATGACTGAAACTATTGAAATTATGAATTTATGAACTACCATCCTATGGACAAGGGACTAGGGGACAGTGCTAATCTTTTTTGACGCTATTTAATACAGTGATCTTGAAATATTACGATTCCATGGATAATTTACTGCATTTTCACTCAGATAAAAAGTTGTTTGATATGACAAATCAAGATTTGAAAGCGTTTTGACCAATAACCAGAAATTTTGAGAATAGGTTTTAAATCTTATAGATTAATATTTATTTTTAGTTCATTTCAGTTTCTGCAGTAGGTTACCTCAAAATTTCACTGATTAAAGTTCAATTAAAAGCAGTTTTATTAAATCAGGCGAATGACAGAGTGCTCAGGTGTTTTTGAAAGGTTCATTCAAATTCATTTCTGAAAAGTTTAGCACGATATTTTCGCGAGTATTTTTGTGATTATAAGAGAACGAATCAATAAAGCGTAAAAATTGAATCATCATTGACGTCAAGATAAAAAAATGCAATCATCATCGATGGCTAAGAAATAGAATATTATGAAATGTTGATGATTCCAGTAAGTGCATGCAAATTAGATTGTTAGGAGTTATCGCGTTTTTATTATATAATGAAAATAATATTGTATCCTCCATGATTTATGAAATATGATGATGGCTGATAAATTGGATAGACCAATAGCATCCCCAAGTCACCAAGTTAACTTAATTGAGAAATATGGATTATAGCAGAAACTGTCTGAACCATAGGTTAATCAAAACTTTAGCGACCTGTGAAATTATAGTAACACATGGTATAAAAAAATATAAAGAAAATATTAGCGTGATAGAGCTAAAGTCTTTGAACAAAGTTTGAAAAACATCTCACAGACAAATTAAAATAACTAGGAAAAATATAATTCACAATTCCAATCAATTTCTTGACTTTGCATAATTAAAGCAGAATATCACCAGTTGTTTCTAGATAAAACCGTTTAGTAATTCCACTTTTCCTTGCCATCGGGAGGTTAACTTGTTTGTAGATAATTTTCAGGAAACTTTACAGTATTTGTTTTATTATATTTTTCTTATTATCCTCTGATATAAATTGAATGAGTTTTGGAAATAAAAGAAAATGCCAAATTAATTTACTCTTAAAAGTTTTCCAAAAATGTTGCTTCTGATCAGTTTTATTTCCATGTTGATTCTTGCTGAAATGAGAAAGAAAATGACTTTTACTATAAAACTGTTATTCGCACTAAGTGGCTTCTACTTTTATTTTCACAAAACAGTTATACATTTGAATTTTTTTTTGTAAAATAGAGATAAAATATCAAATCGCAACAGCCACCACATACTTCAGTAAGTCGTTTGAAAAAGCTGGCCGTTTCATCCTGATTTTAATATTGCTCAGTTTCTAGATCCTTATTAAGGTTTCTCAATATTTTTCCTACACGATTGGATTTCCCAGAGATTAAAAATTACAAAGCTTTTGGTTTTCTTTTTCTGGGACAGTTTTTTTCTTAAAATCTTAAGCAATTCATCTTCAGACATTTCTGGTTTTTAAGTACTACTATATTTCTATGTAAACAACACATTTGCAGAAAAAAGTTTGCGAAAAGAAAACTGATCATGTTTTAAGTTTGACTATCATAGCGTTTCGAAAATACTGACTCCTTTGCAGGCACTGTTAGCACTCAATTCCTGAACAGGAAACAACATTTTCTTTAAAATTTTATGCTGTGGTATTTTCCGACAGAATCATAACACAGTGATAGTATAAGGAACATACCTCAAAGTTTTTGGCAAATCTATGAGCAACCCTCTAGCTATGGCTAAAAATTCCTTCGAGCCACTGGGTTTTGCGACAAAATTTCACTTTTCCGGGGAACAACGCAAAAATTTAACGCTTTTTGGACTGTTAGTTTTCAGTTTTCTAGCTTTTTCATTTCAAATGAGCGATAACCCTCATGTCAATATGAAAATATTATGTTAAGGCTAGTACTGAGTTAACCGTGAAGCTAAATTATCTGGTCCATTATCTGGTCATTCTTTCGAACGAAAATTTTGGCAATGGAGACAAGCAGAGACACTGCTCATTTCTGACGGATAAAATGTCAAGAATTTAACTTTTCGATCGATTTTCTTATTGGAAAGACATTTGCACTGCTCCATTTTCAAATTGAAATACCAAATGTCACTTTTTAGCTCGAAAGAATGAACTGCACAAACTAAATTGGCGTGAAATGATTGGAGGTCATGTTTCAGTGCCATCTACGTTTTCAACGCGAAAGCAACTTCGAAGCAACTTTAAGAACAGAGTACAAATCTTGCTTATTTTCAAGCTAAATTTTCGCCGAAACAGATTTCACGTGAAATTTTGTATGAAAATTTCACGTAATATCGAACTCAGTACTATGTTTTACGTTATAGCAACACTGTAAACAAAAAAGTTCAAATCTTTAGCTAAAGCTTAGTACTGTGTTCGATTTCACGTGAAATTTTATATGAATATTTCACGTGAAATTTTTTTTCGGGGAAAATTTAGCTCGAAGATAAGTAGGAGTTGTATTTAGTTTTTAGAATGAAAAGTTGATTTGAATTTGCTTTCGCTTTGAAAATATAGATGGCATTGACACATGTCTCCAATCATTTCAAGCCAATCTAGTTTGTGTAGTTCATTATTTCGAGCTAAAAATTGACATTTGGTGTTTGAATATGAAAATTGAATAGTGCAAATGTCTTTCCAATAAGAAAATCGATTCTTGACATTTTATCCATCAAAAATGAACATTGTCTCTGCTTTTCTCCATAGCCAAAATTTTCGCTCGAAAGAATGGCCAAATAATGGAGAGTCAAAATATAGCTTCACGATTAACTCAGTACCAGCCTTAAATTGAAAATGATTTACAAAGGATTTCGCTCGATTTACTGTTATTGGTGTGCGCCATAACTGTATTCATTTCGTGACTAGGTAAAATTTCTCGATAGTTAAAAAAAAATCGTTACAATTTCAAAAACGGGACGGCATTTCACCTACGAAGGGATTCAACCTCATGATTCATAATTTTAATTTCAGGTAAAACAAACGAGAAATCACTAAAATTAAGAAAATCAAGAAAAATAGATTAATTTTATCGGACAACAATTGAAGATCGCTTCTTTCAAAGCCAATACCCATCATCGAATGTGATAGTGAGTAATGTATGTCAAATTGTCTGAAAGTTTCTTGGATCACAAAATATAGCTACATTTACAAAAATTGCACTGAAAGTTCGTTTTTTGCCTTGCATTTTTGAAAGTTTCAAAAAACCCAATAAAGGCCACAACAGAGATTTAGGCAAATGCTGAAAAACAGATTACGTTTCAGAATTTGTTCAAGTCAACTAAGAAATGATTAAAGAATCTAATTTTGTATCAGGAATCGGGGTTGCAGCCACTTAAAAACTGGATTGTGGAATTGACGACTAAAGACAGGCTGAATTGGTAACAGGAATACAGGTTGCTCCAATGAGCCATATTTACGCCTACTTTCAAGACAGCATGTCAACGGCATCTCATGGATGTGTTATTTAATTAAGTAGGTCCCGCAACGAACGAAAAGCTAGATTTTAGACCTAGGATGATATTACGGTATATTTGGGCTAATTTGTTTACAGCTAGGTAGAAGTTAGATCTGATTTGTTGCGTAATGTAGATTTCAAATAACTATTGCCAAGATGTACTCAGCAGCTGCACAGGCTGGATAAAAAGAATCATAGTGACCTTATGGGAGCGTGTAAATTAAATAGAAATTGTACAAGAAAAAGATACAAATATGAAAAACGATTACAGCTAGCAGGCCAAAAAAGTAGAGCTGCCATATTTTATGTTTTAATAGGTACTTGAGCCATAAGTTTAGGAAAAAACTGCTAGTTTGAACATAATAAACATCTACTTTTAAATTTATTCCAAATTCATCGACTATGATAAATAGGCAAGTATCATTTAATATCTGCTAGTACACCTGCTTTACCTACACCTAATAAAATAAATAACACCTTCTCAATAAAAGTAAAGAAAGGTTTCGAAAACCAAAAAAAGTGCGATTTCGGGAAAAATGAAAATTTATTGAATTGAGAAAATCTACCATTCTCACATTTTTCTCTTATTATTTTCTTCTTATTTATCAACTAAATTTGTGTGCAACAGCTTTCTGCACTTTAATATTTTAATGCTCGTGTCTTCCTTTGCCCCTATTTTTTTTTTGAAAAGTCTGAATGTTGGATTTCATTAAAATGGTCGCCGATTGCTTTCAGATGAGTGCAAAGCTTAAGTAAAAATTATTTGATTCTTATATGCCCAACGTTTGTTACCCTATCCTGAATTATCTCTTCCAGGACTGTCTTAAGAAAGGCAAAGATTCAGCAGATTGCAGATTCTTCTTTTAGGATGATGACTTAATAGCTTTGTTAAAATTTCATAATCATGCGAGGTTAAAATATACAGTAGGTAGACCCTGCAAAACAAGTTTATCAGTTTCTGTTCCAGACGGGCTTGATCTAGAACCTTTATTAGGCTTTGAATTTCATTAGTATACTTTAATTAGATTTTTAAAAATAGGTTTATAAGATTAATATAGCTCAGAAAACATGTGTACTTTTTGTCAGAGTCATTAAAACATAATAGTATAGCTTTGTTGCATATATTAAACTTTGAAGCAGACCAAAAAATAAAAGAGCAGTAATTTTGCCAAGCAATCCTAATATCAATTGCACAAAAAGTTAGGACTATCCATTAAACACAATTTGTTGCAAATTAGTATGACTTTTAAGGTTTTGCCTTTAGGGAATCGTTACAAAACTAATTGACTTGAATCAAAACTATAAAAAACAATGTTGCGAGAGGTGTTGTTAATGGTGAAAACATATTCGTATTTCTTTAGTTGAACTGGAAGCATAAAAAACAATTTATTTTCATTTTAAGATCAATTTTTTCCTATAGAAGCTAAAATTATTTCAATTTCTTGATAGTTATTGATATTTCGGGGACACTAAAAATGTCCACTGAAAAATAAGCAAGATGACCCTCAAGCTGTCAAGTATTTGAAATATGTCAGGTTTCTAAAAGAATAATTGGTATTTAATATATTTGATTTTGAAAGCGAAAAAAAAATGGATGAAATAAATCAGATTATATCAATTATTTTTTGCCAAATTATGTTTGATTACAATGATTGGAGTGAAAACATTTATCAAACAGCAATCAAAAAAGTAAAACCAGGTAGTGACTTCAAAACAAATTGCTCATTTTTTAGTTATAAGCTTCTCAGTTCATTGAAGAGTATGTAAATGAATTGAAATTGGAGTACAAAAGAGTATTGAAAATAAGAAGAAAATATTTTATTCGTGCAACCATTGAGTTCATTTAGTATGTTTTCGAAGCTAAAGACGGAAATAATAATACAAAAACCATAGGTTTCTAATACAATAGTGACAAAATTCTTCGAAAAATATATGGGAACATCAACATACTGCCCTGAATTCTTTTAGACTTTGAAAAAATTAACCATACCGCATTTCAGTCTCTCAAAAGTATTTGAACAGATTCCAAATAAACTATTTCAAAATCCATACGCATCATCAACTGAAATAAATAAAACTACTTTCACCGAGACATTACCCGTCGCTTGATCTCTGATGGAATTCAGGATGCCATTTAACCTATTTTCTAATAATCAAATAAAACTCCCATTACTCAGAAAATTACAAAATCAAGTCGTTGTCTTGTCATGGTTTATTTTCAATTCCTCAACATAAAACATTCTAAACAGTGTCGACGCAAACACGCAAAACGATAGGCGGACAATATTATTTTTAACAGAATTGATTTCGATTTTATTTGTTACAGTAAGCAATCGTTCCATTCTCACGTTCGTTTTATGTCTTCAGGCGTAACTCTATAGATTTTTTTAAATGACAATGAACTACACATCAGAATTCCGATTAATTGGTGAACTTTTATGTCGATGCAGCGACCCCACGAAATAGTATGGCTTCGCTTGCATAAGCTGCGCTGCTTTCGAATTACGATACTAGATCTAGTTAGTATTTAAGAGTAGGTAAGTGGTACCTACTTGGCTCTTCTGCACCCGATAGGTGATAAATGCTAGGTATTAATAGTGGCAGTGGCTGCTTCGATTTTAGTAAAATCAATTTGAATTTAGAGAAAAAAGACAAAAATGCTCGTCATTAAATCGTCTGACGCCTTGTATAGTACATGCACTCTAATGCAATTTTGTGACCCGCAAAATTGTGCTCCACATTTTGTGTCCTTGAAGAATGTATCTTTACATGAAAGAGATGACATGAAAATTGTTTAAGCTTATCAGACATATTGATTATTTGCAAATGTTGTTCGCTTTAAGTTGAATAGTCAATCTATGTTACAATTTGATAGTCGATGAGTGCTAAAAAAGTGTTACGGAAAACTCAGGAACATAAATCAATTTTTATTAATAATTTGTGCCCATGTGTATGTTAACTTAACTTTAATGTAGATACATATATTACTTTCAGAGCAAAAAAATAAGGAATTTTATTGAACTTAAAATTGTAGTGCAGTCACATACCATTGACCCACGCTGGGCGCAATCTAAAAACTCTATAGCTAACCACGTACATCAAAAGTTTCCAGATCAGCTCAACGGTTTTTGCTCACCAATCATGAGCCAAATATATTCAGCAATATCCGTACCACGACCACATCTATCATTTTTCATTTCCCAGTTTTTGTCTTCGCCTCTGCTCTAATGAACGTCGGAAAATTTGTGTAAATATAAAAGTTTTGGCTCCACTTCTTCCTTTCAATGTCGTTTTCAAGATAAGCGTAAAACATCCTGTTCTATTACAAGTCTATTTTTACGAGTCAATGTTCCGACATGAATGTTCGGAAAAACCAACCACACATACAACCTCTCGACATGTAACCGTTCACATTTTCTATTCCGGGAGACTATGTCGGTATTTTCTGTTGGTGCCAAAAAAACTACTATCATCATCAGATGTATGATGTGTACTCTCGAATAAGTCTTGTTTGTCTTTAGGATCTTCAACAATTTCTTCACTTAAAGGAAGTATTGGTAGGCCTACTTATTCGCAGGATTGAAGTTTTACGTATAATACGACTTGGGAATTATGAAACAACAATTTCCTGTATTTTGTCGTTGTTCGAACCACTTGACTTACTCATGTCCTAGATTTTGCTAGATTTATGGTGAAGTCATGAAAAATGAATGAAATCAGGATGTGATGATATTTTTCAGTTAATCTTTCTGATTTGACTATTTAACTTTTTTTGGATCCGGAAGTAAGTAACAAACAAGAAAAAAAGGAAGTAAAAAATGAAATATTAAGGAAAGTTAATCCAGCCACATGAAAGATTATGGAAGAGAAGAATAAAGAGGCTTATGAAAGATGTGTGCTAAACGTGTCTTTCTAGGTTTTTTAGCTTTAGTTCTGAAGAAGAAAATATGAAAACTGTTTTTGTGAATTCTCCAACTGGAATTCAAGATTTAGCTTGCTTAAATAAAAGTGATTTCATTTGAAATTTTACTTCAACTTGCTTAAGTTGGTGTTAATAGATTGTTCATTTAATTTCTTTACGTATTAAAGCTCTTTTCGTTGCTGTTGTGTCTTGATTAAAGCTATATATTTAGCATATTTTTACGTTTAACCAGCCAGTTAGCAAAGTAAAATGAATTATGTAGAGTTAGTCGCGACTTGAACTTATGATTAAAAGCTACTTTATCAGCAAAGGCACAGAAATTGTAATTTGGGTGGTTCATTCAGTGAATTTAGTAAACAAATGTTTACTTCATTGAAAGTTCCTGCCATTTCTTAATGGCCAAATAAAATTTACTAGGTGAACCGATTTTTTCCTGATTTTTTCCTAAGGGTAGAAATGGCATTGATCTAGCAAGGAATCTTTTTGGGAACAATGCATTCATTTTGAAGAAAACTTAAATAAACTGACAAAAAGGCTAGATTGTGTTTTTGCCAAAATATTTTGGTGTAACTTAACAACTAGTATCCACTTTGAGTTCTCAGTATTCTCCTCAACTCGATGACAGTCGACATTTCCAGCCAAAATGAATGTAAAGAGGCAAATCAGTCTTCCATACACAGTGAAACCCATCCAAACTTTTTTATTGTATTTATAGTTCGAAGGAAAGTAAGGAAAGTCGGTGAATATTCTTAAAATTAATGAATAAATTGAATAATGTTGCTTACTATTCTCTTGTTCTTTAATGCATACACAAGTTTAAGGCAAATGACCAGGCCAAGTGTTGCAATGCATATTCCGCCTAGAAAACTAAAAACAAGTGGCATCTAAAGCGGAGATTTTGCATCCGCCCAAGAAACTCATTTTTAACCTCACTGCGTCAGGCTGTAAAGAAATCATTCAAAAATTTCCCACTAATATCCAGAGGTTAATCGAAATTTCGATGAAATTGATTGAGGTTGTAGGTACACTTGTACAAATATACCACGTATCAGACAACCTCTACATAGCACACTATTATTAAAATAATTAAAACATAAATAAGCTCAGAAAAAATAGAATGTCCTCTATCTGTTCTAATTAATAAATAATCAATAAATAAATAAATAAGCCCTTATTTCCACATTCTGAAAAATTTCCATCGTTTTTTGTGACATTACCACTGCTTCTAATTTACGAGTAATTCGCAATCTCTTTGCAAATACTTTTCTTCTCTCTTTTCCCGAAACAATCAAATCTCACCTTAGGAAGTTCCCCATATTGTTTCATTTTCTCCCCCTTCCAATTAAATTGAATCCTTACTTGTGAGTCTTGATGTCAATGTCGGTTGTGGTCCTGTTGGTATTCCGAACCGGTTCGCCAAGTCTCTTTCATCGGCCTTGTGTTTCTTTGTCTGTTCTGTTGAACGTCAGCTGGTTCTCCAGCTCCTTCCCAGTCAAGTAAAAATCTGCTTATATTTCACCCATCCCCAAGTCTAATGACCTACGTTACACTTTCAACTGTCGTCTCATGCATATCCTTCTTTGGTTTGGAAAATTCCTGATAATAGGCTGTTTCCATTTCTTCATCCTTTCACTGCTCTTGAGCAACTTTTTATCAGAGGAAGAACTCCAACATCTAATCTAATCTAAATCTAATGTCCTTCACTAGCTTTAAATGCTTCAGCTTTAGACCAAAAGAAACACGTGGATGTGGTATACACTGACTTTTCAAAGCCTTCCGAGTCCGTGTATCACGGAATTCTACTTGCGAAGCCGAGAGATAGTCGGGTGTCTGGTCTTCTTTTTCTTGGTTTTTATCGTATGTTTCTTGTCGTACCTTTGCTGTAACTCCATTGCGCCACCTCTTCCGCTGTTTGTCCGCTTTTTGGAGTTCTTGATGGTTCGACTCTTGGTCCATTATTATTCCTAGTTTTTATCAATGATCTCCTTTCTTTCAGTTTCCCTGCCTCTTGTTTCCTAAAAGCTTCAAAGTGTTCAGAGCAATTAAGTAAACCGACGATTGCCTCTAGCTATAAAATGATTTTTGTACTTTGTGCGACTGTTCCTCTGAAAACTCAGGTATTCTGAACACACTTAACTGTCAAACTGTATAAAATGTCTCCCTTTATCTATTTTTTTTCTTTGTAAAGATCTTCTATAACGGCTGTTGACAATTTCAAAGACTTTGTTGTATTCATTGATCCACATCTGTATTTTTCATTTGTGGGTAGCATCCTAGAATATTGTTGTCAAGTGTGGTCTTCCCGCCATAAATAACTTAATGAGCTTTTAGAATACGTTCAGCGTAGGTTAACTCACTCATTGTAGGTCTGTTCCCGTACTACGATTAATTGCGATTAATCGCGATTAATTGCAATGAAGCTGTTCCCGTACTCCGTTTTACTGAAAACTGAAAATTTCCCCTCTTTCAGTAAATTTCAGTAGGGTCTGAGCTACTGAAAAATACTGAAAGTGTCAAACGGAATAAATATTTTCAAATGTGCGCGGCAAGCAACATATTTTTTGCGTAATGTTGCTATGAAGGTCGAATATTTTTGTGGCGATAATTTATTACCGCTTAGGATGACTTTATAATCACTATTGTTCTCCCAAAAACGGAAAACAGACACTTTCGGTTGCCAATTTTCAGGAAATACAATGAGAGCGTTCCCGTACTTTTTATGAAATTCCCCACCACATGATTCAGGAAAATTCAGTAAAATTCAGTTACTGAAAGTACGGGAACAGACCTTGTATATTACTTGAACTCGTCGTTAGGGCGCATCGTCAAGCGGAACAACGGCTTTAAGCTTGACCCTTTTCCACTTACATTTTTTCAATTTAAAATCAAAGTTTCAATTCTAACAGCTTTTTATCATGCTTGGTTATTTTAATTATAATTATCGTATTTTTATATATTATCTTTTACGCATTCCTTTAATTTGTTGGTGTTTGTAATATGTATCTTTTGAATTCATTCTATACATTGCTGATTTCTTTAATTTTTTTATTATTGTATTTAAGTTTTTCTACTCTTTTGATTGGGCATTAGTCAGTCAAAATCGATTTAAATATATAGATAAATAAAAGAGAATAATTCTGAACTCAAACGTTGAACGGTATTATCGAAAAATAAAGTGTAGGATTATCAATATTGATAGATTCTTGTTTACTCCCAGATGACGTACCGATGTGTCTCTTTCCATCTCATTTCGTACTTCTTTGGCCCATCTTTTGAGCATGAAGCACCATCTGTTGCTTCCCATTTTTGCTCTAGTATTCGGCTTCGAGCTACAGAAAGTCCCATTGGGTACAGCAGGTTTTAACGACTGTAACCTGCTCTGATATGAAATTCTACGAGCAGTTGTCCTATGTCGTTGTCGGGTAGCTGTTATATTATTTGGTGCTAGCTCTTGACTACTTTTCTTCGTGACGGTGGAAAGTCTCACATCTAGCTAGACAGCGGCGACGAGATAAAACATCGACACTGTCGCGTTTTTCTCTTTTCAATGTACTATTTCGTAGTTGTTTGTCTATAGCCTTAAAACAGTGATATTGTCTTCGCTGTCCGTTGCAAATAAGAAGTAGTTACTCCCAACCGTCTAGTTTTGTTGCTTTACTTGCTGCGCATTCATTGTAGTGTCTGGGCTCGCCCTCCCTACAGCAGTCTGGATTCAGATGTCCTTTCTTTGCACAATTCTAATATCGCGGGCTCCAGCAATTGGCTTTAAGAACTGTCTTGGTTTGCTACTCTACGTGCTGGGTAATAGCTTAGTATTCTTCGCTGTTGGCAATTCCGCTGTGGATGTCCTCGTTCAAGCAGTTCCAGAACCTAGGCAACCTTTTTACTTGCAATTCCTTTCTCGTGTCAACGCGCTCAAATTTGTACTTGCCTAAGGCTATTTTCCGAAGTCTGTGTTACGTGTTACACTTTTGGTAACTTCAAAGTTTCCACCAGCCAAACTGACTGTTGGAGCTTTCGATCTTGCAATGCGTCGATGAAGGCTTTTGTGGCTGCATCATCTTTATATTATGGTTCTTTTGCTGGGTAGACCATTAGTGCTAGCTTTTTACTTCCAGTGCCAATCGCTGTTGAGTTTTTCCAGGTTTCTGCATTTGGTAGATGTTCATCAGAAGGTCGTCCTTGCATCGCATATTTAGTCGATTGATCTAAGCTGGGAGGTTTGAGTAGTCCCGTATCACCAGAATCAATGTTCTTACTCATTCTCGCCCATTCTAGTTGCTGTTTCTTGCAACCGCTTCGAACATAATTTTTAGATGATCTTAGCTGTTTGTCCATTAAATATCGGTATGGTCTCCAGATAGATCGATGTGGTGTTTTCGGCACTCAGTATTGAGACTGGTGTACCAATTACGATTTTTTAAATTTATTTCGTCTTTTTTGCTTCCTTCATATTGCTGCCTCTACTCTTCTGTTCATACCGTTTGTTCTCTCCTCAAAGCATCAATTGGTAGAATAAGTGAGCATTGTTTTAGCAGGTAGATTGAGAATTGTGTGAACCGTTTTTGAAAGTATTATCAACCACAATGAACATAAATACATCGTGGTTAAATCACCTGAGCGACAATAGAAACTTCAAAGCAATGTGTTTTGTCAGCATCTGTTGTCACTTTCTCTGTTAAAAAGCTATTCTGCGTCCTATGCTCTCACCAAACAACAAATCTTCCGCAATAATATCAACCACGAGCGAAAAATCTTTCCCAGAAGGATAGCAACCACTCAAGGAAAGAAGTACCATCTACCTTGCATTTCGTCGAATATCTAGTAGAAAAAATCTCAGCACATGCACAACAAACGTGCTTCATAGGGCACAAACCTTTAATTTGCATAAAAAAACGTCTACAAGCACCAGTATCGACATTGACAAAGACAGGGATCGCAACAATCGCAGTAAATCATGATTTACCAACAATATACCTTGAGTTCGTTGTTTTGGTTTTTTGTTTTGTAAAACCGATTCCGGGCAAACCCGATTTGGAAAAAAATTACAGGACACGAGAAAAACTGGATCAGGGTAAACCACATACGGGAAAACCAAGAATACCAGGTCATTAAGGTCAAACCCTGCAAATACAACGCTACACACTACGTTCGGACTACTGGCCCTCAAATAGTGCCAAGACCACGGCGACTAGTACCTATAAACTTCATCTGCCTTAAAGACATTTCGATAGCTTCATCTTCCAAACTAAAACCAAGGATCATCGAAAAATAGGAGAAATGCCACTTCTTTCAATCTGGAATGAAATTTTTGGGTCATGGGAATTTGTTGAAATGCGTCAAGCCCTGTTGTGATCGGCTTGAGGCAATTTCAACTGTCAAGCCCCCGAAAACGGTTAACGACATAAGAAGATTTTTGGGGATGGTCAAACTCTACCATCCATCCTGATAAAGCTGAGACGTTGAAGCCCCGTAAGTCCTATCATTGTGACTCTCAAAAATATGGTGCAAAACCTGTCGACCTTTTGAGATAGTCGAATAAGCAAAACCTTGGCGTGGAATGTGCAGTGAAGGTGAACCTTAGCTGATGCAGCTGTTCATCGTCAAGTGGCCTTAATAGTGTCTTCATTTTCAAAAATAAATATTTGGACTGAAAGTGGAACGAAGTGCTGTGACTGCGAACTTATCAAAGGTTGTCCACTCCTCTGGTTTTTAGGCAACATAGTCCCCAATGCCTTTCATTTCAGATCAAATAATTATTATTCAATCCATTATTTAATCCCATCACCACTCGGTATTTAGATCACTCAGTTAAATGACTTTTTAGGGCTTTCGTTTTATAAAGTCCTGCCTTATATTAAACTAAATGTACCCTTCAGGTTCATGGCGCTCCAAACAGACTCGACATATATTTTATTAAATTTTAAACATATTCATTGGGCCTACAAGACACAGAGACGGAAACACGAAAAACAGCATACGTACTAAAATTACTGTTACGAAACAAACTCTCCAGCTCATACTATTACATGACTCTCGTCTGGGACTGGGTGTCATACCACCAGGGAACATACCGTCATCGCATTCACTGAGTCGTTGTCGTCGTTACGTTTCCCGACGATCCGCAGCCTATCAAATATCAATGAAAACCTTTTCTTACATCACATTTTCTCGTAAAATTCGAAAAGTTAGTAATATGCATATTATCCGGCCTCGTCTTGTCTTTGCATATTCATTTGTAAGGTACTTTCCAAATAGCTTTGCAGCAAATATCACGTCGCATCGTACAAGAATGTGAGGTCGTCCTCGTCGGCATTTGGAATCGTCGTAAGGACTGTAAAAGGAGATGAGGAAGTAACAAAAAATATGAAGCGACAATATGACGACCTGAATTTGGTGTAGTATTTGGATTTTTGTGCTGAAATTGCAATCGTTTCATTTTCAATTGACGATAGTAAATGTATTTACAGTATTAGTTTTGCTGTAAAATGAAATACAAAAGGCGCGATTTTGGTGGAAAGTGGTGTAGGAGCCTAATGCGAATTCCATTTGAGTGAATTCGGAGTAACGATAATTGAGAGAATCAAGAGAAGTCGTTGGGTTCGTGTTCTACTATAGGTCTTATGTGTAGATTGTTTTGATTTTATACTGGCTTCATTTGGAAAATTGATAATTTGATGACTTAACGGTTCAGGTCTAACCATGGACTAAAACTATTGAGGTGAATGTTTTTATTTTGTGTCTTTCATTTTTATCAGCTTTTTCCTAGGAATCACAATAAATTATTTTTAATGGAATAATTTGATGGATATATTCATTTTTAAATTTGTAAATAGATCCACATTTAAATTAGCAAATTCATTTTTTCATATGAACTACGAACTTTTATATTCTTGTACGGTGCTTTTGTAAAATAAGATATCAATCATATCGAATCAAGCAGTTCCAAGATTATTTTCATTTATTAGCTTTGCACAATTTTTTCAATTCCTTTAAACTTATTTCACTAGATATACGTATACATATACATTCAATTCAATACGCTTTGTAAGTGTCGAACATTTACTAGTTGTATCATTAACATTCGAGAAAAGACTGAGTATTGATTTGTCTTAGATTGGAGCTATGCATTGACTGCGTTTTTTCCAGTCCAGTCAAAGTATGTCATTGTCGTATTCGGTTTCTTTTAATCCGCCTACGATACACTCCCAAAGTGCAATGATGACCTTGTTGTTGTTTTGTCTTGTCTGTGTATGTATGTGTGGGTTATATCGACTTTATATTGGCTCATTATGACGATTCTTCTCATCTTCTCGAGTTGTTCGAAGTCCATGTCCATGATCGATTCAATTCGATTTATGTGGTGTGGTATTCATCCGATTCTAAGTAGGTACTTGTAGAAGAGATGTCATGTTCACTGACAAAAGTGTTTGAAAAAAAGTATCTGTATATTGGTTTGTTTGAAGAGATATTGATTTTTTATGCTTAGTTTTGTTCACAAAGGGTAAGAGTAAAATTCAAATAGATGATGCGCTCTCTGTAAACTTATTTTCGTTTTACATCAATCTTTCTTTTGACAGTCTATAAGTTAGCTATGAATTTAGATAATTGTGGCTTTGGTCAGGAATCAAAATAAAAAATGTCATCATAACTAAATAGATAAAAAGCTTTCGATATATGCTGAATGTTTTAGCAGCTTGACGCTGATAGACTCGTACAGTAACTTTGTCGGCTGAAAGGATAGGTGTCTTGCGTCAAGTCCGGAAGGTCTGATTTTTCGCTGACTTGTTGGATAATTCAACTTTGCGACCTCGAACGCCGAACGAAACCATGGCGAAATTGGAAAAAATTGATAAATTTTCGACTCTTTTTTAAGTTTTTGCCAATTTATACCATAGAGTACTCGTTTTATGGTAAAATTTATTCGGCAAATTTTTAAATTTTACTAAATGTGCTAAAAGTTGTGTCGAGAACCGTCGCTGTAGACCCGATAGCTTTTAAATATTTATTGATTTTTTTTTAACTTTTTTGAAATTATATTAATGACTTGGTCCGTTATGTCCCAAACCACTCTGACCCAAATTGGCCGATTTTGTCCGATTTCAGCTACTTTTACCCTAAAAACTTTTTGAATAATTGAATAAAATACTTGCCCAATTTCCTCTATCAAAATTTTTTTCGCCCTTAAAATATCACTTATATACCCCCCGGGCACTTTCAATCCACGAAAGCGCTGTAAAGGCAGTTTTTGACAAACTATGGCCAAAAAACCCCTTCCTCCCTTACAAAACCTAAATTGATGTATCACAGCAATAGTCTTCGCCCGTTATGTCCCAAACGTTATAACCCAAACTTGGCCGAGTTTAGCTACTTTTGCCCTAAAAACCTAAACCTAAAGTCCCAAAATACTCGCAGGCACGAAAATACTCTATACAAAAATATGCTTTACGAAAATACTTGCAAGCTCCAAAATACTCGATACGAGTATAGTCAAAAAATACTTGCAAGTATTTTGGAACGATACGAATATATACTCGTATCGAGTATTTTCGTACTTGCAAGTATTTTCGTCTCCCGTACGAAATACTCGTAAGTATGAAAGCACTTGCAAGTATGAAATACGAATTTTTATTAATATTAGGATACTATTACGTCACTGTTTGATTGAAATGAATCAAATGGAGTAAATTTATTGGGTAAATTCTTGATTACATCTATAGTCCACAAAAATACTTGTACCTAGTATTTTTGATTTTCGTACTAGGTACTAGCTGTTACCTGGTACTGGTACTTACCAGGTACTGGCTATACCTGTTCCATATACCTGTTCCAGTATATACGCCTCACCTCTAGCTACAATATCTTCAAACTGAATTACATCAAAATACAACTACGATATTTGCTTCTTTCCCGGTAAAATAGAGCAATATCTATCGAGTGCCTATCCAAAACTATATCTCAAAACATTAAGAATGCCGATTTAATTCCGTAGCTACACCGAAGTTATGCGGAAATGGACATAAGTAGCAAGGTTCTCAGAAGATTTAAATATCAACTACGTTTCGGTCAAACGGGTTTACCTTGTATTCAGGTGATTTCCATAACACCACTTGGTCACAAAAAGCTGACCTAGCTTCTCAGCAATGAGAAAATACACTATCAAGCGTAATACTTTGGCCATGCTGTCAATAATTGCCACACTCAGGCAAAAATGGAGAAATGCAATGGTGGTCATTATTTTTCCAAGTGAACCATGCAGCGAGAAAGGGTCGTCAAGTGTCCAAACTGTAGTAGCGACGCTCCAGCCAGCTATTAAAGGTACCCAAGTGCACCAAAAATCTCAAAAAGAGCTCAAATAGCTAAAAGCGAACTGCCACAATCTGTACCAAAATACATTCATCCCAAAGCCAGCACAATCTTTGAACCCCCACCAAACTCTGCTCATTATTGCTCAGTCAGCAATCATTGTACATATTGTCTCTAACATCCAGGAGCGATTGCACACCATGATGAAGCAAATGAGGATGCGTATAATCATGATACTGAAACTATGTAAAGATTTCTATGCTCAACGTGGTGAAGGCGGTCGGGAAAGTCTAACACGCAAGACTAGTTAAAATATGCATCAATTTCTCTTCATTTAAGTGGCAGCACTTTCTCCACGAACGATGCTTTCAAGTAAGAGCAAGAAAAAGGTCTCTTCAGAACTCCGGCCAAAAGAAGCCGGAGTACCACAATGCTTCCCACTGTCTCCAGTGTTACAAAACAACTTCACAGCTGATTTATCCAACTGAACCAACACAAAAGCATTCTTCTTCGCAAGTGATACTTATATTTTCCACGCCTCAAGGCAACTAGATGCCATAGTATTTTCAAACTTAAATTTTATAGAATATCTTGATACGTTGGGAATTCCGACATCCACTGTGACTTGAAAAAAGATACAGTTACCAAATACATACACACGAGACAAAGCACTGAAAAGCATTCTAACAGAACTGTAGCTCAACTAAAAAATTCACTATATATTCTCTATCTGAAGTATCGTAGCCTCAGACAGCTAACTGAATAATTATGATAAATATAAATTAATGGATTATAACACCACTTTGCACGACCAATTTTCGGAACGCTACTGACACCCATATCCACCACCCTGCAGACGCCCATATTCACCACACTGCATACGCTCCGACGCGCATATGCCAAATCCTATATATACGAGGCATCGAATACGATAGGAACACACTCTATTATCAGCGTTCTCAGGCAGCACTCAAGGGTCCCTGGAACATCCTGAATAAATAGTTTATTTTGTATTTTACATTTATATGTAATAAATTATTTTCGAGATAAATCGTTTATTATAGTGGCGCCCAACTTGAAGCCTAACCATCGCCCCGAGAAGAAGTACCCGCAAGAAGAAGACAATAGCGGCTATTCAGATGACCGATGAGCAGCTGCAGCAGCTTATCAGTGCTCTCCGACCATCTACGCCAGCACCGTCAAACGGATCGCTGGGAAGTTTTGCGAATTGCACCGCCCGCTACGATGGTACTCGTTCAAGAACGAAATTGGACGAATTCGTAGGCAAAATCAGTATCTACAAGCAAGTAGAACACATCGATGACCAGCAGGCAATCTTAGAAATGCCCCTTCTATCGGGAGGCATAGCGGCCACCTGGTGGCAAGGAGTCAAAAACGAAGTGACGACCTGGAAGGAAGCCATAACTCTCTTAAGAAATACGTTCGCACCAACTAGGCCAGCATACCAAGTGTATATCGAGCTATTCAGCCAGAAGCAAGAAGGGAATTACTCCACCGATATTTTCATCTGCGAGAAGCGAGCACTACTCTCTGAGCTGCCACGGGACGCACACGATGAAGGCCAGCAAATAGACCTAATTTTTGGACTGCTCAGTCTAAAAATCAGGCAACATATCACCAGGGACAGTATAACAACCTTCGCAGACCTGCTATCGCACGCCAGGATCATCGAAGAGAACGAAGCGGAACGAAAACCAACGCGCAGAGAGGACAACGCGGTAGCCCGGAAACCCAACCTTATTCAACCGCTTGAAGTGCACGTTTTGCAACAACTATGGACACAACATAGACAAATTTAGCTTGAAAATAAGCAAGAGTTGTACTCTGTTCTTAACATGAAAATTTGCTTTGAAGTTGCTTTCGCTTTGAAAATGCAGATGGCACTGACACATGTTTCCAATCATTTCACTTCAATTAAATTTGTGCAGCTCATTCTTTCGAACTAAAAAGTGACATTTGGTGTTTCAATTTGATAATTGAATTGTGCAAATGTCTTCCCAATAAAAAAATCGATCGAAAACTGAAATTCTTGACTTTTTATCCGTCAAGAATGAGGAGTATCTCTGCTTTTCTCCATTGTCAAAATTTTCGCTCGAAAGAATGACCAAATAGTGGAGACATGTCAAAATTTAGCTTCACGGTTAACTCAGTACCAGCCTTAACAGTTCAAAGATTAAAACGCTTAAGGCCGGCGATACATGTAAAATTTTCAAAAAATTGAGTTTCATTTTTTTGCATAAATACTTTAATTAACATCTAAAAAATAAACGTACTGAAGGACTTCTGTATGGGCCTTGAATCGCTGATTAGTTGGTAAGTCGCTGTAATCATAGAGTTTCTGTGTGTCAAAACTACGCGTTTTTCTGGAAACGATTTTTTTTTATATTGGCGGGCAAGATAACTCAAATAGTTCTCAACCGATCTTTATGAAACTTACCACATGTTTTTTCTATAGTATAAGCTTCTTATTGAATCTCAATAATGGCAAACAATTTTTCAAAATTTAGCATTTTCGACCCAAAAACTGTCAAAAAAAAGGGTCAAAAATCGTACTTTTTTATGAGGCGTGCTAATTCACGATTTTTTTACTTTATTTTTTTTTCTTCGTTCAACTAGAAGATACTTATTTAATAAACACACTCCAGCCCATTTTTTTCATTTCAAATTGCTGCAACTGATGCTAAAAATCCCGCCGATTGATGCCTTTCGCTACGAGGGTCTCAGGAGATTTGTTACTACGGCGCGGCGGTCATTTTGAAACAAACAATTGAATAAAATCAGATTCTTGTATTTTAATATGTGATGAATAAAAATGAACACTTTCAAAACGGTTCATTTATTCCTTCTATTTTAAATAAGCCTATGAAAAACTGTCTAAATTCAGGCGTTTACATGCATCGCCGGCCTTAATGCACATGCTAATTTTTTGAATATAAAATTAATATGTGTTTCAAGCGTTTTTCACTTGCAAACACAAAACATTCAGAGATCGTACTCTGCATCTGCTAATCAAGAGCTACACCTCTTTTAGTTGAAACTAATTGAGGTAAAGTGTTTTGTAATCAAATGGGCTTTCAAATATTATTTACTGGTCTGAAAAATAAACTATAGTTAGCGTCTTGAAAGTTCACGCACTTGCCTTCAACTTAGAAACTAGCAATATCACAACATATTCTTACCTCTAAAGTGTTACGGGAAATTTTTTTGAAATAACATTTAAAAATATAGCCAATTTAACCTAATACAAATTTAGTTGTTTTTTTTCATCCAACTTCTCTAGTGATATTTCACTAAAAAAAAAAACATAATCTAATTTTGAATGGATCAATCATCACTTTTATCAACTGAAATATAACTATGAACTATTTCTTTATTTCATACGGACTAAATAAACTCTTTTTTTAAAAAGATATTTCCGTCGAGCCGGATTTGAACCAGCGACCTATGGATGTCTACCTAATTCTTCACTTTCTACAGTCCACCGCTCTACCAACTGAGCTATCGACGGCTCTGAAGTGATTACTTTGAAAATTGTTGGACCGTTACTTTCTTGTATCGCCAACCATACCACTTTCGATTTCTCAAGATCGCCTATAAACGTGAATACTTTCGTTTTCCATATAACCGATGGAACTGCAAACACCATCGAAACGTGTTTCTATTTTTATTAATCGCTCAGTTTTAATCTCGTTCATTTATTTTGAACATAACTAATTAATCGCTTTGTGATTTGTAGTCCGAGAATAAAACAAATAGCTTAAAGAGATGGACATTAATCAAAGCTAAGCTTCATCGAATTTGATAAAAATACATACATACGCGCTAGCGTGAACGTATTTAGATGTCAGAATACGTGTGCATATGTGCACAGTAGATTAAATGTATCTGTATCTGATCGATGGCAACCGGTTTAAAATGCCAATCCAGATGATTGAGTTTGAATATAATGCTTGGTTGCAAATCACAGAAGAGTCAATAATTTTTTTAGCGTTAGTTTTGATTATATGTTTTAAACACTAATAATGACAAATGAGTTGTTTGAAATTTATTGCTACCATGTCGCGTGAAGCTCAAAAGATGCTAATTTCAACAAAAGGAAACGCACACAACATTTGTCACTATGGGAATAGAAGAAAGAAATGTAGGTTTGTTTCAAGTAAAGGTTGACGGATGAAAATGCTGGAATCTTGTAAGAATTAATTTAAATTAAATTAGAAAGTTCTCATGAGACGTTAAGGTGGGTTTTTGTTATTTCTTGTAAGTGAAAATACAGCGAAATGCAAGATTAGAGGCATGTAAGTAAAAGTAGATCATTAATATCATTTATTCTCATGAATAGAAGTAATCTTGGCAGTGGAGCATCTTGTTAGTGTTGAAACATTGATAAAGCATTTCCAAACTGTGGTAACACACAATCTGATGTCTGATGTGTGCTTCAGTCTATATATCTCCGCTACTTTAGAAAATGTCAAAATTATTTATTTTCTGTACAATCAACATAAACAAATCCAATTACAGACTAGCCAAAAACGTACAAACTTCAAACTAAAAAGAGGGAAAGAAAGTAGCAAAATACAAAGTTAGAATGAACGCCAAGAGAAAATAGTAGAAGTGAATTAACTAATATACATTCCTCAATCAAGTTTGAAATGCATATAACGTTCGGCGAAGATGACAAACGTTAAAGTTATTTTGCTAAAGAGGCAAAATATGTGTTTGTGTGCGCGAAAGAAACATTAAATTAGAATCAATTTCTACTAGGGCGGCCGGATGCTCTAATAGATAAGTAAAAGCTGAGGTCTACTAATATTCTTACCATTATACACTCTAAATAGGATACATTTATCGAAAAACACTCTTCGTGACTCAAGGCTAGCGATTCGCATGATGGAGAGGTGCCTAATATAATGTTGAATTTGAAGAATAGCGACGGAGCAAATCTGCGTTGCATAAACTCATCTGCATCAACCAAACGCATAAAGTGGAGCACTAAATTTGGTAAAAATATTCACGAACCCTAGGAACAAATGCGAAAAACATATGCAAAGATGTGGAAATGCTAACAAAGAATTTTGAGGATCTAATGAAGAAGCCTGAAACAACAGGAGGTTTTGGCAGTTACGAGGGTTGATCCAAAAGTAATGATAATCAATATAAACCAAGGTGATTAAACTTAGAAAAAAATATTTTTCAATATAGTCTCCTAACAAGTTAAGGACACATAGCACCTTCAAATGTTCAAAAAATCATTTTTTTTATAGAATATGTTAGAATGAAGCTTTAAAAACATGATTGTAATAAAATAAAATTGAAATTCTAAAAAAAAAATTGCTATAAACATATAAAGCGAAGCGCGCCAAGGTAATTTTTTCTATGATTTTCGTTCACTTCGCTATACCGCTACATCGACTTTCTCTTAGTAACATCTGCTTAATATATACATATATAGTATAATACCTTATTCTCCCACATAGCAGCTATACAGGTACAGTGGAACCTTTTGGGATACTGGTATCATTCATGTTTATGTTATATGTATATGCCAGGCACAAAAAATATGGAATTTGAGCTTTAAACGCGATTTTTACTTTTTCAAGTTGACGGGCATGATTAAAAAAATAGGATTTATTCAATCGTTCTGAAATTTTAACACGTTATTAATGTTAGTGTTCAGAATGAGCTATGGATGAAAAAATCAGCATTCAATTTTTTTATTTATAACCGATTTTTGGAAGAAAAAAACTTCGATTTTGGAAAAAACCCCGCCGTTTTGTTGTTTTTCAACCAATTTTTTTCTTATAGTTCATTCCAAGGCCGCTTTGATGCTTATTAAAACATAATTTTTTGTTTTCTTGACTTTTACCGTGCACGTCGTGATTTTTTTGTGTTTTTTCAAAAAAATTGTAGCAGACGATAGTGGGCCACAAAATTTTTTTTAAATTTTTTGTTTGTTTAGTATGAGGCACATAAAGTATATGGACAAAATTTCATTAAGACATGTCTTTTTATTCAATTAAAAATTAACCTTTGAAAAAAAAATGTTTTTTACATAATACATTTAGGCCATATTTTATACTACATACTCAATAAATTTGGGCCATCTTTTTTTCCAAACCCACGATACCGTTCGAAAAATTGTTTGTCTTTAATCTCCCAAAACGTCCCAACAGCAGCCATCACTTCGCTATTAACATCAAATTTCTTTCCTCGAAGGTGTTCCTCAAGCCGAGAAAAGAGGTAGAGGTCACTGGGAGCTAAATCTGGCGAATATGGTGCATGTTCAAGCAGCTCGAATCCTGTTTCTTGAATTGCAGTCATCGGAACTGCAGCCTTGTAAACCGGTGCCTTGCCTTGATGAAACAGCACTTTGGCTCGTTGTCCGCCGCGTCTTTTTTCCTCAATAGCCTACCGCAATCTTCTTATTTGGTCTGCGTAGTAAGAGCCTGTTATAGTGGCTTCCTTTTCCAAGTATTCTATCCTAATAATTCCTTCAGCGTCCCAAAAAACTAATGCATAACCTTCCCTGCCCAACTCGACGCCTTGAATTTCTTCGGAATCGGTTTCTGAATCAAAATGGTGGATCCAAATCTCGTCCTTGGCTACGAAACGTCACAAAAACTTCTCCAGATCTGCCTAGAACTTTTCAAAATTCACCCTCAAAATGTCGGTTAACATTTTCGGCACCCAACGCGCAGAGACCTTCTTCATATGTAATTCGTTGCCAACGATTTTTTCAACACTGCCATACGAAATTGTTGTGACCTCAGCTATATGCCTGAGTGACACACTCTTTGATCTTCCCACTCGACATGTTCCACTTTTTTCACGTTTTCAGTGAGGGACGTGGATGGACGTCCTTCACGGTGTTCATCTTCAGTGGATGTTCTACCCAGCTTAAACTCCTTGGTACAGCGTGCAAAGGTGGAATATGGAGACGCAGAGTCCTGTAGTGCCACGACAAAATCGCTATGTATGTCTTTGGTAGATATTTTTATCAAACAAGGTACTTAATAACAACTCTAATTTCGTTTTTCTCCATTTTGATGTTCTCTCTTCGACTATTTGTATTCAAATCAATCTACCTTCTTGGAATCGTGGCCTATTAATATATTTTTTTTTGTGCTGACTTAGTGGGTATATTAGGTAGTAAAAAAAATATTTTTTTAGTTTTATGCAAAGTGGAAATAGCCTTTTATCGCTACTTTTGGATCAACTCTCGTATATGCTAATTTCAGCTTAGAGTCTTCAAACCATCTTAAGATCCTTCAAACTAACAACAACACTGGCAGAACAACCCAAAATAGAGTAAGAGAACAGCAGTGGCTATGTATTTGTAGGAAAATATCATTTGATGACGCTTTGTAACATTCAGAGCCAACGTATTCGCAGTGCTGCAGCTAACTAAAACACCCAAATCATTCTATGATAGTTACTTTTGTTCTCAGTAGCACCGATAATTTTGAGGTTGTCAGCGCAGAAAAAAGCAAGGTAATTAAAGAAGCGTTGAAGATTTTTGATAAACAAGTGAAACAAAAACGGACCAAGAATGAATCCTTGCGGAGATCTTGAAATGGAAAAAAAGAATGTAGACGAACAACGGTCGTAAATATAAGGGGAGAACGAAAAAAGAATTCGCCGGAGAAACCATGCCCAGTTAACGGATTTCTGAATCGATAGCTTGGAGAAATATTGCACATAAGACTTCCACTTGCAACAGTATTAGTGAATGGCAATAAGTTTGATACCGTAGACTTACCTCTAATGAATCCATGATTTGAGGCTATACTCTATTGTAAACAAATCTATCGTGTATCTTAATAGAGCAGAGCAAAAAGAATATGGAACTATAGTTAGAGGTACAATAAACATTATAAGCTTTGCGAAAAATTTTTCGCAGATTTCCAAATTAATGTGAAAGTAGTAAGTTAAAATATTAATATTGGAAAGTGATTTGGCGAAGAGATTGTTGAATGCGGTCGATACCAAAACTAGTGTTTATATCGAGGGAGCCAACCAAGGATTAAATTTCCAAAGGAGGCATACGGAACGAAAAAAAGGTCAATGTGGGTGATGAAAAATTAAATCAAGACGCCGAAAGACAAAGATGGAAAAAAGGTCAGAATTAAGCAACATGCGTACAGGTATCTTGTGAAAAAGAGGTAGAGGTATCGTGAAAGTACATAATACAAAGCTCAAAAGTTTCTGCCATTAGCATTTCTTGTGTAAAACTTTAATGAAAAGAGATTGGTTTAATATTATAATTTGATTATATAGTATATACATTAAGTAACTTTATATATAATTAGTATGAAGTATGATATATTCTGTACATATTCTATAGATATATTCTATACATATTAAAATCCGCTTTCTGAAACTTTCACATACATTTTTTAGATACTCTACCGAACTTGCGTTCCACCCAACTTGTATACGTTGAATCGGCACCTGCCTATTTTTTGCTCTGGGATCTCTAAAGACACTCTCCTTTAATTTTGACCACACATTTTTAATGAGGTTTAAATTAAGGGAATTAACAGGCCCACGAATCTGCCAATTAGAAAAGTGCTCATATATCGCCTCAAACATGTTCAAAGCTGTACGAGTATAAGCCTTGACTCCCTCTTGCATCAAAATTAATTTCTGCCTTAATATTCACCATCCATTCAATAAATTGATGGTGATTATTAAAGCATTGTGCAAAAATAGGAAGAACACTTTCTTTGTAATACTCTCCATTACCATGTCTGCTCAACAAAATGATGTTGCTTTTTCCCACGTCTGCTCACTCCACTATCTACCACAACTTTTAAGCCGAATTTTGAGGTTGGTATTACGGGATCGCAATTCTATTCTGTCGATTAGGTATTGGGTGGAGTAGAGTCCAGAATTCGTCCGTAAAAAGGATGTTTGCACACCGGGTTCGACCATCAGCAATTCCAAGGTTTTTCAGCTTCTGACAGAAGTTCATCCGGCCTCGAATATTCTTATCGGAAAGTTGTAGAGGTTTGATGCGTTGTCTGTAGGCTTGTCGCCAGCAGTAAGTGGATCGAATGTATCGCTCAACGAATTTCACTTTTTTTTGACGACTCTTGAGCAAAAGTCATTATTTTGATATTATCTCTAAAATTTCTACTTTATCTCTATACAGGAATTAATCAAATCTAAGTAGGTTTTAAAAAAAATAGGTATTTGTTAAGATCATTTTTACTCCGATGAAGTCATTTGGGTGGTTCAAGTCGAATAGCAAAATCTTTTCGCGATCTTGTAGAAGAAATACCAAAAGAAGTTTTAAAGGAGTTGATATAAGGTCAGACAGGCTTCGAATCAAAAGATAATAAATAATCATTTTCACCTGAGTTTTCAAAATATTCGTGGACTTAGAAACAAACTGGTGCAAGTCAGACTTTTCTTAATAATTGCTTCCGATAATTTTGTCTGTTTGGTAGAAACTTGGGTTGATGTGCTTGTCATGATTTTTTTCTTAAACTCCCAGAATTTTTCCTAGAGACCCCTTATTTTGTCGAGGCTTGTATGAGCTTTTCCCAAACTTCTAGACTTTTTCTAGAGGCTTTTGATAATTTCTAAGCTCCCATTGTTTTTCTTAAGACTCCAAGAATTTTTCCTATAGACCTCTGATTTTTTCTCATGGCTCTTCCACATTTGATTTTTCTCCTGATTTTTTCGTTGCTTCTATGATTTTGTATTAGATTCAAGAGAATTTATTTAGACCTCCTGATTTTGTCTTAGCCTGATTCTTGCTGATTTTTTTTCTATGCTACCAAAATTTTTCCTAAGCTAAACGATTTTTCATTAGATTCCTGGGATTTTTTTAAAGGCTTGATTTTTTCTAGGACTCTGAGAATTTCCAGATTCCTCTGATTGTTTATAAACTCTCTCCATCACTAAATGCGTCAAATGTGCATCCCAGATAATAAAATATTGGTATAATGGAAAGCACTTCTTAGCTCAAATGGTTTTTGCCTAGAGTTGTGACATTTTTCCCACACCTCTGAGTTTTTTTGAAGTTCTGGTGATTTTTTTCCCAGGCTCCCAGAATTTTTTCTAGAAACCTGTGATTTTTCCTAAGCTCCCATAATTCTTTCATAGACTCTCATGATTTTTTCTTCTTCTTTTTTTCTTTGCTCCCATGACTTTTCTCTATGAGTCATTTCCTGACTCCGTGACCAATGACGTAATTTAGATAGCTTCATTGGATGCGTTTTGGGCAGCATTGCGAAGTTTTTGATACTTGAATATTTATTGATTGGGTTTTGATATTTGTATCAAGCGAGCTTGACCTAGTGAGCTTGACCTTGCTGCAGTTTTGGTTTTAAGGGTGATCACGACATCGACGGTGAACTAAGTAGGGTCGAAAAGAAGGAATAAAATTTGAAGAAAGCATAATTTACACTTAGCCTCCTGAAAAAATCATACCAGTTAGTATCGTTTATTTAGTTGGTCAAAGCAGTATACTTTTGTTCATTGTATTAGCCCAGAGGGTATAAGCGGCTTTAAACTGATAAGAACGGCACGAATTTCATTCCATACAAAAAAAGAGGATTTAGGCGCACATTTGAAAATAGGGAGATACTTAAATGAATGAGAGACAGAGGAAATTTAGCCGGGGTGAAGTTATTGTTAGCGTTGGATGTAGTACTGAGTTAGCAGAATCACAGGGGAAAAAATAAGGTATAGAAAGTAAAATTTACTTTTGGACAAAATTCTTGAAAAGCTCGCGTACTAATTTAAGTTATGAAGATTGAAGTCTCCAAATAGAAGAATAGATGCAGAAAGGAAACGACCATTGAGATACGTAGGACTAGATTTCCGCGAAGAAACATTCATATACCAGTATGGTGTGCTACTATTAGGGATATAAACTTGTAAACAATCAGGATGAAAAAACAAAAGTACGGACAAGCACACTTTCAACAGAAGAAGTCACTATAGAGAGTTCAATTTAGAATTTTAGGGTCACCAGTTAGAACAATACCTCCTTAAGTAAATTCACATTTCAGTACTACATATATATCTTTTCGATAAGGCAAAGACTCTCGCCAGTCGCGAATATAGAAAATACCTTTATGTCGTTGACTTTGGTATTTAGATGCCGGATGTTCTACTAATACGTTTTAATGAGCATTCTAATTTTAAGACTACAGTTTAAGTTTGGTCTCTTTTCATGAGCAGGAAGAAAAATTCGTTGCGAGAGTGTTGACGAACTCTTTAATGAAAACTCCAGCAGGCTACAATTCTTTCAGTAGGTCAGTAATGCTAGTGCTGATGGTTTTGCGAAATAAATGAATTTTGTTCATGATCGAGGTTGTCTCGTCTAAGTTTTCTACGGAGGATTAAAAGCGAATCGTAGCCGAGTTGGATTAAAAGCGAATCGTAGCCGAATTCTGACAATGTAACCATGACTTTCAAACTGGAAATAGTGGAAACAGCATCCATGAAGGGAACATGTACGATGTTTTCAATCCAAAATAATAAACTGACAAATAACTTGAAAATCTGAAATTTCAAAACTCACTATTTCGAATGTCGCATATCAAGATATTATTAATACCAATAGCCAATATTAAATAAGAATATATTTCCCTCGGCTCGACTAAAAACGAAAAGTTAAAATAACCCTACAGCAATACCGAAGCTTGGCAAAGAAATTTGAAGTATTCAAGCAACTTCCCTGTACGTTTCTAGCTGGTTTTCCTATAATCTCACTCATGCACTCCTATTCTACCGATGTCAAAAAAATATGCTACTGTAGGGTCGTACTAGAATATCAGCCGAGCCTCAAGCTACATAACTTTTGAGTTCAGGCAGAGACAAGTGGTATTTACAGCCAATGATCCTTACACTACTAATCCGATTGATTGAACGCTTTCATCAAGGTACCATAATCCAATGATCGAAGCACTTTAGCTTTGTACTTGTAGCGTTTTCGCTACAAATTCATAATATTTTCGAGTCTAATTCATATTTTTCTGCAACAAAATCGTAAATTCGCGATATTAATTTCTAAGCTTTCGGGTCAATTTATAATTTTTTGAGTCAAATTCATAATTTTTCTAATAAATTCATAGTGTTTTCCGAGGCGAATTCATAGTTGTTGCACTTTAACATCATGATTTATGAATTTGATGCGCAAAGTATGAATTTACTTTAAGAATATATGAACTTAACTCGAAAAAATTATGTATTTAACTTGCGAAAATTATTAATTTGATTCAAAAAGAACTATGAACTTAACTCGAAAACTTATGAATGGCCATCGAATTGGCCATTGATTTGAAAAAATAGCCATTGATTTGAAAAAATATGAATTAAACTCGAAAATATTGTGAATTCGTAGCAAAAATCGATGAATTTGACTCGATGAATTTTGACTTTGTTCATTGGACACTTCTTATTATTCCTGAAGAAAAAAATATTCACCGACGAACATTGCCTAAATAAAATAAATATTGCAAATAATTATCATATAGTTGAAAAATATTTTTACAATCTTTGAATTCTCTTCGCATCAGCCACATTGTTTAAGCCCTGTGTTTCTCAATAACATAGTATCAATATTATTTTGTATCCACGAGCTCATTTGCCTCTATTTCAAGTCATGCTTTAATTTTTCGAATAATTTATCCAAAGAAGTTAATGATCATCTCCAAATATCACCTCTTGCCAGATTATCGTAAAGCTTCAAATACACATTCATTTGTCGCATATATGACCCATAAGATCTAAATGCAAATATTTTCTTCTTCTTCCTTGAATAAGCCAAAACAAACTTATATTTCAACACCTGTCTATTCGTGTATCGTTCTTGTGATAGTCTCATGTCCGCTATAAAAACTATACTCCTGTCGACAACCACTTATTCAAGAAGTGCATCAGCATGCATATGCATACAAGCAAACAACTGGAGCCTGTTCCAACCGATTTTACCTTTTAGCTGTGACACCATAAAAACAAATACCAAAGCACCTCCTGCATCCGTTTTTCTGGAGATCAAATTAAGTTTGCCTCATTTCCACTATCATCACTTTGGCGGCAATTGAAGAGAAGTAATCGGCTCGGAACTATCCATAAGCTAAGCATATTCAGCCGCCGAGCCAGCTAGTGTTTCTTCAGCAACCATAATTTTATGTGTGAAACCAACAAAAGGTGAGGTTTCCGCAATTTCATGTGCGACAAGAAATCACCGCTACCAACGACGAGAGAAGTCAGGATGTAGAAAAACTTATCTCATGTCATACACCTTCCGAGGAACAGAAAGACGAGACTGTGACGATTTTTGTCCTACTACCTCTCACTCAGAAAATGGTGAAATGCTGGAAAATTCATTGAAGTACCAGTGCTGGCTTGGCTTGGAAACGACCAACACGAGAATATGTTTGGGTGAATGTTTTCTCTAATGACAGCGACACGGCATCATCTGGCGTCTGCCCAATTGACGTAAAAGGCATTGGCAAGCGACAATCTGGAGTGAAGCTATTCCGGGTACTTTGCCACGTTTCCGAGACCCTTTTTCGTTCGGCCAGCACATTCATCGCGTTCCGGGACAAAATATTATCGGGCCAATACCAGCAAACTCATCCAGCGTTATTCGAATACCAAACGAACCGTTCTTGGGTTCTGGAAGCGTATCAAAATATCAGAAATGAGCCTCTATTACTGTCTTGCCACGGTCGTATCTTCTGTACCGAACGACTTGACTGCTCGTTCGCTCGAAAATAGAATATTGGCGCAGTACTTATTTGTTTCCATAAATCAAATCATTTTCATTTTTCCTCCATCGCATACGGCCTTCTCGTTTTTGCCAAGTGATTCCCGTTCCGTTCAAAGTTTATAACTATAAAAATACAAAAATACTCAAAAATAATGAACTTACAAGTTTTTCGTTTTTTGAACGAATCAGTTCTACGAGAATCGTATCGATTGTCGTGGCAAGGATAAAAACGGAAAATTCTCATAGCAAAATAGCGAAATATGTATGGTAGACTTCCCGATGGATAGTGTTTTCGATTGTTATAGTAGCGAGTAGGTATCGAAGAGGCTGGTCGCCCCCGGTCGGAGGCACTGTGCTAGTAACTGTTCTGGTGGCGCTTGGTGCTCAGGCGATTGACCTGAACACGGCAGGATGCCATTTCGATCCTGAGTGCCAACCATATCCATTATGTTTAAGATATGGCACTCGAGGCATATTTGTGTCTCCGTGCTATTGAAACGGGGGGCTCTAAATTTCATTTTTCTTTGGATCTGAACGGGGATCCGAACCGAGTCGATGATGTCGCGACGATGACGCAGCCGGAGTAAACATAGTACTTGCTGAGACTGTTCGGAAGAAGGCGAGCGAGGCGACGAGACGGTCTCTTTTGAGGAGTAATATATCGCGGGGAGTAATAGATATAGTAGTTTGTTTAATAAAGTGATAAGTTTCGGGATGAATTGAATTCGATTCGTTAAGCTTTCGAGATTCCAGTCGCAGACCGAGGAAATTGATAAGTAATTTTATGCGATTCAGAGCATCTCTGTTGCAGTAATATCGATAAATTGCTAGGGGTTTGCAATGTGATGAGACTTATGAGGTCGACAGATGCAATAAATATGACACGAACGGAAAGGGTTTGCCGTCAAACAAAGCATAAATTTCGATGGATTGAAATGGGTTCGTATGATACTTAGGATACTGAAGGTGTACGAAGAGCAAAGTTGGATCAGCTGGTTGGGTTGTGTGGAATCTGTTTGTGCGAAAATAAATATAATAGTGAAAGGATTTAGACTTGAATGACACATGGACTGATATCTTCTTAAGATGTTTTTATAACTGAAATATTTTCAAATGTATTCCTTGCTAAAAATAGAACATGTGTTTATATGACATAAAATAGAACATGTTTTTTTCAGACAAATTTGACAATTTATTTGAAAAATGTGTGCTTTCATGCCCACGCTGGGCGCGAATATTTTGAAGACAATATATGCGCAACTCAGCTGGAAACGGCTATCACTTGCTTAAATATTCCAAAAACAATGCTCTTCTGTTAATAAAACTTTTGCTTTGAATTATTATAGTTTTGGAAGCCATATTAAAAATAAAACTAATCATAAAATATAAATATCACTTTTTTTTATATTGATACAGAAAGCCATTATTTGAATAGTTTGTTACGATCAAAAGATTATTATATAATGTTTATTGATTATTTTATTATTCTTATAAGATTAAAAGATTAAAATATTTTAATTTAAACCAATTTATTTCCTTTTGAAACTAGATTTATTCTGATTACACGACATATATCGATATTTCGAGGGTAATCTGCCCTCTTCTTCAGTGTCTATATAGGATCTTGTTAAATCCTGACGTTTTCACTTTACAAAAGTAACAATCACTTGAATGATCTCTGGGCTCTCGCCAAATAATAGATATACCAAATGGAAGTTTATCACGTGTTCCCTTGGTCTACATCCGTAAACTCTCAACACACTGCTTACATACTTTATGAGGGGCTCATGATTTGTCTTGATCACCACCTCAGTCCCACGGCACTCAGTAGAGTTGACAACATATTAGATCTCAGTGTCATCCTGGACGAAAAGCTCTGCTTCAATCTGTATTATGATAGAATGCTTTTCCGAACAAGTAAACTTAGCTTCATTAAGTGACGAGTCAAAGAGTTTAAGAATCTCTGGGTTACTAAAACTTTATATATTTCACTCGTGCGTCTTTTTTTTAAATATGCGTGCACTATCTGGAACCCGGCTTTCGAAATTTGAGTCTATTCAGAAGTAGTTTTTACTTTTCGCTCTGAGAGATGTTTAACAACCCTTACGATTTCAGCAATCTACCATCATAATGCGGAGGCAGGCTGTGATTGCGCACTGTTCATCCTGAAACCACAGGATACCAAGTTGTATGGCTTTCATTTGCTACCAGGACTACAAACTATGAAAATCAAATACCTAGAAGTGGCGAAGCACAAATTATTGCTCTTGCACGCAACAGGGATTAATCCGAATCAAACTACTCAATCTGAAATCTAGAAAAAATGCACTCGATTTGTTGGTTGAAAATGGTGGCAAAGACGAAGAAATACTAGTGGTCAAAACATGTCAAGTTTTTTGTCGACGGCCAAAACATCATTTGTCGTCAGTGCTGCTGACAACAGCCGAAACGGTTCAAAGAAACGCATTCAGACAGACAAACTGTGCAGGAAATGAATTCAAAGTTGCCGACCGACAGGTGAATACCCTCGATGCACTTGAGCCCAAGTTAAATTTAAAATTCAAAATCCGGTTGTTGTGAAACCTGGAAAATTCAAAGAACCGAGGATTGAACTGAACAGCAAAATAAGCGATTTATTTGGTGCAGATATGTCAAACGACAGGGCTACTGTGAAAAAGTATGTGACTAACTAGACAAATTGTGCAAAGGAAGAAATACGTTACGCCGTAAGTTGGTACGACAACGATAAGAGGAGATTCAAGTGTTGGGCTTCAAGAAAGGGCGAGTCATTCTCGATTCGGCGTGTGATAAAACAGGTCAGCTTAAGTGGAAAAAATTGTATAAATACCGAAGAAATTGCAAATAAGTTTAGTAAAAGTAATTCCACGACAATCTTTTTGTCAGGTCTAGCGGTTGAAGCTGATAGAGATCTTCATTCAAAATTGGACAATCAACGTGAATACGAGTGTAGAAAAACTATTTCTATGACTTACTTTACTCCTGATTTAAATCAGGTATTCAGAACTAGGTAAACTCAAAGCTCCGTGCGCGGTCTCTCGATCGAGCCTGGATTCGTACCAGAGGCTCCACACACGAGAAGCAGTGCTCTGCCCACTAGGCTATTCGATCACTGGGAGCATGGCATACGATTTTGTTTCATCATTTACCTAGAAATATTAAATTATATATAGTATATATATATATATATATATATATATATATATATATATATATATATATATATATATATATATATATATATATATATATATATATATATATATATATATATATATATATATATATATATATATCATCATCATCATCATTGTCAGCTTGTCAACCATGCATACGGATCATGATGTAGCCTCCCCTAAGCATTGGTTTCTCATTTCCCTCCATTTTTGTCTATTTTTGGCTATACGTGCAGGTTATGCCGGCTAGTTTTTTTATGTCATGGTCCCATCTTAGTTTCGAGTGCCGTCTCGGTCTTTTGACTCCCCTTGGGTACCAATTCATGACTTTCGTGGTCCATCTATTGTCCGATAATCTTGCCAAATGCCCGGCCCATCACCATTTAAGACTTCTGGTTCTATTAACCACATCAGTTACCTGTGTTTTTGCTCTTATCTAGTTAAGTCTTTTCCTGTCTCTTCTTTTGATGCCCAACATGCATCTCTCCATTGCTCTTTGGGCAACCTGAAGATTTCTTGTGGTATTAGAGTCCATGTTTCACAGCAATAGATCATGACTGGCAGAATGCATCCATCAAAGGCTTTCTTCTTCAGGTGGGATTTCATTTTTCATTTGGAGATTATGGAGTTTTTCCCAAACGCACTTCACGCTAGTTTGGTTCTTTTGTTAATTTCGAGTAGTAGCGATCCTGAGTTGCTTATTGTTTAGCCCAGATACACATATGCGTCTACCACTTCCAAATCTGTGTTATTAATTGATATTCTATCCTGGCCTCTCGTTATGAATTCATTGTACATAACCTTTGTTTTATTGAGGTTCATTCTCAGTGCTGCTGTCTCACTAGCTGAGCTAAGATCCTCGAGTAGCGTTTGTAATTCCCGCTGATTTTGGGCGATAAGGACTATGTCATCTGCGAACCGTAGGTGACTTAGTCGCTCTCCATATATGATTAAGCCTTTATTGTCCCATGCTAGGCCTCGAAAGATTTCTTCCAGGATGGCGTTGAAGAGTCTTGGCGATATGGTGTCCCCCTGTCTAACACCTCTTTGTGTGGGAAACTCTGGCGTGTCATCGAACACTTCGACTTTCGCTTTGGCGTTCCTGTAGATGTTGGTCAGTTTTTTTTACGTATGGTTTCTCGATACCTTGGTTTATAAGTGCTCTAATTATTGCCTCGGGGTATATTGAGTCAAAGGCTTTCTCAAAGTCGATGTACGCCAAGGTGAGGGGGAGTTCATACTCATTCGCTCTGCTCATGATCTCTCTCAGAGTGTGAATAGGTCTATGGTGCTAAAGCCCCTTCTGAAACCTGCCTGTTCTCGTGGCTATTCTGCGTCTAGGGCTGATTGTATTCTGTTATTAATGATTTCAGTGAATACTTTGTAGAACGCAAGGAGTAGACTTATCAGCTTATAGTTTCTAATGTCTTCCCTGCTCCCCTTCTTGTGGATCAGAATTATATTGGCGCTGTTCCACTGGTCAGGAATTTGCCTAGTTCTGAAGCAGCTTGTGAATACGTCCGCCAGAATCTTCCATGTTTTCCTTCCAGATATATATATATATATATATATATATATATATATATATATATATATATATATATATATATATATATATATATATATATATATATATATATATATATATATATATATATATATATATATATATATATATGTATATATATATATATATATATATATATATCTATATATACATATATGGCTCCAAAATAGTGTATAGTACATATTTGTGAATTACGTCGCGAAGTTCTTTCTAGTATCAAAAGATTACAATTTATAGTGAATTTAGTTACAATTTATAGTGAATTTATTATAATTTATAGTGAACTTGTCGTTACCTTCTCGCTTTGAGATGACAGTTTTGCGGCAGTTTCCGGTAAAAAAGTAAATGACGTCCGATCTACCCCTCTTTCTCGTGAGCGTCGGCACAAGGAACTGCCCCCTTTGATCCCAATTGGGGAAAGGGATTTATAACGCATTTTTGTTTATAACGGTATAAAGCTGTTTGATGAAGATATTACTTGCAAGTATATAAATTATTTTTATAGTTTACGAATCATTGCATCATAATATGTTTGCGAAGCATAAAATGTTATTTATAAACGAAAATTCTCCATTATAAAATATTTATTAGACTATAATAATAATTAAATATTTATTTGACTTTGAGTTGTTCATTTAAGATACAACAACAAGCAAGCCAGACAAAAAGCAAGCAATTATCTCAACTTAGTAAGCCTATGAAAAAAAAAACAATCACTCTGATAGAAATCTTTAAAATACTCGTTCTTAACTCAGAGCTTAAATTCTTGTTTATTGATTTGCGACATAACGCTCTTTTTTCCGCTAGATCGACCAAAGCTCCCCGAAATTGAACTGGAACAGCGCGACAGTGCCACTTCCATTTCCCTTCACCGTTCCCTCATCGAATCCAATTCACCTAAATATCAAAATTATGCCCATAGTTTACTGAAGGGGATTTGTTCGTCGATGGAAGTATCGCCTGCTCAGATCCGTGTACGAGTATCTTCGACACACTTGCAAGACAGCCTGGTACTGTGACTACGACCTAAAAGATACATAAATGTGTCTATTTGGTTGTTTTTCGAATTTATGTTTAATCCTTTTAAGTCCATTGACGTTCTGTATGTGGAGCTCTAGGATGCATGTACGACATCACACCAAACAACTTGAAACATACAGCTGAGCTCACTCGACCAAGACGACAATGACGAGGACACAGAAACTGCACCCCCTGGTGCAGTCGAAGTAAGCCAAGACCACTTATGACTTGTAGCGAAATGGAAACAACATACCGGCGTGATAACGATGTGAACCAACGCTACATACAACTAAGCATAGAGGCTTTCGAGTGGATATTTTCGCGACTAATAGTAGCGGAAAAGCGCCCCCGCAATTGAAAGAAAAGTGAAAACACTTTCGCCAACGCTGCCGCCACCGTCACCACTATCGCTGCTTTCCTATTCCTTAAAACAAACACACAATCAACAACAATGATGCGATTCATATGGTTTGTAAGAGGTTAGTGGAGATGAACAGGAATAAGGGTAGGCGAACTGGCGGGTGTAATGACACAATGCACTCGGCAAGCGTGCCCTAAGAAGCATTTTCATAGAACACCTCTGGCGAACTTTTGTTTGACTTTCGGATTTGTTATTAGGTCTGTTTTGGTTGATTTGAAGCTATCGTTTAAAGTGTTGAGATTTGATGCAAATAAATTTTCATATGGAAGTCTGATGATAATTGCTTTATTTTAGTATTTGTGTGTCCTCAAAAGGCTAAACGAATACAAATTTCACGTGATGTCAGGCGCAACACTGTCAACCAAACAGAATTTTTGTTTTTGGCAAAAAAACAAATATATTATGTGTTTAAAAGTTAGTAATATAAATAAGCGGAGAAAATCGAACATATCAAATCAAAAAGCAAGAACATGAATAAAACTTAAACTTATGTGGTGAAAATTTAATCAAGTAAAAACTTTTCGGTAATGTTATAAATTTTGCATTTCAACTTCTTATGCCGTTTGGTTAAAATTGTAATTTTGTTCTTTTGAAATATCTATGTTCCTTGTCATGTACATATCCAGCACATAAATTTTATGTGTTTTGGACATTTACTTCTTTGATAGTTCTGAGGCTAGTCCAATGGAATAATACAAACAATTGCAATTTTTGAGGTCGAGCGACGCTAAATACTAAAATTCTAAGATAAATTAAGAAGGAACAATTTTGAGTCCTATTGACCAATCCATCTAGATGCCCGAATCAACAAAGCATGGTATTGGTGCCGGTGCTGGGAGTTATTCGTCTTAATAACTTGTGCAAAGATTTATATATTATGCATAAACTTTCGCATTAATTAATGATCGATTTTACGTGTTGGTTGTTACTGTTACTATTTTACGTGATATTTTTTATAAAGATAATTCACACTTTTTTGTATGAACCTTCCAACCGTTATTCATTTCCATTTTTTACCACTCGAACGTATTGAAATATTTTCAAAGTTAAGAATTAAAACGGTTTTCATGAATGACATGAACTGATCAAATAATCAGGGTAGTTGTAGTGGATTCGAGACTTGGGTGCTCAGTAAAAAAAACGTGCCTTCTTTGCCGCACTGTTTGCCCCGTATGTGAGAAAGGGCGATTCTAAATATTTTTCAATCATTACTATTTAGAAGCCGAACTGATTAACAGGATACACTTTGATTGAATCCGGTGGTTTCCAGGGCTACCACTCGCATTAATTTCAAATTGAAGGAAAGTAAAACATTTGTTAGTTCTTTTCACTTTAAGATGTCTATTATATAAAACTTTCCATCTTTTGTACGATACTGGCACTTTAAACTGCAACCTAAAGTCAGCCACAGCAGCTTCCCATCTAAATCAAACCTCCCTGTGAATTTTGTTTTCATTCGATAGCTTCATCGAAAGTTACGGGAGTCGAAAGGTGTTAAAGGTTGCCATACGACAAATTTCCATAACTTAGAAAATATAAACCTTGTTTAATTATTTCCATTGCAGAATTTTACCATATGAATATTTCATATGGCATCATAGCACGTGTTGGTACGAAAATAACGAATATCCCTGCTGCTGGCAACCCTTTCTTAGCACCACAGCCAAAAGTATACCAAATCTGCTTCACGTCGTTTCGATTCGTTGATAACATTTAAAGTTATAGAGATGAGAAAGATTTAGGGTGACCACCCGCAAACTGTTCAAAATTTCGAAATCCAAACGCTTGTTGTTCCTTTTCACTACAAGCTAATTACTGTTTCACATCGCTTAGTAAAGAAACGATAAAATTTTTTAAAAATTTCCATAACCTACAGCTCTATTTTAATTTTTCAACCAAACTTGTATCGAACTTAGTCTAGAATGAGGTCCAGTTGCTGTACAAATTTTGTTAAAATTTGGTGTCTGGATTGTATGTGATAGGGTAAAAAATAGTTGTTTCTCTTTGCAATTTTTTATGACGACACCACTGTCACAGGATTGTCCACATTTCTAGATCACTTCTATCCGGCTTGTTGCTGCTTAAAACCAATACATCTGGTGAATTTCATATTGATCTGAGTAGGTCGTGAGCTCTCGCAAACTCAAATTTCGGGTGCTAAAATACAAGTTATACCGTTCTTGTGTAAAGAGAGATTTCGAAAATTTTAATTTGTCTGTGCAGGCAAAGCATAAAATTTATCAAAAATTTTCAATGCGGAGGGTAGTTTATTTGAACATTTTCTGTTTACTTACCTGCTGTTACTACAGGGTCCGCAAATTTATCAAAAATCACTCGAGTATACTTCTTGTGCTCTTCAATATAAGACACATTGATGTGCACAAGAAATATGCTTGAGGGATTGGATAGCTCGTAGTGATCTGATGATTCAGTGCGAAGTTCTCGCAATTGAAAATTGAGCGAATTTTTCGTGCCCACTTGTAGGCACTTAGCACCCGCATGGTATTAAAAAAATACAAAACATCCTCATAATCAAGCTAAAAACACAAACTAGTTTTCCTATCCTGTGCCATTTCTTTTTTCAAGTTAACCTATCCCTCGATTAACATTGAAGAAAGGTTCCACAGAAAAGGGTGTAAATCAAATTCCTGAAATTTCCATACAGAAACCGTGTATATCGAAAACAAGCTAAAATGAGGGTTAAGGTACCTTTTATTTTAGTGTGAAATAAAAGTATACCGTAAATATTACAATCAATAAAATAAATATGAAGATTATTTCATAATACAGTAAATAGAAAATTTAAATACACAGTGAAATTCATTTTGTAACGAAAATGGAAGCAGTCGTATTGATTGTAATAAATAAAAAAAAAACCGAAACAGTCCAATTATAAAATTTTGAATAATGGGTTAAGTACGACATTATCCAAAAAAGAGCATTCAATGATAAGTATTTTTATCCACGATTGATTACGAATTTTATTTTGCTTTGTTAATTGGTGCCACTTTTATCATACGTCAGTGGTTCCGAGTTTCCCGCTCCATCGAAAAGAGTTTGTAAGAAAATCAGTCATTAAAAGTTGGCATCGGTTTTTTGTGAGATCCTTGTAGATCTCCTCATACTGAAATAAACATTTACTAATATCTTGCTGGAACTGATGAACACGTTCAATATTCGGATTTTTTGTAAGAAATGATTCCCCAATTTTTGCCGTAATATGACTGTGACGTGACTCTTGCAGTGGAAGCTGTCGGTTCGGGTTCATCATCGTCGGAATGATTGTCAGGTGGATTTATTTCATTATGCATGGAGATTCAATCTTCTTCGTCTAATCCTTCGTCTGTCATGAGCTCAGCTATGTCTGCTTCGTCTAAATTGTTCAAACCTTCACGTCCCATTCTGTGTGCCAACTCCGTTATTTGAGAAAATTCGTCGTGCAGGGGCACTCTACAACTCTCATTTTGAACTGCGTCAGGCCATAAGTTTTTCCAGCGAGCATTTAACGTCGTTTGCTTAGTCTGGCTACACGAAAGACCCAGATTCTTAGCAGAATGAAAGATTGGAATTAAACAAGTAAAATTCCTTGAGAACTTTAAAGGTCAGTCCTTTTCTGTTCAAATATCGTAAGCCACGCTTTTTTGTTGGCCATCCAATAAACAGGTAGATGATTAACGTTGATTCCTTAGAAAGCTCGCGGCGGTTTTGATTTATTCACAATTAATGGCTTCATTAGATAATCTTCTGATGCGTTGCGGGAGAATAGTAGCGTTATGCGATTTTTTTGCTGCGTTTTTTTGTAGGATTCGACCAAATAAGTCCTTTGTGGAATTTTTCCCAAATAATCTGAACTCGTCTGCATTAAAAATTGATCCGGAGTGTATGAGCTGGTAGCAATCATTTCAGCAAATTTTGGGATATTACTTTGCTGCATGTTTATCAGCTGAGGCTTTTTCGACTTTTATCTTAAGATTGTGCAGGGAATACCTTTCTTTGAATCTTTCAAATCACCCAGGGCTTGCACTAAAAGGTTTGTTATTTTTTGCTGAAAAAGACTTAAATTACTCAAAGTAAATTTTTCCATAAATTTTCAATACCATGTTAACAATGGTGGTTGTACCAAATGGAATCGTTTTTAGAGTTTGGTCGTCTCACCACAGCACTAAAGCTTCCTCCATTTTTCCCATCGCAATATCCTTTACGTACCAAACCGTGCTTAAGCTCGTACATGAAGCAGATGCTACGCTTTTCCTGATCGAGTCTTCATTTTTCCTTATCGTCCTGATAATACCTTCATTCATAGAATGAAATTTAGCCACATATATTACTCTTTCTCCAGTGCGGAGACGATCGAGAATATTGATTTTTTTTTCCAGAAAAATAACTTTCTTCTACGGTTGTTTATCTTTTTATTAATGTTCGAAGAACATTAGTACTAAAATCACTTTGGTCAAAATGCATATTTCTGTATATATATATATATATATATATATATATATATATATATATATATATATATATATATATATATATACGTATATATATATATATACATATATATATATATATATATATATATATATATATATATATATATATATATATATATATATATATATATATATATATATATATACATATATATATATATATATATATATATATATATATATATATATATATATATATATATATATATATATATATATATATATATATTAGGGCGGGCCAAATTTTGTGTCGATTAGACCTGCCCCCTAAGATAATTATATGGACAATTCTAAGCAACTTTGCCGAAGGAACCGTAGGTCTATCTCGATTTTCGAGTCTCCCACTTTTCAAAAAAAGATTTTTTCCCTATAACATCATATTGATTCAAAATTCGTTTTTTTATTCATCGTTATATTATCTTTTTTATGTGTATATGGGGGGTTTTTGGGGTCGAGAAATTCATTTCTGATCTTTATTTTTACCTATAACTACCGCCAGAGGGCGTTTCATGCATATTTTAACTATTTTTCGTCTATTTTCCGAGAAAAATTACAAGTTTTTCGGTAAAATTGATCTTTATTTTATTTTTTTCAACAAAAATTCAACTTAAAAAATAAGAACATGTGTAAAAAATAAAAAAAAATGAATTTAGTGGAAGAAAAGCGAAATAACTTATTTTTGAAAGTCTTTTTTGCTTTCAAGTCGGGGGTATTTTGCACGGCTTTCTGATGTAACTGCCATAACACTGTGTCGACTCTTTTCTAAAACACGTTTAGAAACGCTAGCCAGCAATTGAACATGTCTTTCCGTTGCTTGTATGTGTACCGGAATTCTTGGATCAGGCAATGGTGGATCATCGCATTCTAAATATTGTTCCAAATGATCATACGGAATGCTATACGTAAACGGTGGTTCGAATAAGACATCATCTCTATTTAAATCAATCATATTCGTATAATCTGTACAATTGAAGTTTATCAAAGGTTTTTGATAAACTCTAAGATGTGCCGGGTCGTACAGATTTCTTCGGTAGTGTAAAATTTTCTTGATTGCGATTTTTCGTGTCTCTTTTTTATCATCAAATAACATCGCTAACAAAATATTTTCGGAATGTGCGTAATATGAATTGTTTTTAATGACATTATTCACAACTCCGCGTAGATTTGTATCCAAATATTGTGTCCAACGAATGAATTTATAAAATAATACACTACCGAAGACCACCGAATTATAGTACTTGATGTTGAAGTACATCGGCACATACACTTTCATTATGTATGTTGCCAAAATTTTCAAATTCCTTGATAGATTTTCAGTTGACACATACAACCGCAACAATCTATTCGCCTTGGTGAGCCAACGTGAATGTGCTATTGGTCCTGGTTTATTGTGAGATAAATCCGCAGGAACAACACCATTCGAAATTGCATTGGCCATTTTGTATAAGTACTTTGAATCGGTGGATAATTCAAATGGATCTAAATCAGGTGGCATGTTCTCTAGCACGATTATCTCGAATTCATCTACAAGCTGAAAAAAAAGAAATGAGATGAATTAAATTTTACCATTTAATAATGGAAAAAATCGATGAGAAAAATGACAAATGATACATACCGGAAGATTTTCACAAGTTTCAATTTGTTTGCCCAACGTTCCAGTTGTTGTTCGTGGTCCAGTGGTCGATGATCTTTCCAAAGTGTCAAACAAATGACGAAATGGCAGCTCGTTAAAGTGCAGCATGCACACAAACCAATGCAGCGGTCTATTCAAATGCAATTCAAATCGACGCAAAATCCCATTTCTTACGCCAGTATTTGTTGGCTCACCATCACAGCATATGCCGATTAATGCATCGAGAGCAATTTCTTTTTCGACGAAGAATGCATTAAATGTCATCAATTTGTGTTCAGCATCTTCATTTTCGACTTTTGTGTAGCCTATCAATTGAGAATTTGGTTCCTTCAAAACAACTAGATGTGGTTCTTTCACCATCCTTGCATGCAACTTCTCATCGATTTTTTCCATTGTTAAAGCATCATTTTTTCGGCCGTCGAATGAAAATGCTATCAAATTGGATGCATCATACTGCTTACGAAGCAGTTCTTCTCTGCATTTGGCCTTTTCTCGACGCACTTTATTTTTATCCATGATGATAGGATTGCCATGTGCATCTTTTACGTCAATGTCTTGCATAAGAGATGTTGCGAGTGCTGCTGCTATTCTATCAGACACACCAAATCGATCACACATCGCAGCGAAGTTCGAAGCATCGTATCTGGGAGTATACGGTCCTCGTATCATTGGCGGAATATCTTGTGGATTTGAACTTGGCTGATCTATATCAGTACTTGGTTCATATGCTGAATGGCTCTGTTCAACGCTTGTTGGTATTATTGTTGACGTTGGTGCTGGCTCTTCAACTTCTAGCACGAATTCCGGTATCGTCAATCTTCTGTCATTATTTTGATCTCGCATGAACTCTTTCAAATGATCTGGAATCAATCCACATGAGCATAATTCTGCTTTCAAGTCACATTGACATTTGCCGATGTAAAATAATTCTTTTGTAGATTGCTCGAACGTTCTGAATGAGGCGATATTTGAATGTTTAGTTTCGATTTGATACTTGTCAATCAATGTACCCAATTTTCTAACAACACTTTGTTTGGTTAGAATTTCAACATTAAGTTGACTCCAAATTTCAATCAATTTGTCTGTTACGTGCGGTACGAATGTTTTATACGAAAACATTTTGTTTTGGAGTTTAGCACGTTCGGCCAAGAAAAAAAAACATCTTAAAATATCCTGTTTCGTTGGCAGATCGAGTCCACTCAAATCACAAGATGCACCAAAAACAGCAACATCGTGCGAAGGCAAATGCTTCAAATGACTTTCGGTACTTGTTGATGTTGTTGCGGTTTGAGATGTAGACGGCAATGCATTTGGATCCATTGTATAATTTTACTAAAAAAATTTTAAAAAACTGAAATTAGTATATTTCAAAACATTTGGTTCGAATATATTTTTTCCACCTACAAATTGGTAAATACACAGTGGTAAAAATGGTGTGAATTTTATTTATATTCAAATATCAAATTTTGATTTTCACAAAGCTTTAGCGTGTGTATTTTACGACGTCTGATTTCTTAACAATCTAATCGCATGAAGTTGTCACAAGATGTCAAACTACATCTTCGGTATTCATCGGGTTTGACTCACATACTCCTACGGCATAACTCATATGTGCCTAACTCATATATGTATATCAACAGCATTTACTCATATGTCAACCGACATTTCGCCTCTAAGGACCAGTTAATACATTATTCCAACGCACATTATTCCTACATGCTATACATATAAATACATTACAATGTATTACATATTTCAGAAAAAAGTAACCAAGCAAGAGAACAACATCGATGCCTATGTGTATTAAATTACAACATTTTAACACATACCTTTTAATTCTTTTTGAATTTCACAATTATTCACTGGCAGGAAATTTATAATTCACTTTCACTGAAATGATGCTCAAACACTAATGAACTGAACACTCATAAATGTCATTGTGTTGTGCTCTTTCACAAAATATGTCGGTAATGATGTTTTACCGATGTTTTTTTTTAAATAAATGCGTTGTTGACTTGAAAGCAACAACACTTTGTCGCTTTTTTTCTCACTAAATTCATTTTTTTTATTTTTTACACATGTTCTTATTTTTTAATTTGAATTTTCATTGAAAAAAATTAAATAAAGATCAATTTTACCGAAAAACTTGTAATTTTTCTCGGAAAATAGACGAAAAATAGTTAAAATATGCATGAAACGCCCTCTGGCGGTAGTCATAGGTAAAAATAAAGATCAGAAATGAATTTCTCGACCCCAAAAACCCCCCATATACACATAAAAAAGATAATATAACGATGAATAAAAAAACGAATTTTGAATCAAAATGATGTTATAGGGAAAAAATCTTTTTTTGAAAAGTGGGAGACTCGAAAATCGAGATAGACCTATGGTTCCTTCGGCAAAGTTGCTTAGAATTGTCCATAGAATCATCCTAGGGGGCAGGTCTAATCAAATTTTTCGGCTCCATACAAATTGGCCCGCCCTAATATATATATATATATATATATATATATATATATATATATATATATATATATATATATATATATCATCATCAAAAAAATTCAGAGACTGGTTCTCGGAAACCCACTATCCGATTTAGCTGAAACTTTCAGAATAAATTTATGTATATGCAAAATAGGTCCATGTCTCACCAAATGTTAATTCACTTTAACCCTTTGGCGCCAGCCAGCGGCCAGTTAGTCATACTTTAAATATCCTTATCATTCTATCGGCAAATAATTTTCAAAAAAACAAAGTTTTAAAATGAATTTCGAACGTGATTCAAATGTGAATATGATGCAATTTTGGAAAGTTTTACTAATTTTTTTTACCCTATATGTGCGCTAGGTACCTAAAAAGAGATCGGAAATTTTTTTGAGCTGCGACAACTATTGACAGAGCTATCAAATCATCATAAAACTTACAGGACATATTGACATTACTAAATTGTTAATATATGAGGCGCTGAGAGTGGAAACCTTCAAATCATCGACTCTTCTGAAAAATTGTCACTTTTTATTTATTTATTTATGTATTTGAAACCAAACAAGGTCTGTACATAAAAAATAACAATTTACATTTTCCTTAAGCTGAAAGAAAATAAAATAACTTAAATAAACAAAATTACATGCCCCAGACTTTTTTCTGGTTGTCAGCTATCAGGCTGAGATTCCAAGGAAAGGAAATAAGGTTTTCTTTAAGAATTTAGCGCTACCATCAAAGCAATTTTGAACCTGAATTTAGAGATAGACGCGGAATAGTAGTTGGAAAATTTGTTAAATATTTTACAGCCTCTATTTACCGGTTCTCTGTCACCATAAACAGTGTGATGCTGGTGTTCATTGAGGAGATGTGTGTGGCTAGTCTGTCTTGCCTAATTATTGACCGTTATGTTATTGCAAATATATTCAACGTTAATCAAGCCCCTTATATTATCAAAAATGGAGCATGAGTATAATATCGTCCTCCTTGAAGAACTATAAGATGAAAGGCTTTTAAAATCACGTGGACGGTATAGACTCTCAGGGCAAAAAGAATAAACCGCTTTTGAATAGATTTCAGTCTATCACTTTGAATTTTGAAAGTAGGATTCCAGACGATGCTCCCATATTCAAGTAAAGGACGAACTAAAGTTATTTACAGCTTTTGTGACCCATATGTTCTTGAATTCTATCGTGCGCCTCTTAAGGGGTTACCCCCACTTGTAACTTTTAAGTTTTTCGTTTTTTTTTTATTGCATTTTTTTTAAGTATAACTATCTAAGAATACGTCCTTCAAATTTCAAGTCGATCCAAACATAATTAACCGAGATATGAGCGTTGAAAGAGAAGAAACTGTTGCTTATACAACCGTTACTTATACTTATAAACGCGTTTTTCTCGAAATGACATCTTTGAAGTCGGTGACCAAAATTACTCGAAAACTACAGAGCCAATCTTTTTGAAACTTAGCAGGCTTATTTAATACATAAAAATGTAGTGTTTGATCGTTCGATTTATTTTTTTAATAAAAAATGGCCGTTTTATAGCAAAGAGACGACCATTTTTTTAAGTGAAAATCGAAATATTAATTTTGACTGTCCGCCATTTTGCGAAAAATGGATATTGTTTTAAATCCTTCGATCAAACACTAGTTTATACTGTTATTTAACTAAGTCCATCGCTATTTGTTGTTTCAGATTATCCAGTTCGACACAATTTTGGTCACCGCAAAACGTGAAAATTAAAATTCCATTGTTTTGACGGCCATTTGTAATTAAATCATGTAATATTTTTCAATAAAAAAATTACTGAAAGGTGTTCAACGTATGTTCTTTAAGAAAATATAACAGTCGTTTAAAAACATTTCGTAGTTTTGTCAAAATAAATTCATGAAAATGACCTATTTTATTGCGCTACAAGTGGGGGTAACCCCTTATGGTTTGTCTAAATAGCCAAAGTAAAACTTTTGAAATTCTATATCGGGCAGAAGCGGCAACCCTTCCTCAATTCACCTATATTTTAAGTACAGAAACATCTGTTCACAAGAACTCAAACCCGGTAAACAGATACATTTGAAATTTACGGAATGTGTTGGTTTTAGGTAGGACCAGGTCTGATAGAGGCACAAAATTATGACTATGTGTACAAAATTATGACTATGTGTACAAAAAAACCACGTGAATGTGAATCCTGCTTTTAAAATATCATTTAAGTCAGAGGAAAGGTCAATTTTCAAAGGCGTGCAAAAGCGAAATCTTGTTAAAAAAAATGCCGTGTAAATCGGGTGACAGGTGTATATATATTTGGCACAGATATTTAGTGGTTCCTATAAGGTCACTAAAATGCACATTGTCACAAAAGGGTTAGACATATTTTCTTTTATATCAAAAAAAGACTTATAACTCACCACCAATATAATCTTTTCAAACTTGGCTTACAGTAAAGCTTATCTACGGTTTGAATTTAGTTGCAATTTTGTAAGGCGTAAAATATTTAGTTTTGTTAGCGATTTATCAAGGTAGTAACAATGCTAAAAGGTTCGAATTTCAGTCTATCAGACCTGATCCTATTCAAGACAAACACATTCTGTCAATTTCAAATGTATCTGATTATCGGATCTTAGGTATTCACAGAGCCACCTTAGATCAATTTGGGGCCCTGGGCACTTTGAGATAAATGTGGCCCCTAAGACATAGGGCTATTAACTACAGGCATTTAAAAAAAACTCTAGATATATTTATATGTTATTTTTATATATTCAAAGTCACATTAAATCAATAGGTAATTATTATCCGGAAAAGTAAATCTTCAACGATTATACGCAGGTTAGTAATTAAAAAGTGTTGTAAAAGTTTCAAAAGATGAAAGGTATATTTCTTCATTACTAGTCTGAACACTTTTTAAGTATTCTGTTAAATGCAAACATTCCGTTTCCAACTCATTCTCGCTAACGTCACTAGGATAGATTTCAGTGAATTCTTTGCAACTTTGTCCCAAGCGAGATAAAAAACCGAGCCAATGTATTATTTTCTTGTACGAATTCAACCGCTGTTTTAGATGAACTCACAGGGTATCAATTATGGGAATAAAAGTTTCTACTTTGAATTTCTCTTTACCATTTAATTGGACTGATGGCACAGAGCCATCAAATAATGCTTGACTGAGCTTCTACCTTTTATTCTTTGAGATAGGCAATTATAGTTACACTCCGGATTTTTCTCTTTGGCACACGATTCGAAATCATCAAATTTATCCCTGACGTCAATAACACAATCATCCAGTGAAGTTAACAAAATTAGTCGTATTGTTATTGTTTTTTTCTGAAGATAAGTATTTGTTTTGTCTATTCTTTCAATATGGTGTTCCGAATTTCTGTCAGTAAGATAAGTTTCAAGTTTTCCATTTTTTTGGACAAACTAAGAATCTAGTACCTAGTTTCTTCTCACTGCTCTGCATCCTCCGCGATAGATGTCAAGGCTTCTATAATTTGTTTGTGACCTTGATGTAAGGAGCTTACAGCATCAGCTCTTGCAGACTACCTGGTTTCAGAAAGACTTTTAACAACGTTTTTTGAACCTAAATATTCAGTTAATGTAATCCATCCATATTCGAAAAACTGTACAGTTTCTGAACCATTTGAAAAAACTTGTTGCCTCTTGTACACACCCAGCGGCATCAGGATATACCAAGTTTAGAGAATGTCCCGCACATGGTACAAAGGTAGAAAAATTCACATTTTTCCTTGATTTTCGCATGCAGACCAGCATAAATTCCTGACATATTTGAAGGATGGTCGTAGCTTTGCCCTCTGCAATCCTTGATTTGTATCATCATTCTCCAAAAAAATCAGGATGGTTTTTGCTAAATATTCTGATTTATGCCCTTTGATAGGTATTGATTCCAGATCGAGCGTGCTGTCAACGCTAATCAAAAAATATTTAGCTAATTTAACTTCATTTAGAATTTTTTTAGGACCTGTTATCCCATTAAATGTATCCCTTTCCAGGATTCCCAAATTTGTTTAAGTGATCTGCAAGAAATTCAAGAGATTCACTTAACAACTCCCTACATCCTAAATAATTCCCATTGTTGAGAGATCCAAAGATTTCATTGTCACCTCGCAACGGAAGCCCCCTCAGTGCCAGAAATGTTACAACTATGACAACAAACCGTTTAAATACACTTTTCCAGTAATCTACTTCTTTTTGATATTGGCATAGCATGTCTGTATCTACTGTACCAACTGCTTTACTTCATGCCAGATAAGCAGCAAGAAAAACAAAAGACAGATTTCTTCGAAGGCGAATACAGCAACCATTTTCTTACAATTGTTCTTTAATTTCCGATTAAATAATGCTTTATTGAAATACCTAGTTACTGATTTTTCATCTTCTTTGCCTTTTTAGGCTCTGGATGCTTCGGAAAAGTCACAATCTTTATTTTGAAAATATATGGGCCCTTTACGAATTCAAATTTCGCGGTTTTTTCGGTAGAATTTTCGTGAATATAATCGGCAGGGTCGTGTGAAATATTTTCTGGGTCGGATGACTGCTGTTGGTCAATTTCAGTTGTTGATGAAGTTATTGCATTTTTTCCGTAGGGACAGACGCCTTTTGTGCAATATGGTTTAATATATTTTTCTAAAGTGATAGGACTTAACCAAGAACATGTAGATTGTGAGGTTCCCTGAGTTTTCGTAATCTGCTGTTGATATGATTCATTGTGTGGATGGGTTATAATTTGGTTACTACCCACACAAGCTCCTGGTGTAAAATATGAAGTTGATTTCGGTAATTTATCAATTACTTCTTTCTGATATGCAGTTTTTTTTAACTTTTTTCTGAGCCTAGGATATGACCGTTTTGACATTTTGTATATATAGATATAGTATTCAATACTTATTATTCAATTGCACTGAAAATAATCGCAAACATAAAATAAAACACACCGTTTGCAAGTTTAATTTTGAGTGAAATGATTTGATTTTTAGTCCCGAACGGGACTGATTTTTAGTCCCGTGCTTTTCAAATAGGAACATCAGAAATTAAAATGAGCTCCTCATAAATTGAAGGGGTACACAGATCGATTTGTTTATGTTTTTTCCAGTGAAGCCCAAACTTCGCACAACAACAAAAGTTTTTACAGCAATAACACATAAGATTGTTCCCAACGGAAAAGTAAGGCATCAGCATACATATATTCGCAAAATTTTCCGCGTAATGCATGGAAGTATTACAGATCCATAGTCTGTTAATTTATTTTTAACATTGCATGCAACTGCAATAATTTAGAGAAATCACCTTCTAGTAAGCAAATCGAGTTGCCAGTGTTAGCCCCGGCTCCTGAGATTACTATAAGGATAGATAATTATTAAGTATAGTCAGGTAATTATTGTTTAATTTTCGCAAAATAAATATATTCATTGGCTGATGATCTGGAAATAAGGGGCCCCATAGATCGCTGGGCCCTGGGCACTTGCCCATTGTGCCCATGCGCAAAGATAGCCCTGGGTATTCAGGAGCCAAAATTTCGGTTACTAGAAAACATGTAATTTGGTGAATAGTTACCGTTCTTATGCGATGAGGAATTTAGAGCATTTGAGTTTAACTGCACAGACTAAGCATCAAGTTTAAAAGCAAAAAGATTTCGAGAGGGTCGATGATTTAAAGAATTTCTGTTATCTTCAGGGTTCGAAAGTCAGACAAGTATGTTTTTGTATGCCCATCAATATTTGATGATTCTTATGTTGATGCCCATCAATATTTGAATCTGATGAATTTGTCGGAAGTTCGCGCAATTTGTTGTCTATTTTTAGCAACTTTTTGGGTTGAAAAATGCCAAAACTTTATTATATTCAAATTAAAAACATATCCGAATTTCATTTCGTAGGGTTGGTTTTTTTCGAATGTCATAGAATTAAAAGGATACCTAAAATATCACTTCAATCCTAATTAAATACGACGCTAAAAAATTGAATTTGACTATATTTTTGTGCCTATTAAACACATACGTTAAAAAATCTTAAAAATTTCAGTTCAACCGTGCATGACGTATACTAATTTTCTTCGAAAACCAGTAAAAAGTTACTTTACATGCGGGAAATACAAAAGTCTTTTGAAAAGTTTTAAAGTCCAAAGACTCAGGTTTATTGCAATGAATGCATTAAAAATGCAAAATTAAAAATGCTGCAAAATTAAGCACTGGGTCGTTTTTTCCATACTAATCTCATGATCTTTGCAACTAAAAGACAACTCAATAGTTAACTTTAAAAAAACCATATTTTACTGATAAAACAAACTGATCATTTCATTCAACTCTATTTCACGTTTTCATCTGCAAAAAATCATTTTCATATTTTCTTACTTTGTATGTACTTTTTCCACCACCACTAACACTATTCTTTTCACAAACTCCCACTCAATGTCATACTTTAGATTTATCATCTCCAAATATACCAAATTGCTTATTTACATTCAGCACTATTTCAAAAATGACCATGCAGAATTCATCTGCATCAAATCTGCCTCAACCGTACTAACTACCGCCCCAGCCAACGGTACCGGTGATGGCGGCAGTGGTCTAAGCACATTCGATGAAACTACCAAAAACCTGGCGCCACGTACTGTGAGCTCATTATCGATTTTTTGATTGCGTATCATTTGTCTTCCGGTAAAACGACTAGGGCGAAACAGCTACCAAATCTACTGAATGAAATACGCTATGAAAATATTTTATTTTTATTTTTGACTTATGATAATACTATGACCGAATTACTAAGGAATGCAATGACTGTAAAGTAAAGTCATGAATCACATTCACGAATCTATTACTGGAGTGATGAAGCTAACTTTGTACGATTATGTGACTGTGCCCTAATTTTTGTTTTTCATATTTTGGGGAACGGAAGAATCTGACACTGATAGCTCCCAAATCTCGATCCTCTCGGTATATATGTGTGTACGTGTAAGTCAAATCAGTAAATCGGGGGCCGACTTGTGATAGTGATGGATGAGAAAAGCTGTTTGCTGAGTAAACATTGTAAAATGTCCTGTTATGCATTGATTACAAAAGCAGCTCATTGGGAATTTCATCAGTAGGCCAACAGTTTGAAGAAAGGGAAGGTTGTGAGGAGAAATGAGACGGAGCTATGGAATCTCTAAGAGATATCTAATACAGTAGTTCGGAGGTTTTTTTTTAATTTAAAACGCTAAGTTTTAGAAAATTAGTGCATGATGAGTCATTTCAAAAGCGCTAAAGTACGTGACACTTCAATAGGTTCACCCAACCTTGAGTTGTTCCGAGTTCTCGCCCTGATCTTAAGTTCATCAGTGCACTTTCAGATGCACTGGAATCTACTTGCCGCTGAATTAACTGGAGTTCGTCATAGCATCTAAGCCATACATAAAATGCCGCATAGTCTCATCCTTCCTACGTCATTTCGCATTCCTTTCTCATTTAGCTATCCCATACATTTTGCATTTGCTTTTCGTTTGTTTTATGTTTGCAGTGAAACACTTATTAACGGAAAAAGATGGGAAATTAGACCTTAATGAAGTTTTCTACCGTGCCGCGTCATTCTACTTGGTCATAATTTATAGAAGCACTCGTAAACTAGGTTCATCAACCGGAGTCGAGACACATTCATCTAGCCAGCCAGTCTTCCTTGTTGTCCATTTGTTTGTTCCTTCTTGCCTTTCTCCCTTCTTTCTTTCTACGTCATCGCATGAAAGAAGAATACGCGCGAACTTTCTCCGCCCCTCAAGTTTTCACCTCCGCAAAGCCGACAGAATAGCCAGGATGCCGGATATGTGTCCTAAGTATCGTCGTCGTATCCTTAGGAAAAAACTAGCGTATTCACATTCATACGTGCAATGGACTAAAGTGTTTTGTTGCCGGCTCTACGCTCTACAGCTGTACAACATACGAGAAGAGAATGATGGCTGTTTTTCTATGTTGCACCGTTATTTTCGTCCGTTTGTTCGGTTTCTTTTCATGATCTAGTACTTGCAGTGGTCGTGGTGCCACTACTGCCAGCCAGTTGTGCAGTTTGCACAAATTTTGCCATTTTTTGCTTAAATCTTCGACTGCAATCACTAAGTGTAGCACCAATACACATGCTGCCTCAGGAGTTTATAGTTGAGCTCCACTAACAAGGATATGTAAGCCACATCACAAGTTTTTAACAGTTTAGTCATTGTGTTGAGTTTTTTATTTAGTGTGGGTCAGCAAAAGACGAATATTTTCGTCTAGCCTGATAATTTTTGTGGATTTCCTGTGAATCAATAAAGAGGAAATTGAATGTGAGAGTAGAGAGTTGTTGTCATAATTTGGCATCGGAATTTCATTTGAAGCCAGAGTTAATATTAATGTCGTTGCTGTATTTTCTTGAAAGCAGCCTTAAGTAATCAAAAGTTGTAAGCTAAGAAAAATTACGTCTCTGAAACGGGAAGTGTCTCTTTGGTTTCCTCAACTAATTTCCTCGATTTGTCAGAATATTTTAATCAATTTACATCCTACATCATCAACGAAACAACTAAATCGTCCCACTACTATGACGTACAGTTTGCATTGCACTCTGAAAGACAACTGCAATTAAGTAGATACTAAACTACACCGGCAACTGCATTATCACATCCGAATCGAGAGCATTAATAAAATCCTTCATTATAAATGACTCTCAGAAATGAACAACAGCTTTCCACCAAGAAAACTTCCCTGGATATTTCAAAGAATGACATCTACAATCCATCAAAACTTCTCTCGAACACCATAAATCACGTCCACTCAGCCCTACAGTAAAAGACCAGCTACAAAACATGCATTATATCGTTCATGCAGTTTTTAATTCATTTTTACAATAAATTGTCATTGCGTACTGTGGATGTGCCATTGCCACCGGCGCGATCACCTCTAGTAGCCACTGCCGCACGTCCTATCCTGATCATTGGCGACTTTCTTTCCGTCATTCCTAACAATACAGATGAAAAATTGACCTATATCTTGCACTTCATCTGAGATCAAAGCGAAAAAATGCTACTCGTATTACTTATCCGAGCACCCATTCTTCCCGCCGGGTACCACTCCCGGAAAAAATGCATCGAGTAAACCCATCATCGCATTAGATTGGCGGGACGACAAAAAGAAACTGCAGTATAATATTTATAAAGGATTTCATTGTTGGGTTGCAGTTTACTTTACTAGTTTTCAGCTTAGCTCTTCGGTTTTTGGGGGACCTCGGTTCACAGAGTATCCTTGCCATTATATGAAATTCAGCTAGTGAGACCAGGATAGCTGCAGGACGTTGGGGAGAGCGAAGTGATGTACTATCAGTTTTAGGGACTTGAATTGCTTGCCTGGCTAAGGAAAAGAAATAAATCTTTCGATTTTGTCAGCCAGCACAGCATGTGATTTTTCCTTCAATGTCGGTCGTCTTGTTCGTTGCGCAGCCTGGTGTGGTACTGCTGTGATACGAGTGCGATGAAACGGTGGCGGTACTGTATTATCAATGTCGTTTTTATCGCAAAGACATGTCGAAAAAATGCACCCAGATAAAAAGCTTCAGTTGCAGCCTGTCACGTTGCCATACAGACAGAAGTGTACGTACATGTATGTATTTTCCAACCCACCGTCACCGAACCAATGTAGTATTCACATGTTGTGTTACGTCATACGCTGCCGGGGCTAGGATGTAGTGTTCATGATTCCGGAAATACGTACGTCAAGGAAAATAATTAGTCATAGAACCGGAAAACTGCGGAAATCTAGTTTCACCCCGACTCCGGGGGCATAAATGAGCGCTAGATGAAATCGAGTGAAGGGAATTGTTGATGTAAAATACAGCGGTATTCTGTCGAATACAACTGTTTCATGGAATTATTTGTGTGAATAGTAAAGTAAAATTGCTGATGTGTTGTTTTTAGAAATTATGCACCAATTGTAGCCATCGGGGAGTCCATAAAATGCTCATAGCAGCCAAAACAAAAAAACCTAAGTTTCAACGAATTTTTGGTGTGTAGACAAGTTTTAATATATTCAGGCGCTAACGAAACAAAATTTTATAAAGTTTTTGAGCATGGAAAACACAGGCTTAGCATATTCTTTCTTACAAAGCTCGACGATCCTCATGAAGGAAATTCAACACAAGCTGCACATGCCGCAATCAGTTCATGTTTTTTTTTCGGCGCACCTTTGTTTCTTACACACCAGTGTAATTACCTTCTTAAATGATCGAAAAATAATAACTATAAGAAGTTAACAACATTTAGTGCTAATAATATAATGAAAGAGGCAATTAGAGACTTTATCGGCAATAGTCAAACAAAACATATTAAAATTTGTCATTTAAATATAAGAAGCATTAGCAAAAATTTCGATGAATTTACTTCATGGATATGTTCTATAAAAGTAACTTAGAGCTTAGACTATTAGAGTATTTACCGAAAGGTGGCGATATCACGATAGTGCAGGTTATCAAATAACAGGATACAATATAATTGTTAAAGGACACATATTTAATAAATGCGGCGGAACCGTTTTTTTGGGAGCGGGTGTCAAAAACCTACATGATTATGTGGGATTCGTACTCATTAAAAAACTTCAGCCGCCGACCACGAAAATCCGACCCGAAACCGCTTTTGCATTATTTCAGTTCGACCATGCTACTAGCACCTACCAGATATCTCACCGGCTTACTTCTATTCTGACAGGCTTCCAGGAGTCTATGAAGTGTCCTTCCTCTTTTTTCAAGCGCAGTACCAGCTCCACATATGCTGACACAGCTACCAGGCGTAGCATCATCTCTACGATTGACTCCGGCGTCACAGGGCCAACTGCAGAGAAAAGCATGTATCGCTCCCTTCTAAAAAAAGGCGTAATGGAACAAGGTATGCAAAGCGTCATCACATTCCTTAGCACAATACTTACAGAGCTCCGTTCTATCTTTCCCCATTCTGCAAAGATATTTCCTGAAGTAGCCGTAGCCTGATAGGAACTGGCACAGGTAGAAGTTTACTTCACAGTGGCCGCGTTTAAGGTTAGGTTTTAAAGGAAGAATTAGCCTAATTGTCCATGCTCCCTTCGAGCTCGTAGACCAGCACTCCTCCCAAAGTTGAAGTGTTCGTGCTCGTGCTTGAGCAGCCAATATTTTTCTTCCCACTTCTGCTCTGTTCAAAAACACCTCCCTGCATTCGCTCGCCACTAGATCAATTGGGATTACACCCACAATCACTAACACGGCGTTTACTGAAACTGTTCTGTAACTGCTTGCGATTCGCAGCGCTCTCTTACGCTGGACGCTCAGCATCCTAGCTTGATACTTTTTAACCCTTAATGCTGTGGCCCATGAGTCTCTCAAGAGAGATAACAGCCAGTAGTGCCCTATCGTATACTTTTCGGATGTGTTTTCCATAAGCCGGTTCGGAGTCCAGCATTGCTTCAAGATACTGAGCCAATTTTCTGGTCTTATCGTCATGGATATAATGGTTGGTATCCTCCTCTCCGTCAGCATGACAATCTCAGTTTTTACGATCGCCAGGTTGATATCATGGCTTTGCATCCAGCAATCCATCTATCTCATTGCTTGAAGGAGTTTGATTTGGGCGAGGTGTGGATTTCTATATGTGATGATAGCGGCTACACTGTCGGCATAGCCCACGAAGAGCACGTCTTCCGGCATTTCGAGGCGCAAGAGGCCATCGTAAGATATATTCCATAGATTTGGCTGAAGATTGGATCCTTGTGTGCTCCATGCTCCATGTGCATGCAGTTTCCTGATTTGTTTCATAAATAAAATGACAATCTTTCACGTAGCCTCCTCCCATTCCTAGCAAGTATTCCTCTACCTGAAAATGTCGCTGAAGAAAATCCAATATTTCTGCCCATCTCGCCGAGTTAAAAGTGTTACGGAAGTCCAGTGCTACCAAAAACACTATGGGTCCAGCCCGATGACAAGCGGCTGCTGCGCAATCTACTGCGCTCATAACATCGCAGGTGGCACTTATTGTTGAGGAGCCGCTGCGGATTCTGTGTTGGTTTTTCGAAAGATCTCCAGCTCTTCGTATAGCCGCTTTTCTCGGCAATGTCGAGCATGTAGAGAGGTTTGCACGCTGATGGTGTGTTAGGGTCTCTCTTTCACTTTGCAATCAGACAAGGTCGCGCCACTTTCCAGTGGCTCGGAAAGACATCCGCCAGTAAACATTCATTACATACGTAGTAATATTCTCCACCACTACTTTTAGAACTTCTACTGGTATGTTGGCTGGGCCTGGGGCTTTTCGGTTCTGCGTAGTTATTCTTCAGTGAATAAAAGGATACCTTGCTGGCGGACTGTGTAATTGTTTTCTTCTCCCACGTTTTGCGCTGGGAACAGCGAATCTTTAATATTTCTCAGGATATCCACCTTGATGAGTGGGTCGGGACCTATGCGGTTTAGCTTACCCTATACTATTTATAGCCTCAGCCTCATGGTTCCTGGTTCACTTCTTTGCATAGAGTTTGTCACATTTGTTTTTGTCTCTGCTTTCTAGCTATTCCGAGTTCTTTTTTTTTGCCTTTTTGGGTCGCGGAATGGTGCAACGCTTCTGGTCGTCCAACAAGCCTCTGTGCCTTGCGCCTGCATGCTAGAGCTATTTGCCTGTTTGCCCGGTAGTAACTTTTGAAGTGGCATCGAAGCATTGCACGCTCGCCGAATGGCGCCCATGTTAAAATTTACTATCGTACTTATTTCCCCGGGTCCCATTGTTACCCGTGCTTAGCCTGCGCTGACCTCATTAGCAAAACTGTTATCAAGTGATTTCAACAACTTCCTCTTATCCAACTTCGAAGTATTCCACACGAGTATCTTCTGGTGAAAGTTCTGAGGAGCCGGGATTTCTTCCAACAACCAGAAGGTGATATAGTTGTGGTCGCTTAAAGTGTACTCTTCCATCATGCTTTAGTCCATTGCCATCATGGACAACGTCTTCGAAACAAGAATTATATCGGGAATGAACTCACCGAAGCCTGGTCTGCGGTAGGTTGGCGTTGAGCCCCTGTTCCCCATGGCCATACTCAACTTGAACACCATCTGCATAATTAATGTTCCCCTTGTGTTTTGAGCCGGCATCCCGTCGGCATTTCGCACTGGAGCTGCGAACTGCTCTTAGTTTGGCAGGAAGATCTCGGAGAACGTCTTCTCATGCTTCTATCTTCCCACGAAATTCCTCTATTGGGTCATTCGGTAAAAAATAGCAGTTGGCAAAGGTGATGCCTCGGTTTGGAATCCAAATATATCAACCTGGACTTTTGGAGTGTCTGCAACCCAGAAGGTTGCATAGCCCAAAGTGTCTGTATACCATGTCTCTGGATTTTTCCTTCGATATGGTTTGCTGATCATCACGTTTTGAGCTCTGAATTCTTGCATAAGCTGCTTGAGTAAGTCGTCCGCAGTGTGACATATTTGCAGATTCCCCTGGAGCTTTGCATGTTTCTGGCCCCAGTGCATGCTTGGCTTCTTATGTTTTGCTTTTATCGTTGCACAGCAAGCAGAATGGCTCCGCCGAGCATACCTTTGCAACGTATCCGACTAGTCGGCACTTCTAGCAGTAAATGCTACGGTCTGGCCCTATGTAGTCTGTTTTTGTACGGTTGTGCCCCATGCACTTGAAACAGCGCACAACTTCAGGACATTTCCTTACCCAAGCGTTAACCTACCCAATTCTTAATCGTCCAGTATCAACTAGCTTCAAAACTTTTGGTTTATTATAATTATCATTATTGTAAAATATGGAACTTATGTTTTATTTTTAATAACGACAAACCTCTTCAAAAGCAAATCTCCAAGGGTTTGTTTTTGTGGCATTGAAAACAAAATCAATCCTGTCCCAATCGTCGATTTTTCAATGCTACTATCCTAACTGGCTCCTGATAGAGACGCGAAAAAATGCGGCAATTTTTTCAATTTTAAAGCAGCGTTCAATTTTAGGATCGTCAAGTATGAAAAACGTGAAGAAAAAGGCTATGAAAGAGTTACTGAATTTTATTTAGCATGAGGTTATTATGAAAAATATGATAGTATCAAAGAAAATGTGAATTGAAACTTTAATCATGTTTTTCCCGAAACTACCTTTTTTTAACTTTGCAAAATCACCTAAGCAACAATTTTCAAGATACGGTTACCAATTTTTAATTGAAAACTCACCAAGCTATAGGAAACAAATGCAATTTGCAAGTTTGCCTTGAGTGAAAGTATCTGGTCAGGTCTGCAGTATAAACAAAATCAGAAAATTTTCACCTTTTGTAAATTCAAAAATTCGCTCCTTTCTTGCTTCCGATCTGATATTAATTATTCAATTATTGTTTCTTTAAGACATGGAAAATCCAAAAACACACAGTGTCAGATTTGTGTTAACCAAATTGTTGTATAGGAAGGTTCCCAGCATGTGGACTGATATATTAAGGTCACTATCCGACTGTTAATATAAAATAAAATCTTTTCCAGTTTTTAGTTTCCACTATTCCTCAATTGTGTATTGCTTAAAAATGGAATTACCAGTGAGTATTTTAGGGTGAGGGACAAGTTATTAAAATTTTTTCCTGGTATAAAACATTTTTTTATCAAAAAGCCTTAAATATTAATCAAATATATAATTTCCCCTATTTTCTAACAGTTTTTGCCGGTATAAAGGCAGCTGTTTGATATCATTTAAAAAAGTCCTTCAGTAATTCTTCAAAAATCTTTTGCGAAGGCGCTTTCATTTCTCCATCATTATTAAATGTTTTGTCTCTTAATGTATGTTCTATGAAGAAGTAGTAATCTGGCGGCTCGAGATCCAGTGAATAAGATGGATGAGTTGAAAATTTCCAATTCAAACTCTGTTATTTTTTCCAGTTATTTTTGCAACGTGAGGCCTCGCGTTATGATGTTAAGGAATCTTTTTTTACTGACCCAACAGTTCGTTTTTTATGCACTTTTGTCGCTCGATTTGTTGACAATTCGCAGTCGCTGTAAGGCTTGTTTCACACGTGCGAGTTTCCATTCGGTTCGGTTCGTTTTCTTATGTAACCGAAAACAAACCGAACCGAATGAAACCCCTTCATACATACACGGTTCTCACACGGTTCATATTAGGTTTTTTTTTCCTCAACTTTGCGTAAAATTTCCACACAATCGTTTTCCACGCCTCTTGCGTCTTCAATTTATCTTCATATTTTGCACAAGTCTTGTCCCACAGCGCTACTATAGATTGCACAGCACAAATCAGCCGATCCACAGCAACATCTTATAAATCGCTCATTTTATCAGAAAAACTAGGACTGATAATTTAAAAAAAATGCAGGTATTTGTAAAACTAATTAAAACTGACTAAACTATTTAACTAGGTAAAACGTCTAAATATTTCAAATTAAGAGATCCAAACTGATAATTTATGAATTAAAAAAAAAAAATTCAAATGAGCCAATCAGTTAAAACCGAAACTAAACCGTGCATGTGTGAACGCCTTGATTGCTTTCTGTTCCCTGGACACTAATTCACACCTAATAGAAACCTGATGAAACCTATTCGTGTTCAGGGAGTATTCGGTTCTATACGGTTTCTATAAGGCACCGAATCATTGTTTCACACTTGTCGGCAGCGACCGAAAACGAACCGAACCGAATGGAACCTCATATGTGCGAAACGAGCTTAACGATTTAACCGGTCTGACCCCACCACACACAAATAGGGACCTTCTTTATTGCTGGTGATGATTTAGAGGATAGAACAGGTACTTCTTCGGAATTTTTTATTGTATGACACAAACTTATCATCTCCAAATCCAATTGGCTGCGAAAACGAATCGGCTTCATTTCGAGACAGAAAATACCTGTAGATAATACGCCGTTAATTGAGCGCCGTCTCCGTCAATTCATGAGGCAAAAAAAAAAATGATTCTGAGCTGTATACTATGAAAAGCTGATATTCAATGATAATTCCTTAATTGTCTGATAAGTATCTGAATTCATCACCGCCTTCAGGATATCATCATTTAATTTTAGTGGTCATAATTTTGATGCGGCATCTTTGAGATTCCTGTTTCCATTTTTGATACTTGTTAATTTTCAGAATATCCCCATAAGTATCGGTATTGTTTTATTTTTTTCACCTTCACTCCTTGATCGAACAACAATAGCATGCAATGACGCAGGTGTGCTTTTTCTATTGTTGGCCTTCACTCTTAGCTGAAAATTAAAAATAAAATTTACAGCCATAGCTTTTATGTACGTAATAACTAAACTTACGTGTTTGCGGGATCATATCTCGATAAAGACTAACTGTGAGTGAGTTCATCGAAGAAATTTTGATTTATTTTCGGTGCTCCTTTTACATGCTGATCTTCAGAAAAATTTTAGTGTCCGACCGAAGTCGGTTTTTCGGCCGAAGCCGAAGCCTAAGCCAGAGCCGAAGTTCGGTTGTTAGTGCTACCTTCGGCCGAAGCCGAAGCCGAAGATAAAGTGAATTCAAAACAAACTCAAAATGCTAGTTTTGAATTGAAGATTGATCAAAGTAGCAGCTGACAAGTGAATAGTATTTCTGATGTGATTTGCTTACATCTTGTTTTTTCTGCTGAATAATATATTTAGAGTCGTTATATTTCAGGGCGAGTTTTGTGCAGATCATAGAAATAAAATGTATAATTAGGGACACAGAAACATCAATCGTCTCTTGGTAAAAACATTTTAAGACATTTGCTAAATTCTTCATTAGTTTTCATTCAGTTGCAGTCGGAACTTCTATTCCCCGCGTTCTGCCATGTACAAATTGAGAGAGGTTTTCTGTTCTAGAAGTCTTTCTACCATTGTACTGTTCCAATGGGTTTCAATGTCTTGGATTAAAACATCCTTTGGTAATCCACATGTATTTTGAAATTTATTTAAATATCGAGTAGCTCCATAACTCTTCTTGAAACGTCCTTATATTTTGCGAAATTTTTTTGCGTTGCCTACACTAACTGCGCACTATTTGATTTGCAAAACTATTTGCACACTACTTTAAGTCACGAATATTGTTCTGGTTAAATCGTTGCTCGCATATACATATTTATATGTATATCCACAAACTCAAAATGTTCATGCTTGGTGTAATTCGTGGAAATTATGATTAGAGCAGGAGCTGCTAGTTTGTTGGTCACTGTGATGCCCTGAAGCGGGCTCCATAGCGCTACGCAATTCTGTTTTCCACGTGCATTTTCGAATAATTCACAATGTCCAATTAGACGCTACATTTGATTTCTTCGGCCTAGTCTTCGGCCTGTATTCGCCGAAGCCGAAGCCGAATCCGAAGCCGAAGGCACTTTTTGTGGCCGAAGCCGAAGCCGTAGCCGAAGCTTCGGTCGGACACTAAATTTAAGACGCCAGCCAAATAATATAAAATTATAATTTCCACTTAAATTTAAATTTCTTCCCAAAAATTTTTCCTCAATTTTTTTTTCCTAATTCAATAGTGAAATCTATTTCAAATCATTCGATTAATTTTGTTCTTTTCTTTGTTCTTTTTTCTGTTTTATTTTTATTTTACTGAACATTGCTCCTGAGCTGAGTAAGTAGTTGGTAAATTTAACATTGTTTTTCGATATTAGATGATTTCTCCAATCACCCGAATATTTGCTCGTTTACTCATTCTCTTTTCTTCTTGTCCTTAAAAGTCATAATTTTTTTTATGCCAGTTAGCTATTTGTTGTCTTATTTTTAATTTTTTCTTTGATCTTATCATGTCTTATGTGCTACTGTCATAATTAACGCATTTATTAATACTTTTTTTGCAGTCTACAATATTTTCCTTACTTGGATTAGTTTTTATCGACCTATTCAATTTTTTGTCAAGGAACAAAATATCCTTCGAAAAGGATTCTTCTCAAATCGTCAATTAATGACAGATCGCGAGCATATTTAATTTTTTTTTCCAACAACGTTTTTATTTGAACAAATATTTCGGATAGTTTTTAATGTCTAAAGTTAAAGATAGATATGATTAAACGATTCAAATGGCTTTAAATCATAGTTAAAGCATAAGTCATGGTTTCACTGTCACTATCATTCACTGCCTTACTTATTGAAACCGACCATTACGCAGTACAATAGTGTTGATTTAAGCACACAAATCTATGGTGCTTGATTTTCTGATTTACGTTAGTGTTTTATAACATAACATACAAGCTATCCACTTAGGTCTAAATATACTATTTAAGGAATTATGAAAAATTATGGAATAGTGAAAAATCTCAAAACAGATATGTTAGTCTTCTAAAATTTTTGGAATTTCCAACTTAGTTATACCATTTTATGCCTTCCTAAGTGGGTTGCGGATCTGATTTGCTCGGAAACAGCTTTCGAGAGAGCCTTGCGGATCTGTTTTGCTCGGAAACAGCTTTCGAGAGTGTCTTAAATGTATTTATTTGGATTGCCATCTGAAAAGCTCACCGATATATTTTCGATAAGGCATGTGGCTATCTTTAAATTGTGGGTGCCACAACATAATAGGAGGCCATATCTATAAAAATGGAGTTCATATCAAGGATGCTAGCTCATATAACAGAAAATTGGAGATTAAGATGTTGAGCTGAGAGAGTCAATAATAGAGCCCTGTGGGACCCTTGGATCTCAATGATCAATAAAATAGAATCAATAAAACTCAAACAATAGATCTTCGATATAAGTCGCAAGCAAAAAAGGCAGAATGAAAAGCGAAACGATATTCAAAATGATATCAATAAAACCAGAATATTTAAATACTCTAGATAGCATACTTGTAAATCGACTATATTTTTCCTACAAAAAAAGCTCGTGATAAGCTATATATTAAATAAATCATTAAAAGCTCTCTACGTAACTTATCAAATATTTCAGTTACTAATACTCTTTTACTCTCTATAAATTAGACCATGATCTTGAAAAGTCATTATATAAATGCTCGCACTTTTATAATCATAGTACTTATTCATCTCACACACATTTTTCAGGCTTCTTTTGGCTTTTAGCCTACATTTCCATGCATAAACATAGCTCACATCTCAAGTGGCACTAAAAATTCAATCGACCATAAAACATATCTCCAACGATATGCCAATTCTACCACCGACATTGTATTTATTATGCGTCGAATCAACCCTATAAAATCATTCAAGAAGCTAGCATTGCGTTGAACAACTTTAAAAACGCTCGCAGCTTGGTCTAGCAACTCCCTGCTTCACGTTCAATCACTTTTTATGGTTTCATTCAGATAGTAGCTGCTTGGCGTAAAAGCCTTAACAACATAATCGGTATTAGCCATAAATGTAACGGGAACCTTCAATGTCAATTTCAATTTCAACAGAACTAAACTAAACTAGTCTTTCTTTTGGCTTTTGCTTTTCTTCTTCTATTTTTTTCGCTTCGCTGTTGGTTGACATGTACCATGTCTGCAGGAATGTAAATAAATATGCAAGCCGCCACTACCGCTACTCTATGGCACCCTCTAATCATATGTACTCTGCTACTACTAATACTTGACTACGCTACAATACCATCGATCCGCCATTTTTCATGTTGTTTTCAGAACGTATGGAAAAAATGAATGTATGCATATTACACGACTCAGTAAATTGGGTAATTGGGCTAGGAGAAAACAGACCGTAGTGAAAACGGCACAGGAAGAAGCACCGACTCAACCAAAAATAGAAGATGTCAGAACGGCTTGTACGCCATAACAATATACATTGTCTACTATGACCAAGAATGCTTGGATATTAGAGACCGTCAGGATATTGGCTAGAATATAGTCGAATAGAATATTTGAGAATAGTAAAATATGTTTTAAAAGGCAAAGGAGCTAGCTGGTTTCGTACGGAAATAACCTCTTGATCGTTGGTTAGTTCTAGTTTAGAAATGGTAAAAGATATTTGAAGTAGTAATAGGAGTCATTTCTATCTTCAATATTGGCAAAATGCTACTTCCCTTTTTTCTGAATGATTTAACTCTGAAAAGATATTGGTGTGTGTAGCTCATAAATTTCAAAATTTCAGTTTAGAGTTTGAAGTGGGAGAGTGGTAGAGAGTAAAAGGAGGTTGATAGAAAGAAATAACAGTATAAAAATACGCAGGAAGATACGTCAGAATAATAATAAACAAGCTTTGATATTTTACAGTAGGTTAGCAGAGTTATTGGAGTCTTAAGAAGCTTGAACATATGCCTAATAAGATGAAATGATTTAACCATTTTCATTACATCAAACATAATATGTTATACAGTGGCTCACAAAAGTTAGCATACAGCATGTAAAAACACGAATATGGTACAGTGGAAAAAGACACAATGCAATGAAAACGTAAAAATAGCTCTATTGGCATTAAATATAAGTTTCATAACATTACAATAAAGAAAATCCGAACACAGAAAGAAATAAGCCATGAAAACTAAGAAAACACATCCATCGAAAGTCAGCATACACTACGAGCCATGTTTCGAAAAGAACGAGAATGACCAAAAAACGTGAGCTCAATACTTTGTAGGCCCTCCACCAGCCTTAATAACAGCTTCCAAACGCCTTCGCATTGAACAAACGAGATATCCGGTAATTTCGGGTGGAATATTCATCCAGGTACACAGCAGAGCAGATTTCAGGGTCTCTTTGCTAGTAATAGTTGCTTTTACGGCTGGCTCATGAATTCTGCGACCCAATTCCTCTCATAAATGCTCTATAGGGTTTAAATCGGGAGACTGAGGTGAACTGTGAAGCTGATGAGGGACGTTATACACCAACCATTCTTTGACATTTCTAGCTGTATGTTTTGGATATTGTCCTGCTGAAAGATCCAACCTGGCTGTAGGCCTAATTTCTGCACAGAAGGTATCAAATTGACTCGCAATATGTTCAAATACATGTATTGATCCATAGTAATATCAATAAAATGAAATTGCCCCACACCAGCGGCCGACATACAGCCCCATACGAGGACTGACCCTCCATCGTGTTTCACTGTAGTACGCAAATTCTTCTTTGCCAATGCTTGGTTCCGCTTCCTCCACACGTATCCGCACCCGTCAGAGCCATAAAGCCTGAGTTACAATCAATGCAACCAACATTTGTTGCACAACAAAATGAGTTTGAACCCATGAGAACGTATGAGAGCAGTTACAATGATGCAACACAACTTTGTTGCGCAGCAGAGTTTGCTCATATCTCAAACTTGGCATGGCAACAACATACACACATTTTTGAAAATATCCAATTCCACCTGTTCCTATGAGAGTCCGGGAAATGTGAAATGTCATATGCAAATGACAATCAAAATTTGTTTTTCTTTTGCTCATTTTTGCTCTGCAATATACGCTGCAGCTTTTAAAGGATCAAATACTCACTGATATCACTTTCCGAGACTGTAAAGGATCCATATTATCAAACAACAATTTCGTTAATATAGCCAGTGACAGATGACGGAAAATGTTGTGTTGCATTGATTGTAACTCGTTCCACCAACAAAACTTGGCAGCGAATTTTGGTTGCATTGATTGTAACTCAAGCATAAATATTATACTTTCTCTCATCACTAAATAGAACTTGACTCCAAAAATTTTCGTCCTTATTAAGATGCAGGCGAGCGAAGTCAAGCTTCTTCTTTTCATTAACTGGAAAAATGGAAGGTTTTCTGCGCGGAACTCTACCGTTATAACCCTGATTACGCAAAACTCTACATATTGTTTCTGGACTCACTTGCTTCCCTGTTGCCTTTGCAAGTGCAGTGGCCATTGCCGGAGCACTTTTTTGTGGCTCCTTACTTATTTTCCGTAACAAGTCTCACTCATCTCTCTCACTTAAGGATTTGGGTCTACCTGTTCGTTGTTTATTTTCTATTCTGCTTTCTGTTTCCGCTTTCATGCTGTATGATCGTTTGCACCGTTGCCCGACTTCTTGCAACTATTTTATCAATTTCGCCATACGACTTCCCTTCCACTCGTTCACTAAGGACGATTTTTCGCACTTCCAAACTTGTTTCCTTCCGTGTACTCATTTTTAAGCATTAAAGGCACCCAAATCACTTTAGTTTGATCGACTTGCAATGTACTAATGTTTATCTTTGTATATTAAAATGGCTAGCAATCTTTATCGCAGTATGACTCATCGCTTAGGCTGATTCTTTTGAATTTTCTGTGGTGTATGCTGACTTTTGCTTCCTCACTTTCAGCGGAATTTCTTGTTATTTACTATGTATATGTGTATGTATATGTAAGTCCGCATTAATTCTGTGTAGATTACAATGTCTCTTATATTCCTTTTAAGTTCGTTTTCCATCCGTCTTTTCATTTTTTTTCTACCTATATATTGCCAATTCCGCGTTTTTAAGCGGTGTATGCTGACTTTTGTGAGCAACTGTATATATGTTTTTAATTTAAAAGCTGCAGTTTTTTATGCTTGATTACTCAGTTTGTCTTGAGCGGCCTGACCAACACATAGCTCAGATTATCAGAAGAGCATTTAAACAAGCTGCGATTTTAATTAAATAAATTTTATGGAAGAGAAATCAGTGTTCGATTGATCGACTGGAGGGAACACAAATGAGATTACTTTCATAGGAAAGTAATTAACACAAAACCACTTAGGAGTTGTGACAGCTTTGCGATGGTTTTTTCAAAAAATTTTTGCAATAATTTTTTGTGATTATCGGTTTTTTTCTTGATTATACGACATTTATTTGTCTTTAGACAAAATCAGTAGCTAACGAGCCGATTCTTGGGAGTGGGTAGCAGTTCTTCATCGGCAGTTCCGACGGAAAACAAGAGTCGTGCCTTAAAATACCAAATGCAGACGATAGATGTACTACAGCCGGAGGACATTATGACAAATAGTTCCCCGTTCTTCCAACTCTGACAAATCGATACCAGTTGTCTTGACGCCTAAACCAATCTTCTTTCGCAGCAAACGGAAGCAAACAAAACGTATATCAAGATAAAACGACAACAAACGATCCATAATACAAATGAAAAAATTGCGACCAAATCAGCCGTGCCAATAATAAGGCAACCAGAGAAATGGACTCAATTGACGAGGCCATTAAATATCCAAATATTGGCTATGATATAACCAAGAGTATCCAGGTTATTAAGAACACAGAAAACTTACGACTTTACTGAAGGAAGAGAAGATAGAGTATCCCTCCAATTTAAGCATTATTATTGGAATTCAAACATAATTATCTTTACATCATATTATGATTCAAGCCAGCCCAAATAAAAGAAGACTTTGAAAAGCACGGCTTTCACCCGATTGAGGTTTTCTTCCTTAAACTGAGAAATGGGTCCTCTAAATTAGTCAAAATTCTTCTTCCTAGGTAAGAAATGGACATTTATGATATCGATGCATTTTGCTGACTTATTTGCAAAGTAAAAACGCAAAAAATACACGGCGGGCACTTGCAGTGTCATAGCTGCCATCAATTTGGTCATCCAGCAAAAAGTGTCACGCACAAATCGTCAAATGTGATGGGCTCCACCAACATTCGCAATACCCCAAGCAAAAAGAAGAAAAAGAAGAAGCAATAAAACGGGAGAACTAATGCAATTCCTTTTTGATTGCAAGGTCGATATAGCTATCACTCAGGAAACGTTTGTGAAAGCCGGAATCCATCTCTGTTTTCCTAACTGCCACTTCTATAAAAACGGTAGAATCTCTAGCAGAGGGGTGTCCTCGTAAGAAAAATTAACAGCCACTACAATATACCCATTCCCAACCTAGTCCAAATAGCAATGAAAATACAGAATCAGCAACATTGCTATTTTCAACAGCAATGAAAATACACAATCAGGTTTTTGAGTTCGTGGTGATTTCTGTTTAGAGACCCTCAGGCTAACTTAGTTTCATCCAAAATCTCTCTAAGCTCTTTGACCAGGAAGGACCAGTTTTCGTAGCATAAAACTTAAATGTTTACCACCAACTCTGGGAAATACTAACAGAGTAGGGACCATTATGAAAAAATGTGTCATGGATTCTCAGGTTTCCAGCGAACCTACCCATTTCGGAATAACTGACACCCATCCGCTGAACATATGTATTTTATTAGATTTCCAGTACTGTGCACGGATCACTGTACTGGATGACATCCGCTTGACATAGGTATTTTATTTGATTTCCAGTAGGTACTGTAAACGGACCACAGTACTAGATGAACTCTCATTCAACCATAAGTCAGTACTTTTTTCAATAGAATCCGTTTATTTTAACGATCGCCCTCCTGAAATGCAATTCAAAAACTAACTGGCATGTTTTCCATAGTACAATGGCCAACGAAAATCTCCAGTAATCACTTGTAACTGCTAGCATCATATTTAAAGCGATTGAAATGCTATCAGTGAAAATAAATTAAGAGTTCACCAATAAAACACCGATGGAAGAATGTAATCTTTACGAGCTTACAGGGGAGATTAATGAGCTCTTTCAGAAAAGAAAGAGAAAGAAGCGTCTGGCAAACCAAATAAGCCACCTGGCAAACTAAATAAGACACCTGTCAAGAAACGATCAGTGAAGAACATTTTTACAGAATATGAAGCCAGGTGAAAATAATTTGTGAAGATGGACCAAATACTTCAGCGTAGACAGAACACAACAGAAGAACAAACTTGCTATACTGGCAATTCACGGCCCCAATTGCTTCAAATATGACCTGAACTGCAATTCAAAGAAAACCCAACACCTAAAGAAAAATACGACCAAGAAGAAGAGATTCAAGTAACTGCTACTAATATTCTAGCTACACTGACCCAATGAGATGATGAGATTAGAGAGAAATAAGAGAAATCAAACAACTGGTAGCTCGGTTCAATAAATAAATAAGCACGATAACGAATATATGCCTCAGGCGCAAAAAATAAAATTCCAAGAAGTAACATATATTCCCAATGCTATCTTCCGAATAAAAAATTTCCCGAATTTTCCATATTCCTGTTATTGTGCTTCAAAAACCACACTAAGATTTCACTTTTTTTCAAAATGAGACCGATCAAACTCATATCTTCGATCAGAAAACTGGTTGAACGACTAATACTCTCATGTCTGGAATAAGTTGTCGCAAACAAATTCATAATCCAAAAGTACAATTCGGTTTCAAAGCCCACCACTCCACCGAGCTGCAGCTAACTAGTTTTATAAGTAGTTTTGGAATACTTAAAAAAAACACTTCTTTTTAGTCAACAAAACACTTTACTACACGACTTTTAAATCAACAAATGAAACTGATAGAGTTTGTCCTTACACGACTAAAACTGGATTCCAAAACAAGATACACATACTAAACATTTATGCAAATTATCATGTTGACCTAATGTTTGCGATTCTGACGAAATCTGCCTGTCTAAGTAGGGTGACTCAACACATTAAAACCGGATTTAATCAAAAAAAGTCAACAAGTCTTGTCATGTTTGACGTTGCTAAGGTATTTGATAAGGTTGAAACCACTAATACAGCTGTTTCGAACATTTTTTGAGGAAAGCGCTTTCTCCATCCGAAGAAATTGCCACTTCTCTAGTATACGGCCAATAGAAGCTGGAGTCCCGCAAGGCTCTCCACTCTCTCCGCTGTTGTGTACTTTATACACTGCAGACATACCAATGGTGCCCACAATAAAAATATTCCTGATTGTAGACGACACTTGCATTTACTATCCATCTCGACAGGCAGAATTTATAACCACCAGCCGTCAGCAATGCAAAGCCACTCTAATGAAATACGTCAAAGCGCGCAAAAAACGCTAGTTTTATAAAAGACAGCGAAAACAAAATCCAAGCGCATTGACAGTAGACGACGATCCCATAGTTTCCACTCTAGCCAAATACATAGGACTAACTTTTGACACAACACTTTCTTGGAATACGCAGATACAATCAACCGAATAACTGCCAGATGAATACTGAACCAGTTGCACCCATTACTTGCATCAAAAAGGTTAAACATTTAGAACACAGACTTTATCTACTAGCAGATCATCAAACAAATCATCATCTACAGAAGCATTATCTTTTATGAAATACTATAATGCCTCTTTTATAAAACATTATTATGCACCTCACCTTGGTACTTAAAAAACATACACAAGAACTTACGAATAGAACATACGTTACAAATCTCTCAAACTGTTTAAAAAAAATTAACTGCAATACTCTGACAGCACTCGTACTATCTTTAAATATACAGGGCCGAACAAAAATAGCATACTCGTAACAGTTTCCAGACTTGATAACGAAAAATTATTTTCGTCTCTGAGCGATAAAAACTGCATTTGATGAGAGCGTCTACTTGAAATTTTCGACTACATACTTGGTCGCTCCGAACATTGGTTTGAAATCAAAGTTAAATATGCTTTCTTCAATTCAATGCTACTTGAATCGAAATGGGTAAAATTGAATCCACAAGGTTGAAATAGCTTAGATATTTAAAGCGCCCAATGTGGGTCGTATTATTCCCACAAATCATGTTATAGTTCACTCGAACAGTCGCATGTATTTCACTTTTAAAATTCTTCTAAGAATTAAATCCCCAATAATCACTAACAGTTCTTTTTATCTTTTTTTTTCATTTCAGATAAGTGCAAACCAAACATCATTAACCTCGTCACAATGGACTGGACTTGTCGAAATTTCACATTTATTTTTACGAAAATTTCACCGTCACAAATAATGTGGCTACCGATTTGAGACATGTTACAGTGAAAGTTCCCGCGTTGCATGATGGAAACGGTTAGTAAGTTGTGTCCTCTTTAGATAGCAAGCGGGAAAACGAGGAGGACAATCCGAAACGGGACGTAGGCAACGACGACGAGTGGGACGTGAAAGGGACGGCGGGGCGAAAAGTTGTTGTGTTGTGGGCTTGGAAAAGAGTGCGCCGTGGACAGCTGGGATCAAAAACAACGAAAATACCGAAAATCTTATGATTTCTGTCTTTTTCACACAACTACAACCACACAACGTATATTGAATTCATCAAGGAATTGATTAATCAGGCAGCGAATTTTCTAAAACGATTTTAGTGTAAATAATTCCCATAAGAATATCCAGAGTTATTTGCATATTTATGTAGTCTTGTTATCGTTTCAAATGTTTTCTATCGCTTGTTTCCATTTATGCTACAAGAACGCCTATTTCGCCTCAAAATAAGGCAGCAAAGCAGTTTTAGAGCGTCGCTGAAAATCGTCACATTTTTTTAATGAGTTTTAAATTGGTGAAAAATGATGAAATTAAATTTTTAAAGACTGCCAAATAATTTTAAAATCTTGTGAAAACTAAGACAACTGCTCAAACAGCTAGCTTTTAACTCAAATCGGCATTAAATTTAAAGCAATTCAGCGTTAAATACCCCCATGCACAGTGTACAATGAACCTTTTCTGATTCCGAATATTCGGAATGAAATCGAACTCACAAAACACTCAATACTTTCAATAAAATTTGCTAATATTGCTTGCGTAGCATTGCATAAAACACGTAGAATGGTGCTTGTAGAATGTATGTTTTTTGTGATCGAGAAAATTCTGATACAATGCATTACGAAGTCGATAAGCCCAAGAATGAGAACGAACGTAACAAAAGCAAGTGAAACGTCGCGATACCAGCAACAACAACAAAAACAATTTAAAACTGTCATCAGCAATGCTATCATCATTATAAATGCATTGGGAAACTGCAAGTTTTTGCCATTTGATTTAGCACGCTCGTTGATGCATGATTTCGTGTTTGAAGTGAACCGTTAGTGTTATTAGATGCTGTTCGATTTTCTCTATCTTCACACTCACAGTTCTTCCTTATGTTCGCTATATTTCATAAATGAGAGACATTATCCTGTCGTCGGGAGCTCAAAACGACGGCGAAAACAAAGTCGACTTGAAACACGAAAAGAAAATCAAAGGATCAAAGACTTGAAACAACTCACACCTTCGCCCGGTCGATAAGCTACGAGTACCGTTCACTAGCCCGTAAAGTTTTCGAGACGAGATTTTCGTAAGCTTAAGGATACATAATAGCTTAGATAGAGATTTATTAAACTTAATTAACAGTACCAGTCTGCTGACGCGTTTGAGCAAATCGTAAATATTTGAAAGATAATTTTTTTTTGATTTTGATTTTCTTTTGATTTTTTTTGATTGAGAAAATAAATGTTTAAAGAACCTGTTAGCCGTGGTAGTTTGAGATCCCTGCGAAGTGCCCCGTTGCTTAGCGCTGTCTTGGAAAGTACCTTGTCTCTGACACGTATCCATCCGATTACATCATTGGACTTACCTGGCGTAGAATTCGATGTTGAGTCATTGAATAGCCCACCGTTACGCAGTGCCGTTGGCGGTTCGACGCAAGAACAACTAATGGGCAGAGCTGGTCCGTCATCCATACGAAGATCGGAACACAAACGTAGTATACAACACAAACGGTAGGTAATGCGTGAGTCCTGACACTAGTCGAGAGATGCTCGTATGAGGTTACGTAAGGAAAGAAGTGCGTGATCTGGAAAAGAGTTAGTACAGTGGCATTATGCCTTTAGATAGTCACAGTAGAATAGGACTGTTAGGAGAGAAGCTTAGACAAATAGGCCTAGACTAGGAATTTGTAAATCAGGAATAGTCTTCAAGGCTAAAAAATGCATCCGAATTTAAAGAAAACTTTGAAATTCCAGCATTCGAATTTCAATCATTTCTGAAAACAATTCCAACAACCTCATATTGCAATTTAAAACTTATCTACTCACATTATGAATCTCTCGTTTTTCATGACATACAAACCACCCTCTCTTTGCATAATCCTAGAAATAGTAGTGCTGATATAAATGTAAATCTTTTGATGTCCTTCCATTCAACTACCTACTCTCTAGTATTCGTCTTCTTGTTGTTTCGCTGCCACTGCCGTCCGTGCCACGGCGTACCGCTGCAGTTTCTACAGTCGCCTAAACAATAAGGTCTAGGACATTCGAGGAGGCAAAAACGGAAAGCAATAAAATTTGTCAATCAAATCGGTTGCATCGCATTGTACAAAGCATACAACAGCATACACATTCATACGCTCATTGCCTCGATTGCATTGGCCTGTCCCGACCCCAATCGTCATAGCTGGCCTCATCATTACCAAACAACATCTTCTTCCTCGTCTCGACTATTTTCAAATCAAGTCCAAGTTTCTGCTGCTTCGTTCGTCGATGAGTGTGTTTCAAGCTTTTCGTCCGCCTACACATTCAATTGGCAACCGTTTTATAGCGTGGCCCCGAAAGTAAGAACTTTATCGTTTCCGTTTGCCGTTGCGCGGCTCAACTCACTTCGACTTGGATTCGAGCGGTACAGTGAGCGTCGTTCGTGAAGGACGATGTCTTTTCAAGGCATTGTCATCGTCAAGAAAGAAACATTTACCAACTTTGATAAATTATTCGATGCAAAAATGAGACATAAGTCGCTGTTGTGCGGATGTAATAGCATATATTGCAATGAGCGAGGCGTAGCGAAGGCGTGTATACGAATGTGCGAGGCTGGTCTGGTCTGATGTCTGCGCTAGGAAGGACTAAAACTAGCAAACATCTTCGAAGTGAAGAAGTTGTTTCGAAGAGGTGCTTGAAAGGTGAGGCCGTGAATAGTCTTTTCCTCGGTTCGTTTAGCAGTTACCAGTTTACCTGAAACGGAAATGTTCGTGTAGACTTTGTATTATAATGGGGCAAAATTGGAAATAGGTTTGCAGGTGAAAATAGATTTGACGTGACATTGATTAGCTATACGACCCTATGAATCTTGACTTGAATTAGTTTTTGAATTTTGAATTTGAATGAAGATATGTAAGTCCTTGACCAGTTTGACAATTGATTTTCTGTACTGAGACATGGAAAGTAGAACAATGCAAAGCTGAAATATCTAAACTAAACCGATTTTGTAATTGAATATAATGCTGAGCATTTGAATGAAGTTAAAGTAGTCAAATCAAGAGAGATGAATTTCGGCATTAACTACAAAAAAACAAAAAAAAAATATGAAAAATAATTTTACATCATTGTAATTAAAATAGTTTTTACTTATTTATTTTGGCAGTTTGACATATACTTAACAACAAGGCAAATTATTCAATCAAAGTTTTGTCTCAAAAACTGAATCTGTGTAAGCAAAAGATTTTGTCTCATTAATTTTATTATTGCATTTATTAATACATGCTGAACTCCTAGTGGAGTTCAGCATGTCCTAGAGTATTCTACATGTGAGATCCTTGGCTAAAATCTAGCTCCAAATAGATGTCGCGCATCGAGCGAGTTAACCTTGATTTGACATATCTGAGTCAAAGTCAGGGGGAAAATTTGGTGCGAAACTAATCATCTAACACTTGTACAATTTTCAATTACGGATTTGAAATTTTTTGAAGAATGATGAAATAGAGTATGTAGTTTTCGAATCCGGTGTTGACTCAAAAATGAAAAAAATGTCAGATAGAAAGTTGATGTTAAGGGCGGCAGTATTGTACCGATTCTTTTTGTCTTTGCATTGTTCAAATTTCATCTGTGTAAGCACGTAGAGTGTTTTACGACGAATATTTTCTTTCTGAACTCTTTTTTTTAGTTACTTTTATTGCGTCTTCTTAGAACGCAGAATGCTCATAAGGTTGCACCTTCCAATCCAAGATCCATTCAAGAATGCAGTAAAAATGTTATCTTGAATTCTAGTTAACCTTGAACTTTTTTTTAATAGAGTAATTTCGAAAATTACTCTATTCATTAATATTTGTCTTCAATTTTGTTTGTTTGTTGGATTATATCTACAGCGCAGTTAATTAATGAATTAATAAATATTTTTATTCTTCCCTTTTACAATTTTCTTGAAAAAGGCTGCTGGCAAAAAAAATTTCTGACTCGTTTTCAAAAAAATCATAAATAGTAAAAATAAGAATAATTATTTCTTTATTAATTAATTATTGCGCTACAGATAAAATCTAAATAAAACATTTCAAAAGTAATCAAATAATCATTTCAAAATATAATCAGTACAAATCATTTCAATAAGGTTTTCGTTCGATATAGCTTCGTCGAGCGGTACTAACAATTACCTTACTAGTTTTCTTTTGGAAATTCATATTTATTCATTTATTTATTTCAACCAAATAAGGCGTACGAAAACACTAAGAATTAATGATTAACAATTTAAATACATTTAAAATGTACATGATGATCTTTGGCCAGGAATTGCATAGGGGCATTTATGACGTGAGCACCTTAGTCAGAGCTGTTTTAAACCTAGGTCTGGAAATGGTTAGGAAATAGTATTTTGCGAAGCTGTTGAATATTTTGCAGCATCTGTTGATTGGCTCATTGTTGGCGTAAACTGTGTGGTGTCGGTGTTCATTCAGTAAACTTGTATGCCTCGCCCGCCTTATTGATTCGTTGAAGTTTATCATATTGGACAGGGACACAACATTGATCAAGCCCCTAATAACATCAAAAGTAATCAGGTGCATATAACTATCCTCCGCGAAGATAGACTTGATATATTTGAAAGATTAAGTCTGTATCTGTGTTGAAGGTAAATTATCAAATTTGAATAGATTATAGATATCTCTCCACGCAAAGAGGAAAGACTGCTTCTGAACTGATTCGAGCATATCGCTGTGGGCATTCATGGTCGGATGTCAGACAATATATGCATATTCGAGCAATGGTAGAACTAGAGCTATGTATAAAGACTTCGTGACCCATAGGTTTTTGAAGTCCTTCGCACGTCTTTTGATGAATCCAAACTGCTTATTAGGCTTGCGGAAGATTTTGTCATAGTGCAAATTAAAATGCTGCTTTTTATCCAAGTAACCCCGAGGTCGATGATTATTATTTATTGCAACATTATTGAGGCGGTAATCAAAATTTATATTACTGGTTTTGCAGGAAAAGCTAAAGACTTGACATTTAATGACATTAATCTCAACATTATTTTCTTTGCACCACTACTCAAGAGACAGCAGTTCAGATTGAACGAAAACTGAGTCTGATTTCGTTTTAATGCCTAGTACTATACTCTTCGCGAAACGAATTCAACGGCCGAATCCCATACAAAAAGAGCTTTTCAATTCGTCAGTAAAGCTCTTTTTGTATGGGATTTGACCGTTGAATTCGTTTCGCGAAGAGTATAGTACTAAGCATAATTGCGAGGTACATTTTCAGATAGTCTGCATTAAAAAGGTGAGGAATGTCTGATAAAACTTCAGAAAGATCCGAAATGAAAATATTGAATAAGTGACTACCTTGTGGTATGCCTGATGAAACTTCAATTTTGTTGGATAAGATACCCTGAAACTTAACGTACTGCGTCCTTTTTCGAAGAAAAGAGTCTAATCAGCTTACTAAGAGAGAACATCTGAGATGAGCATCACGAGGTTGACCTGCATTTTCTAAAACCAGGTTGTTGTTCGTTCAGAAGGGAAACCCCGCAAGAAAGTAATTTACTGAAAATTAAATGCACGGGCAAGATAAGTGACTCCATTCATTTAAGCAGGAAACTAGGAGGTAGCAAGCGTTAATATCTTTGATGGCCTTTACAATTTCCTCTGTATTTATAAGCATTTCATAGACAATATTTGGTGGGAATGTTTGAGAGAAAAGAACGATAAACTTGTAGATGAACAAAATACTTCCTGCAAATAATCTGCGAACAGGTCACAGACTTTGTGAGGGTTGACGAATAAAAGTTCATTTTGTACATCGATCAAGGATAGTCTGAAGTTTTCCGTTTGGTATTTACGAAATCAAAAAACTTTTTACGATCATGAATTATATTTTTGCCTATGATATTAACATAGCGCTCACATAATTCATGGGATTTCGTCAAGAATACTTGAGCTAATTTATTATATTTACCATTGGTATCATCGCTGACATCAGTGTTTGTTTTAATTACTTTATGAAGTTTATTTTTTTGATTTCACAAATATCTTAAATTGTTATCTAGCCTTGGTTTTGACATTTTGTCTTTTCTCGTAATCTTCGGGGTGAACTTTTCAAAAACCAACTCATAGAATAAGGATATAGTATCATCCAATTATAGCGTTGAAAAATTACTAGCGCAGTCAATTCTGAGAAGATAGTCCGAATGCTCTTATAATCAGCATTGCAAAAGTCATATACAATAGAGTTATTGTAAGATAGTGAAGTGAACATATCAAATGTAAATATTAGCTCAACTGTGAAAGCGGAGTGGTGAAGAGTGCTACCAAAAAAAATTCTGCATCAACAGTTGGATTAGCCAGTATATCGTCGTATCTATTAGTAAATATTATATGTAACCAATGGTCATGTTGGTCAGGTGTCAGAGCTATTTATCAGGTGTCAGCTATTAGCTGCAAATCATTGCCATAAAATGTACTAACTAGATTTAAATCGCGGGAGTCAAGAAAAGTAAAAGGAATGAGGCTATTGTTATTTTCATCTGCCGTAAATTTTAAATTTACGAGAACTATAATTTTATCATCCTCATTAACAGATGAAACTACGGTAGAAATCACTTCGCATTTATAATTTTAAACGGCTTCGTCTGAATTGGGCAGGATGTAGAGCATTCCAATGTTAAAGAAACCTCTGGGCCAGGAGTTTTCGAATAATATTGTGATCGAAGATATTTATATAAGCTGCTTGCAACTAGTTTGCTTGATAGCGAGCTATGAACAGCTACTAAGCACCACCGTCTCGAGTTTGACCAGTAGAAAGATAGTTCCGGTCGTTCCTGTAAATAGTCAAATTGTCATCTAATATTTATGCTTTTGTGTGCGAACTGTTCAACCAGATTTCCGTGAAAGTCAGATTTTGAGTCAAGAAAAAGGTTATTTAGTTTGTCTTTCATACCACCAAAGTTGTAGTAAAAAAGTTTGCGGCTCTTTAATGAAAACTTTTTGTTAGGAATGATAATTATTAAAATCATTCCTTGATTTTTGGAGGGAATAAATATACTTAGTTGAGACGTGTAAAGCAAAGGTGCTTAGCTCTTTTTTCACTTCGTCAGCTTTTATGTCAAGTTGCTCATGATACCGAATATAAACAAAATGAAAACCCTTAAAATCTATGGAAAGATCTTTCTACTGAATCATGACTTTAAGATGAGTCTTCGTTATACCCTTGAAAGCAGTGGTTTTATGCATGTAAGCAAGGTAGAGGTGAACGTTTTCATAGATTTTCTTATCATAGCCGAGAAAGCATATATCTGCTTTCGAGATCAGCACTAAAGTTGGCCTGGGCTTTAACTATAGAAGGTACCAGTGGGTCGAGAAACTTAGGTGCATTTGTCACTGGTCCGCATGAGGGATTGGCGGAAACTATTATATCAGTGATATTAGAGGAGTTTTGATTTTCGCCGCGATCAAACTTAGGGTATTGTACAGGTTTAGAGGCATCAGTTTTCGGGAAGCAATGGAAATTTCTAGCGTTTGCAAGTTTGTCAGTAGTACCCCAACGAAAGAATTTCTGGTTCTACTTCACTGTCTTCCTATCGGTCTGCTTGTCTGCCAGATCCAGAACAGCCAAGGGATAATCCTTAGGAACATGTGTTATGTATGTGTTAACTGTTGTGTATTTTCCACTGACCTAAACTTAAACCCTTCCTATTCTTGTCGGGCTACTGAAGAATCTTTCAAGTGAAAGTGTTGGCAATTCTCAAAGCAACAAACTAAGATATATGGACATTAAGGGGAACTGTGAATGAGACGAGCTTGCGAAAGCCGGTATACATTTGAGGTGCTTTTCAGTTACTCGATTGGCACTCTTATGACCTCAGTTCAAATAACCATCAAGTGAAAGCACTTGAATGATTTTCTGTAGTCCTGGGTAGAAGAATCCACCTGTGTGGTTGCAAAATGATAATGGGAAACTTTTGGCATTAGCCACACCAGAAAACTACTCGAACTAAGAAGAAACGTTTGTGATCCAAAAAATATTACAAAAATGTGTCTTCCGTGTATACATATTTTCGTTAACTTTTTAAATCCAATTTATTTTCACAAAAAGTTGTCCAGTTCAGCAAAACAAGCATCGTTTCTTGATTTTATTTCGTGAAATATGTGTTTCTATAAGTATGTACAATAACATTTATGTACATGTGAATGTATTCATACTGAATCCAAGTCTTTGCAGCATAGTCATATCTGATTTTTGGTTTCATCAACTAGGCTTAATAGCAGAACTAAAACCTGATCATATTTTTAAGTGAGAATCTAAAAACATTGTATTATATCATACTACTTAGTTTCTGTTTATCAGAGGTTAGATAACGCAAATAAGCCTGGAGCATTTCTCTAAGACTATTTTGATGGATATGAAAAGTGAATTTAGAGTCGAAACTGCAATCCTAGATTTTGTTACATTTTTATTACATTTCAGTATGTTCCCACGAAGTCGAACATAATGTTGAGCGCACGAACTACCTATCCAGAACAGTACTCTGTCCCAGTGAATTCACTAGGACGGGAGTGTTGTTGTTTCTAATACGTCTGTTCTGTTCTGGATAGAGGAGCCGAAAACACACCTACTGTATTTTAAATTATTATGCTGTTGTAGCAATTCTGATTCTACTACGCGGGTGGTAGTTTGCAGTGAAATGTGCGAAATAGTTTATTTTAAAGGAAATCTCACTACTTTTACATAATAGGTTCGTTTTTTGCTTTGCTATCCAGAACAGAGCAGACGCATTGAAAACAACAACACTGGGTCAGAATTCTGTTCTGCATATGTAGTTCATGTGTTAAACTATTGAATATGCTGATAGAAAAAAAAGTTCATGAACAGTTACCTTTTTTGCCGGGATTTGGCTTTGGATTTTTCAAGGTTGTGTCGAATGTTTTGGTAGCTAGGATATTAGAAAAAAACCTCTTAATGTGTAAAAAGTTAAAAAGGGTAATTCTCTGTTGTTTTTTTTTTTATATTTTCTTTCGATCATGGTAGTATATACTCGTTATTTTCGCCCTCTACTTTCATCTATTTTGCACTATCACAGCAAATACAGCAACCTATTGCAATCTTAGCGAAAGCACCAGCTGTTCTGTACTGGATCGTTTTTTTTATGCCATTAGCCATGTTGTTTTGCTCCCCCTATCTTCAACAGAACAATGCTACATACTGCAGATGCATTGGCAACAACAACAACTCCCCTTTTCCATAACAGGAGTTGTTGTTGTTTCCAATGCGTCTCCACTGGTTGGCATTGTTCTGTTATGAATAAGGGGAGGAAAAAACGCGCCTATTGCCCTTTTCTGTTTTGCACCGGAGCAATATTTAAATCTTAAATTTTAAAACATAATCATGCAACTTAATGTCTATATACACCATAAATACAACAAAATAAGATTGAAAAAATCGTCTGTAGTTCCAGAATAAATAAATCCATTGGGCATACAGAACTTTTTTTAAAACGACTTATTAGAATGTAACTCTTCTTTCACCTATCAATTTCAAAATCAAGTAGTCTTCCAAAAAGTAACTACTTTCAATTAAATAATTCCCATAATTTTCACAGTTGCTCTATACCATGTTCAGCCTATTAAATGGCAAAACGTAAATAGCTGACAGTTTTCAAACCATTTCCACATCTATTTCTGCCTCCATAATCAACATTAACATTAATCGCCATCTATATATTTACCTTCTCCATTCGCTTCGTTACCGATTGCACTGGTGACTGAGTTGAAAAGTGTGACAAAAGTGACGCGAAGTAGTGCAAAATTCCGAAATGAAAAGTCAACCTTGCCAGAAAATGTCGTCCTTGTCGAGTGAGCTGAACTGGCGACTTTAAGTACTTGGCTTGCAACAACTTCTTAAGCTGCTTTCGCGACAAACTAGACTGATGGTGGTATATATCAACTTGTATCTCTCTCACCTGCGCCCCCAGTCATACTATCACCACTATCACCACGTGCACTTCTTCGGGTTGAACTGAAGAATCGGGCATGGTATGTCAAGAACAAATTACTAAAATGCTGTCAAATCAATGCTAGATTTGCATTAGCGATGAAAGCGAGACGTGTCAGCGAGAGCGGCGTCTAAATATAAAGCGCCGACAGTCATCTTGGAAAGGTATTAAGGCCAAATAACTGCACGACGTGAAGTTTCGTGTATTTTATTATCTGTCGATTTTTCGGGGGCACATCTTTTCGTTTGGTGATTTCGGGTCTAGAATTTGGGGCTGCAAAGCCAAGGGAGGAACTAGTGAATATTTGAAGTCATGACAGGAAACGAAACAGACTTGCGGCATTGGCGAAAAAAACGAATTGCACTCGGTGCATTGTGCAGAAGAATTGGCGGAAAATTTATTACTTGCCGTGACGTAGACGGAATGAAATTCAAACACAATATAAATTGAAAAAGGAACAAGCCAAAGAGAAAGAAAGAGAGAAAACGTTTTTTCTGGCACTAAAAGCGAATTGAGGAAATGAAATAAAATCGTAGAAATAAATGGTGATGGTTGTGATGGCGCGGCAATGGTTGCAGAGTTGGTTCGATATTGGGGGCAAAGTCTGTAAATGATGGTGCAATAATAGTTAGAAGTAGTGCCAGTAAGTAAAGTTGGCCGAGTAGAGGCTCGTACTAGTGCCAATTATGCACAAGAGTTTAAAGGAAAAGTTCTCACTGCTGGCGACATTTCTTGCAAATGGGAAAAATATAACCAGGCACTTGTCATGATAATTTAGTTAATTTTCATTACTTTGCGTTCTTTTGGTGGAATTTTTTTTGGTTTGCAGACGGATAATGGTGTCTGTTTTTGTCTGGTGATGATTACAAGAGTGAAGATAAATGGGATATTAGTGTATAGTTAAATTTATGAGGTGATTATGGGAGATAATAGAGCCTAGTTATAATTGGTTAGCGCCTGACATAATATTACTAATTATATTTGACATTGTTTCGACTCAACGAAGTCATGGTCGAGATATCCCAATTCAGTAGTATTGCGAAAAGCAGAGCATTAACACTTGATCTAATTTTTACCGATTGTGTCTTGGGATTTAGCTATTGAAAAAGTATGAATGTATTGGTGTTGTCGAAGTCATACTTAGGGCTTTTTAAGTGGTAGAAACAATGAATACTTATAGTTTTCTTGCACACAGTATATAGCGTTTTGATGAGAGGTGCAAGTTTAATTCACTGTCTTCTGTTCGACTGTTGCGCTGTGAATTAGGCCATTGATATTTGTCGAATTACTCGACGCTAGAAAGAGATTATGTTCGTTGGTGAAAATCAAAAGTATGAAATGTATTTGCTGAGCAAATGGCTGGCCTTGGAATGGCATTTATTCAACTTGTTGAAAAATCAATCAGTAGTTGATGGAATGTTAGTGATTCTCTTTGTAATGTCGAACAGGGCACGAGTTTCTGTTTTCATTTTATTCAAAGATTATTTGCGTATTAGGCAATCAATAAAAGTGTGTGAAATCGAAATCATATCAAGAAAATTAGTTATTAGAGCTATTAATGAAATGCGCCCAGTGTGGGCAAAAAGTAGAGAAAAACTGATTTTCCTAATATTTAAACTTTTTAAATCTATTCAATTGGTTAAAAGTTGATTCTCATTCAACATGCATTTAAAGATAAACGTATATAGCGTTACAACTAATTAGAGTCATGTACATTATGGAATCCGTAAACTTCAAAGCTTCACAATACCCAGGCTGTAAAAGTGTGATCAATCTCCCTAACTTTATACTATACACCAAACTAATGTTACAAGCGTTTTGATGCATTCTCTACTATCCTGTCAGCACAAATTTAACTAGAAATTTCCTCGCAACTATAATTTTCTTCTTGTTTGCTTGCAAAATATTGTGTAATCTTTGTTTTTAATCTTAATATTACCTACACTGATTGGTTATGCTTAAAGAAGAACTCAATTTCATTAGAAATATTGTCATAGTCATCGGCAACTTCTCTTTTAAACACTTCAATAACAAACTTTAAGGACATATACCAAACATGACCTCCACCAGTCACCGACAGCATTTTCCAATTATATTGTGTAACATGGACTTCAATACAATCAAATATGCTTTTTTGTATCTCATGCCTCTTTCAAGGCCGTATGTCAAATCATTACAACTGTCATCTGACTCTTATTCCATATGGCATTTAGTCATGTATTCAATTGCATCGTACTCTATTGTTGCGTAATTTTTTCCACTTATTAATGCAGACCCTGATCCGTAAATCTGCAATTGAAAATCAATTAACCATTTAAATTTACTATGACTGCAGAGCCTTGAAGACAGTAGGCATACTCGGGACCTGGAACGGAGTCTATGAGAAGAAATTGAATTTATTTCGAATGGCACAACGACAAAACGGGAGCAACGAGCTGTTGGGTACGATGTAGTCGGTGCAATCGAAGCGGCACTGATTGCAATGCGAAGGGAACGGGGTGGTATTGGCAGGCCGAAAGACTACACAACCACTTCACTTGACTATAGTGAAACGTTGTCTTTATGTCAAGTGACTCTATAATCTACACCAGACAGCCCCTCCTGAACTAGTTTCGTTGCTACTCAATTCGGTTTTGGTTCCAGCTCGCACAGGCCATTCCCTATGCCAAGAACTATAATGTTTTTGGATGGGCGCTAGTGGCTCTATGACACACAGGAGTCGATTCCAGGACAAGGTGGGGGTGGTGACGTTTGGGATCGAGGTAGTTAGATGGCAGCGGCAACGGCAGTTCTTTCTGCGTCCTGTCTATGTCACTGTTTGTGCGCTGCAGAATGACCTACAAAATAAACTGCTTGTTAAAAAAAATGGAAGAAAACTTGATAATTTGCATATCGCATAACCTTATAACAGTTTTGGCATTTATTCGGTACAACTGGAAATAGAAATCGAAAGAGAGAAAACCCCATTAGGACGCCTCAATGTACTTCGAATATGCGAATATGGCCAGGCTATAAAGGGCAAGGAAGAGACAAGTGGTTCGGATGAGATAAAAGCCAGAGCTAGATGCGATGATGGCTAAGGACTAGTGAACCTCTGGAATGAATAGAAGATGCGCCCAGCTTAAGTCACATTTCGCAGTGTTTTCGAAATGGAATGGTGTCGATGTCTCGGCAACGATCAAACACTTGTGAAAGCCACTAGTTTAAACATTGGGCTCGACTTAGTTGGATTTGTTTTATTGTCGGGAAGATTTTAAACGATTTCGATACAGATCCGATACGAGACCGTATTTGAGTGGATAAAGTAGAGGATGAGTTTGGATTTCTATTTGCTATTTTGCTGAAAGATATGGTGTTTTGATCAGATTTAAGATGATTTACGGAAGTGATATGTTTGGCTATGCTTCCGTTCGGGTATATTTTTCATGAGACTTTTCTTGATTTAAGGCTTTTATATGGAGTTGATATTTTTGCGTTCGTACTAAATTCACAGAGTTCAAATAAGAATCAGGCTTTAAAAGTTCAAGCAAATAGAATATAATTATTTTTTTCATATGTGGTAGCATTTGGTGTGCGGAGGCTCAGCAGCTGTTACAAATTTTCAAAAAAAAATGTCAATATATTTTTTGTTGAATCTGCAGATGATATAAATGCTTATAGAAAGGTTGACCAATCTGCTGAGTTTATTTCGTTAGTAAACCTACGTTCAAACATATCTGATGCATTTCTTTACTCATCAGAACTATTTTTTTTTGTTTGTGAATATATTTCATAGTGGAGTTAATTTGTCAGATTGTTATTCAGCGTGCTCATTTTTTTTTACTTTAAAGCTACTATTCTTCAAAGTAAAGAAAATTGAGCTCAGTAATCTCTTACCAACCGCAAAAGTTGGGTTCTGCGAAAAGCCGCAGTGAAAAAAATTGCGATTAGCAAGGTTATTTCTTAAACACGTATAACAAAAGATATATGAATAGAACACTTAATGCATTTATCAAAGTTGCATGGATGCGCGCTAAAAAGGAACAAAAAATGTCTTAAAATGCCTTACGAAATAAGATTTCCCGAAAATATGAAAGTACAGATGAGTGTTATATATTTTTATATTTTTTTTGATTCAGATTCAAGCCCATTTCCAAAGACGAACTTCTTTTCGAAGACGGATATAATTCACGAGTGAGAGATTTAAGCTGTTGTTCAAGCGGAAACTTGTTTTGTTTATCCTTGGTAAGGTCAAAAAAGATCTTATTGGATCTCATTGTCAAAAGATCTTATTGTATCTCATTGTCATCACTTGACTTGTCATTACATATACCTAAGAGGCCAGTGCGAATATATACTCTGTAGCTTGAAGCTGTGGTGCCGTTTTCCCATTTTGTGAAGTAACCGTTCGCAATGATGTCCTTTTTTGAGGAAAAGTTAAATCTTTCCCGGGCTTTGGGATGCTTATGAATGTGGCCAGTTTCCAACAATCTAGATATCATTTGAGGCGAAAACTAATATTGATGATATCTAAAACTGTCTGAAGGATGTTGTCGGGTAGGTGGTAAAGGCATATGATGAGTACGCCACTATCACAAGACTACTCATTAAGTGCTCCCAGTGCTCATTCTTGAATTTGAATGACATTGGTTGGCCGATTCGCTTTCTGCTTCAGTCTGGGATAGATAGTAACTCTGGCTCATTTTTGAATTAGATTTCTCTTCTTTATGATTATTTTAATAGAGTCTTGGTGGTCCATAACCGAAGTTTTGATCGAAGAGGTATCTTTAGCCTGAGAGATTTTATTGGTGAGGAGATTAGTGGTTTCCTCTAAATCTTCTGATAATGAGTATTGAGACATCCTGCTTCAAAAATAGGGCCTTTGAAATAGAATAGTGGGCGAAGATCTTTGATAAGATATTGAGCGGTGGCGAGTCTATAAGCAAAGATGACTTTAAATTTTAAGAAACTTGAATAAATTTCAAGGACCGTTGCTTCCATTTCACTGAGGCTCGACATCTGAATAACATTGTGGATAGTACGACTTCTCTCCCTGCCAGTTAATGTATCATTTTTTCAGTGTGACAGATTCGTAGCTGATGTCCTGGTTTCAAAAAGGTTTCTTGGATCAGAACAATATCATTTCTGCAATCGCTCAGAAATTGAATTAGTTCACCTTTTTTCGGCAGCATGGAATTTGCATTCCAAAGGATGGATAATCGATTTGCTCGAATTATTTTGTTTGAGAAAAAGGAGTCCATGTTGCTGAAAATTGGGCAGGGAGCAAACTGTGGACCATTTTTGCCATCATGTTGTTACGCCAGCGAAAGGCTAAAAATAAAATAAAGAAAGCAATGTAAATAAAAAATATGTATAAATGAATAGATACAGACGATTAGTTGTAAATGAATAGTAAGGAAGATATGAATAGATATGAATATATGTAAGATATGAATATATGTAAGTAAGATAGGAATGTATAACTGAGTAAATGAGGTCGATGAAGAAACTTGCTCCTCGCCAGACCAGGCCATCGCCGACGATCCATGTTAAACGAACACCGAGGACTTGGTCCAGAAACGAGACAACCCGTGAACTGGAGCAAATGTAGATACTTGCTCCGCCGCGACAACTCAGCACAAACCATCAACAAACCAAGTATTTGGTGATGGCACCAACACCACACACGTCGCGAATTGACAGGAAAACGGCATTGCACCACAGATTCGATTCGAATTCACCAAATGGACTACAATAAACGCGAGAAATTACCGCCGCACTTGAACATGTTTGTTGTCATGTTCATTTGAAACGTCAAAAACAAACTGATGATCGGCGACAAGAACGCCGCCAAGCGGTTGATAATGTCGTTAATTCCAGCCGACTGGAAGAATCCGGAAGGCTGCGCTCGAGCTGCCACGCGAAATGAATGTTAAGGAAAGCTTTCGGTTGGTGCACTAAGGGGCAAAAGTGCATTGCACCCATGTATGGAATGCATGATACAAGACGGAAAACTGTTGTACATGAATCCCGCTGAAGCGGTAGATTGTTTGTCCACCGAGGCTAGGTGGTAGGTGGACAGGAATGAAATGGTTCTTTTTGAATCGAGAGGAGGTAAGAGTCAGCCGCAGTACGAACAGCCGAGGGCGATTGAAACTGATACGTAACTTTCCTTTTTGATACATGATCGTAATCCACGAGCGGAGGCCAACCAGTCATCGGATAGGTGCACCTGTTAAAATTGAGAAGAAACTAGAAGAAGAACTCGAGCCTAACGATCTTGGACTAGAACCGTGTGCGAACTTTTCCACCATAACGTTGGCTAAAAGTAAATCAACGTACGAAGCGAATAGCCACAGTGCGCGAAGCGTAACAGCCGGCCAGCTGGATATAACGAGTGCCGCGATCAGGCTGCTAATCGGGGAAGTACCGTCGATAAGGCGACGATGAATTGACGCAGAACAGAAGACAAATTTTCGACGAGTTCGGCGGCGGAGAGCGATCCCAGGTACGTGTAGGGCACTCAGAAACCTATTGGATGAATCATTTAGGCTAAGAAAAAATTTGATTGATAGATGTCGAAAAATTGAGAAGCTAAAGTACTTGAGTTAGTAGTGGATTAATGTCGAGCAATACGAAAACCGCGGCGCCGTGTTTAGTGAAGTAGAATATAGGGCTTTGATAATTGAATAAAGAATATTGTGACGATCGGTGTAACGATGGCGTTTTGGAAACATTCCTCTTGTGCCCCGGTGTAGTTTGTTTTCTTTACTTGCGGTAGTATATCGGAATCTGATTCGTATCGATCGAGAGATAACCGTCGCAGTCTTCTCGCTTCGGGGCGACGGCAATATAGGCAGATTTTCGAGACTGAAGCGAGTTGCGCCCACTCACGACCTTTTCCGCGAGCATTAGCCACCCGAAAACTGCCGCCTTTGTGTCCCAGTCGGGGATAAGGGGTTTTGTGAACGTTTAGAAGAGGTAACGTAACAATGTACTTCATCATTGCATGAAGTTGTTCTTGCATGTTAGTGACTGGGAGTTTGCTGGGAGTCACTGATTTAACACTTAGAGGAATTCGTTTATTGGCTGGATTGCTAATATTTATTGGGAAGGAGATAAAATTAGAATAAGTATGGCTACTTGAGAAAAATATTTTCGAATGTTTTTGGGGTAGCCTGCATCGATTGCGGGATGTTCTCTGCCACAATTGACACATTTCGGCTTTTACTTAGGCTACTTTGTGCAGAATTTGTGATAGTGAAGCCCATCATATTTGACACACCGGGAATGGGCATGACAATTATTGGCTGAATGACCGCACAGCTGGTGGTTGCGGCATTGTCCTTCACAAGCTCGAGGCTTTTAGCACATGAAGTGACAAATAGCCTGCACGCTGTAAATATTTTTCTCTTCACTTGGAAGGAGTACTTTGATGAGTTTGGAAGGATCCTTTCTAGTTTTCAAATAGAAGACCTCGATAAGATGGCAGCCTTGTCTTTCCAGGTCTAGTTTGATCTCATCGGAGCTGAGCCCCTACAGGACTCTTGTGAAGAATATACATTTTTGTAAAAAAAAAAAATTGCTGAGTTTTTTCAACAGATCTTCATATTTCTTGCCAGTTCTTGTTTCAGACGGCGTTGCTCGGCCAGTTCTTCCTGGGTCTTTTGAAGCAGTTTCAACAGTTTGTTGAGTTTTTCTCTTAATTTTGTTAGTTAAATCTGTATTTGGTAGCTCTTGGCTGTGCAACGCACCTCTTCCTTTGTAGTTACTCTATTTCTAGTCACTTCTTGCGCTGCAAGGTACAAGCTCATCTGAATCTTACGCCACTATCCTTTGCAAGCCTACTGCAAAATCCAAAGTCGGGGGTCACGTATTAAGAAATTATGTCTTAACTCAACGGGATGTAGATAATTTATATGATCAGTAAAAGTAATCAAGAAAACTTAAAACAAACCTTTGAATTAAACTGCTGCTCATAAACTGATGATTTTCTGAGAAGTCCTTGCTTTTTAAATCCGGTTTTTGATCGTAAAGGACCTAAATAACGTGCTATCTCGTTTCAAACTGGTGCTAATGACTGCCACCAAAGACTCGGCTAATTATGATGACTTTCACCTGGCTGGTACTAATTGCTCATTGCACAAAGGGGTTCTGCTGCTTGACCGTAGGTCTTCTTTGCTCAAGTGCTAGGCTTGAATTGCGTTGTCGTGTGATTGATCTGCTATTTCATCAAGATGTTAATTAGTTTTTCTTTGTTATGTTAAACTGTTGATTTTTCTTTGAAATATCATTTTTATCCTCCGGTTGCAAATATTTGAAAAGTTCCGCTTGATGTTCATGTTATTTATTGCAAGAAGCAGATGCAAGACAAATATAAAATATTTTGCTTCTCTGACCTTTCCCATAAGGCTAACTTTTTTTGCATTGTTGGAATAAAAAAAAAACATCTTACAATATCCATTGCTATAAAAAATATGCACTATCCTGAAACTCTGGTATAAGAGCTCTTGACTCAAATTTTGAAAAAATCATAGGATAACTATATACTATTATTTTAATGGGAGCGGTTTTTTTAATCAATAGTTTTATCTCAAAATAAACTTCAAAAGCGTGAGTCCTTGTGAGAAGTTGGTAATTTTAGACCAAACTGTTTTCAATAAAAAACTAAATAGACTCTGAATCTCCTAGTATTGAACGAATTCAAATGGTAAACCAAGAAAGAACAATAGTCTAGTGTACAAACCGGATCGACTTGACTTGAAACGGATTGAAATGAGAAGAAGAAGGAGATTTTCAGTGCGACTGGATTGACCGAATAAAATTCAGACAGTTCTACAATTGTGAAGTATGTCGCATCGGAAAGTCACTTATATGAAACAAATTTTTCAATCCCTCGATGCGGGTGCTTTAGCACCAAAGTCAATCCGGTCCGGAAAAATTTCCTGATCGGATCAACTTATCCCAAATCAAACCGATACGCGTATCCAACATGGTTTGACTAATCATAATTCACTTTGAAACCACATTGTATACTAGGCTAATGTCATTCAAAACTTATTCGACACGATCCAGCTGATCAGCTTAGAAGCCTTTGTCACTATATACTCTCACTGAAAATAAATCAAATATAGCGTTATGGCCCAGTAATGTCTAGCCTTTCGTTGCGTACAATCCATTTGAATAGTTACCAACAAACATACAAGCAAACAATACAGTTATTGTGACTCAGATGAAATATGATGATGAAGAAGAGATGACGACAATAATGACGATGTTGTCGGGAGTCGGAGTACTTTAACTTACCCTGTTCACCCTTATCTCAGTCTGAGAGCAAGTACTGAATGAGTCGTTGTGTTATTTTTCTTAATGTCTCTTCTCGACTTAGAAAACATGAATACAACTACTTGTCATGTTTTGTTATGGCATCCCCAGCTCATCCTTAGCCTATGTATCCAAAACTACAACTCTCCATTCAAATGAGATGGTAGGCTATCAGTGAAAAGATAAACAACCAGAAACGCACAAACTGAAAGAATGATGCATTAGAAGATCGGCTAGAAAAATAAACATGTAACAAAATATTGTGTTCCATTTATCATTCAGGTTAACGGATTTGCATAAGCATTACATGTAAGACGCAACATGGGCTGGTCGCTGGCGCTGGACAACAGGCTGAAGCTGGACAAAATGCAATTTAGACAACCGGACTTTTAAATAAAAATCTCATAAATATGATGTCTGTGTGAGTCTGTGGACAAACAACAGTGCAGCAAAATTAGATCTGTGGTGTGGCCGACGGCTCAAGATGGATTGAAAAGAACCAAACAGCGGCCGATTTTTGTCTGTTTACTGATGGAAGTACATCCCGAGCCTCTACGCTAATATCCCACATAATATATCATTCGTTCTTGTACAAATACCGTACAGATTCTAATCTCGATGAGAATGTACTCGAGTAATATTGTTGTCGGTGTAGGATGTTCTGTACATAGTTTCATGGTCCGAAAATGTTGGTCAAACATCATAAGTCAGAACGGCTGAAACTTAGACTGAAGCTGCCAACCGCTTGACCGCATATCGTTTTCCGGTTACCGTGATTTGTAGCGCACAGACTAGCCTGAGTCCATGACATATGGCTTGTGATTAAGACATCATATGTTTTGTCTTAAGACAATAGAACCGACGTTTAAAGTATGCGAAAGTAGAACTGAATAAAATGGGGTATTTAGTTGTCTCCGGGAGAGTGAAATTATTTGTAAATGATTCGGTAAGAATTGTAATTTATGTCATGAATAGTGAAAGATTATGCGATGCGGTTGTGAACTATTAAAGAATACAAATGATCTAGTTTTCGAAGTGGCTGTGCTACGCTGGTAGACATATTCATCTATACAGAAGAGAGAAAAGTCGAGAGTTGGAAAATAAATAAACCAGACGGATATAATGATTAAGATGATGAAACTGACGTTGAATGATGTGAATGTGAATGTGCGTAGGCTCAGTGAAATTAATAGTTATACTGAAAACAATGTTTATTGTAAAGCTTGGTGGAGAAGTTATGCCGGCATTGTAGATGTGATTGAACTTTAATATATTTAAAGCTAGAACAAGGTGAATAATCAATGAACAGTATTCTCTGGAATTGATTTCATTATATTATTCAATTGGAAATAGAAAAGTGTTTTTTTTTTATCTAATTAGGTGAATGCACTAAATTACTCAAATGAAAAAAATATTTCGAAAAATCCCTTTTCCATATTTGTTGCATATATTTTTTATTTTATTTTTCAGGGAAAACTGCATAATAACTACTTGTTCCTTCTAAATACAGCTCCTTTGAAAAAGTCCTGTAAAAAATGTGGAGCGAATTTAAATTTCCTTCAGCCGAAAATTAACTTTAAAAACGACAAATAAAAACAGTGCCCAACGTGGGCACTGTTTCAAGTAAAAGTACAATAACTTTACTCTTTAGTTTTGGATAGCAGCACTTATCGCTCAATCTGATTTTCAGCTTTTCTGAATAAAAACTGCACATGACGCTCCTAAAATATATGTCTTATGCCTGAAAATAGGATGCGGTTTCACGAAAATGCAAAAAAATTTCAACCAAAAATTATTGCAAAAATCCCATTCCTACAATTATCAATAAATTTATTCTGCATCAAAGCCCTAAACCACTTTTAAAAATTCAACATGAAAACCTTATTTTCTACTCACACAAGCAGCAAGGTCAAATTCGTATCACACACTAAATACAACAGTACAAAATCAGGCTATGTACTCGAGCTCTTAGTCGTCTTGACAAGACGTTGTCGTCATTTCGATGTCACGTTCTAAATAGTTGCTAATAATGTCCCTGATTTCGATGTTGTCTTCTAGCGTGGAAAATGAATTCATCTTGTCCCTTGTATTTTCCTTTCACTTCACTATTTCCCAGTAGTCTTCATTCTTTTGTAACATTGTCTTTTAGCTAGTTTGTTTTGTTCGGTTTGTTATTTTTCTATGTTTGACTCGTCAGACAGAGTAAATGTCCGGTTGCATTCTTTTCGAAAATCAAACGAAGTTCCGGAGATACTCTGGTAGAATTCAAGGTTAAATGTTTCTTGTGTTTTCTCCGTTTGTTCGATTGCTGAAGGCCAAATTGAACATATGACTTCCTTTTGGTTGTAGTAGAATTCACCTTGTCCCTGTTTCGGTATAAAGCTCAGAGAGTCTGTAAATCATTGTGATCGTTATCATATCACGTAAATAGAGGAAGACTCAGGAAGTGTAAACGAAGGTTCACATCGTATTATTTGAATGTCATTCAGACTGAAGTCCTCACAGTAGCATACAACATATGTGAACAAGAAATGGAGTATTGTGCAATAAGTTGCTTTGTAGCTCTGATTTTGTTTGATTCTCCTTCTTTTACGATCAAATGGGATGGTTAATAGTGAAACGGATTTGTTGCTATTTCTTTTGACCACTACTGCATGTGCCTAATGTTTCTCCAAGAATCCAGTTTCAAATAAGAAAATCTATGTCATTCTCTGTCGTTCATACATCTCCATGTGATATTCAGGCCATTGTCATATCTACACACTATATTCAGGAAGTGTACTCACTTTCTTACCAGGAGGTAAGTAGCAACAGTTTAGAACTAGGCAGGCAGTCTGTCAGGCAATAAGAGCCGAGTACACGAAAAATTCTAATCACAAAGCTCAGTTGATGAAATGATCACTCACAGTCCTCGTTCTGTTCTGGATGAACGAAAGAAGCTAGCTTGGTCTGAGCCTGGTAGTGTATTCATCCGCAAATATTAAGCTTGACACTTGAAGCAACCAGTTGCTTGACAAAGTTCGTTTGTTCGGTTTTACGGATATTGTTCGGGATAAGTTGATTTGATTGATTTCGTTATATGAGTAGTCTTCGAGATTTTCGTCTTAGTTCTTGTCGCTGAGATTAATGGAATAGAATCAAGTGGTTGTTATTGGAAAGGTTGTCGTTATTGTAAGTGAATTTTGTGTGTATGCCGGGGATAATGGATATTTTGGAAACGTGTTTAGTGAGTTTATGATGGTGATAAACTCGATTTTATGTTGGAGGTGATAGTTCTGATCACAATCATTTTGAGGGTTAATGGACTATGCTTGATATTGCTTGAGATTAACGAGTGCGGGATATATGGTAAGGATATAGAAAGTTCCAATTAAAACTTATAAGTGTTCATGCTTTGAATTTCCACTGGATGATATTTTCAGAGGACAGTTTATAGTTTGGTATATTTAATAAAAAAAAAGTCAAAAACATACATTGATTTTAAGCTTTTGTGTTTGAAATTGTTCCCTCTATGCTGGTTTTTTTTAGCTTTTTGAAACATACTTTGAACAAATAGCATTCCGCGTTTTTCATATGAATTTTTTTGGATTGATATTTGAGTTGAAAGACAATAATTAACTTTTGGGCCGAATTTGATATTTTAGATTACTCAAAAAAATGTTTTTAGCACACATGAGTATTATCTGAAGTTTTTTTTTCCCGGTGCTTTGTCATTGTAGTTTGTCGGTTCATTCCAGATTCGTCCAACAATATAAACTCAGAAAAAAATAAATGAAAAATAAACATTATAAATATAATTTTTATGGGATCCAAATAAGTCTGATGGTTTTTTTGCTTTTGAAGCACATAAATATATTCATAGCACATAAATATATTCAAAGAAATTTCGATTGAATCATCTCGTTTGATTGACTTTTCTTTCTAGTAACTGGCTCTATTTTATATCCTACTTCATGTTGTTTCGACTTGTTTGGTGAATGTGTCAGAAGAAACGTACTTAATTACTAAAATTACTAACAACATCGATTGTAAAAGAATTCAAAAAGCTTAGTTGATTTTGTATAAAGCAATTGATCTGGCTGATTTATTTTGAACGTTTTAAATAATAACTTTGATGGGATTGCCATACGTGGTAACTTTCCTTGGAAAAACTGAATTACAAATAACCATGAAGTTTTTATATAAAAAGTTTAAATCAAATTTTTACAAAAGAAAATATAAAAAAAAATCTTTGAATCACAAAAAAGAAACATTGAACAAGTTTTTGATTAGATTTAAGCAAACTTTCGGCCCACAAATCGTAATCGGCTGTGCAACCGTTACTCCAACCACTTCAAACAACTTCCCTCAATTTCCCTGCCAAGACACTGAGGCAGTTTTTCGTTGTGGTTTTTAATGCTACTTACCCAACCAGAACTCGATAGAGGTGCAAAAATAACGCTTCTATTGATATTGAGGCCTCCGTTGTGGATCTTTGCATCATCCTTTGCTTATAATTTTTCCGCGGATACTTTTAAATCATAGGTTGTGGTAAAAAGGAGTCACCATTCTTGCCTTTTAACACGCAAAAAACGTACTCGAGATAATCGTTGCGTTTTACCTCTCCATCTTTCCTGGAATGGGTTCAATTTTTCGGATTGATTTCTGACTCTCTGGCATCTCTTCCTTGTGGAAATTTTCCCTTCTTATGAGATAGCTTTACTATGCCTAGCCTTTTTGGAGATACCACTTTCTCTCTATTTTCATCCAACAATATTCCCTGGTAAATGCTTCCTTTTTATCAATATGTTTTCTTCTTGAGTTTTTATCTCATTTTCAATAAAAAATACAGAATTTCGTCCTTTTAAATATCTCTTCCCATAAGCTACCTATGTTCCTTACTTTTCAACTGTCAAAGAAATTAACTTGTTTGATTTTTTTTACTCTGGATGAATATGTTTGTAAATTTTATGTCTTCCTTTCCATATAGAACTCACGATTTACGCCTACCAGACGAGTTGACCGCACCAACATAATGACTTTTCTTGACTTCGGTTCTATGTATTATCTGCTCTCAAGGCTTGAAATTCAGCTCGTGCCAAGCATAGAGCTTTGGGGTCTCATAATACTCTCAAAGTATCGACCTGCAGCCAAAGTTATCCTTACATAAATCATGCGTGACTTTTAAGTCTTGCATTTTATCTAATCACCATTGAGTCCTTTATTTGTTCCAATTATGCTTAAACTTTCTGACTTTTTATCCATTGCCTCGAAAATTTCCTTCGTTTGCCTGAGTCTAATATCTTAATGAAAATTGTGAACCTTTTGCTACAAAAATATTCCTCATATTTTCGCAGCGACCCTTTGTCACCCTTTATATCTTCACTTACTGTTTACTTATTTTTTTTTAGAAAACATATTCAATTCATGATCATGATCTTTTAGAAAACATATTCAATTCATTTTGCATAAATACCGGAAGCGGTTCTGATGGTATCCTAAATTTATTAGCTCACTCTTCTCCACACTGTGAGTTTCTTCGTCCATTATTTTGGACTATAGCTTCTTCACTGAGTTCTACCCGTCCTAAAAGAAGTCTTTTCATATGTTAAAAGTTTAAAGATCTAATGTATTTCTAAATACCGAACAATTTCCCGTCTTTCTTGCTTCGGTCAAATGCTGAAAAGAGTCGGTTACAATTAGCTTATTTCAACCCGCCGTCCTTTTTCCTTGCTTCTGAGCAACATGGATTCACCAAGCTCATGTCTTCCACATCTAAGATTTTTCAAAAGTATTCGATACTTTTGATCAAAAGCTACTTCTTTCGAAGCTGACACTTCTAATTTCCTCTTATTTTGGTTTTCTGCCTATGTGTCAGGTCGTTCTTATGCTTTCCTCCTCATCATCCGCATTCTATTTGATTTTCGGTTTTCTCTTATCCTTTGTCGTCTCTCTTTCGTCATTTCTATTGCTTCCGTCTGTTGTTCATTCCGCTTGCCTTTAGTATGTTGATGATTTCAAAGTGCTGACTGTAATTGAAGCTCATAACTTAATTAAAAAAAATTTTTTGATACTAGTTGATTGGTGCTTGAAGACTTCACTTGCTCTGACCATGCTTAAATTTACCTATATTAAAAGCATATTTTATTGTTTTCTATTTCTCTTTCTGGAGTCTTTCCCACTTATGTCGAAAAAATTAAAGATCTTGGTGTGTTATTTGACTCGATACTTATCTTCGATCAGCATATTGCACGCATAACAAACCAAGCGTCGCGTTGAAATGTCAGATCGCTTAATAAACCTGTTGCTGTAAAAGAATTATTATTACCGGCCACTCAGTACAAATTGAACGTGCTGGCAGTCCAGCAAACGAAGTGGACTGGTAGAGAGATTCAAGACATGAGATCGCACACAATGTTGAAGAGTGAGAAGCCTGCAGGAAGCCATGAATTTGAAGTGGCATTCATTGTGGATAGGGAGTTCAAGCCACACGTTACGGACTTCAAGGCAGTAAGCGAACGATTGTGTGCGATTCGCATCAAAGACAAATTCTTTAAAATATGGCTGATAAACGTTCACGCTTCGACAGAAGAAAAAGACGAGGAAACGAAAGACGCATTCTATAACCACTTGGAAAAGCTATTCGACTCATTGCCCTCAAACGACGTCAAAATAATACTAGGCGACTTCAATGCTTAAGTCGGGAATGAAGAGGTACATCGGGGAACAACTGGAGGGCACAGTCTCCACGATGCAACTAGCGACAACGGCCAACGCCTGATTGACTTTGCATGTAGTAGGGATATAGTCATAAGTTCGACATGCTTCCCACATCGACGGATCCACAAACGAACATGGGCATCACCAGATGGCAATACCTTTAACCAAATTGACCATGTCCTTATTCAGCGGAGATGGGCTTCCAGCATACTTGACGTTCGGACGTTTCGAGGAGCAAATTGTGACTCGGACCACTACTTGGTCAAATCCAAATATCGGTGTCGCATGTCAAAGGCGTACGTAACGAAGACCAGTCTTCTGCGTAAGTTTGACATCAAAAAGCTCCAAACGGCGTCACTAGGAGAAAGCTAACCCCCATCCTACAAAATAACACAGTGAGGCCGGTTGACGAGGTCTGGATGGAGATGAAAACAGCAATCACAGCCGCTGCAGAACAAGTGGTTGGGTGTGAAGCTCGGGGCAAAAGAAACAACTGGTTTGACAACGAATGCCAAGATGCGCTGAACAAGAAAAATCAGGCATATAAACAGTTCCTTGAAAGGAACACCAGGACGAAGAGAGAAAAATATGAAAACCTCCGACGAGTAGCAAATAAGATCATTAGATGTAAGAAACGAAAATATTATGACGAACAATTAAAGACCATTGACGAAAATCTGGTGAACAATAAAACTAGGCAAGCTTACAAGGTAGTGAAATGTTTAAGACGCGGATACCAGGCCAAGACGACACTCTGTAAAGACGAAATCGGCAATATCATCGCCGAAGATAGCCAGATTAAGGAGATGTGGGCCTGGTATTTCAAAGAACTCCTTAATCCTGCATATGGCTCAATAATATCAGAGCCGATAAACGTCTCTGACGAAGTCCCGATTGCACTCTCAACGCTGGAAGAAGTTGATTCTGCCATAAAAAGCCAGAAAAACAATAAAGCGCCGGGCATTGACGAGATTCCGGTTGAGCTAATCAAATACGGTGGAAGCTGCCCTATAAAAGCCATCCACAAATTGATCCAGCACAACTGGGATCAAGAAAAAATACCGCAGGAGTAGTGCACATCCATCATATGCCCTATCCACAAAAAAAGGAGACAAACTTCGGTGCGAAAACTACAGAGGCATATCGCTACTTTGCACGTCCTATAAGATACTGACGAAAATATTGAAAAATAAAATAAATGTATACGCTGAAAAGGTCTTTGGGGAGTACCAAGGAGGCTTTAGGTCTGGTCAATCAACTACGGATCAGCTCTTCACAGTCAAACAAGTGCTCGAAAAATGCTGGGAATTTAACATGGACGTCCACCAGATTTTCATGGATTTTAATCAAAAATATGACAGTATTGACCGAAACGTACTGTACAAAATAATGCTATACTTCGGCATCCCGGCAAAACTAGTCTGGTTGATCAAAATGACGATGACGTCGACAGCATCACAAGTCAGAATCAACAACAGTCTGACTGACGCTTTTGACACAAATGTCGGACTAAAGCAAGGCGATGGGTTGGCCCCTCTGCTGTTCAACCTAGCACTTGAGTACGTGATAAGGAAGATTCCTGTCGACACAGGGGTACGCTTCTGTATAAGTCGAACCAATTAGTGGCCTACGCGGATGACATTAACATCTTGTCACGTTCCTTCACATCCGCCGAAGAACTCCTGTTGAAACTTGACCAGGAAGCCAAAGAAGTAGGCCTGAAGATCAATCAGACGAAAACAAAAATCATGACGCAAACAAGAAAGAAGACCTCCATTAGACGAAATATAATTCTGGACGAATATAATTTAGAGAATGTGGACGAATTTATATACTTAAGCTCGAAACTGTCAACGAAAGGCAGTGAAACGGATGAAATTAAACGGAGAATACAGCTCGCTAATAAAACTGTCTACTCCGTTCTGGCCCTACTGAAGACCAGCTGCATACACAGGAAGACGAAGTTCCAAGTCTATAAATCAATAATCAGACCTGTGTTGTGCTACGGGTGTGAAACTTGGACCCTTACCCAAGCATCCGCAAATATGTTGAACGCCTTCGAAAGACGGGTCCTCAGGCGTCTAATTGGAGCTAAACAAGGGTGTGGCCAATGGCGGATAAGGTACAAACACGAATTGTACGAGGCTTTCGACGAGCATACATTTCCACCTACCCTGGAGTCTGGTAGATTAGTTTGTTTACATGTTTTTTTATGGGCCTCTTCAACATAGAAAAACCAACTCACAACATTCCAAGTCGTAATCAAAATCGGATAATATCAATATGCCGTTGAGAAAGAGGATGCTGATAGTAACAATTGTTTAGATCAATTTATCTCAAAAACGGTTATGGTTACAAGAAAAAGTTAAATATTTGAAGCTACAAATTTGTCATACGTTGTTTTTCTGAAGACGTGACCGTTACTGAGATATTTAGGAAAGGTCAATTTTGGCGACGTTTGACACCGTATGAAAAGTAACGCAGCACTCGGATCGATGGGAACTTTTAACATTTTATTCAACACGCCAGTACCAAGGTTCACACCAAAATTCAGCTTTCCCCTAATTTTTCCGAAAATTCACCTTTTTCATGTCGGATTTCACTGGACTACACTTGTTTTGTTTATTAGTTCGAAGTCCCATTGGGAAGTATCCCACTTTAATCACTCCCCACTATCTCATTTCTATGGTGGGGCATTTAAAATATAGATACACCCGCTATTTATCGTTTCAATTTCACATCACTTATTGTAAGTACAGAGATCGTTTAACCTTGTAGCTAATTTTTATATTTTTAAAATCGTTTCAAATATTCCTTGTCGAGTGTTTGCTGTTTCAATTTTTAAAGCGTTAATCGTTTTTACATAATCGTTTTTACATAACCGTTTTTATTCATCGCCAGTAATATTAAGTGTGCCCTTCATCTTCTCATTCGCTACTATTGCGCATTTTTCCACAAGCTCCAACTTGATTTTCTGCCGCACACGCCCTCACATATTAATCATCAAACTAAGGATTAATGCTTCATAGTTATTAAATTAATTTTTAAAGAAACATTTTTCTCTGCCACCTATGCGTACATTATTTTCAGTTTATTTCTTTTTCAATTATCATTATTTATGATATTATGATTATCACTTTTATTTACTCTGGCTGGATTGTCCTCGCTTTTTAAATTTTGAAAATAGTTACTAAATAAAGAAAAAATATAAGAAAATTGAAAAAATACTTTTGCTTTTCTTTTGATATTTTTGTTCAAAGAGGGCAAACATTTTTTATACAGTTCTTATTACACTGCAAAATGTTGAAAAAAAAAACTTGTTACACTTTTTGTTAAACGTTGTGTCTTTTGATATTCAAGTGTTCTGCCAAATGCCCTAGATTTGCGAAGGTCTCCACGACAAGAATTCGGGCTCTGGAAGTACATTTAGACCAATATCTTTCAATCATTTTGGATATTTTTTATTTTATCGTAGGATAATTTTGCTATTGACCAGCTGCTCTTCAGCATAAATTGTCATATTCTTCCTCTTATCGTGCTGCTCCGTTACGAAGATTGGATAACATAAAGGCTCTTTTCCCTTTCTATATTCTTTAGCGATGATGTTTTTCTTCTTTCCCCGCATTATATTATGAGATGCAGTAGTTCATATTTTGACTTACGGGCAATGTGGCCAAAATATTGCAGCATTCTTTGTTAGATGATACAGTTAAATCTTACCACAAAGAAAAGCAACCCGTTTCACAACTCAAATCACAGAAAAAAAGGAAAATTGGATCTCAATCACCCTTAAGCTGATTCAAAAAATAGAAAGCTTTTTCATATACCTTCGAAATTATACCTATAAATTATATTTAACTCTAAACTTATGAAACCATCTCTTAAACTAAAAAAGATCTCAACTTTCTCACCGTTGCTTATTCCTGTAAGTATGTATAAAATAAAATAGTAGCCTGACTTTTTTTCCTAAACATATCCAAACGTAAGAGCAATTTTTTGTGGCTATAACGGCAGAAAAATAATGAATAGTTTTTGAACATGAATAGTAAATAATATTGGAACAAAACCTGAGTTTTGTTATAGTTTTCTTGGTATTGACAAGACTAGTTAGGAATTTAATGAGAAAAATTAAATTTCTATAAAGTTGAAAAATTTACTTCCGATTTGATTTCTCTAGATTTCTCTCTATCCCTCTCATTAAATTTGGGTTTTTCATTTGACTTATCTTTTTCAAGTTTAAGTTTTATCACTAACTGCTCTAAATTGCATGACAAATTAATTTGAATGATATTATGGTTTTTTTTACTTGGAAATAGAAAGCATCGAAAATTGTTGAACTAATATTCGTATTTGACATGGAAAAAAAATCTGAAGTGATTACAGTCATACTGTTGCAAAGAATGAATTGCTATGCCATCACATTTTTCCATCAACTTACTACTTGTTTGAATTATATGTTTTTTAGCCTAAAAATAGGTCGATTATGTTCTGATCTCGAACTCAGAGCCTTGCCCGAACTAGGTCAGACTCTTATCCACAATGGGCGCAGATTTATCATGAAGGTTTAAACCAAATTTTTGCAGTGAATGAGAAACATTTCTGAAACGAGATGTATGATTCAATGTTTTTCAACCAAAAAAAATATGCTTTCTACACAATTGAAGAAACTCTCAAACTTTATGCAAGCTCAATATTTGCACCTTGGAATATATGTCTAGCTAAAAAAAATATTTGAGGCCTTTCAACAAACATTTCAACAGCAAATATGGTAACATTTTATCACGCCACTGTACATTTCATGTATCTCTTCCATTGCCCAATATGCTTACCGTTTTTATTCGTCATCATGCACTCAATAATAATTGTTAATATACAATATTACTCAATAACCATAATCATCGTCATCGTCATCTTCACCAAGCACACGTACTCCAGTCACGAATTAGCCCATCTTCGACACTCCATCATCAATTTCTACAGCCCCCTCCACACTGCACGATTCAGTAAGCGCTACAAAAAACCCATTCACTGCAAAGAATCGACACATTCCAGCGCTACCATCAAAGTATCGAGTTTCGATCTGAAAAATGCTCACCGCCATCGTACCTATTGTTTGCTGGCCTTTTAATTTTTTAGAAGGGTTGCTCCTTTGTACATTCACTTTTTTCATTTGGGGTACCATTTTATTGAGTCTCGAATGCCTTAGATTTTCATAAAATGTATATATATATATATATATATATATATATATATATATATATATATATATATATATATATATATATATATATATATATCCGTACGCATTTATCTACCTAGCCTTATAAACACATATGTGCAGTTATTGGTGACAAAATGACAAGATACACGTCCGTAAGAAGATTGACGACATCATTTCATGATGTTCGAACATACGAGTACTATGGGTGGGGGAAAAATCGAACAGGCGAATATGCGAGACGAAATAGACTATTTATGAAAATAGTCAATTTTTTGTCACCAAAAAGATGAGCAAGCGTCCCGATAAGATCACTATACAACATGCACTGCCACTGGACCACTGGTTCGGTTGAGTGTGTGCTCAAAAACGACAGTAGTCGGAACGTGGAATTACATATCAAGGATACGAGCCAACATGAATGAACTTATGTGCTCTAGTGTCCTTCCTTGCGTATAAATATTCAAGAGGAGCTGTGGAGGATGGTATTGATTATGAACGATATTGTTATTTTTATTTTTATTCCGGAGATACTGAATTGAAGTGAGATATATCGTTTGTTGGCCTGATATTGGGCTCTACTGTGAATTATTATTGAAATACTGAATATTTCTCTGGTTCGACAGTTAATAAAATTTAGTGCATTAAAGGATTTATGCGAGAATTTATGAAGTGATGATAAATAGCAGAAGTTCATGTTGCTGATTGGACTGTTTCAGCATATGAAAGATATGACTAACAATCAATAATAATTATGATTTTATTATTTCGCATTTATTGACGGTCTTTTCATGTAAAATAGGAAAAAAATCAGCAAAATCAGCTTTTTACATATTCGTAAAAAATGGGTAGTGGTGGGTGCAGGTTTTCTACAATAGCAAAATTACTAACAAAATAAGATTTTCTGCCATGGGAACTGTATTCGTTGCAATAGAATGGAATTCATTTGATTTATTACGTGCTTGATGGCCGCTACATGATAAAAATGAAATTTACTTTCAACATTTATGTTGATGATAATTTAGATTTCATCAATAGTGTCATACTGTTCGAAATATCCTCAGTTGTAGATTTTATGGGGCTCAAATGTTTCTCTCAATGAACCTGAAGCCGACTGCAAAATTTTCTTCTGACTGCAATTGACTGGCAACATTCAATCTCCAAAATAAAAGTGTTTGTACAAACGTACTAAATATGTACTTGAAAATTTGCAAATAAGGATATATGTACTATGCATGGGGCAACTTTGGGTGAAAGCGAGATGCGAGTTCATGGGACGCATTTAGACCATCAGCATCATCATCATATTGAGTACAACATCGTTCATATTTAAATGACAGCTACTGATGTGTACATAAAACATTGTCATTCAGTTTTTTATGGACATTAAATTCATCTGTTTGAGAAAGAAATGGTATATTCAGCAAGATTTCTGAAGGAAATATGGTTACTTACTAATTTTTGTTTAGTAGTTACAAAATATTTTATATTAAAACTTGCAGTTATGGTGAAAAACTGGATGAGATCCAAGCTTCCTGGTCCACGCCAGCTTTCCAATGAGAGCAAGGTATTCTTGAGTGTAATTTGCCAAACAATCTGCAACAACTGGTTTTTTGAGCGAGCTCCTTTAGCAGGTCATGAGATCACTCTTTTTAAAATCACTTTCGAATAAGAGGCCAACGATTCTCCGAGCAACGCGAGGATCTCTCTTGAGCACGGCTGAGAGTTCAGACTGCCTTTGACGGAGCAGGACTAAGTCATAATAAAATCCTAGATTCAAAGAACTTGTATGGACTGTAGCAGACTTTGTTTAATTTGAGCAGACGCTCAGGTATATTTTCAACTATATTGCCATCAGCTGTTAATAATAAGTAAGTAAAGAATTGCACTACTTCAAATTTTCGGTTCACTACCATAACAATTTTTCTAGTGCTTATACCTCTTTCTACTTCTTCTTCCTGCTTCATTTATTTGCCTTTCGATTTTTCGGAGATCATCATCATCTAGCCAACAGTCAACTGGTTTCAATCGTCTCCAGCAGCTCATCGCCAATAAGGTTTTTTCAGAAACAGAAGTGAACAAGCACTTAAGTTGCTGTCACCCCAAATGCAGTGGCTTCTCTTCCATACTCGGGAAGGACGAAAGTTTCGGTGTTGATTCGTTTCACATTCCTTAATATATCGCACCGTGTACTGATTTTCTGCTGCGTTCAGTGCAATTCTTTTCCCTCATCAACTCCGTCGCTTATTACAATTTCGCTGATGTAGCTCTTTTCTCCACTTCTCAGAGGCAGCAAGTCAGTTCAATCGAACTACTCTTTATTTTTTATTAATCGATCATCTTGTTCATTTTAATGCCCACTTTTATTCGAGCTCGTCCACACTCTCAATTAAATTCCCTAGTCGACTTCAACTCGCTGTTTACAAAGCCGATCATTTATCAATACGATTGATAAAAATTCACTGGCAGCAATCATTTTTGCGGACGATTGGCTTTCGACTGCAGTCGTCGGTGGTTTAAATCAAACTCCTTATCCTCTACTAAGCCGCATCCAATATTCACCATACAGGAGTTGATTTTTGATGTCGCTACACCAGATAAATGTAGCGAATGCTCCGCAGTAAATAGTATAAATAGTTGACTCAATTCTAACAAAAATAACTTGTTGCGAGCGGCTGTAGAGAAACTTTCAGGGCCTTTCGAATGAATGGACTCTATCTAAAACTTTTAGTGTTACTGATTACATAGTATTTAGTGTTACTGATTACACCGGATCAGACGATTTTTGGTTTCTCCTACGTTACTAATAAAGGAGAAGCAATTTTTTTTTATCAAAGTTTGCTTTTGTAGAAACTAGAGAAAATTTTTGAATTTTCAAGAAAAACTATGAGTAATTTTTTCATGTTTCTATGACCCTTCTCGTATCAATCTCGTATCGTTGTACTGCCATTAGTAACGTCGTTCGAAGTCCATTTCATCTTGGTGAAAATCTACTCCCTGCTCCTCTGAGTAGACACCCATATTATCTTTAAATTGGTTCAGGTGAGAATGTAAGTACTACTGTGATCAAAAAGTAAGGTGAAATTGTCATTTAAAACAATCAAAAGTGAATTTTTTGATTTTTACAGTGGGCGATTTTGTTGAGCAAAGAACTTGCATCAAATTTTGTTTGCGAAACGAATATTCTTGTGCGGATACGTTGAAAATGTTGCGGAATGCCTTTGGTGATCAAATTATGGCACAAAAAAACGTTTATAAGTGGTACAACGAGTTCAAAGCGGGCCGAGAACGCGTTGAAGACGAACCGCGCTCTGGACGACCATCAACGTCTACCGACGAAGGCCACGGCCAAAAAATCAAAGAATTGGTGCTTAAAAATCGTCGATTGACAGTAAAAGACCTTGCTGATAGTGTTGGAGTATCATTTGGCTCAGCCTAAATCATTTTGAATGAAGTTTTGTGTCTCAAACGCGTCCAGTTTCGATTTGTGCCAAAATCGCTCAATTTTTTTGGAAAAAAAAGCGTCGCGTTGATGTGTGTGAAACTTTGGTTTCTGACTATCAGGACCACTTGAAATGCATCATTACTGGAGACGAGACTTGGATTTACGCATACGACCCTGAAACCACCGACCAATCTAGCAAATATCGTGCAAAAGGTGAAGCAAGGCCGAAAAGACCACGGCAAAGTCGATCGAAAATCAAGGTAATGTTGATAGTTTTCTTTGATTATCGTGGTGTGGCGCACTATGAATTCCTTCCGCCGGGCCGAACTGTCAACAAAAAATATTATTTGAGCGTAATACGTCATTTGCGTGGAGCTATTCGTCTGAAACGGCCGGAATTATAGGCGAACAATTCTTGGTTCCTTCATCAGGATAATGCACCATGGTATAAAGCAGTATGACATGGCGCGACTTTTTTGCCAAAAACTCGACTCAAATTATTCCGCAACCACCGCATTTGCCTGATTTGGCTCCGTGCGACGTCTGGCTATTCAGCAAACTCAAAAGGCCAATGCGGGGACGCCGTTTTGACACGATTGAGGAGATAAAAACCGAATCGAAGAAGGTCTTGAAGACTATACCGGAAAAAGACTATTTCGACTGTTTCGAGGACTGGAAATAGCGTTGGCAAAAGTGCGTTTTATCGGACGGGGATTACTTTGAAGGGAATGAAATTGATTTGGAAGAATAAATAAAGAATTTTACATTTTATAAACAAATTCACCTTACTTTTTGATCACAGTAGTATATGGGACATTCTGCAGCCAATAATTTTAAAGCTTTCAAGCATAGTTTCAATCGATTCTTCATAATTTTCAGTTCTGTTGTTTCCGAGAAAACTATTAGCTACTGCTCTAAGACTCCCCCAGGCTTGTTTTTCATGAGCATTGAGTAATTGTGCTAATTCATCACTGAGCATCATTTTTTTTATTTGTGGTCCGACGAAAATACCCCCTTTAACTTTGGCTTCAGATAATTTGGGAAAGAACTCTTTTTAAATATTCAGACTTTTCACACACATGTAACGATGGAATAAACATATTCATATGCTCTACAATTGGTTCCCACTAAAGATTATGTTTTCCTATCAAAAATTCCTTTGGATCAGACCATATACGCTGTTAGAAATGAACTGAATCTGCTCTACTGTCCCATAAGCAAAAATGACAAGGGTATATAGTATATTGCATTCCCATCAGAAAACGAACCATCTTAAAATCTCCTATGACTGGCCAACGGTATTCTGTATATTTTGATTTTTGTAGAATTATTTTCATTTTATTATAATTTTCCTTAAGCATTTCCCATCGTTATCATATTAAGCGGGGCCTATAGTAATATGCAATTTGTTACCAGGTTGATCAAAGTGCCACCATTTGCTGCTCATGAAATGAAATAAAATCATCAAAACTTTTTTGTCGGTGTAAAACAGACAACAGCAAACTTTAAAAGCTAAAAATGAATATTTTTGTGTTTTTTTATGCATAGAATCAGAATTTAAGCATTAGAATATAAACAAAAAAAAAAAAAATTGTTGCCGACCTGTGTTATAATTTCATTTGCATATTGAAGGTTGACTTGAGACTAATATCGCATGCTACCTTTACTGCACAAGAGCAGCTAGTTTTTGTGAAGCACGTAATTTTACGTTGGTTGTTTTTTTTTTGTATTTTTTCCCTTTCTATTGTTTGAACTGTTTTTCAGGTACAGTGTATTTGAGAATTAGTATTGCAAACATAGAGTTAATCCTGTTGAACTATTTTGTATCTCCTTACATTGCAGTTATGCAAGCTAGTAAAGTTTATTAGTGTAGTAAAGTTTATTAGCTGGACTTAAATAAAGTCAAAAACACAATCTATTGAAAGAATGCAACGTCGCTGTGCCTTTAGCTCTGCAACCACTAACTTTTGCTTCGTTATTTTATTCCTTTCTTACGCTTTTAACTCATATTCCGTCTCCATCAATTTCACCTATCATCAACTGTGTGCCTCCATCTCAGGCTCATTCGTAACAACTTCGTCCCGTCCTTTCTGAGCCAGCCTTAAATAGGCACAATCATAAAGTTTCTCCTGCGGCTTCTAGGAGTGATGCTGCTCATTGTGATGAAATTTCTTCCCTGCGAATCATTTCACCTCCACTGCACATCTTCGTATCCAGATTTGCCTAAGATACTACTTCCGATGCCGTTGAGCGCTTTGTCTCGAAGAAATTGGGCTACACACCTCATATTTTTGTGTCAAATTGACCAAGGAAAATCTTTTAAGTTAACTTTACCTAATAACTTAAATATAGTTGCTGACCCGGAATTTTGGCCGCCTGGGACTTTGGTTAAACTTTTTGTTAACCGTGGAAATTTTCGTTCCAGCCTCGTCAGGAGAAATCACACTTCATTTCTAGTCTTTCTAGTGTTAGTTTATACTATCAAAATGTTCGTGGTTTGAGAACCAAGCTGGAAGAAATTAAACCTGCTTGATTTATTGAAAAGGATCATCTTATATGCCTTTTTGAAACCTGGCTTCCGGAAAACATCCTAAGTTCGGAAATCTTTCCGTGCTATAATGTCTACCGAAATGATCGTAATAGAATTGCTTCTGGTAAAGTCAACGGTGGTGGTGTCCTTGTAGCCGTATTAAGCTCTCTTCGGAGTAAGCTCTGCTCTGATTTTTCTCCTTCTCCTCCCATTGAATTTGTTGTAGTCTGTGTCTCCTTCTCTGACGAATCCTGTTTATTGCTCGCTTCATTGTATATTCCGTGTAACTGCCCTTTTCCCACCATTGAAAACTTTTTCTGTGAACTGTCATCTTACCTTAATGTAACCTGCTCTTCCACTCCAATTGTCATCTGTGGTGATTTTAGCTTACCTTCTGTTCAGTGGAACCTAATTCTCATTGTGTGGAGTCTTGTAACAACATATCTATTTTCTTGTCATCTTTTCTTTCTTCGTGTTCTCTCAATCAATTTAACTTTTCCCCCAATAGTAATGGTAGAATTCTTATCCTTTCCAACCTTGATTTATCTTCTTTTACTCTGTCTTCTGCCTCTTATCATTATGTGAAATCGGATAGCCATCATCCTCCACTATCAGCAAATATCCGCCTCCAGAGTTGTATTCTAAGTAAGCGGTGCAGGGTGAGTCGTTACAATTTCCATAAAATTAACTATGAGAGACTAAGTGCTGAAATTAATTCTTTAAATTGGTTTAGTTTTTTTCGTGGACTTGAACCTAACCGTGCTGCTCTCTACTTCTATCACAAGCTTCATCAACTTATACTTGCTAACACCCCTATATGTCTAGCTAATAAACCTCATGATGCTCCATGGCTTACCGGTAATGTCTTGCATGCTTTGAATACAAAAAACGCTGCTCGCCTGAAGTATTTGCAGTCGAGGTCTGAAAGGGATTATGCCGTTAACTCGCGTTTGCGATCTGCTGCTAAAAAAAAAACTAAAATTGCAATGCGCAACTACTTTTCTGATATTGAATCTTCACTTAGATCAGAGGTTTTGGTCATATGTGCGAAGTTTAAAATCTTCTTCCTCTATACCTGATTCTGTTTCTTTTAATAACTCTAATGCTTCTACTCCGCAAGGAATATGTAATCTATTTGTCGGCTTTTTTTCCTCTGTATACTCTAATTTGTCTTCTCATATCTCCAGCATTCCTCCTTTTCGCGTTCCCACTTGCCTATCGGTACTTGAGACCAAACCTCTTGAAGTTCAATATATCTACGTTTGACTCCAGCTCTTCTCTTGGCCCTGATGGAATTCCCAACTTTTTCGTTGAAAAACTTCCTTCTTCTCTTTGTGTTCCCTTGTCCATTATTTTAAACATAAGTCTTGGAAAGTGTCAAGCATTTTTCCTATCCACAAGTCTGGTGATCTAAACCTAGTCACTAACTATCGCCCGATCTCTATCATTCCTTGTTTTTCTATGTTTTTCAATCTGTGAGCGTTTAGTTTTTAATCGTGTCTATGATTCTCTTCGTCATGTTTTTCCTGCTCAACAGCATGGTTTCGTGAAAGGCCGAAGTACTACCACTAACCTTTTAGAGTTTTCTCATTTTGTTGCTTCTGCTTTAGGTAATCACCACCAAGTAGATGTCATATACACTGACTTCTCTAAGGCCTTTGACTCGGTCAACCATGAACTCCTTTTTCTTAAATTAGAGCATTATGGTATATCGGAGCTCCTTCTCTCGTGGCTCTCATCATTTGTATTTGATCGTATTTGTTACGTCTCTCTCTGTGGCTCCTTGTCCTCTCGTTTTTTTCCTACCTCCGTTGTACCTCAGGGATCTATTCTTGGGCCTTTACTATTTAACATCTTCGTCAATGATCTTCCTAATGTGTTTGAATCTCCTTGTCTAATGTACGCTGATAACCTGAAAGTTTTTCGTGTTATCAATGCTCCTTCCGATCATATTGCTCTTCAAAACGATTTGAATCGTCTTGCTTCCTGGTGTGACCGTAATGACTTGTCCTTGAATATCTCCAAATGTTACTCAATGTCTCTTACATTGATGCCTTGTTCTTTTGAGTTTATTTACTCTATCTGTGACATCACCCTTTTAGTTGTGGATCATTTTACTGATCTCGGTGTTACCTTTGATCGGAAGCTAAAGTTCGATATTCATATTCGTACCATCACTCGTAAGGCGTCCCGGATCGCTGGTTTTGTTATACGTGTATTCCACAATTCCTTCAACATTTCCAATTGTGTGCGTCTTTTTCATTCCCTTGTTCGTTCAATCCTTGAGTATTGTTCTGTAGTGTGGGGTCCTCGTTTCTGGTTTTTGTCTGAGGCGGTTGAATCTGTCCAGCGAAGCTTTACTCGCTGCCTTATTTTCAAGTACAACCTACTATATTGTCCGTACAGTGAACGTTTATCAGCTCTTAATATTCCTCGACTTGACCAGCGCAGAATTTACCTCGATGAATGTTTTCTTTTTAAAGTCTATTGCGGCTATTTATCTTCATCTTTGACGTGTTTTTTTACGCCACGCCATCATGACAGACCTAGCAGGGCAACCTCAATGTTCAATGTACCTTTTGCACGTACTGACGTTTTTTTTCATTCGCCTGTTTTGCGTTTACTGAGGACGCATAATAATCTTCAGCTTGGTTCTCTCCCTCAGTCAATTACAATTTTCTAAAGTTTAGTTCATTTTAATCATTTTATTTACACATCCTTTTTTTCCTTATTTTTACTTACTTTATTTTTTTTACTATTCAAAGTTTTTACTTCTGTTCTCATCCTGTATTTTTGTATTTTGCTGCTTTAGTATTATATCCATAGTCCTTTTATTCTCTAGTTTTACTTTACTTTTACTTGTTTTGTTATTTATTTTTAATTTTAATTTACATATTAATTCTTTATAATATTTTTATTCATTTTGTAACTAGGCATCTTATTTTGAATAAATTACAAATTAGGAATTACAATTATTACTATATTTGCAAGTTTATGCTGCAGAATGACATTATTAATATTTTACATTGGTTTTAATACTTTTTCAACTGATATAATTGAAACAAGCTGTCACCTATTGCCATTTTACCTCCTGCCAAACCAATTTTTTTTCAATATTTTAAATAATAACTCGAGTATAAGCTTCAAGAAGGGTCTAAAAGTTCTTATAAATGACCATAGCCCCACAATTAATATTTATTTCAATCTGAGATTTACAATTCTTCTAGAAAAAACTTTCATTCTTTTATTGGTTTCATTTATTCAGTATCGACTAAAAGCAAGATTTCTTAGATTAAATAAAAACTGTCACACTACCATTTACCGTTACTGTGCTATCGTCTCACAATTACCACTCACAAATATATACATAACGAAGCGTGTGCGAAAATTACAAACATTGATCTGGCAAACAGTTATAAATACCACACACGCACATATTGGCTTTTAATTCACTGTTGTCCTTGTTTTAGTTGTATAGGCCTGCCACAAAAAAAAGTTCTAGTGTCAGTTCTAGTATATCGTCAATGCTATCGTCGTCAAGTCTCTCATTTTACACATACGAGTATTGCATGCCTGCAAAATAGCAATGGATCGAGTAAATCACTGCTACACCACATGCATATGCAGCATTTCCTTCGATGGCATGAATTCACCAGCTGAGTGTAGTATTTAAAAAATTAAATTTGCTTATTAGGCATATTACAAGAGCGGAAAAGCTGTAACAACACCCCAGCTCTCAAGAGGATGGTCGTCCTTTTGTGTTGCTTATTCTTTGTTATCCATCGTGCATTGGCAGTGTCATGGTGGCTTTACTCTCCTATTTAACTAAGATGCTCGCTTTACTACCTCTTCATCCATATCTGTTAGCATAGGAAAAACGTTGACGAACATTTTATTGTCGTATCCCCGTCAACCCTTCAGATTTTAATTTTCCCTTGTAAGTTTATCCCCATCCCACTCACCGAGCCATTCTTGGCTTGCGTTCCTTCTCCAGCTACTTGAATTCGTTTCACTTAAATTTTCCGACAATGATGCTGCAGAGATCGAGCCCGTCGTATCGTTGTATTTTCTATTGTAGAAACTGGTACCCAACTGCATCCAGACACTACTCCGGTTGGACTGCAAAAAATTTAGCATGGCTCGAAAAAATGTACTCTTCCATTAAATGACGACCAAGACTACAACGACTCATCTCGAGGGTCTGGAAGGAACAGTCAATTGTGTGGATATTATCATCATCATCTTCCGCACCTCATCTGTCTCCCCTCCCTGATCCTCTTGCAATGCTGTTCAGTTCGAGGCGAGCGGTAGTAGTTGGGTGTCGAGTTAGTGTCCTTTCCACTTGACGAAAAGATGATTAGACATCACCTAATTAAAATTAACAGCAAAAAATCTGCAATGAAATCAGTTGCTGTCAGCCAGAGACAGTAGCTCAGATTTCAGTGGAACTTATGGATGAGATGAAGGGTGGTTTGGGAGATTCTGTCAACAGTAGTTCTGGCAGATTTTTTTTTTGTTTTGTGTACACATGGAATTTTAGTACGACGAGTTGTTTATGTTTGGTTGACGCATTTACGTGATATATGCACAAGAAAGATTTATTTGATGAAGATAATGGAGGGATGTTTAACCTTAATCAAATCTCGGTATGTTTTGTGTTGTGATGGTTCTAGGTTTATTGTTTAGTTTATTATTTTATAAGCTTAATTTAAGATTAATATAAGACAGATGGTTTGCTAACAAAACTTAAATATTGCATTAGGGTCACTATCGATTAAGTTTTTCAGTCTTAAGTCTGCCTGCATCGATGGTAGTAACCTATTTGAGTCTTTTGGTTACATTGAAAAATCAAAAAGTACCATAAAAATCAGGAAATGTATTTTATTCCTTAAGATTTATTTTATTCAACTTTATTTCTGTGTCCAACGTGGATTTTGTTGTGTTCAGTGTCAGAGACCTTGTTAGATATTTTGAAACTGAATTAATATGGAAACCGTCTGCTATGGAAGCTTACTAACCAGCACCAGGGGCGGATTTATCACTAGGCCCGGTAGGCCCGGGCCTAGGGCGGCAAATTTCGGGGGCGGCAAATTATCGATTTTTTTGGGACGGCCACTTTTCGATTTTTTTTTTTAGGCGGCAGTTTTTTTTCTGTCGTATATGTACATATATCTGAGTTGAATGAGCCTAACACCTCAAGCCAACCGAGTTCTCTAAAAAAAATCAATGCACGCAAAAATTCTGCTCTGATGATTTTTTTTGGACATTTTAAAGTTTGACTTATAATAAATATAGAAATGCGATTACGATAAAGGAACAAAAAAACTCAAAAATACCTAAAAAGTACCTAGAAAGTATCTGAAAATACCTAAAAAGAGCCTTAATAGAGCCTAAATAGAGCTAAAAAGATGCTAAAAAAATGTTAAAATGAACCCAAATAATACCTCTTCAATATAGGAAAAGCTTATCAGAGGTAAATATTTGCGTGCAATGATTTTTCAGATAATTTTTCTTTTATACTATGGTTCAGGGTATATCAACTACATGACGTGTTTTTTAAATTGTACTTCATTACTGAAATTAATTTCTATAAAAAAAATTCTATAAAATGAAATCTAGAACATCATAGGTCAAAATATTTCGGGTTTATCCTTAACTAATAACATGTCGAACATTAATTTACAGTAGTCGAGTTCATAGTTGATCTCCAGTCAAGTACGGAAGCGAACTTTGAACGGAGTAGTAAACTTACTTATAAAAATATGAGCGAAGACGTACGAATTATATTAAAAATTGATATTTTCGGATTCCTTTTTTATGTGCTTTACTGTATGTGTGTTTTAATAATTATTTGTGTGGCGAGCTCGCAATAATGGGGAATGTGCCGGTTTTATTCTGATATTCCTTTTTTGTGAGCTCGGGCGCAACGAAAAACAGCGAAGTATTCTAGGGAATCGAAAAAAAATCGCACATTGTTACATATAATATAATTCACGAAAAGGGCGGCAAATATTTCTGAGGCCTAGGGCGGCGAACTGGTCAAATCCGCCCCTGACCAGCACAGACATATTTCAAACGAAAATGGAGCGCAATATTTATATTTTGCGAAGATAGATACAATACAATGGACTTCAATGAATAATCACAGTCACCTTTGCAGAGTAATTTTGCTTTTTTCATAGAAAATCACACCCACCTGAGTAACTTTTGACTGTTCTATTTCAAGTTCTTATAGAAAGTATCCATTCGTTTTTGCCTGAAACCTAATTGAATTCATAGTTTGACCATATGATTGATTAGATACCTCAACTATCAGTTCCCTGATAATTGACCTATACCCCCAAATCTATGTTTGTCAATGCTACCCCTAAATTATATCAACACGATTAAAGTCCCCGAATCGTTGCGTCTTCTTTTAAAAATCTTTCACTTTCTACCATACTGTACTCCATTTACGCGAAAATTTAGTCAATACCATTCAACGTTTAATAATGAAATTGCATCCCCCTTCCTCAAGAAAGCATAAAACTAATTCATATCGCGCTCACTCTCAACTTATTAGCTAGTTCCTGTTTGTATGATACCCACTTCTGACAAAATGCAAGGAAAAAAAAACTTGGTCACTGGAGACGAACCTTATCCTTTCGTTTGGGGTCTATCGAGATAACCATGTCCAAGCGACGAGAGTGAGAGTTTTCGATGCCGATGACATCGGTAAAATACCCGTGACGCTAGATACCGTTGGGCAGAAACGAGGCCAAAGCAAACGTTTGCAGTTTTACAGGGTTGCGATCTGCTTTGCACTATCTATGTACGTATACATAGTTATTTGTACGCCACTCTGTGCCTTCAGTATGTGCTATAATCCACTGCCAGAGTTAGAGCCCCAACCTCCATTCACGCCAAACGCCATCATCATTATAGTGGCGAACGGCAGTGAGTACGACAACGGGGTGTGCATAAAACAAACACCATGTTTATGTAGAGAGATGGAGTGAAATTGATGATAATCTTACAATGGAGCGTATAGCAGCATAAAGCAGTGTAGCATAACAGGAGTAGTAGCGATAGAAAGCTTCGAGAACAAGTGGTTATTTTATAGTTTATCGTAGAAAGCGAGAATTAGGTAGGGTAAAGCAAAATTTTATAGGTAAGTAGACAGGCAATTTGAAGGGTCGTCGTGAGAATGGAACCCTAGCTGGTTGGCTTTTGATTTGTCTTCACTGCTAGCGATAGGAATCTGTTTGGGTTAAAAGATCAATTAACTGCATCTAGTTTGTTTACTTTGGATTGTTCCTGTAAAGTGTGAGATAGGTAGGCTTGATTTTGAGGTTAAGAAACTGATGAACGTGCATTGATTTCGTGATTAAGCAAAAGCGCTCTCCACCCAATGATAGGTGAAGCTTGCCTTTTGTCTTGAGTATTTGAGCTTTTCATATAAATCAAATTGGGACATAATCCTCTATTATCTAAGTCGGCCACTTATCGCCGGGAAACTTAAGGAGCTATACTACGCTCAGCTATACTACATCACTACGAGTATTTTATCAATAGTCTAAATCTCTGTAAGCTTTTATATGGAGATTTGAGTTTCTAATTTCGTGATTGGAATGTTGAAAACATGAGGTATTTTTGTTCTACGAGAGAACATGAAAGTTTTTTTTTTAATGTCCGTAGCTAATATAATTTAATTATTTGGAACAGTATCGGTTTTAAATAAGGCTACACTTAGTAATTTGAAGTCAATAATGACACGAAATTTGAAAATTTCGTTCCTGGAGTCTGAAAATAAGTTAAAGAACAACCATTGCAAAATCAACATACTCCTCTTTTTTGTATGATATGCAGCTGATTCATCGCATTCTGCATTTTGTCTTTCCTGTTTAGAAATTTGGTCTCTTTCAGCAGAATTTCTAGCTTGGAGAAAAGTCAAAGCTCATGTGCTAGATAGTAGAGTAAGATAGCTAAAAAGCGCAAATAGACTGTGAACCTTTGAAACAATTGTGAACAATCAGCGGGTGCGTTATCCGTGTGCGTGTGACTGTGTCACGAAAGTGACGCAGACCCTCTCGGCTGCTGCGTTTGGGAAAACCACTGCACTGGCACCTAAAAAGATGGTCATTGTGATTTTGATTTGATTGCGGACTGCCTTACTTTTTGAACTTCTTAAATGATGCCTGCTTTCATTGCGATAACTGAAACTTGACTTCAGAGTCAGTACCATAAACTCAAAATTTTTCATTGGGTATAATAATGTTGAGAAAGTCAAAATCTTTGTTTAGATATTTCAGCAGCAAATATTTAGGAATAAAAATGTTAAGTTAAAATGGAGTGAATGGATCTGATAACAGTGTTCATCTTAATATTAATGAAATATATTTGATCCTGATTGGACGATTCTACAGCATCAAGTTTCTTACCTAGCTAATGACAATGAGGTTCTTAAAGAATGTGATTCACCCTTCACTGATGAGCGTTCTTCTTTGAATAGGTTCTACTACGATTTTATCTGTGAAGTGCCCATTTTTTCATCCCTTGAAGTTAGCAGGAATCTGCGGATTGCTTTAACTGGGAAATCAGCAAATTAAAAAAAAATTATTTGAATATTATCGTTTCAGTTTTTTGGTTATTCAGTCCAAAACAAAATGGCTTGCTGGAAGCTGATAAATAAATCAAAAATGTGCTCAAGGAGGACGTATACTGAGCTTCGACGGCATGCTTTTGTTTGTCTTGTCAGTAAAAATTATGGTTGGACACTATTTGACCAGATCACATATGTTTACGGTACATGTTTGTACTGGTATTGGATAATTCATACTTTTGACCTCGTTTTATTTCCCTAATTTAGTATATAATAAAATATTTTGAATCTAAATTTTATTTCGTTCTTATTATTATCACACTCAAAATTTTTTTAAAGCATTTTTGTCATGTCTAATTTTACCCCTGAATTAAAGCTAGATCAACTCACCAATCGGTATGCGGTCCTCCATTCGGTCCTGAATTTGAACCAGGGAGTTTATCATGCAATATCAGCTTTTTTTAAGAATTCTTATGCCGTTTTGCTAAAGGTCACTTGATAGCGATGCTGAAGGATCTTTGAGCAACATTCTCACTTTTTCTGCAGGTTTCATAATTTTTCCTTCCAAATTACTTTGAAGACGATGATAAGCAAAAGAAGAATGTATGAGAAATGTATGGTGTAAAACATCGTCTTCCTATTATATTCTTTCAGCTGGGTCGATTGTTAGCCTGGTGAATAAATTACTTTCTCTAGAAACCAGATCTCTTCGGCATTGTCCAGTTGTTTATAATACACTGAACAGATCAAACATCTTCCTGGGTTAAAGGTACATCGCTTTTTTCTATCCACTGTCTCCTTTGCTTGACATTGTTGTTTGGGATCAAATGAATCAGCTCTCGGGAAAATAATGCACGAATTGGTTTGCTAAATGATCAATGGAGTCAATAATTTTCTATGGAATTCGAATTTAATTAACTTCAACTTATAAAATTTTGGAAAAAATGACTATCTTAAAGAGTTATATACTAAGATCAATAATAATGAGAGCTCTATGAATAGAAAAGGCACAGTAAAATTTAGCGCCCAACGTGGGCTAAAGCAATAAGTTTTTGGAAAAGTTGATGCTTTCGGATGCAGCTTTGCAATTGAATCTTGAATGAAGCTGATTTCTCGAGGAAAATACATTTATGAGTCAATGGATCTGAAAATTTTATCACTGAATGCGTTAAAGATTTTGGGCTAGCTGAAATATATTTATTTTTTTTTTGTATTTAACCAATGATTCGAAAATCATTTATTTTGATTTTCGCATGTATTTATAAATTTTTGCCAAGTTGTCCAATATTATTGGCTGTTTAGTACTGATAAGTATCAAATGTTCAACTAAAGATATTTCTTGTTCTAGAATATACGTTATTCAAGACAATTCTTAAAACTCAAAAATTTTTAAGCATCTAACTTTTCTAATAGCATTCTTTAGATAAAACTCGACTTAGACAATTTTGCCTCTGAAGAAGGGTCTGATTGAATTTGCAGACAGTCTTCAATAGACGAAATAATAATTATGATATTCCCCGTCAAGAAGGGCAATCAAGTGACCACATACAACAGAGGACAATTGAAGCAAATTAGAAGGAATAGAAATATGTCATATCCCATTAAATTGACAACAAGTTGAAATCACCACAAATAACTACAGGAGAGTAAGGAAAGTTGATGAAAATGTAATTGGACAGTTCATTATACAAACACTCATAAGAGAATAAAGAGGTAAAGCGTGGGTTAATGCCCTTGCTTAGATATAAATGAGAATGGATTAGAAATCGCAGCTGGGAAATGGTCCACTTTTCGACGTTTTGCTTATTAGTGTGAAAATGAGATACGAATGTATGAAGCAAACGAAACTGAAATTAGGGAACCATCGTTGATATGAAAAACATTCTACAATTATACGAACTTCTTACATCTTGCTTTCATTCAATTGATGTGCATGTACATGAACATTTAATGCAAGAATTTTTTTTATAAAAAATGAATCATCTCAAAATGTTTAAACTCGCTTATGCCATTGTTGATCTCAGTTACCTGTGAAAAACCACATAAAAAATTGGTTACAATTAGAATGTTGTAATATTTATCTGCATACACTTGTATAGACCAGATATAAAATACTCGTATTAACATGCATTGCCCATGTTTTTTGTGTGCATACAAAATACTAAACAAACGCCTTTTATGCCCTACAATTAGAAAATACCTATGAATTTGACACTACTCTTTTGACAGGCCGCCTCCACTAGCAATTTTCCATGGCATAATGTTTTAAATTGCTAGTGGAGGCTACCTATGGTATGCCATATTTTATGGTCTGCAATAAATGGTAGGCAATATGGTATGCCATTTGCTTGGCCATCTGCCTGGCAATATTTGATTTCAAAATGGCGTTGAACCGTGGAAATCCTTTATTTCTTATAAGAAAATGTATGGATTCTGAATTCAAAGGGATTCTTAGATCCCGTTGAGCAATGAAAATAGTCTACAGAATATGAAATGGTGGGAAATTGCGAAAAAAATCGAATTTTGATGCGGAATAGTGAAATTATATATATTTATTTTATTTAAAAAAGAGAAATAATTTCCATTTATAACGATGAGTAAATATATGAGACTCCCTGTTGATTATTAGCGGATTTTTCAAATGACTTTTATCGCATTCCCATTCGTACTCCAGCAAATCATATAATAGTTACATTTTCACCTGAAATTTCACCCGCTTATCCAAAAAGTAATTTATCCTACACGTGAAGTTTTCATAAGTAGCAGAATTTCTTCGCTCTGCACTTCAAATAACTCCTTAAGAGCATTTGACACTCAGATACAGCGCATGTCCTTCCCTCTCAGAGGCATTTTCGAAATGAAATTGCATACCATGAAATTGCCCACGCACAGATGGCATACCATAAATTTGACAGTCGTTGTCATCGGATATGGCAGAGAAAATTACCAATCGAGGACCGGTGTGACTAATGACTGCACACCATGCCATTTCTCGTAAATAAGGGGGAGACTTGGGCTGCTCGGTGCTGAGTGTACTAGAGACGGGTACATTGAGCCGAGTTTTTATGAGAAAGCTCCGTTGTGCGTGTATTGTATATAATATATGGGTACATAGATAGCCGTTTCGTATCCATTTTCTTTTATATATGTGGGCTTAAGTACAGAGGTTGAATTCCTGCACAGAAAATTTTAGCAGCTAACCAAGATAAAGAAATTTGATTCTATATCCCCAAATATTCTGATAATATAAGATGAACACCTATATATGCTACAGGACGCCGACGATGTTTAATAGTTTCGATGAGAAAACCAAATGGTTAAAATTCAGAGCAATCACCCGAGAACCTGGGAGAGTCAGTTTAAATCAACCCACCAACCATCGGTATATATTACAGTCTGAAAATATTAATACCTGATAATCTGCATAAAAAATTTCAGATGGGTGCTAGTTTAAGTAAGCAAACTTTTCATCAATGCACTTTTTAACCAAAAAAGGTAATTTCTTCAGCACAAACCATTAAATCATTCACGTGTTTGCTCTTGCGATGGATGGTTGTAGCCGGAGACCTGCGGAGTAATTAGGTCTGTTCGCGTACTTTCAGTCACTGAATTTTACTGAATTTTCCTGAATCATGTGGTGGGGGAAATTCAGCGAAAGTATGAAAACGCTCTCATTGCATTTCCTGAAAATTTTCAAATAAAAGTGTCAGTTGTCGGCTTTTGGGAGAACAATTGTGTTTACAAAGTCATCCTAAACTATATAAACTATCGCCACAAAAATATTCGTCTTTCATAATAAAATTACGCCAAAAATCGTTTGACAGTTTTCAGTATTTTTCAGTAGCTCAGACCCTACTGAAATTTCAGTATTCAGTAAAACGGAGTTCAAAAACGGCTTCATTGCAATTAATTGCAATTAATCGTAGTACGCGAACAGACCTATTTGCTTTTCTCCAAACGACCGTCTTTTTCTGGAATTGACAAAACGGGAATCATCGTGTCTTAACTGTGTGTGTGCGAGTCGTCGCATTGTTTAAGACTCTGTTATGTTTTGTGTTTATCATTAGTCTTGTGTAAAAGTTACATTGAGAAAACTAATCGAGTAAACGTTGGCTGATGCCTGCTAGTCAGTGACGCCAGGACTTTTCTGTGAAAAGCAGAAAAAACTGATAAAACCACGCAGTTATTCAGCCAAATCAAATCCTGCATAAGATTTAACGAAGCACGAGAATATTGAATAATCCTCCTCTATAATGTACAAGCCTAAATAACATTTTTTGTTACTGAAAAACAAACAACACTTCCGGTTCATTTCCTTTATAGTAATCAATCGATACAAAATATAAACATTCATTTTTTCGCTCTCGATTTACATACTGGAAAACGAACGTATGAAAATCCAACCAAACCAAACCACCGGTGAGCAATAATGAATAAATTAACAACATTGGTGGTATTTAACGGCCACACATAGTCGTAGATCAGCTGTAACTATGTCACAGTACAAACATATATGCACGTATCTATACAGTTCAATGCATGTGCCTGGAGGGATGTGCTATAGATTTGCAGATATTCGCAAGTAAAACCATAATATTTGCAATCTACTCTATGCACTCACCTATACAGTTCGTGCTACAATATTAGCTGTTGATACCAAGTTGATTGCAGTTATATGTGCACTTGTATCTATGTATGTATCTTAAGCGATCGATAACAATAATAAATTTTTGGACGACTTTTACTTGCTCCAAAATTTGTATGTTACTGCATTATGAAATGGAAATGATGATGGAGAAAAGTTCTAATAAAACTGTCAGACAGACGGACAGACGGACAGACGGACAGACAGCCAGTGGTATACATACGTATGTACATGTACATATATCTACGGCAAAATATAGATAAACGGCTTGTGGAATACTGCCGATAGAATAACGAACCAAGTGTTAAACTGGCAAAAGAGGCGAGAAGTCAGTCAGCTGTAGAGTGGCAGTTGCATTAGTGACTGAATTATGAAAAAGGAAAACTGATGATGCTAAAATGCATATGGTTGAAATATGCAGGTGTAATCATATGTGGAAGTTCGTAGTCAGGATATATGTATATGCAGTCGAGGCATAAATGCAAGAAGGTATATATTTTCGTACATTTATATGGATACGACAAGTTTTCGACAGGAATTTTCCCGAGCAAACTACATTAGAACGATTGTGAGTCCGCAGAGTGGCAAGAATTAGATTGGTGACTGAATGATTTACACTAATTCAATTTTAATGTGAGAAATATTTATTAAAACAATAATGGAATTGAATTGATGGATTGTAAAAATGTAGGAAGTTTGGAAATCGCTTCGCAAAATCAGTTTTTACTAATTGATTTTAATATGAACTACGAATTGATAGTGTTTCGGAAATTTTAATGACTAAGTAGATTTTAAACGTGTAAATTTGATGATTAGTTTGTGTTTTTGAAACTATTCTCTTATTCTCATTTCAATGCTATGATTAAAATCCAACATTTGATGCGCTGAGCTAAAGAACTAAGAACGAAAAGTAAGAATCTCTTTTAGGCAGACTCAAAGCGATCTACAGGATAGTGATTAGTTAACTCCATGTAACATAGTGCATTATTTATGGCCCCATACGCCATGTACATAGTTGTATACAGGGTATGATCAATAAGTAGTAGGACTGAATGTCTGTAGTGCCAACGGAGCGGTGGAGAGTGGTCGAACCACTTAGGGTTGGTAGTGTGGAGCCTTCCGAAGAGATCGATATTTTTCCCAGTCGCCTGCGAGCAAGGATAGAGAAAGTACGTCGATTTTTGTGAGCCTATGTTAACAAGTATTGTCGCGATCTAAGATGGAGAAAAATCTCCATTTCGACGTGAATAAGGATGATTGCGACAGAATAACGCAAGAAATGTGTAAGGCGAATGTAACAAATGGCAACGGAGTCAATGAAAGCTCACTCATAAATTCGCATAAAAACGGATCTTAAATATATAGATATATATACATATATATATATATATATATATATATATATATATATATATATATATATATATATATATATATATATATATCTATATATATATCTATATATATTTATATATATATATCTATATATATATCTATATATATTTATATATATATATATATATATATATATATATATATATATATATATATATATATATATGTGTGAACTGTATATGCTCTTCATAATACGGAGACCACATCAAGCATTTAAACTCTAGAATCGGGCGAACCAGAGAGCAGGGTAGGATTTTTGTCTTTTTAAGAAGCCAAGTACACAGTTGGTTTTTATTATTTTAGAGGCAATGTGGTCATTAAAAGTAAAAACAGAATTTAATAGCAATCCTAAGCGACGAATTTTATTAGAACGGGTTATCAGAGTGTAATTTAAAGAGTCATTGAAATTAATAGGACAAGATTTTTCTGAGAAAGAGATCACTGAGCATTTACCAATATTTAGTGAAAGTAAGCTTAGAGCGCATCAATTAGAAAAATTTGATACATTGTGTTATCAAATATCAAGTGTTGATATTGTATTAAATTTAGATTGCGTCGTCAGCGTAAAGTAAAATGGAGAGCCCTTGAGCAGAGGTGATCAGATCATTAATATAAATAGCAAAAAAAAAATGGGGCCAAGGTCCCTTGTGGATTACTTGATGTACCAATAATGTCAGTGGATAGACTCTGCTTGCGATTTGAGAGTTAAGATTTAACCCAGTCAATAAACTTACTAGGGAATTCAAGCAGATGCAATTTACATATAAGAATGTCATGATCCAGCTTATCGAAAGCCTTCGTGAGGTTGGTATAAATGCAATGAACTTGTTTCCTTTTTCCGCTTGTAGAGATAACTAGATTCGCAACCCAACGGGAAAAATAATGGTAACGGATATATTCGGTAAGCATTTCGCGTAATGCGTGTAAGCATTACCGGACCATTACGTGTTGTTTCTTTTTAACATTGCATGTCCTAGGCTGGGAAGATTTATACAAGGGGAAACTCATGCTTTTAGCTCTATAGCTTTATGTATAAGAGCTTTTTGGAAAGTACGACATCGTATTGTCGCATTTCCGTCATCTACGGTGAATACAAATTAAAGCTTTGGCCGGCAGCTGATCGTATCTCAGCATGTGTGGTTTTTGCATACTAAGTGATTGTGACGCTCATTGGAAATTCCAATAGCGCATGCTCTTTGCTAGGTATCATTGCTAGGGGGATTCATGCATTGTACTTACCTGTGACATAGCTTAAGAACTATATATAGCTCGGAAAGTACGTGAATTGCAATACAATTGCGAGAAGTAGATAGCAATATCCAAGTCCAAGTTGGAAAAAGACACAAAGTACCCCACCAACAAAGTACCCCACCAACACCTGCTACGATCAAATTCGTTTCTCATTCCCACTAGGCAATATACATGTGCTTTGCCAAAAAGACTATTTTAACTAATGGCGATTTATGCAATATTGATTTTCTCAAAACATTTTCTCAGTACTAAAATGGTAAGCAATAAGGTAGTTAGTGCGGAATACTACTTTTGATGCCATTTGGCGAGTAAAAGGAATATCTCCGACACTTTTATGCAACCAAATACAGGGAATTCCGTTTGTTGCCAGTGAATGTTCGCTGCGCTTATTGTTTCTTGATGGGATAATACGCACGCCAACACACTCTCACCTATCAGCTCACACGGATATATACATTCTCACCTGTCGTTTGTCAGTATGCTTTTCTCACTTTCGGATGTGATAAACTGAACTTATTTTGGTTTTGTCTCTTTTTACGTGCCAGCTGATGGTAAATCCTTCACTCCCTGCCAATCTCTTCCATCAATAAAACACGTACTTTCAGGCCCCTGCCTGTGATTTGAAATGCTCCGAAATTTTCATCTTTCCGCTTTATATAGCAGACTACCCATAACCGATGTATGCTCGCAAGTTCTTTTCCCCTTGTTTCTGGGAGTGATCTTCATTGGCCAGTCTTGGACTTATAACATATGAGCTTTCTCCCTTGCAGCATTCCCCATGCTCCAAGTCATGTATACGAGTATATTTTATAATTGCTGGAAAATAGCTTTGGAAATCGGAAATTCGCATTACTAGCATTGTTTGATTCATGCATTACGCCAGAATACCTTACGGCGATTCCCGTTGGGAAGTTCTAAAAGGTTAGTGGTGGTAGATTTACATTTAGTAAAACCATGCTGGCAAGGCGAGATTAATGACTTAGGGTGAAAATATAACACCTCGGTAAGTAGAGTTTAAAAATCTTGGCGACGCATGGTAATTTGGGGATTGGTCTTTAGTTGTGCACGCCTTCTTTGCCACCTTTTTTGTGGATCGGAGTTAGGGAAGAATATTTCCATAAGTTAAGATAAATTTCAGTGGAAAGCGATATATTAAAAAGATGAGCCAAGAGTGGAGAGAAGAAATTGGCGCAACGCTTAAGCACTATGGTTTGTAAACTATCGAGTCAGGGGTAAAAACAAGACGAGATATGTGTATATGCGTGAAGATAGTGACAACGTCGATGTATAGGTCTTTCATTCCCAATGTTGTTTTAGGGGTATCCATCAGTTAATTGAAATTACCCAACGGGAATCGCGGTAATGTATGCTGGCGTAATGCATGAATCAAACAATGCTGGTAATGCACATTTCCGATTTCCAAAGCTATTTTCCAGCAATTATAAGATATACTCGTAAACATGACTTGGAGCATGGAAAATGCTGCAAGGGAGAAAGCTCATATGTTATAAGTCCAAGACTGGCCAATGAAATTCACTCGCAGAAACAAGGGGAAAAGAACTTGCGAGCATACATCGGTTATGGGTAGTCTGCTATATAAAGCGGAAAGATGAAAATTTCGAAGCATTTCAAATCATCACGCACGGGTAAGTAAAATGTATGAAGACAATTCCCCCTAGTAGCAAAGAGCATGTGCTATTGGAATTTCCAATGAGCGTCAGCATACAAAAACCACAGATGCACAGATACGCTCGGCCGCCGGCCAAAGCTTTCATTCATATTGAGGCGTATAAATGCGAGAATACGATGTCGTACTTTCCAAAAAGCTCTTATACGTAAAGCTATAGAGCTAAAAGCATGAGTTTCCCCTTGTTTAAATCTTCCCAGCCTAGGACATGCAATGTTAAAAAGAAACAACGCGTAATGGTCCGGTAATGCTTACACGCATTACGCGAAATGCTTACCGAATATATCCGTAAGCATTATTTTTCCCGTTGGGTAGTTTTATTGAGGTCGCAGAGAGATATTTCATACGCAGATTGGAAGTAATCTGCAAATAAATTACAGATTGCTTGCGAGTTATTAATGACCATACCGTCAGATATAAAAGAGCTAGGGTATCTATCCGTCATGAGGCCTTTTTAGTTTACAAAATTCCAAAAACCTTTAGGATGGCTTATGAAAAACTAGCTAAACTCATGCATATAATTGGAGTAGGCAGAAAAAAGTTTCAGAGACGAATCTATTTCGTAATTCCTCATAAACTTCATAGTCATCATTTAGACGCGACGATATGTACTTATTAAACGCCTTGATTCTCAAATTCTTGAAATTGATTAAGTTTTGTTTGATCCATGAAAAGCGTTTTAATGGTACAGAGTTAGTGAAAGCCACACAGCGGCCAAAACAACCGAATAACCAAACGAAAGCTTATGGTAGCAAAGTTTACAGGCTGCCTCCACTAGCAATTTCCCATTGCATGAAATTTGAAATTGCCAGTGGAGGCAGCCTATGGTATGCAATATTTTATGGTCTGCCATAAATGGTAGGCAATATGGTATGCAATTTGCTCGGCAATCTGCCTTGGAATATTTTGACAGTTCTTGGTTTCAAAATGGCGCTGAACCATGGGAATGCTTTATTTCTTATAAGAAGATGTAGGTATTTTGAATTTAAAGGGATTTTTAGATGTCGTTGAGCAATGAAATGGTGGGAAATTGCGAAAAAATCGAATTTGCATTTCAAATAACTCCTTAAGAGCATTTGACGCTCAGATACAGCGCACAACCTTCCCGCTCAGAGGTATTTTCGAAATGAAATTGCATGCCATGAAATTCCCCACGCACAGATGGCATACCATAAATTTGACAGTCGTTGCAATCGGAAATTGCAGAGAAAATTGCTAATCGAGTCCCGGTGTTACGCCAGATTCATTCGCAACCGAAGACCGGTCGCATTCGGTCAGTAATTTACTCAGCGTATCAAAGTCGACTTTCTTGAAGTGAAAGTTATAAAGATTAATAAAGTAAGACTCAGTTAATATATCGTCATTAATTTGAAAATTGATATGTGAGGAAGTCGTCGAAAAAATCAAATTCAAAAGTCGTCCGTTTGAATTGTAGATACAGTTGATCTGCTTTATTCCAGTTGAAAGAATGGCGTCAATGAATTAACTTTCTTGTTGATTTTTGGACGAAGGAAGATAGTGTTCATTATCGTCAGAGAGTCGCCACTGTACATGAGGTAAATTGAAATCTTCCATAAGATTGAGACCGTCTGTCAGCTCCATTATGCGGCATATATATATTCGGTGAAGTTATACGCCAAGTCATGCCTAGTACTATACTCTTCGCGAAACGAATTCAACGGTCAAATCCCATACAAAAAGAGCTTTACTGACGAATTGAAAAGCTCTTTTTGTATGGGGTTCGACCGTTGAATTCGTTTCGCGAAGAGTATAGTACTAGGCATCATATGTGAAATTTGGTGCGGACAGTGGGATGTATAGTATCGACACGAAAATTTTTCTTTGATGAAGGTTTAGTGTGATACAGACGTATTCAAGGTTACTAGGTATATCAAGTCGAGATACTGGCTGTTCCTGACGGACAGAGCACCACCGCAGCCACGAGCATCCCGGCAATCAAGATGGCGATCACGAAAAAAAAAAACAAAAAAGTTCTGTCTAATAGTTCTGCATCGTTGATGATGCTACTTTTTGAATGTGGCGTTTTGAACAAAGGTGATTTTCTGTTTTTACTTGAAAGGTTTTTTCTTGTAGAAAGAAGTGTAACTTAGGAAAAAGCAGATGATGGAGTTTGCCAGTTAGTCCAGCGAGCAATACCTTTTCAAAGGCTTTGGCCACGTCGAACATAACCAGGTCTGGGAATGTCTTCTATTGAATCCTTGCCTTATGTGTTTCACTACTCTAATTAGTTGTAGTTCGGCAGGATGTTGAGGCTTGAAGATGATTTGTTCTCCAGGTTGTACTGTCTTCTTGATACGCAGCAGGAAAATGAGTTCCGCCAGTTTTGCCACAGATGAAATAAAGCTTATAGGTCTCCAGTTTTGAGGGAAAGATAGATCTTTGCAATGCTTGTGGATCACTAGAATTGAATAGAATGACTCATTTCCAACAGTTTGGATAGTTTTTAATCGGAGGATTGCACTTATAATATCAGTGATTTTTCAAAGGATATTATTAGAAAGGTTGGAGAGGTTAAAGTTTCTACTTCCTGCAAGTTGGTGAGTTGGTTTGCACTTCAAGTGCGTTAGCAAATGCTTCGATTTCACCAGTGTTGCTGAATTTAAGGTCATTGTACTACGAATGCAAGATATGCTATGTTTTGCTTTAGTACTGAGCTATTTGAACAATCTCTACAATGAGTTGCTTTAAGGTTCAATGCTCCGCATGAACAGCTCCCATTGTTCGTTTCTGAGTTGATCAGTTTAGATGCGTATGACATTTTGTTCGACTATTTGCTTCTAATCGTAGCGTAGGATCTCCTGTGTCTTAGCGATTCTTTAAATCAGATTTCTCCTTCTAATGATAATCTTTCAAAATTATGGTTGTCTTTAATTATAGGTTTGAGTGAGCATTTATAATATTGTTACATTCTTGGTTAGAATCTCTATTGACTCTTCTAGATCACTAGTTGTTACAAGCTCTTTTACGCTACTTTCATTAGCAATGATGACACGGAATGCTCGCTAATTAGTTGAAGATTTTTCTTTTATGGAAACGGCAATGAAAACGTCATCAATTTAAAAAAGAGCTGACTTATGGCCCGAAGGAAGTTTGCCAAGAACATTAAACTGGATGCTTTGGGGAATGTTATCAATAAGATCAAAATATGACTGTGCATCGAACCATTGAGTGGGTCATCCGGTAAATGCAGGTAGGATGGGGACCCTTCCATGTATTTGTACAGCTCTTTTCCAGCAAGATTGTTTTTTAACGGTCCGAGTAACGATTGTGTGCATTTAGTTAACTTCCTAACAAATGGGGCCTTCGAAGAGTGCGAAAACTCGAAGAGCGTACAAAGATCTTCCGGTAAGTACCATACGCTAGGCGGTCTACATGCAGTGATAGCCATAAAATTTAGATAGTTTGCTTACACTTTAACCTTTTTGTGTTTGATGTCCATAAGAGTTGGAATGTTTAGAACATGGTAATCTACATTCCTCCTTATAGGATTGCTGTAGTTCCTCTCCTATCAGTTAGTCTATCATTTCATAGTTGGGGACTTGGAGCTATCTACCCGGTTTATGAAGGGTCTCCTGCATGCGAAAGATGTCACTCCGGTCATTGCTAAGGAATTTTAGCTAATTTTTTAAGGAATTTTTTTTTGCATAATCGAATTCACATTCCAACTATTACTAATATAAAATACTAATCGTATATAGAAATGCGGTTGCCTTTCAGTTATTGTGAGATGGAAGAGCGGATACTGAAAAATACTGAGCAACAAATGTGCCCTGTACCATTTTAGCCATCATGTCCATCATCATCGAATGAAGTTGAAGCTGTATGATGGCCACAACTTATTCTATTTGTTCTGGGAGATTTAGAAGAGGTTTATAATTAGTTGGAGTTTTGGTATGTTTTAAGAAGTGGTTGATGGTTGAAGAGTGCCCGGGTTGTCTTGAGTTTTTAGCGCAAAGGTTTTGTTGATATTTTTGGAGGGTTTAGATACAACCTCCATAGTTTCTCGCCCTCACAATTGACACATTCTGGTTTTTACTCTGCGACGTAACTGTCCGAATGCTGGCTCGGAGTTTTAAAAATTTAACTATTCCATATTAGACGGATAGATTTAAGATAGACAGAGCTCTGCCCTCTTTTTGTTTGTAACGTTCAACTTACAATAAAATTTGTAATGTTCAAATATTAGTTAGAAAAAAAGCAAATACACTATAGAGTGAGAAACTTTAGTCAGCTGAAGTCAAATGAATATATTCGCAGCCAGGAAAGATTACAAGAATATATTTTAAGTAAGCTTCTGCTATGAAATGATGCCCTATCCAGTCAGTAAAAAAAACTAATGCTAAGGAGTAAATATTTAGTCATATTTCATTTCAATAGATCATCAGCTTGCTAGATAACTAGAGCAATTTAGTATTTCATTATTTTAGAGCACTACTTTTCATAAGCGCACTTTTATTAGCTTAGAGATAATGACAAATTGAAATTATTTAATAAATACACTATGAGAATCATAGCTGCTTTTGAAACTTGTTTGAAAGTGAAGGCATGCTTTGCTAATGGCCTTTTTAGTGGCAGTAATTTAGATAACAATAATTAATTTTCACACACACAAATAAATTGATTAATGTATTCGAATAAAATTTTCATCAAATAATTTCAGAGCACTCTCTCGTAAAATCCGACCTCATTTAGTTGCTGAAGGAGTCAAATCGTACATAGATCGGGCTCAACGAGCCCAAGCTCAAGCACAACAAAAACAGCCTAACATGGAGTTTTTACGCGGTGTCTATGCGTTTATGCAAGTGAGTAGATCATCGGTGAGTGTCAACTTTTATACTAATTACCATACTAATCCAAATGTTTTTTTTTTTGTTTCGTTTTCCTCTTCACCGCGCTGTGTGAGAGACCGAAAAAAAACTAAACAAAGTAAAATATCCTACGGATATTGGCAACGATTCGCACTAACCAATGATGTATTTGATCGAAACCGATGTGCCGAACAGAAAAATTTAAATAGAAACCAACAACAACCAAGACAACCGATCACATCATTTCATGACCATATACAACTTACATATTAATATCACTGTTGCTCACTCGGTTTTGTTTTGATTTTCATTGAAATAATTTTGGGTCTCAGTCAGAACTAGGCAACCAAATAAATAAAACACCATTCCAAAATAAAAATTACATTTGTTTCCACCACTACTAATGCAGAATCAACATTCAATAAAACATTTACAACAAACAGTACTAACCTTGCTCACTATTGTGCTGTGCTAAATAGGACAATAATAAGAATTGGAAGCATCATATCAAAAAACAAAAACAAAAGGAAAACGAAAACGATAAGTCTAGCGGCAAAGCAGTGTGACCATCATCAGATTCATCATGCCCATGACAATCAAGTCGATTGTCCGATCAAACCAAACACAATTTGATGCGATACGATTGTGTTCGATTTAGATTCACTCACACTCACGCACTCGAAAATCGATCGATTGATCGATTTGTGATAGCAAAAATAAGCAAATAAAACAATGAACGATACGAACTAGCGAACTTAATTGAGCACCACAAAACCAATATAGCTCAGCAACGTCCTGGACTCAAATTTGTTGAGGCATTCCTCGTACTAAAAGTGTGATAGATAGAATCGAAAATAGAGAAAATTGAAAAATGGTAAATGAACATACTAGTATTGCTATTGATTCGTAGCTACGTTGTAAGTAAACAGATTTAAGACTTGATACTAATAAATTGTGATTGAAAACTGCTTTCGATCTTCTTGGCCATCATTTTCGAATGGCGATTGATTTTTGTTACGTTGTTGAGGAACAGCGATCGATATTTTATTTGCCTACGAATCAACGTAATTTTTCTTTTTTGATCGAACTTTGTTGAATTTATAGATGTTTTCGAATAAATCTACAATAAATGGAGTGTGTTTGAAGTGCTGGGATTAATTTCTATTAATTTGGCTTATCATTGAATATTCATTTCCAATTTCGCATGGATATTACTGTCCAAATGTAATTATCGACCAGTGCTACAAATCCACTTTTTTATTGTCATTATCTAAATACCAAAAATAAGATTTTAGTGAGCACATGGGCCCAATCATGTTTTAATTCAAACGAATGCATTGCATTTCAAACGATTTTCCTTACAATCTAGCGATTTTATTGTTTTGCGTGCCCCCATAATTCAGAGACTTCATTTGAAATTTCGATAATTTTGCAAAATACCACTACTTACACACAGTTTCGCTCACACTTAGAGACACAAAGCAACTGCATAGCATAGCGATTCATTTTCACGACACCACTAATTTATCATTTCCGTATTGCATTTTCGACTATCACGTTATCAATATGCATTTTGACTGCCACCACGACTATCTCACCAAACGTTCCAATTAGCTTAACCTAGATGCCCCGAACTGCAATAGTTGCATCCACTAGCGTAGCAAACCAATTCAACACTACATTCAACAGACAAGCAAACACTTGCACATCTACCAACATAATTACGTACTGAACCAACCTCAGAAATTTCAATTAATCATCCACAATTTTCACCAAACACTACAATTCTTAGTTTTCCACCAAAAAAAAAAACAATATGAATAACCGAATGCTATTGCTTTTAATAATATTTTCAAGCAGGTAAGCGATGTCGTAAGCGTTGCATCGCGCGACGTTAGTGCAAAACGAACACAAGTCATAATTGACCGGTATAGAAATACACGAAATTACACAGTAAGAAGCTTTTTTAATCAAGTATTTTCGCTACCGTTTCGTTCGTTTTTTTCAGTTCCTTTTCGTTGAGAGAGTTCTAAAAAGTAAATTCGAAATGATCAATAAATAATTTACATTCGAATTGATCGATTTGGTTCATTAACGTTGATTTTCTTTGAAGCATTGAAACTATCTTCACTATCACCACCACTACTACTATCGCTTACTTTCACCAAGCTCCTCACCAGCTTTTCTTGCATTCATATCAATCTCACTATCAATCGCTCACTCACTGCATCATGTTGTATATAGCGGGTATAATGATAATATAATAATGGTACAATTGCATAACTAGTATCTATCACATAAATAGTATCTACAACTTGTACTTACTATATCACTTATGTAATTTTGTTTTGTAAATTATATTTTGATTGATTTTTTGTATTATCCTATTATTAGACTCCGGAATTATTAAGTTTTTCAACAACTTTTTATTTCTATTTCAACCTGTTTTTGATAATTAATTCACTCCTCCTCTGTAAATTTACATTAAAAGTCTTTGTAAATTCAATCCTGTATAGTTCGTAGTCGATTTTTTTCATCGTCCGTGTATATAGTTCTTGTAGATCCCCATATGTTCTGGAATGTGTTTTTCGTAAATTCAAATCTTGCTGCTATTTTATCAAAATGGAAAAAATTAAGAAAACTAATGAAAACGATTGTTTCGATAAGGATGAAATATTTTTTTACTCGGGGCTAATTCAAAGACGACAATAAATTTAAGAGGCGGGTAGTTGACATGTGAAAGGGATATTAATTGATAAAAAAAGCGTATCGTTTCAAGGACTAAAACATAGGTTTTTCAGAAAATTAGTAAAACAATGACGAGATAAAATATGGAATATAAGCTCATTAACAATTTTTCCCCTTCGATAATTTAGACAGGATCTTTCAACACACGTTCTTCTTTCAACTCATAGAAATTTTGCTTCCGATCAGAATAGTTTTACTTGTTACGAAAATTTGACGATAATGTTTTGGAACATCGAACTGCTACTTATAAATTTTTTACAATGGTCAAAATGTTGAGCCATTCCAAAGTTACACTCGGGACCATTGGATAACTATGAAGCTCTTGAATTGTTTATAGATCTTTCAAGGGAATGAAACCTCTTAAGTTTCATGTGAAAAAAATGAGAGAGTCACGGAATTCTAAAATTCAGGTCACCAGTCAAACGAACGATTTCGAATTCGAAAAGCTTTTCACGTAATCATAAAATATATTCGTTAATCGTTAAATATTGCCAAGAGATCCCGAACATTTTGAACATCATTTGTTTGCTAAATTTTCAACTTGGCATTTCATTCTCAAAAAACTTGAAAAACATTGTTGTTTGTCCGAATTATAAACAAAAATCTTTCTCCAGCAAGTTTCATCATTTAGTCAATTATAATGAAAGTTCTTTAACATAAATACTACAGTAAAACTTAACACCCAGTGCCGGGCAGTAAAAAAATTGTAAAAAATTGATATTTCCAAACACGCTTCGGAGATCGATGATGTGAATGAGGTTTTCAACTCAATTGTCTTCTTTTCCCTTTTACAATTACAAGTATGAAAACATTTTCCAAACACGTTTAAAAAAAAACATATGCCTTACGGAAGTAGACTATGCAGGGCTCAGAATTAGGAATTAGGTTATTATCTTGAAACTTTTGTTTAAGTTGAATTTATACCTATAACTGTCAGAGAAATTTTTACAACGTGTTAGCTAAGATATAATGCAAAGGTTGAAATTAGAAAATTTTCAGTTTTCGTTGGTTTTAAATTATAAAAAGAAAGATTGTTCTATGTGTGGATATACTTATACAAATCGTCGCAATCCTTTAAACACAAGGCTACACACCGCATCTTGACATTTGGCCTTCCAACAGTGTCGAGACCACGACGACTAGCACCTGGTAAGCTCCTGGTGCCTTAGGAAGAATTCGATTTCTTGCTACAGTAGGGTATATGCCCCCTTCAGTCAGCAACTGGTCTTCTTCACTGCAACTGGTCTTCGTAACGCTAATGGAGAATGGCGTCTTCGCGGTGAATATAACGTCTTAACACCATAACCGTTCCGAATATATATCAGATTCCCATTATCCAAGTCTTTTGTCATGAACTACACAACAAAACTATCTTCTCCATCATAGACCTGACTAAGGCCTACCATCAAATTCCAGTCGAGCCGAATGATATCCTTAAGACCGCCATCTCCACACCTTTTGAACACTTTGAATTCACCCGCATGACCTTCGGGCTGTGCAATACGGCACAATCGTTCCAACGGTTTATCCACGAAGTCCTACACAGACTGAAATTCCGTTTTATTTACCTTGACGACATTTTGGTAGCTTCGACCTCCAAAGAGGAGCACCTTGTTCAGTTAGAACAAATTTACAAAGCATTTGCGGAATATGTTCTCATAATTAACTTGGAGAAATGCCATTTCCTTAGACCTTCAGTTAAATTCTTAATTCCTCCTCAGATTGGGTTGAGGCAATCTCTTCAGCTAAACTCCCCAAGACGTTTAAATACCTGAAGTGAATTTTCGGGGATCGTTGTCAATTTATATCGTCGCTTTCCTAATCACACAGCTGAGGTGCAGCAACCACTCAACGCTTACCTTTGCGGCGCTTAAAAGATGGTGCTAAATCAATCGACTGGTCAACTGAAGCTACCAAAGCTTTCGAACAAGGCGAGAGTGGCTTAACAGAAGCCAACACAACACCGATAGATATCACACAACAGCGAAGATATTAATCTTCAGGCAACTCAAATCTTACTCTCACGTCTTTGTTAGAGTCGATTCTGTTCGTTCACCGCTCCTTCCACCGCATGACAGTCCGGACATGCAAACTACTTCAAGCTGGAGATCAGGAACAAACCCGCCAATATTTCAATTAACAGGCTCAAGCCCTGTTACATGTCATCCTTCACAGAACCTGTCAAAAAACCTCCCAAGAAGCAGACATATAAAACACTACCCACATCATTACTGTCTTCAGCTAAAACGTTGGCAGGGGAGACAAACACTGGACACTACATTAAATTACTTGTAAAAGCTAGACTAAGTTGAAAATATAGAGAACTATATTAAGAGCTGTCAGTGATACCAATAAATTACATTTGTTATTATTTCAATAAAGCTTAGAATAAAATGGAATAAGGAATTCCTTTATCTAAACATAGCCAGTTGTATTAAATCGTGGAACATTCAAAGTACTGCTTTCTTCGAAGTATACTAATTCTCTAAATATGTAAGTATGTCCAGTAACTATTGATGACCTGAATAAGTTTTCGACTTTGTTTGTGAAAAATAATGCTTCGTTTTTTTTAACAAAATAGTTAAGGTCTGTTCATCCCAAGCCACAACCTTTTCTTATCTCTTTGGTAGCAGGTGAAACCATGTCATTTTTTTGTGGTATCCACTAAAGAATCCTTTCATCAGAATTCGCAGCCGGGTCATGTGTCATCGATCAGAGCAAGTGGTAAGCAGAAGGAGCAAAGCAATATGGCGGGTGGGATGTGACTTTTCATTTAAGCGTTGCAAAGTAGGTTTGGGCCGAGCCAAATGTGGCCGAGCGTTATCATGCTCCAAAATAACTTTTTCGTGTCTTTTGTCGTATTACGGCAGTTTTTTCTTTATTGCTCGACTCAAGCGCATCAGTTGTAGTCGATAACAATCTCCTGTGATGATGTCGTTTGGTTTGAAGAGCTCATAATAAAGCACAAATATAGAGCATGATTTTAAAACCATAGACATTTGACTTTACTGTCGATGCAGTTGGATGGCCGGTATTGACTCACATTTTTCTACGCTTTGCATTATCTTAGTGTACCAACTTTTCATCAGCACGATGGAAAAAACTTTTTCGTTTCTTGCTGCTAAAGCAGCTGTTCGCGCTTGGAAAAACCTCCTTTAACGTCTCGCGACTTCAATGCGTACGGCAGTCGATTTCTTCGCTTTTGAATAATTTATAACACTTTTGAGCGCTTGGCAGTTGATATGTGTATATTCACCGCAATCGACACAATTGTTGACCAACTCAAACCAAGGTCATCCCAGATAGGAATTAAAAAACCTGTTTTGAATTTTCCAACTTGAAGTCCCTTTTCTTATTTCTACAAAAGTCACATTTTCCACGTCTTGTTTAATAAAAAATACTATTAACTTTTGTTTAGTTTAAAGAATTTTCGGTTGAATATGGAATAATTGTCAGACAGTGCTTAGTATATTATTATGTATGTTTAAGAAGAGTGAAAATCGGCAACAGTTATTCATGAAATCCAAATCGCTTAAAATTTTCGGCTGACTCTAGGCTGGCCTAATATGTTACTAACGTATAAGATGTAGGATGCATATGATATATTCTATAAACTTGTTGGGCTGGGCGTTGCTGTGGTGGGAGTAGTTTTGCGAAAGCTACAAAAGTATAGGAAAGAATAGCAAAAACTGATGTCTCAGTAGTAGAGGTACTTGTTTACCTGAAAATGCCATGTCAAAAACAAGAATGGAGGCTACGTTATCAGCGAAATTGATGTCATTTTCCGAACATGCAGGAGCTAGGGACCCCACGGGCACTCAAGCTTACCCAAAACGAAAATTGTCCCTTTACCTCGAGTCGATACGAAAGCGTCCCTTAGCAAACGCGAAATTTCTGCCGCAGTTGCAAAACCTTACGACTAAAATTACACGCACACTATGTAGACTCGTCATAGTCATCATTGGCACTACAACGGGGGTCCGGTCTTGGCCTCCGTCAACAGTTTTTTACATAAGTCCCGATCCCGAGCCGATGTCATCCAATTGGGCACCCCTCAACTCCGAGCGTTCTGCTAATTGCCATCCCTTTTTTCAATTGCCAGAGAAGGTCTCCCGCGTTGTCGTTTGCCGTAGAATCTGCCGCAAAGAGTTTTTCGAGCCAGATTCGCTTCGCTCATTCGAGCTAGGTGTCCTACTCACTGGAGTCTACCGAGCTTTACCTTAGTAATTCTATTTACTTCTAGGTAGATAGCATACAATTCATGGTTGTAGCGTCTCCGGAATCGCCCTTCTTCACATATGGGGCCAACGATTCTCCTAAAAACTTTCCTCTCGAACGCGCATAAGAGGTCAGACTGCCTTTTGCTGAGCACTTAAGTCTTGGATCCATACGTGAGTACTAGTAAGACCATTGATCTGGTACAACAGAAGCTTTGATGTTCGGGTGCGATTTCGCGATTTGAAGAGCGTTGACAGACTGTAGTAGGCTTTGTTGGATTTTAGCAGCCAACCACGTATTTCTTTTTAAATGCTGTTATCGGCTATTACAATTTACCCAAGGTAGTTGAAAGATGGCACAACTTCAAATTCATGCTCAACTACCCTGAAGGTTTGACCAACTCTAGGTGTTCTTCCTGCAGATGCTCCCACCATGTACTTAATATTTCCTTCACTTATGTGCAGCCCCAGTTTTTATACTGCTCGCTCTGTCTGGACGTACAGCTAGCTCTGATCTTTCAGTTATGTCTATACCATCTACAAAAGCCAGTATCTAGGTGGACTTGGTGACGATACTCTCGTTGACGTACCAGAGTCTCGGATTGCTTTCTCCAACGCCAGGTTGAAGAGTTGGCAGACCAGACCATACCATTGTCGGAACACATTAAAGACGTTAAACGGTCTGGATAGCAATCAAACAATGGATTGCTTTTTTAAATTAACTTGGCTAGTTACATAGTCATGGTCAACCTACACAATCGTATCAGTTTGTTTGGGATGCCGAATTCTCTCATGGCTTGATACAGTTCTGTCCTGGTTATGGTATTATAAGCGGGCTTAAAGTCTATAAATAGATGGTACAGTAGAAAATTGAATTCCAGATATTTTTCCATCGCCTGCCTGAGAGTAAAGATCTGATCAATTGTTGTTTGCCTGGGATGAAGCCACATTTATATTGTCCAATGATGGCTTTAGCGTATAGGGCTTCCGTTCTTGCAGGATAGAGGTACTCAGCAATGTTATACCCCTATAGTTGCTGCACAAAGTTGCATCTCCTTTCTTACGGATGGGGCATATTATACCTTTGCGCCAGTCTTCTAGCATCTCTTCATGCTCACATACGTGCAACATAATTTCACGGATTGCTTGGTGTAATTGCACTACTTGACAAACAATATGACAGGTTCCATCTCCACAAAAGGATAAAAAATGTAACTGGACCGCATCGTCAGTAACACACAAATATAATCAAAGACAAGCGTGGTAACATCGTAATTGATATTAAAGCCAAATTAAAACTATAGACGAAATATGTCGAAGATATTTTCCACGATTCCCATCAGATCACAGTCGCATTACCCATCAGAGCAGAAGAAGTTAAACATGCTATCAACATCAGCAAAATTAACAAAACCGTAGGCGCAGATAAAATTCCAACTGAATTAATAAAACTAATAGATGGATACCAACTGGAAACTATAATATATCTTTTTAACACTATCTATCGTACTGGAGAAATTTCGAAAAAATGGCTTAAGTCTACCTTCATACTACTTCCGAAAAAGAATAACGCTAATGTGAAGACTACAGAGCCATCAGTCTAATGAGTCACTTATTGGAAATCCTTCTTAAAGTAATACATCTACGACTAGATAACGTGCTAAAAGAAGATGTAAGTGATACACAATTTAGCTTCAGAAATGGACTAGATACACGTGATGATTTGTTCTTATTTAAGGTTTTTTGTCAACGTTGCCTGGATATGAACGTTGATATTCATATTTGTTTCATTTACTATGCGAAAGTCTTTGACAAAGTTCATCATTATATACTGCTACGGTTCCTAGCCTATAAACAAATTAACGGGCACCTTAATCGGATCATCAAGAACTTAAATTGGAAACATATAGCAACCATCTGCGTAGAAGGTGAAGAAACCGATGAGATCCAAATCTTAAAGGGTGTCTGGCAAGGCTGCATTCTATCACCGTTATTATTCAACCTGTACTCCGAAATAACCTATAAAGAAGCCCTGGACGGTAGACCTGAAAGCGTGGCAATTAATGGCCGTATAATAAGTAATATATGTTTTACGGACGATACGGCCATAAAAACAAGCAGCATGCGTGATATGGAAATTTTAGTCGATAGACTTAACACCGTCAGCAACGACTTCGGCCTAACCATAAATGCGGCTAAAACAAAGTGTATGGTTGTCGGCAAAACACCAAATATATAAACAGAGGAGAGTTAGTCCAACAGGTTATCAGTATTCGAGAGCTTGTGTAACGGAAGCAGTCGACCATAATGTAGAAATAAAAAGGAGGATTGAAATGGCTAGGCATTCCTTTAACAATCTAAGGAAAATCTTATGTGGCAGAAGTCTACCCATCGACTAACGCTTACGTCTAGTACGATGCTACTTTTGGTCAGTGTTATTATATGGAATCCAGGCCGGGTCATTCAAGAGTTGCGATATTAACAAAATCGAAGATTTCGAAATGTCAATTGATTGCTAAAAATATCATGGACAAAACACGAAACCAACGACAATATCTTGAGGCGACTTAAAAATTAAAAAGAAAATTGCTCAACATCATCAAAGAGCGTAAGCTTAAATACTTGGGCCACAGCATGAAAAACCAGGTACACGAATAACTGCAACTCATAATACAAGAAAAAACTACCGGAAGACGATCTGCAGGAGAAAAAAGAACATTTTGGCCGAAGAACATGCATATAAAGTTTCGGTATTCATCAATAGAATTTTTCCGAGCGGCGGCACCGAAAGCTAAAATTGCCATAATGCTGTCCAATTTTCGTTAAGAACCGGCACAAAAAGGAGAGAAGAAGCATGCGGGCCCTCTATATTTAATCAGCTCAGCTGTTAAGCTCAGCTCCAGGGGCTTTATTAAATTTCAGCCAACTTATGGCTCTTTGTACTTCTTCCATGCTTAATGGCGGCAGCATAAGGTATTCTTCTAGCATTGGTGGAGTCTTTAATTTCTCGTTGAGATGATCGCTAAGCAATTCCCTAAAGTGCACTTCCCATCGCTCCAGAGTGCTTTCAGGATCGGTGGTCAGATAACCATCTTTGGCCTTACAATACGTGAAGCGTAGTGTGTAATTCGCCATGTTTCGGACCATTTGTTACAACTTCTGCGCCGGATGCGCACCTCGCTCTTTAACTCTTTCTATTTCACAGATCAGGTTTTTTCCCAGGCTGCTTTCTTCTGTCTGTGAAATATCTTCTCTGTTCTTCTGAGCTCTTTATATCCCTCCTCACGTGCACGCGTTCTATGAGGTTGCTGCATTGCCCAGTATGCAACATTCTTACGTTTTGTCGCTAGTTTGAATTCATCATGAAACCAGTCGCTCCAATCTTTGCGACTACTGCAGAGCATGGCGTCAGCAGAATTAATTAATGACAGTATTTTTAAGACGTGCCCACTTCTCATTTACGACCGGCATCCTGGTCCCAGGCCCTACTCTCCCTCCATCGAGCTCTTTGAGGGCGAGTCCTAACGCAAGACCAAAGGTGTTACTGGTATTTTCATTGCGTAAGGCAGCCGTGTTGATTCAAGTTTGGTTCGCGGAAGCAATGCTTCTACGCAAAGCAATTCGCGCTCGGAGAACCTTACTAACAAGAAAGTGGTCCGAGTCTAAAGACCGTTTTACATGAGCGGTTTCACTGCGACTCGGCAACTTAGCCGCTAGCGACTATGCGAATAAGTTAAAAACATATGATTACATGAGGTTGTTTACATGGGCCGTTTTCAGCCGTCAGCGACTGTGATAGTCGACATTAGTCACCATTTACCGAGCGTATTCGCAGCGATTTGTACATACTGGCTGGCATGGGAACCATTCACGCAAAGTGATCGAAGTTAAAATCGTATAAAATCAAACCGCTCTAGTAAAAGGAGAAAATTTCAGCAAGCGACTCAGCCGCAGTCGCTGTGAAAACGGTTGTGAAAAATACAATCGCTTAAGCTTAGTACTGTCTTCAATTTGAGCATATAACTGTCTCTAATTTCTCGTGAAATTTTCATACAAAATTTTGCTTGAAAATAAGCAACAGTTGTACTCAGTTCTTAGCATGAAAAATTGCTACGAAGTTGCTTTCGCTTTGAAACTGCAGATGGCAATGACTCGTGTCTCTAATCATTTCACGCCAATTTAGTATGTGCAGTTCATTTTTTCGAGCTAAAACGTGACATTTGGTATTTGTCTTTGGAAATTGAGTTGTGCAAATGTCTTTTCGATTGAAAATTGAAACTTTTGACATTGAATCCGTCAGGAATGAGCAGTGTCTCTGCTTTTCTCGATTGTCAAAATTTTCGCTCGAATGGATAACCAGATAATGGAGACTTGTCAAAATTTAGCTGCACGATTAACTCAGTACCAACGTTTGGTCGCTATCGACTAAAGTTTAGCACTGTCTTCGATTTCACGTAAAATTTTCATACAAAATTTCACGCAAAATGTTTCGGCGAAAATTTAGCTTGAAAATAAGCAAGAATTGTAGCTGGCCCTAACAATCTCCCATCTTCCAATGTGCTTAAAGTCGCATATGCCCCATGAGCTTATGTCAGATGAAGACTTGCATATCTTCGAAACCATAACCTAGTAAAGGTCACTTCACAAATAGTATCGCGAACAAAATACTTCTACCATAAGTGCTCTTAGCCCACTTTTGGGCTTTCTAGTCCTAGCTAAGGATAAACATTTCTAAAAAATCACAGCCAATCTATGAACTCTATTAATTTGTATTTGGTATCATTTTCCATAGAAATATAAACAATTCGTCTGCGTCTTTCTTAAAATTAATATTTTCAGAAATGTGAGTTTTCAGTCCAAGTAATTTTACCGCAAATTTTAAACGAAAATCAAATAAAAAGAATTAACACACCTAGTTTTAAATACTATACTAAGAGGCCCAGTTATACATTTTTCAGAGCATCTACGATAGAACTATACTTCTTAAGCCGCTTTTTAGAGCATTAAATGTTATGATTCAAAGAAAAGAACGATGAGCTTTATTTTTGAAGAAAAAAAAAACACCTCAAAGTGCGCATAGGTCATAATAAAAAACTGAAAAAATTCAAGAAATTATGGCTAGTTTAAAGAGAATGAACACGTTTAATTTAATTTGGCTTTCTCATATATACATTTTTGGACAGTGACATTATGAAAACGGAGCGCTCAGCGTGGGTTTGATTTTATATCTTTTTGTGATCTATTAATTTTTTGGCAGCAGTTTTTTTCCGTAATAGATCTCAAAATTAATTATGAAATTAAGTTCATTAGAGTTAAGATATTCAAAAATAGTTAACACCTGGTCCTTTATGACCTTTAACATAGGAGAAACACGCGTTTGTGTGAACTTTACTTTCCATCTGTAATTGTGTTTATTAACTGCAATTTTTGTTCTACTACATTTTGTCTCTGAAGCAGTACGCACATAGTGTTCTAATAGAACGTTTAAAGACATATTTTCATCGACTATTCTCTAAAATTGCTACAGTCAGACGAAAAAGTCTCGGTACGATGCTATCTTTTCTGCATTTACAAGAATAACTTTGATATATTACAATATTTTTTTATTTCAAAAATGAATATGTTTTCGACAACTCCTTACTTACTAAATATGATTAAAAAAAACAAACAAAAATTTTGCCACATTTTAATACAGTAATTCAATTACGCAAATAAGTCAAAATTTAACATAAAAAAGTCTCCGTACGAACGTAGAAATGAATCAAATTAAAGCTAAAAAATATTCTGTAGATGTGATTTAATATTTGGTGGCATTTCTATTAGTTTTAATGACTTCTGCCAAACGCCTGGACATTGAGTTAACAAGTTTTGATGTGATTTCCGGTCCGATTAAATTCCATTCTTCTTGTAGTTTAGCCTTAAGCTCTTATTTGCTTTTTATTGCGTGTTTCCGCACTCTGTGTTCCAATTCATCCCATAAATGCTCAATGGGATTTAAGTCGGGTGACTGCGGTGGACTGTGATGCTGCGTAGGCACGTTATACAATAGCCATTCCTTAATCACCATTGAGGTATGCTTTAGGTCATTGTCTTGCTGGAAAATGAAACCACTTTCCAAGCCCAAAGCATTGACACTTTCACGCAGACATGTTTTCAAAATATTTAGATAGTGCCACCGATCCATTGTATCATCAATAAAGTGCAGCTTTTCAACACCTGAAGCCGCCATACAACCCCACACATTCACACTACCACCACCGTGCTTAACAGTTGGGACTATAATTTTTACGTTCAGATTTTTAGATTTGCTAAAGACTTTTCCTCTGCCATCTGAGCCAAACACGTTGAATTTGCTCTCGTCCGAAAACAAAACTCGACTCCAAAAGGTAGCATCCTTATTTTCGTGGATTTTTGCAAAATATAATCGCTTCTTTCGATTAACTTTTGAAATAAAAGGCTTACGCCTAGGTTTTCGACCATGGGAGTTATTCTCTCGTAGAACATTCCTGATGGTTTCATCACTAACTGTTAGGTTGAATTCCTTTCTTACCTCGTCTGCTATTTTAGGTGCGCTGGTTCTCGGATTCTCCTTAATTTTACGCACTATTGACCGTCGGGCTGTATCACTTAGAATTTTTGGACGTCTTGAACTAGGCTTATTTTTCAATGATCCGGTTTCTCCGTACTGCTTGATGACATACGGCACACTAGGCTTCGGTTTTCCAATTATTTTCGCTATTTTGCCCATTGACTTTCCTTGGCAATACAGCTTAACGATGATTTTGCGCGTATCTAAACTGATTTTCTTACCCGTAGCCCATGGTTATGTTTTCTGAACTTGACTCAAATCTTCACGTCGCTATAACTATGCTCGCTGTACGCTAAGAGAAATGCTCAAATTTGTATTAAGTTGACGCGCGTCTAGCACTGCACTTGTTTGTATAACACGGTGTTGCCATTTATTCGTACGGAGACTTTTTTGATATAAAAATTTGAACAATTTACTTTCGTGAGTTACTATATCCTTGTGAATGGATAAATTTGAAATTTGTTTTCTGGATTTGTAATTATATTTGTAATTAAAAGGTTGTAGAAGGCATATAATTTTTTAAATTAATAATATTTTGTAATATCACAATGTTATTCTTGTAAATCAAGAAAAACCAGCATCGTACGGAGACTTTTTTGTCTGACTGTATATAATGAAAACCACCGACTAATGACCAAACCTTCTTACGAAACACAAGTTTTGTTTCAACTAGCTGCATCACCTAGTCGGTTATCATCTTTGTGTAGCGCTCTTCATTTACCGTAACGGCTTTGCCAGCTTCCGTTTCGAAGAAGAATAGGCCACTGATACTGCCACTCCAAAAACTACACCGAAAACTGTCAGTTGTTCCTGATGCATTGGCTTCTGTACAACTACGTTTTGGTTTTTCGAGTCCTAAATGCAATTTGAAAATTCAACTTTTAGGTGTTTGTTTGAGCAACTTCGCTAACTTGGAGTTTTAGCCTCATACAACTGGGGCTTAAACCAATATTTGTATATCTGACTCATTATCACCTTGGCTTTTATAAATACAGTAACCACAGCCAAAGATAATCAAATCCACTCGAAACTCAACCTCCACTGTTTCTTTGTTTCAATGACAATAACTGGCACCATGGTAGCAAACTCCGTATCCTGCATCAAACCCGTAGTGAAAGCATTTTATTTAACCTATATAATCGGCATGACCCCCATAATCTTACACTCTTCCCCACTCAATCTCGTCTAAACACTTATCTATCAACTATTTAACCTGCATAAGAGCACGCTTGCAATATTTTTATTTCCGAAAAATTAACACTTTATTTCAATACATAAATAATCAAACTCATTTAAGTAACTTAAAAGTTAAGAAAGTAACGGGGTTTATGGCTCACTAAAATTTTTACTAATTTCAAATTATTTTTTCATGCAATATAAAGAACGGTTAATAAGCAAATTTACAATCATTCATTTAAAATGGTAAATATTGAAAGTTTTCTAGCCGCTGTATTCAGTTCCGATAGCAAGGTACACCACTTTTTTATACTATGTTTTTACATCTACTCGGGCACAGTAAAATATCGACTTCGGCGAAAAGGAATGAATGAATTTTTAAAAAAAACTTCTTTCATCGAGAATCCGTCAAGCAGCAAGTAATTGAATTTTCGCAGTCATGACGGCAGAGCAGGCACGCTTATGTTTCGCTTAGTTCGAAAGTTTGTCCTGCTTTCCTGTTTCCAGAGTGTGTAGCTCTTTTTGATCTTCGCAAGATGTCGCCCCCCTTCTACCCAATCTCTTTTTCTCTTTCTAATATAGCTGTGTAGTAGATTTCGTCCCTGTCCTGCGTAGCGACTACAGAGTACCGTTCGTTTTCCTTTTGATTTTGTTATGATATGTATTATATTGATTTTCGTTTTATACAATACTCGTTAAATCAAATTTGAATTGAAATCTAAATGATATATTCATATATTATTGTCTATTTGCACTATAGCACTATATCCTATATTTTTTTCTTGCATTGATATGAATATATTTGATGGTATCGAAACACAAAACTTAGTACGCTAAAACCAGTATGAACTCACAATGCTAGAAACACCACGATAAGAATGCATCTATGAGCTGAAGTATACTGCAAATCGCTGTTCGAGACAATCAGAAAACTTATCACATAAATAATCTATACTGAGCATACTGAAAAACACATACACTTGAATGGATGACGGCAGGAAAAACCAATCTAGCAATGCTTTTAACTTAAACACACCGCTCACAGCATTCGATGCAGTACTCGCATAGAACAACTTTCAGACCGAAAACATAACTACAGCTACATGAGACAATTTACATCAAAACTAAAGAAGATTCTTGTATCAATCATCGTTTGCCACTGCAAAACAGACATCACACTTTCAAATTGTTGCATATTTGTACCTTACACAATTTTCCGAAACTGAGCACACGAAACAAAACCTACCCACCTAGCCACTTTCTCACGCACACACACAGACATGATTCAAAAATTTTGATGAATGACGAACGGCTTTTTGTAAAAGCGCAGCAAGCAACAACAAAGCAACCAGCAATCAAAATGGCTCTTTATTGTATCTGCCACTCGTATTATTATATATTATGTATTACAAGATTTCAGTACAACAACTAGATACTTCTACACGTAATTTATGCATAGAATGCGCAAAATGTGTGTGTCTGCCAATGGTAACGATATCTGCTGAATAATATCTCCTTTTAAGTTCTCACTTTAATTTTGAGTTTATTGCGTTTATTTATTTACTCCACCAAAACCACATTATCGAAATTTCATTAAAATCGCATCGAATAAGCAAGTGATAAAAAACATAAAGACCTGATCGATTTTAAGTCCGGACCGAGATCGTTGGAGTTTTGTTTTTCAATCGAAAACATAAAATATCGATACGGAAATAAGTTACAAATGATAATGATGATATTATAATTGCATAGTACTAAATGTACTGAAATAGTTCTAGATATTTACAACGACACTGAGTTGCAGCAAGAATTTGTTTTTTGTAAATAATCTAAACTGTTTTGGATTGTTGTTTTTTTTTTGTAATTATCTCTTTAAAATTTTTTTATTGTCTCGTTTTGAACTCATTTGTAAATATTTGAAGTGATATTTTTTCACATATGATTCTGAAAGTATTTTGTAAATTATAAAAAGTATCAAATTTTTGGTCAGTTTCATTCAGATTATTATCTAAATGTAAATAAGTTGAAATTCAATCAGTAGAGAATATATGGATGTGACGGACTTGATGAGTCTGATTCATTTTTTCATTATTACACAGGATTAACTTAAAGCCAACCACGTTATAATTACAAGAAACAAATCACAACCAAGTGCTAACGTCTGTACTCACATTTTTAATAATTATCTGGCTGTTTTAGTTAGGTTACATTAAAGCATATGCTTGAACGAGAACGTTCACTAGACTTTTCACCGAACTCAAGTTTACTTACTTTAGTTTATTGTTTTCACACATGGCAAAGTGAATCCTCCTAAACATTCGAGCTATCTTGTCTGTTTTACTGAAAAATATTCACTTCTAATCCTTCTGAGTTCTATGAAATCTATTTCCGAACAATCATCAATTTTGTTTATTGAAAACGATTTTCTAAAATACCCAGTAAAATTATTGTGAACATTCCTGCAAATTTAAATATGCCTTACCATTTGAAATCCGTATATTCTCTACTGTAAAAGTTGTATTTGTATGTAATATCAAAACAAACGAGTTCAATATTTTTAAAATCGCATTAACGGTTTATTTAATAAAATATATAAAAATTTCAAAACAACCACTTCTTATTCAACTAACCACATTTTCTTCTATTTCCCTCGAAAACCAAATATTTCATTGTAAACCAACCACAAAAAAATCTTGGAAAAAACCGATTCATCTCGTTTCTACACTGGAATCCAACAACTGACAGGTCAATCATATTAAAATCGATTCACCTGTATTTCGATTGCATACGAACGCAACTGTAATATTACTGATAACATTTTCAATAGCTGTGACAACACGCCAATATGTTGGCAACCCAATCGATTGTGTTCATACAAGGTAATTAAATAAATTTAAAAATTTATTGTAAATTTATTTCGATCATGTTCAGTGCTGTTGTTTTATTGCAATTGCAATATATCTCTTGCAATTTCATACAGTTTTACTGCAACATTGCATTTGAGTTTTATTTATTGCATTTTACAAAATTTGCTACTTGTTTAATCTAGCTAGAATATTTACTAAGTTAGTTTCGCTCTGTTTAGTTCTATATGCAACTGCCTACCCATATTGAACTAAGAATGAACAGGAATTTCCCTAATTCTTAATCCTGGAGATATTACTGTATGATGCAGTTTATTTTCTTTAATACGGAAAAACTGAAATACGGAAAAAACTGAAATTAAACTATGTATTTTTCACCAAACGACTAAACTCGAATCTGATAGTTTCTAAAAAAATTATATATTTTTTTGTTGAATATGCTTTGTTATGTTTTTTAAAAAGCAATTGTTGTATTTTAAATGCTTAAATATTTTTTTAAATTGCAATATATATTGCAATATATATTGCAATTGCAAATTGCAATATATATTGCAATTGCAATAAAACGATAGCACTGCCACCAGTGCTGTCGTTTTGGTGTTTCTTTGTGCAGTAAATAAAACTCCGAAGTTGCAGCAGATTGCTCTAAATTGCAGTATATTGATTATTCTCTAGGTGTATACATATGTGTACACATATAACTCTTCTTACATGCATTTAAAATACATCTATTGCTATTTGAAATTGCAATAACCAACCATATTCGACAAAATATGTATAATTTTTTTTGTAAAGATTTCAGATTCGAGCTTAGTCGTTTGGTGAAAAATACATACTATTGTTAATATCAGTTTTTTCATATTAAAGAAAATAAATAACAAAATACAGTTATATCTCCAGGATTAAAACTTGGGGAAATGCCTATTCATTCTTAGTTCAAAATGGCTAGCGGTTGCATATATAACTAAACAGAGCGAAACTAACTTATTAAATATGCTAGCTATATTAAACAAGTAGCAAATTTCGTAAAATGCAGTAGATGAAACGCAAATGCAATGTTGCAGTAAACTGCATCAAATTGCAGCAGATATGCTGCAATTGCAGTAAAACGACAGCACTGACTGCCACCAACGAGTAACAACATGCAACTACTCGCATGCTACTTATTGAAAAGTTTCATTTCAAGTAATAGCTTCCCACCTTGGGCATAAACCAACCTGATTTTGTTATGACCTTTTTAAGAAACTTCCTTTTTTTACCAATTCAACTTAGAGAATTATAACGTGAAAAAGCTCCGAAGATTTCAGCTTCAGGTGAATTTTGTAGCTCACTATATATTATCTATGACAAAAGCTTTTTGAATTTTCAAGCTCTTGGTAAAACTATCCGAAACAACGACTTTTTGCTCCCTCCGACTAAAAGCTTTTGTTTTCTCCTATTTCTCATGAAATTGTAGCATGCTTCTGTCTCTCCTGCAATTTGATTCCTCGACTAAAAACAATTTTCAATCTATTTCCAGGGACATACCAGAAGATGTTCTTAACACGTACTGTTGGATTCATTCGACATACACCGTTGTCGATGCATTCATGAAAAAACAGGGCGCCGAGGTACCATTTCCCGGCGTCTATAATTCACAAGGTCGCGGCCCGCTGACAATAAAGCACACAAAATATTACCAATGGGTCGCATTTACGTTATTCTTTCAGGTGAGTTCCCAGAGTTAAGTTATTGCATGCGATTTCAAGTAAATGATGAAGTGAGTATTTGATCAAGGGGAAGGTAGAGAGATTCTAGTGTTGAGAAAGCTGAAAGCACTCACAAAATCGCGAAAGTTAAAATAATTAATAATTTGAAGGAATAAGCGCTTTCAAGTAATAGGCAATTGATTTGAAATTAAATATCATGCTCTTGAAATTTAGAAAGATGCATTTCACTTATATTTTTTCTCGGAAACATATGATGCATTATCAGAATCTTATTGCAAGACTATTTTGTAAGCCACATTAATAATTACAGAAAGTTTCAATTAGTTGCTTGTTAATCAATTTCAACAGATAGAAAATCAAATTACTTAAAATAAAATGAATAGGAAAAACCTCTAGCGCAGCAGAACCGCTAGAAACACTAATGTTCGAAGAACAATAGAGGATTTGTGCAGATTTTGAGTGTGTATTCTACCACTAGCTACTTAAGGCCACTACCACTAGCTACTTCTCCTACTTAAGACCAATACACTCTAAGTAGTAGTAGACCTTAAACCAATTTAATTTCGATGACTGCATCGAAAGTTACAGCGTTAGAAAGCTGTTTGGGGTTGATATCCTAAATATATCCAGACCTTAGAAACTTGAAGCTTTGTTTATTTATTTTCAGTGCAAATGTTCGCGATGTGAATACTTAATGTAAGCATTTATTAATACGAAAATAACAAAAACGCCTCGAGCTGGCAATCCTTTGCTAGCACCAAAAGCCCAAAATATGCCACATCTGCCTCACGCTGAAGTCAACCTACTCTGCAAATTACGTATTGATCAAATGACAGCATTGGAAGTTATAGGGATACAAAGAAATTTAAGGTTACCACCCGCAAAAGTTTTCCAATTCCCTAGATCGTTCACTGAAAGATCACTATGTTTTGAAAATTTTACGATAAAATCGCTTACTGCAGATATGCAAGAATACAAAACAAACCAAAGCTGGCAGCCCTATCATTGTTCTTCCAACTAGATATCTACTATATATCTATATGCATATGAACTTCGTTATGATTCGATGAGTGCACTGGAATCTATACGGCAATGTGCTTTATTTTCCTGAACGATTTTTCAAAATTAAAGACACCAAAATTACCATAGCTGGCAGCTCCAACCTAATTTTCGAACCAATTTTCTACTAAACGTGGTAAGATTCAGCTACTGTGTGAATTTCGTCAAAATCTAGTGACTGAATCAGAATTTATAGGGCCAAAAGTAGTTATTTTTCTTCGTGATTTTTAAAGATGGCACCACTGGCAAAGAATTACCCAAATGGCAAAATTGCTTCTGTCAGGCCTGGTCCTACTTAAGACCAATACATTCTGTAAATTTTAACTGTATCTGAATATTGGGTCGTAAGTTTCCGTGAACACAAGTTTTTGGTGCTAAAAATATAGGTAAATTGGGGAAGGGTTGCTGTTCTTGTCCGACATGGAATTTCCAAAGTTTCACTTTAACTGTGTAGACAAAGCATAAGATTTGTCTATGAGTTGCTTTATTTTCTTAAAAGCGAAAATATTTCAGGAGAGTCGAAGGTTTTCATTTTCAGCGCCTGCCGTATATACAAAACTATACGAGTACAGTGAAACCTCTCTATATTGACCACCTACGGTTCGGGTTGATGTCGGTCAAGATACGCAGGTGGTCAGTTTAAAGAGGGGTGCTTGTTTTTCATTAAACACTATTGTCTTTTCATAGAGCATTTGCATAACAATAAAAATAACTTGGAGATTTATGAAAAAAAAACAAAATAATGCGCCTGAAGAATTATATTACATTATTTATTACCGCCATAGAAGTCATATAAACTTATTTGCTTTGCCTTCGTATAGAGTGCATTAGCTTCTATTTTATTTGTTAGCTCAAACACTGTTTTAATTAAACTTGGCTGATGAGCTCCGGCGTATCTTAGGCGTAGTTAATCAATTTAATGGCCTGCTTAGCGGCAGGTACTGGAATCACCGAACTAACTATTTGAAGATCGGCAGTTTCCTCTTCTTCGTCAGTTTGAATGCTCATAGCATCTTCTAAAATTTCTTCCTTACGATTGCCATCGAAAGAATTAAACTCATTTGAAGCTTATAAATAATCCAGAATGATTTGAGGCAAGACTGAAATTTACTTTACTTTGTCCGCATCATACAATGATGGCATTAAGTTGAAACCCGCTCGATGAAACCATTTTCTTATTGTATCTTCTGTCACCTGAATGAATCCACCTGATCGCATCTAAAGCAGTTAGTTTTCTCACCATTTCATAGGTTGTAGTATTTATCATGGAAATTAAGTGAAGCAAAATATTTTTCTGATAATGTATGATCCGATAATATTGGATAATGCCTTGGGCCAAAGACTGGAGCTCAGGTGTCATATTTGGAGACAAGAATTTTATTTGTACATTCGAAAAAGAGGTGTCATGTTAATGACTTGTAGGATTATCCAATAAAATTATTATTTTCCCCCTTGTTTTTGCATTTCTTTATCTATTTCCTCAAAAATTGCGGTTGTCATCTATGATTTTTTGTTCGATTTTTAAAGTACCGGCAGATCTTGCACTTTACTGGAATTTGTTTTAAAAATCCGTGCAGTTTTAGCTTCTCTCCTGTTGCACTACAGCATAGCAAAATGCTCAGTCTTTCCTTGGCCATCTTGCTCCCTTTACACTGTTCGTCTTTTGTCACAAGGCTTTTGGTTGGTAGCTGCCTATTAAACAAACCAGTTTCGTCCACATTAAACTGAAACAATGCGCCGCTGCTTCATAGTCAACATTTGCACTTTCACCGGATAATGCTCTTAACTGGATATTATTTCGCAACCAATTCTTTCACTTGAAGTAATGGGCCAGTCACTGGGATGCACTTCTTAAAAAATTCTAGAACTTTTCCTTGACAGGCTCAAGCTACGTCTTCTTCAATTTCCGTTTTCTTTATAAATTAACAGTTTGGTTAAATGCTGTTAAAAACCATTCTTTATTCTTGATAATGCTAACATCTGTAGATTTCGCTATTTTATATTTTTCCGCCAAAAATCGCTGGCTTTTTCCTGCGTCGACTTCATCTCAAATTTCCTTTTTCGTAAGCAAATTTAGTTCTACACTTGTCTTTTTTTGTGCCATTTTCCGCCTAGAAAAAAAATCTTAAACATAAATACATTTCACTACAAATAATTTTCTTCCAACCTAGAAAGCAAAGCCAAACTTAAAAAAAAACTCTAGCGCACCTGAACCGCTAGAAAAACTAATGTTCGAAGAACAGTAGAAGAATCGTGCAGGTTTTGAGTGCATATTCCACCACATGAGCTGCTTATTACGGCCAAACTGTTTCAAACGCCACGTTTTACTTTGGTCTCAAGAATGCATTATAATTCATATGGTAGAAGGTTTCAGATATTACCACTGGCATGAATTTCAACGTTTATGAGAGCAAAACACGGGTTAATTATATTCGTTATCAGTTGCTTATTTCACAAAATTTTGAAAGCAGCATCTCATATAACATCAATGAAGAAAATGCTCAGTGCCTGCAGCACTGTAACTGAAGTTGGTGTTTGGGGCTGCGATCCAAAAAATTTGCAGAACTTTGGGAATTGAAACATCGGTTATTTATTTTCATTGTAAATGTTTCCGGTATGAATACTAACTGTAAGCATTTATTGATACAAAAGTAACACAACCGACTCGTGCTGGCAACCTTTCGCCAGTATCAAAGCCAAGAATATATCACATCTGCTTCACGTTGTTATATTACATTTGAAGTTTTAGGAGTATAAAGAAATTTAGGGTTACCGGCAGCGAGTTTTTTCAAATAATCGAAAGCTTAATATTTGCTGTTTATTGTCACTACAATATCATTACCAATTGAAAATTCTACGATAAAACCGCTTAATAAAGATATTGCAAACAAACACAAAACCAACAATAGCTGGCAACCCTATCGTGGCTTTTCAACCAAATTTGGCCTGAAGTATGCTTAAAATAGGTTCGATTAATTGTATGAGATTCGTATTGATTGCACGACTGCACTGGAAGTTATAGGGCAAAAAGTTTTATTTTCCTGAGCGAATTTTCAAAACCAAAGACACAAAAATTACCATAGCTGGCAGCACCAATCGAATTTCTCAACCAAATTTCTATCAAACAGTGTTTAAAGTAAGGTTCAGCTACTATTCAATTTCATTATTCAATTTCATGAAAATCTGGTAACTTATTCACATTTCATAGGGCAAAACACCGTTTTTTTTCTTTGTAATTTTTCAAGATGGCACCACTGGCACAGAGTTGCCTTCATTTCCAAATCGCTTCTATTAGACCTGGTCCTACTTAAGTCCAATGCATTCTGTAAATTTCAATTGTATCTGATTATTGATTCGTGAGTTCCCGTGAACAGAAGTTTCTGATGCTAAAAATATAGGTCAACTGGGAAAGGGTTACCGTTCTTGTCCGACATGAAAAATCCAAAATTTTGCTTTGAACGTGTAGATAAAGCATAAGATTTGTATACAGATTGGTTTTATTGTAAGAAACGGACATTTTTTAGGATATTCGATGGTTTGAATGTTTTCACTTCCAAATTTTTATTTTTTTTTTAAATTTAAGACGCCAAAATTATCATAGCTGGCAGCTCCAACCGAATTTTCGACCAAATTTCTACCAAACGTGGATTGAAGTAAGGTCCAACTACTGTGTGAATTTCGTTAAAAACGAACGATTCAATCAGAATTTACAGGGCTAAAAGCAGTTATCTTTTTTTGTGATTTTTCAAGATGGCACCACTGGCACAGAATCGCCCGCATTTCAGAATCACTTCTATCAGACCTGGTCCTATTTAAGACCAATACATTCTGCAAATTTCAATTAATTCTGCTTATCGGATCGTGAGTTTCCGTGAACAGAAGTTTTTGATGCTAAAAATATAGGTAAATTGGGCAAGGGTTACCAGGCGTGCCCGTTATACCATATCAAATTTTTTTTTGTCTATGTAAACAAAGCACAAGATTTACATATGAGTGGCTGTTTTTTGAAGAAGCTGCATTTTTTCAAGAGAGACGATGATTTGGAAGTTTTCACTTTCAGTGCCTGCCCTAGCTACAGGGTTGCCAGCCCGCTCATTAAAAGCTACACAAATCTCCAACTAAATAATACCAATATGTCCTGAAAATTTCGTAATGATTAAATAGCTCTGTCAAAAGTTATCGCAATTTAAAAATTTTCAAGTTTTCCCGTTCTCTTTTTAGGCGCCCAGCGCACACATGGGGTTAACAAATTCCAAAACATTATCCGATTCACATGTAAAACACGTTCGAAATTTATTTCGTCACCTTTATTTTCGGAAAAATTATTTGCGTACGGAATAATAGGTATATTAAAAATATCACTAAAATGGCCGCCGGCGCCAAAGGGTTAAAGATTATTAACTTTTTGTGAAACCTGGCACTATTCTGCATATACACCAATGTGTCCTGAAAATTTCAGCTCAATCGGATGCCGCGTTCCTGAGATTTTTTCACTGAAATTTTTTGATGTTATATATATATATATATATATATATATATATATATATATATATATATATATTATATAGATATAGAATACTAATGTTCTATATATATAGAATACTAATGTTCTTCAAAAAGTTAATTTTCACTGTCACAGTGGCGAAATTATATATATTCATTATTTTCATTTTCATTTCAGTAGCCAGACAGATTTTGGATAAAAAAACCAAAGTGGTCAGCTTAGAAAGGTGGAATTTAATGTGACGTTTAACAGACTTACGGTCAAGTTACAAGTTAGACAGGTGGTCAGCTTGTAAGGGTGTATTTGTATTGGGAACGAATGGAGCTAGGAAAAACTTGTTAAAATAGCCAGATGGTCAGCTTGTGGAGGTGGTCAACTTCTTAGGTTTCACTGTATTTAACTTAGTAACATTAATATGCTCTGTAAGTTTTGTAATGATTCAATGGCTCTGTCAAAAGTTATCACAAATCAAAAAATTTCAAATTTTCCCGAACTCATTTTTGGCACCTAGCGCATACACAGGGTTAAAAATGTCCAAAACATTAAATCTTTTTTAAAAACACCTTCAAAATTCATTTTGCAAACTTTGTTTTTTGAAAACTACTGTTTGATATTATATAATAATAGGCAAATCTAAATTAAATTAAAATGATATGGAATTTCCGGAATAGTAAATTCTATTATCCATTCTAGTAAAAATGACTGCCGGAATTTCTCTCCGTGCTGTAAGTTTGCAAGAATCCAACCCGTTTTTAGGTTCGCAGTCCTTGAAGATTTGGTTCAGTTGCTTTTCATACAATTCTTCGGGATATTGTTAGGGATATTGTGTTATCAGTATTTCCCATATATAGCACAACACTCTAAATAAATCTACAGAGCCGAAATGATGTCAGCGGTTAAATGATGTCTTCAAATATTTGAACCATTTTTTCCGTTTTCAATCTTTCTTTAATTCCAATCTTCAAGTTCAAAACGCGAGATTATGTTCAAAGGTAGGTTGGCTCGAAAAGTTAAACATTTTCGAAATATGGCCACGGTGACCATTCTTAAAGTGCGACGACATCTACTTAAAATGCCCCTTAAAGCTGAAATTAAATATGAATCCTCCTCAAGTTTCACTGCAGCTCCGTTGACACAAAGAGCCAAGACCACGTGTTGCTTTAATTCCACCATCAATTATGCCATCACCAATTCATCATAAAATCAATATCTCTAGATATGTATCCATGTACCGCTCAGTTACGCAACCATCGATTTATCTTTATCGTTCACCGCTTTCCTCTACATTTCCCTCATTTCCTTCACACCCCCATCCGGAATTACACAGATTCCTTCGAATATTAGACAATCCTAACATCTGTATCCTGGGAAATTCTCAACATTGTTCGCATACCAATTTCCTGTATGCATGCATATCATCTATTGCTCGGATCTTCCTACACAATTCCGCTAATGCGAATATATATGATATCTAATTGTCAGTCGCATGCTGGCTCTGGCTGGCTAGTTGAAGCTGGTTGACTGGCAGTCAGTCTTTTGCAAAAAGCCGTTGCCGTTGAAGCTGGCACTGGATGATGCCTGAATGTATGGCGAAAACGCTAGAGCAGCCAGCCAGTCAAGTCAAGCCGAGTCAACACAGAAACCGAACAGTATGGTGTTTTTCCGGCATTAGCATCGAATTCTCGTATTTATAGATGTCTGATGCGTGACTGGAATATTTATTGATGCTGAGGCATATTGAATATTGCAATTTTTCTTTCGATATTTTGTCATACGAATTCGATTAGGAATGGCAACCGCGAGGAAAGAAGAGAGTTGAGGTGGTGGTGAGTTTCATGGTGAATAGTAAATTGATGTTGGAGATGGTTGGAAAATATGATTGTTTTGATGCTACAATTTAGGTTTGCGCTGTGATTTGGAAGCTAGATGAGTCTAGGGCTCAATGAGACTCGGTGTGGATAAAAAGGGAAGGAAAATCGGGGCAATGTAAATCAAAGCAGTCCCTGGAAATTTCTTTCAAGACTGGTTACCTAAAGTGGATATATTTTATTTTATTACATGAAATGATTGAAATAGTCACTGTTTTATTCTGCTATTTATATTAGCTAAGCTATTTGAAAGTACAGGTGCAATCAAGTCGAAAACAGCCTTGATATTTGCTGCATTGTTGCACATATTATTAAGAGACACTAATTGAATTAAACCCTTGGGGCGCTGAAACTCAGCTCTGAATTGTTATTAATCCTGATTGCAAATAAACCCAATCTCAGATTCACAAGAAAAAAGGTTTATTCAATGGTTATTCAAGCGAAAACTAAAAGACAGCCTTGATATGAGCGCACGCAAATAGACGTCAAGATAACAAAAATAATTCAAGTAAAACCATCTTCCATCTATGCATATTTATCTCCAGAGCACTTTCTGCAATTAACTCGAACGAACCCGTTGATCTACGTGTGCATATTGTGCACGCATATGAGCCTTTGTGGATCAGACTTATCGACCGATATTCTGAAAACGACCAGATGTTGCACCATCAACTCCACGAAGAATAAAATAGATCTAAATATACAATGCACTTTGCCGCATTACTCTATACGAATTTACTTGCGGGTACGGCACCTACTAAAAGACATGATCTCGTCCAGTCTTAATGCGATCCAGATGACTTGAAAATGTCTGCCCGGTTACCATTAACACGCCCCAAGCTCTGCGGATTGATGGACTTTTTGTCTTTATTGCTAAATTGTGCAAGACTATGATTGCTTTTCTCGTTCTTTGTGGTTTTTTTGAGCGGCGGAACTGATCTGTCATCGACGTCTTCGACAGCGAAATGCATTACATAAGCAAGACAAGGCAACTCACCTATGCACTCACTACTATCTAATATACGTGCCGTCTTATGCTAGCTCAAGTCGTAAATAATACTATTTTCAGGAAATTTTCCTTTGCATCACTTAACACTTGATGTGTGACCGTTAGTTCTTTGGCTTTGTTGTTGATGTCTTTTTGGTTTGGCGAACGTTTAGAGCAATTAGCGTCTGGAGTACGTGTCTTATCGGACGGGTTCAGGGAGAGAATCTTGAGAAACTTGAAACTATTCGTTATTTTCGTCTTCTGATCAGCTTGAAATCAAATCATTTTGACAATCAACAATAATCCGACCTCGGATGCAGGCATAGATTAAAGCATTGATTGCTGCGCGTTAATGAAAATTTTAACTGATCATTAGAATTCATAAGTGGTTATAGTATAGTAAAATGTGGTGGAGGTTTAAAAATCATGAGAGTCACCTCCTTCAAGTAATCCCATAGCGATGACTCCATTGCTATCCCATCCATGATTTCGCATTCCTTGATATCGCAATCAGGGATCAGTTTCCAGGCTTCTGAGTAGTATTTCATTTGTGAATAAAATTGATCGATTCCTTCTCGCGCAGTTTAATGCTAAAATACACCATGTCGTGTAAACTAAATTATTTGAAGTTTACTTCAGCAAACGAAGCTGATACTTGATTTTTGCTGTTTCAAGCTATTTGATTCGCCCCTGCAATCGTAGATATACGACGCTATTCTGCTATTGTGGTCCCCTTCAGATGACAGTTATGCGTCCAAACTAAACTGGGATATTTTGATATGCTGCAGTTGGAATGAATTGTTTGTTAACACTATCGCTTTACCTGGGGTGTGCTCAATATTCTTGCTATAACAGCTATTAGCTGTTATTCTAGCTGCTATGTATTAGGTTGCTGCAGATGAAATGGCTGATTTAGCAATGACATAAAGTTGGCTGCAATTTTAGTGTATTCTGTTGGCACAAGGCGGCGCAAATTATATGACATATTGAAGTATAAATACTCCTACCATGGTTTATGGAGTCATTTCTGTTTTTCGCTTCATAGTGATCCTAAAAACAAAAAGAGAAAGTGACATGGAAGTGAATCAAAAACGGCTACTTTTACTATACGAATTTAAATTAGAGCACAACGCAACGGAAGCAACGAGGAATATCAACAACGCATTTGGGGCTGATACAGTTAGCGAACGAACCACTCGGCGGTGGTTCGAAAAATTTCGAGCCACGTAGACACCCAGGACCATCGATTTATAATGACGAGCTGCGTGCATTAGTGGAGGCTGACCTCCGCTAGATCATAAGGGATCTTGCCGAGAAATTTCACAATTCGACAGTTTGCCGCCACTTGCAACAACTTGGAAAAGTGAAAAAGCTTGACAAATGGGTTCCGCATGATCTTACCAAGCTAAACCTGACGTGCCGAATGGAGATTTCAGGTTCTCTTCTCTCCCGCAACAAAAAGGAACCGTTCTTGAAAAATGGATTTTATACGATAATCCTCGCCGATCGGCTCAATGACTAGATGCCTATGAAGAGCCAAGACACATGCCGAAACCAAGCTTTCATCCAAAGAAAATAATGGTAACTGGTTGGTGGTCTGTAGCTGGAGCTATACACTATTCTTTCCTGCAACCTGGCGAAACAATCAATGTTGAGAAATACTGTGCTCAGCTGAATGAAATGAATCAGAAATTGATAGTCCAACGATCTAGGCTTGTCAACAGAGATGAAGTGATACTGTTTCATGATAACGCACGACCTCATGTATCGAAAACAACGGTCCAAAAATTAAACGAGTTGTGCTATGAGACTCTTCCTCACCCTCCATATTCACCAGACCTCTCACCAACGGATTACCATTTCTTTAAACATTTGGATCAATTTTTGACAGGAAAAAGATTTAATAATGAAGCTGCTGTCAAAAATGCCTTCGAGGAGTTTCTTCGAACCAGAAACTCGGACTTCTATAAAACTGGAATAAATGTACTTGTATCTCGTTGGGGAAAAGTGTGTTGCATCAATTGGTATCTATTTTGATTAAACGTGCGTACACAGTTGGCAGATTGTTCTAAAGTCACTTTTGATAAGAAATGGAAGTGAAAAGTAGTTTTCGCGCTTTGTTGACAAAGGAGATAAACAATAAATTTGAGTATAGTGCTATCATGAACTAAATACGGGCTTTTAAATACTTCAACTCAACTCGAGTTTCAATAGGATTTTACACAGCGCAACTTATCTGGAGTTTTTAGAACGCAGGTGTGAAGCGTCAAAAGCCGGGTACGCTGATTCGTGTATTCGTGTTCGTTCTTTTTCACGGATATGGCGTCAAAATTCCGAAATAAGTGAAATATTTTGAATATGTTAGGAAAATTTCAATAGTTTCTGTAGCTGGATGCTGAAAACTTAGAAATTTCATACAATTTTCAAAGCGCAACGCAAGTGTTGAGCTGATCCACGTAAATACAAAGATTAAAGTTAGAAAAAAAAACGGAAGAAAATTTGTTATTGAGTTGGGCTGTGTAAAAGCCGACCTACGTAGCAAATCTTGGTTGTCTAATATCCATAGCTGCTTCACTCGACAGTAACAAAGGAGAAACGGATAACAGGAGAAAAATTAAAATTGGGTTGCAGCAGAGAAAAGTCTTTTGGGATTCGATATTTAGTTTTGCCTTGTAAATTTTTTAAATTCCAATTAATGGAAACGAAAATAACTAATGGAAGGATTTATGGAGAGATAAGCTACTGATTAAAGAAAGTAAAAGTGATTAAAGTATCTAAAAGTTATTCTGATTGACACAACGAAAAAAGGGAAGATTATTTGCATGGCAATCTGTGTTCCTCCCGTGGTGAAAGCTTTTGAAACTGGTGGTTGAAGATAGCCTGGGCGCATATTACCGAGACGAGACTTTGTCGGGAAATTGGATGTTGTTGGTGAATTTGTACAGTTGCTATCTAGGAAGAATAATTTAATTTGGTAACGAGACTCAGCGGGGAAAAAAGGTGTAATCTACTAGATCAACTCCAAACCAAATTCAGCTAACTGAATAGTTATTATTTATATATAATTTGAATTCAGCATTTGATAAGAAGTGGAATTTCCCAACTAACCATCTTCATGTAGTACTTGAAACATAGATTTTCTTTTATAGTAATTTGGATTAAAATAGTTTATTGTGGTTTAATTGAAAAAAGAACAAGTTTAAGTAAAAGATTATATCCATGGTTTTTTTTTATTGTATTTATTATCTTATAGCATATTTATTTATTTTTGTTCCAAACATTATTGCAGTTAGGCATATTATTAAATCATTTATTTGTTTATTTATTTCGTTTGAAATTGGTGTACACACTTCACGAAATCATTAGTTCCCTTTACTTTTGTACATATATGAAGTATTGTATCGTCTGCGTGCCGCAGCCGAAGGAATTCATCAGCCCGCGAATCCACGCCAGATTGAGCTAGTTGGCTGTAAAAAGGCTAGCTGGGCTAATTAATTTGTCGCAAGGAAGTATAAATTCCCGTAGAGCAAAGGTGTAGAACTTTGGCTAGTATAATATTATTGCCAATCCGACATCATTAGCACGATAATTTTTATCGTAGTCAATCGTGCCTTCGTCAACCTAGAACTTCACGGTTATTTCATGCAAAGTTTCGCTGGGACTGTCCTTTATGTCTTTGTTCTTCATTTTCAATGCTGTCGTCCCCGGTGCGGAGTCGGGCAAGCCATCGCTGAGCTGTAAGTTCTGACACAACATCGTCCGCAAATACGTTACATATTCTGCGGCCAGTCGGTAATCACCTTACTTTCACAGTCTCACTGACCATCTTTACATATGAATATTTTCCACAAGACTGAATAATTTAAAATTATACTAAAGATTTTAATGACTCGAGGCATCTAAATTCACACATGAAAAAATTCTCATAAAAGTACGCTTATCTAATGTGACGCAACAATTATGATGAGCTATAAAACCTACCCTGAACTATAAAATATAGCAAAAAAATCTAAATTACGATACATTATGAGCTTTTCTCACCAAAGTCTCAACTTCTAGGCATCATAGCCTAGACTATGGACATAATTTCTGCAGATATAATTGATAACAGCAGCAGCTTTCTAATAAGCTCGTGTGGCTTAATACGGACAGCGTTGGCTCATGAAAGATAGAGTCACGAGTTTGTATCTAGGCTTGAAAATTATTTATTTATTATTAAGTAAAAAATTAGAAATAAGGTTCCAGCTATGAAAAAAGGAGGGAATCTCGAAATTGCCATAAACGGGTGCTCTGCTCTACTTTGTTTTTTATCATGGCTATAATACATGACTTTAAAGGCTATAATGTATGACGTTCGCGACTAGAATTACGCACACCAAGTATCGATCCTAACAGGAAATCATTACTAGATGGCCTCAAGCTATTTTACTACAATTGTAGTGGTATGAGAGGCAAATTAAATAAACTCTCCCTTGACGCCAAATCTTGCCAGTTCAATGTACTTACTTTTACAGAAACCTAGCTAAAGGACTCTCATAAAAACCATGTGCCAACCGCTCCTGTTTCATATTTTTATTTCAGTTCTATCGGAAGTGTTATCGGACATTCCAGACCTTTTTTATGCGAACGACCTCAAAATGTACCACACTATTCAGTCGGAATCTGATTCAAAATTTCTTCAGTTAAAGCTCGTATCGCTTGATCAATGGTGTGCCCGCAATAAAATTTTTCTTAACATTTACAAATGCCATTCCATAAGCTTTTACCATAAGACCTCTACTGTACATTTTGATCTGACAACACTTTCTCCAAAGACAACGTTATTATGCTCAAAATGTTGTTTTTGATGTGATTACGTTGAATGTATTTGAAATTATATAACGTTCAATGATTCTGTAAGACGGACTAGGCACACACGTCTCCTCAATGATCACCAGCATCACACCGTTTATGGTGAGAGAGAACCGATAAATAAAGGATGTAAAAGATTTAACAGATTTTCCAACTACTATGCCCCGTCTTTCTCTAAATCCAGGTTCAAAAATGTATCGATACGCTATAATCCTAAACAAACCCATCTTTTCTTTGAAATCTCTACCTTAAATTGAAAACCAGACAAAAGTCTGAGGACATCTACTTATGTTATGTTATTTTAGTTTATCTTACAGAAAATGTAAAGTGTTATTTTTCATGTATACACCTAGTTAGATCTGAAAATAAATATTTAAATAAATAACACCCGTAATTGGGGGAAAGGGCGTGGTAAATGCAGCGTCGATCCGCATGTCAATGGCAAGGAAGCTGATGTGGGATGAATATTTATTATGCGGCTTCTTCTCAAAATATTGATGAGCATATGTTCTAGCTTTTTTTTTAGATATTTGACTTAAAAAAGAATGATAAAAGGCAAAGAGGAGAGTGTCATCAAAAAATCAAAGCCCAACATCTTAGGACTAGTAGTAACGGCCCTTATAAAAAAAAAATTAAAAATGCAAATGCTTAGAAAATACACCATAATCATCACAATATGCCAAAACGCAGATGGAGGGACCTGTCTCCGGACAAAACAATTAAATTTGGGAAAAAATACGTCACAAGTATGTAACAACTTCTTCATTTTTGCACAGGCGAAAAAAACTAAAAATACTCTCCATTAAACAGAACTTTAATAAAATGCTATTTATAATAATTAATGTTTTTCCTCGAGCAACGCATGATTGGCGCTTTCAAGTCAATACATAAATACACCTAAGAACTCAAATATATTTTCCAAAATGTGCATAAACTTTGGAAGACATTAAACGACTCTATGAGAACAAAAATTCTTGCATCTATTTTTATAGATTTGCATCTGGTCGACGAATTCAAAGAGTACCACCATATCACTCCATCCCCACATGAATATTGAAGCAAAATAAAATGAAAAAATTGGAAATAAAATCTATAAAATCAAGTGGAATTCCATCTAAGTAAGCACCTCCCACCCCCGCAATCAGCATCATCATTGCTTCCTTTACAAAATTTAATTATCTTTCAACTTTATGTGACACATTAAATGGCCCTTAGCGAGCTAGTTCTTCTGCTAGAATTAGTTTTTCTTCGAGCCACTATCGCATGTTGAGACTCGTGTTTTTCATTTGCTAGACGATTTCGAATATTAAAAAAATTATTTTCTGAATTTTCCGGAGGTTTACAATTTTCGTTGAATAATGATGGGCATCTGTTGTTTTAGCGGATGAAACTGAAGAGTTATGTTTAGGATTTATTTGAGCTATTAATTAGATACACATGTCAGGTAGATAGTCACGATGAAGATATAAATCTTAAGGTACTTTGGCTTGAATGAGGCGATAGAGATGGGAGCAAAGCGGACGAAGAGAGGAGAGAACAATAGTTTTGACATGTGCTAGTTTTGCATCACTAATGACTGGTGTGGAAATTTGAACGAGTGACAGGTGACATAGACGAGAAAATGTAGTTTTTTGGAGTAGTTTTAGGGAATATACTTGGGTTAATAGTATTCGATTGTTTTTTTTTTGCCGAAGTGATATATTTGTTAGCAAAGATTTTTCGAGACCAATTATATACAGAATTATGACTACTGACATAGAGTATTATTCTCATGAAGATCTGATCGCCTAATTGTTAGGGTGAGCATATAGCATATGTGTTTTAGGATCACCAACTCATCCCCACTATCAAAGTTTTCAAATTAAAACTGATAGTTTTATATTCGGTTACGATTAGAGTTTGGAAATATTTTGCCGTATGTGGCCCCTGAGGGTCTAAAAGATTCAAACATAAAGTTTCGAAATTCCGCAATGTGGCCATAGCATCCTGGTGAGATATGGCCCTAAAAACTCAGACTGTTATAAAAAAACTAGGTCGTGTGTAGCAGCAATGGATTTTTTGTTTTGTAAAATCAAAAATGTTATTGATTTTTTTTGTCCAAAAATCAATTTATTTCATTTAAATTACATTTATTGTTAAATTAATTTTTGCTTGTGCTAGAAAATGTTGACAAGGGAAGCTTTGTTTTCTTTGCATCCACAGACAAGCGGGCTCCATTTTTATAAGAACAAAGAAGAGGAATAATGATTTTAAAAACAGAGCTTATCTCCAGATAGGAAGCTTTTAAGTACCAATGTTAGGAATTGCCATGGAATAAAAAAAAAATAAAAGCCAACGAGCAACGTAAACTAAATTGAAGGGCCTATTTTTTCGTTAAAAACGTTATGCAGATACGAAGTATCAGTAGAACATGGGACATTATATTAAAGTAAAAATTAAAGAAGAGCGAATTTTATCTAGCTATTAATTCTAACTGAAGCTTGAGTAGCCTAGTGGGTAGAACACTGACATGTTATGTGTGTGCTTCAAATCCAGGTTTAGATGAAAGAGCCGGCACCGAGCTTTCAGTTCAACTAGCTCTGATAATGTATCTGATTTAAATCAGGAGTAATGTGAGTTGTGGAATTAATCACTCTACACTCGTATTCATATTGATTGTAAAATTGTGAATGAAGCTCTTTCCCAGCTTCAACACCTAGACCTGACAAAAAAGTTATCGTGGCGTTATTTTACTTCTTTTACTTTTAATTACTATTATTTCAGCAAAAACGTTAATATTTTAGTTGAAGTTGGTTTCATTGTTGAGAGCTGATGGACTTAAATCTTCTACGGGTAGCCTTAGAGCTGTGCTGATGCTTATTTATTTAATTTCACCAGAAGAGTAAATATAACCTGAAAAATAGATAGTTGAATACATTTGCAATAAAGCTATAGTATGAAAGAAAAATAACTCTCGCACAAGAAACCGCTAGAAATATTGATTTTCGATTGATATTCTACCACACATGCTCCTTATTACAACCAAGCTAGATCGCCTTCACTTAGTGCATCCTGGATAACCCTAAGTGACCGTCTCTCTACAATTTTTTGGTGGCAATAAACGTATAGCTGCTCTATAGTTGGTTGCCTGTGTGGCATCGCCAGAAGTATAACCCGACACGACCTACTTTTCGCCCACGTATTAGTCTCTGATGCAATTTTTATCTACTCACTGGGCTGGTGATTTTGGCATTCTGGACCTAGCCGTCCTCTAACGCGGTAGCGGCAAAGTGACATCTGCTCGTCAACGGCTCCGGGCTAACATTATTATATCCGCACTGAAAAAAAAACCGTGGCGGGTCTCAGAAAACGCTCTTAGTTTCGTAGCCATTAAGTTGACCGTGTAAGTTCAGTTGAGTTGGACTCATGATTAGCTTGCTCCCATAAAAACTGGCGTCAATCCTCGCATGGCATCCCTACTTTACATAATAAGCCATGGGATCTCTTTAGTTACTACTGATTCGAGCTAAAATAACGGATCTGAGTTTGGATCTAATTGCAGCCATGTTCCCGAAAAAAAATCAAAAACATCTTTTAAACCGAAACCTGTCGGACAGAAGTCTGAAGATTTTAATTCAACTCTTACCTCCAATGTCAAGGAGAAGACTCAAATCACGGCAAGATGAACTAATAATGGAGCAAGGCGTACTAAACTATCATCCCGAAGATATCTAGCTGGAAAAATTGCTCCATTGTCGTCGAAAATCTGCTTGTACCTGTACCCACTGGTTCTGGAAGAAGTTATCTCTGAGCCTGCTCCTTGAACTTCTGACAAAGTATTCTTCTCACGTGTTTTCACCCCTCGCATAGCCAGGCACTGATGAGAGGAAGAAGCCCGAATGCACCGAATGGAAACCACGAGAAACGGCAAATTATCTGGCCCAGGTACCCGCTGCAGGTACTTCAGATGCCGCTTTCACTTCGGGCGCCAATTTTAAATCCAAATCTTTTCGGGCGTATAGAATCTGGATTTTAAAGAGATTGGAGAACGTCTCTCCCGAGACGTTCTCCAGGAAACCCTTTGACGGACAAAACAAAATGAAGTGATTCGTCCTGCATTCCAGGCTCCAACAACACTGACTGCTCAGAAAGGCAGAGGTCGGCTGTGCAATCAGATTATACTGGCCAGCAGTAGCCTATAAAACGGTAAGACTGCTCCAACTGGAATAATTTTAATTTAATAAAAAAATAAATTTAATTTAATTATATAGCCAAAGGCTCTGATGGAGGCGGTTGGCGATACAAGGAAAAGTGACGGCATCATCTCACTTGGAAGTTGTCGCAAACGACTCTTTTATTGTGTTTTAATGATTTGCTCAAAGCCTTGACTGGTCTATAGTTGAGATGCCTTGATGCTGGGTGGCAATCAAGATAAACGTTCGGCTAATCTTTACAAGCTAGCATTGCACAAGCTGAGTGAATTATGGCCAGGCACCAAATCGGAGGTACTGCAAAAGCACCAGATTCCGAGCAAGCCGAGATTCAAGGCACGGATACCTGCCAAGCCTTTTATACTAGAAGAAAGTTCGCAAGTCATAACGACAGTGACCTTCCTGTAGACAGTAGAAAGGTGACCGAAGTCAGCGAGCTACGCCTAGTCATCATTTTTGTAATTTTTTGTAAATAATTCCATATTTAAATGCCGGTGGCTACAAGATACGTTACGGGTTCAATTTTATTCACCTGATCGTATACCGAAGTGCCTCGAAAATTTAACACTGTACAGAAGGTGGATATGAACAGGCTACCTGAAAAAAGGCGGGATGTGAAATACGGTCGTTTGATTTTCCTGAATATTATTCAAGAACATCCGCATCGGAGGAAGAGGACAGTGCTGCTTCAACCTCTGAGCTGGTTGATCACCTTGATTGCTTGGATTTTGAATTGGAAGATAGGGACGTAGTCATTGGATCTGACGAGGGCTTGGACCACACGTAATTAGCAAACGTGAAGGCTATTCGTATTAACCTTCATTACTCGAAGGCAACATTAGCTGCTCTTCTATTTCATCTGTGTAAGAGTGCGGAAAAAATACTGTTGATCCAAGAACCATGGTTAGTTAAAAACCGGGTCGTATATCGACGAATATAAACTGGTGTCTTCTGAACATCTAGGCTAACCCTAGGCTAACTTGTATCATTATTAAGAAAGCTATAAACGTTCTTGTCCTTTCAAACTTCCGTGACAAAGATAATGCTGCTATTGTGGTCGACGCAAAGCCAAAGACATTCTGAATCACTTCATGGTATCTTACATAACACACGAGGAAAGCTAGCTATCTCCCGGGAAGGGAATAAAATTTGCTCGCCGGATTTGATTATTGGCGATATATACATTAGAATCTATATATATTTTTTCAGCAAACGTTTGGGCAACATGAAATCATATTATTTAAGTGTTTAACATTAACAACCTGTTTACCAGGCAGATACCATTATCCTGCTGAAAAGCAAAAATGTCTTCGACAGAGTTTATATAATGGTCAGTTATTAGCGTCATTAGGATTGTATAGTGCCCTCAAGGCGAAAAGTGGAAAATGTTTTTGTACGAGTTTTGCCACTGCCATAGTGCATTTTAAAAGCTGTGTTCCAAGTAATGAAAACGTATTGATGAAAAGAGCTTTTTTAAAGCTCCAATAGCATAATCAATAAAACACCCCATTTCAGTAGTCGAGTTACTGCTACAGTTACCTCTTTTCTGTGCGACAAATTAATCGGAGCAATACACGTTACCTATAATTATTTATTAATTTTTGAGCATTGAAACTTAAGTCGCTACTACATTTTTTTGAACCGATTTTTATGAAACTAACTATACTTCTGTATTTATCACAAAAATGTTGAATTGAATTTTCACGTCCACGACTTTTTTTCATGTGGATTTCGAGAACTATTTTGAAACATTTAACTATTTTTATGGTTTGTCTGATCAAAAAAATAAGCAATTTTGTGAAGTAAATTGTCGGCTTTGTCTTTGCTTTATCACATGCTAGCGAAATATAAACGTATATACTATGAAACATAATTTTGAGAAAGTTTTGCATTTTCTCTCCAAATTGAAAGCTTATCCTGATGATTCTTAAGGAGTACGGTGAACATTTTCAAGAGGATAAAAACGTTTAACGAAGGTTGAACGTATTCTTGATTTTTTTTTAGAGTTTTTTTTCATAATTAAAGTTGTTTTCTCAAAACTTATACTTGACTATTGATTGTTGCAGCTTCTTCTATTCTTGTCTGTGCGGTTAAATATAACTTTCGGTCAGTGAACAAATGAAAAAACAAATGTACACTCAGTGAAGTAATTTATTTCGCCATTTATGTTTCAAGTTTTCAATTGTATGAATTTTGTGATTTTTTGCTTTTAACGCATCCATTTATTTTTCGAACTATTTTTTATTGATTTCTTTCACGAGTGAAATTAAAAAAGGAAGCTTTCTGATAATAGATACATGAAACTCCAAGAATAACGAAAATTATGCGAACATTTTTTCTGACAATGAGAATAACGGAAAAACTTTCTAACATTTATCAACTGGCGTCCCCATATTCATTTCAAACAGAAGCAGTTCAAGAATTCAAAATTTTTTCAACAGATATAAAACTTTGAACTCAGAAAATTATTCTTCTTCGAGCTAAACTCCAGAAATTTTGTTTCTGCCTTTTTTCACATCAACATTGATGTCAAACATATATTTCATTTTAATCCGTTTGTGTACAGTATGTATGATATGAATTCATTTCTGAGCAATCACGATAAGTAAGCATTTTGACTTTAAATATAAAGCAATCCGCATTTTGCTGATTATTTGCGTAAAAATTAAAATTGCATGCATTGAGAACTCACTTCACTGAATATTGATGTGAAAGAGCATATTTAAAATAGGAAACACATTCGGATACATTAAAACATAAATTTTCTCACTTCACAAGCTCCCAACTTCTATAAAAAAAATATTCTAAGACCAATAACCACAATTTAACAGTAATAGGTTGTCATCAATCACTAATTTTACTAATTAAGATACCTTATTAATCAGCACTTGTAGGCACTTAATCATCATGATTAAACAAACAAAACATATTTGCTATCCCACTTAAATCAACACACTTTAAAAAACTCTTACTTTCGAAGGGCTTGGATAAATTTTATACATATTCTGGATATGGAAATTCTAGCCCCCCTGCAGATCACCATTCAACATTATTCAACATTAAATCGTCCGAACACACACCATCCATACATTCCACACTTATTTTCATACTTTCCTGTCCATCCGAAAGCAATTAGCAAATCAACAGCTCCCGAACAGCTTCCTGTACAGACGAATAAACAATACAAATTTCCTTCGTTTCGCTCGTTTAGTCGAAAGGCATCAAGGAATGCGGTTTTTGGGCAAATTTTTGTAAATACCATGCTCTGTTGGGTACACGTAACTAGATACACGTACAAATTGTAGATAGAAATGGTCTGACAAAAACTGTTCGCATCGTTTCCGGATGATAGACGTGTTCAAACATTTCGGAGCAAACGAAAAAGGATCAAAAGTGTCCGTCTGTCTGTCTGTTGGTTTGTGTTTAGGGGCAATTCTGTTGCGCCAGAAAACAAAACTCTAAAAGTTCTGAGAAGTACTTTTGGATGAATGCCATAGCATTAGTTGACAAAAATTACTCTTGTTGAATTGCATGGAGTTGGACGTGCAGCAGAAAAAAAACGGCAAAGACAACTGGTGAGAGTCATTCATTTTCGTTTAGTGAATATGGAATCATCGAGCGTGGCTAGTCTAGATAAGGAGTGAGGGAAGAGGAGACAAGAACGATAAGATAGATGGAATGGTTAGAATAAATGCAAAGCGAAATGAAGAGTTCTTGGCAAACGTATCTAATTCTGGCCTTGGTCTGAGGCATCTTCAATATGCACTTTGCCGTAATCATGAGATGTAGATAATTGTGAATTAGTTCCGCTTGAGACATACTTATCGCACCCAAAGATTAGTGTGACGATGGTAATAGTGATGGGTTTGAATTGTTCAGGGAGTTGAGAAAATGCATTCATTTAATTATTATGTACGTTTGTATACCTATCTAGGAGATATGAGTGGAATAATGGCCGAATGGGTATTATGTTTATTGCAAGAAAACGGCATTAAGTGTATGTTGGTTGCAGTGTTCAAGTGGTTTAAGATCGTGTTTTTTATCGGGGAGCTGAGAGTTAGATACCCCATCATAATGAAAACCTGAGCTTAATCATATAAAGCTAAACATTACTTTAATGAATTCGAAAAAGATTGCAAGATATTTTTTATGGATTCAATGAATTCCTGGATTCAACATTGTGCTTTCAGTTGATTTTAGTTGAAATTTTCAACTGTGAGTTTTAGTAATATCAATAAATTAAATTAAATAATAATATGACAAATTGAAAGAGCCGGACAACTACTGAAACGAAAATTCACCTATTCGATATTCTTTCGAATGAGCCAATACATCCTCCGCAGCAGCCATACTCTCATGTTGAATATTCTTAATTGTTTTCGCTCTTAGATTTTTATATACATGTCACATTCGTTACTTTAATATGTTATCGATGGAATCAGTGAAAAATTGCACTTGTATAAAGACAGCACTTTATAAAGACTATAAAATATTTTTGGACATTTATCTCTTCTCCATTCTCATCTCTTTCCATCCCAACTTTCTTCTCTGATCAAATACTGATACGATAGTGATACGAAGATAATGGTATAATGATAAATTTCTTGTGCAAATTTTGCGGTTAACCAAGTTACCAGGAGTTGGTTTATTACTGAAATATAAGAATATCTTGCCGGAATTTTGACAGATTAAGATTGAATATTGTTAACCTGCAATAAAATAATATTGTTGATATTTATTTTACTGCAAAGTGGGATATGTCACTACAATGTGGCTGCGATTGACTTTTTCATGATAATATCATAGTTTTAGCGGATTACATATTGTTTAACTTTTTCTTCATCATTCAGTTACAAATTCATAACGATTTTATCTTTTTTCAAATTCAAATCAATGTATTTTCTGAAGATAGCTTCCACAATTGAAAAGAGCAAGCTAGCGTTCACCGGCTGTTGAGTATAGAAAGAATCGATGAGGTTGACTTGTAACAGTTTCTTCTGGGAACAGGATAGCCTGGAAATAATTGATTTGTGTAAATCAAATATTTTTTATCTACATAATGTCAACACATAATATAAAACCAACGAAAATGATATGAAAATATGAATAAATTAAATAAGGAGCACGAATTAAAACAAAATCTAAATGTATTAGATTGTCAATCAAATTAGTTCAATTACTAAAAATCAATTACTTGATTCCATTTTACTGTCGGCTAGCATTTCAAATTTTATCCTCATTGGTGATTTATATATCTACTCGCTGTTTGCTCAATTACAATCTTTGTCAAAAAATTAGGAGATAGCCAACAGGTTTCAGTATCACTTATCAACGGTAATTCAATAAGCGCACCCGAAAAACCTAAAGTAGTTCTGATTCATGTTTCGAATGTAATCTCGTTGATTGAATATCTGTTTGTTCAAACAGAGAAATCTTGATAAGCTTTTCAAAGTGTTCCGATCAACCGCAAGCTAGTACAGATTAATAGCAAATTATGTTGATAAAGGTTTATGTCAATACTTGATTTTGGTTTATATAGCAAATCAAATATTTGGTGGATAAATTGATATATTGATGTATTAAAAGATGATTATTTTGTTATATGAAGTATTAAAACGTAAACCAAAAATATAGCCCGAATCTCTTTAATGATTACTTGAAAATTGATTGATTTGCCAGTGCAAATTTGCTTGTTTATTTTCAAAATGAAGTGAAATTATGGTTTTATTCAAATGGACTCACTGATTAGATTTGGGGAAAAAATTGAACAAAGAAATTTAATCTCCATTTTAAATTTAATCTCCATTTTAAGTTGAAATTTTATTGAAAAGTGGTTTACAAAGGTAGAAATAGTAACATCCTGCTAAGTTGGCACTTTATTTTCTCTATTATTCTATTGCAATATTGAAGTCAATGAGTTCGATCACTTTGTGTGTGATGAGTATATTTGGGATAAAGAGCAAACACTTAAGATAATTTAAATACACTGTCACAAACGCTATCACTATTATCTGCTAGAAACGATTTTTGGAAGACAACAAACTAACTCACCATGGCAAGACAAGGAGTACTTAGAGTATTCATTAATTCGCTAGAATATAGGGTCATAAATTTAAGGACTTAATTATAAAGTCACATTAAATTTATCTCACATGATTAAGACCAAAAATTTAAATTAAGTCTTCATCCACATCTTTGTATTCAAAACAAGGTTGAAACAGACCAATTTTATATATTTTACTGGTTGAAAATTCTTCGATTTTTGGTATTATGTGCTGCTATAATTTTTGAAATAACCTCATTCGGTTAGCATTATATTAAATCTGACTAGAAAAATATATATCTCAGATTTACCTGAAAGATTGCCGCGTACTTAAAACGATTAGCGAAAAATGTATCTGGGCTGGCGGTTATGGCATTCTGGACCTAGTCGATTAATGCGCGGTATCACCGGAGTGAACTCCGAGCGTGAACAACTCCAGGCTAATGTCATGCCGTCTCCGTCCCGTTAAAACCTGGCAAGTCTCAGAGTACGTTCGAAGCCCGCACCGTTGAGTTGGTGGTGCAGGTTCGGTTGACATTGTTCCCGATAAGCACTGACCTGGCGCTGAGATCCAGCCCCATGAAGGCTGGTGATCAATCCTCGCGTCAGCCTCCTTGCTTTGCATAGATTACCACGAGGTCATTAAGGCGACTGCACATCCGGGTGGAGATAGCAGCTCTGAGTTGGGACCCAAGAAAACTGAATACATTACATAAGCAAAATAACACAAAAGACAAGACAGACGGACAACAGAACATGGGGACGACAGCGGCGACGCAGAGCGAAGAAGGTGCTGCCATCGACCGTTTCGCGCTTGCGAAGAGGACAAGGGACACCCGCTGGGCCGGAAAACGCTCAGAAAAAGTGCATACCACAGGGCGATAAGAAAGTAGTGATGAAGAAAAAAAAAGTAGAACAATAGCACATAAAGACAGCGAAAGAAAATAATAAACGCTGTCATAGTAAAACCGGCTCCAGGAAAGACTTACGCGGAGATCCTGAGGGCCATTCGCCAAAGTGCTTCCCCGGAATAAAGCGTATCAAAAAGACAGCAGAAGGAGGAGTACTTTTGCAGGATTCGATCCGTGCCGGCGTATATGGCCAGGAAGATGTGAAGCTTCTGACTCCTAGAGTCAAGATCGAGCTTTTCGACCTCGATTGCCTCTCAGTAAGCGAAAAGGTCACATCTTTCATCAAACGCGAGGCTGGAGAGGAATAAGCCGACAAAGTGAAAACCACACTCTTCCCTCCTAACACAAGGGAACAGAGGAGAGCCGTGATGGAGCTGGATCAGGCACCAGCATCCAAAATCATCAAGTCTGGTCGAGTCTGGGTAGGAATGATAAGTGCCCGAGTGCGAAGCTGGGCTGAGGTGACACGCTGCTACCGGTGCCTAGGGTTCGGCCACACAAGGCGTAGCTGCAAGAGCCCAGACCGGAGCGCCAGCTGCTGGAAGTGTGGACAAGTTGGTCACCGGACAGCAGACTGCTCTGAGCAGGCTCAGTGCATATTATGCACTGAGAAACATGGCGCGAATGGCGCGAAGCATCTGATGGGATCGAGTGCGTGTCGGGTTTTCAGAAACGCACTCGATGCCAAGAAAAAGCAGGGTAGGAGATGAGAGTCGTTCAAGGCAACCTGCAGGGCTGCAGAGCAGCGGACGACCTCCTCACGAAACTAGTTCGCAAACATAAGGCTCAGATCATATGGATCAACGAGCCTTACAGAGGGAGGAACTCGTCCGTTTGGCTTACAGATGCTACAGAGTACGTGGCGATTTGGATCACTGACGGGCAGAAGGCTCGCATCGGCGCCCGCGGCTCAGGCAACGGTCATGTGTGGGTGACATACGGAGAGATTACCTTTGTGAGCTGCTACCTGTCTCCGAATGACTCAATGCAGAAATTCGGAGTCAAATTTAGCTCACTGGAAGACTCTCTGTGACTTCAATGCAAAGACATTGGAGTGGGACATGCCCACCGAAAACACTCGTGGACGGTGCATAGTCGAGATGGCATCGAGGTTGGGTTTGTGGTGTTCAACACGGGTTCCACGCCAAAATTCCGAAGCCCCGGTTTCGGCGAATCCATTCCCGATGTCACCATGGCATCGGAGAGACTTACGGCACTCGTCAGCAATTGGAGGGTGATGGAGGATTACACTGCAAGTGATCATTATAACATCACCTTACAAATTGCTGAGAGCAGGCAAAGACGTCAAGGCGCTTCCCGTAAGTGGCTAAGCTGGAATGCCGCTATACTCAACAGGAATGAGATGGTTGCATCGCTCGTTTCGAGCTTGGGAGGGAAGCCTCTAACATCTGAGACCAGAGTGACTCGTGCAGCAGTAGAGGCCACTGCTAATAGCACCATGGGGTGGATTCGCAGGAAGTGTGAGGCTTCAATGCCCAATTGGAAGAATTTGTCGACTAGATTTCCCTGGCCATAGGCCCTGTTACACAATTTACACCAAAATCTGACTTAGCTCTGTGCTAGAAAGGCAATAAGTTCATAATAAGTGATTGCCGCATTTGATTACCCCATTTTGATTGCATCACTTTGATTACTTCACTCCTGTGCTGTCCATCTCTACTGCTTCTCTACTCCCTTCTACTTAAAACTGGAACCTCACAAGTATCTATGAGTATACTGGGGAATTTTTATGCATCAATAATACATATATGTATATTAAAGACTGCTAATTTCTTTAATTCTATTTGCATATGCTTGAAAAATGACGTTGAGAATTAAAATATAAATAAATGCGTCGTAGTATTATGTTTTCAAAAATCTCGTCAACTGACCTAAAGATATTTAGTATCATGTACTGCAATTTTTGTACCACGTACTACAGGCGAACTAATATTTGATCTGCACAATTTTGATATTGTCGATAATGCCTCCATAATGTTTCGATTTTTTCTTTGATTCTCACAGGTCTTCATTTTTTTCAACATTCTTCTTTCTCCTTCTACCTCTTGCTAGATAATTTATAGTATACATACGTATTTGTTGTCTGGTGCCCGAAGCATAAATGTGATCTTTAGACAATCATATTAATCCAACATAAGTTTACTTGAAGCTTGCTTGGCAAGCTTAAGCTCAAGAAGCCTATAGCCTAATGTATGGGGTCCCTGGTGTGAATCCAGGTCCAAACGAGGGTCGCGTTTTGAGCTTTAAGATAACATAGCTCAAAATTATTATCCGATTCAACCCAGGGGAAAACTGAGGTGTGAAACTAACCATTCCATACTTACAAAATTTTTTTATTAACTCCACAGTCCCAAGACCACAAATGGGTTGCAGCGGGACAACTTTGCATTGCAGATTACTTGCTCATCTTCACTAGAACACTAAAATGTGTATTTATCTATTGAATTATTTAGTATGATTTTTTATTATTTCGAACGTTTGGTAAAATAGCAAAATTTGAAAAACCTCTGGCCCACACTGGGCGCATACATTTTTATACCAAATAGCACCACAGATGAAACACCTTCAAACCTTTGCTGACATACATCGATACCAAAATTCTGGCTTAATAGATTAATATTTTCAGCGATAAATTACCAGTTTCATCTTCATGATGCAGTTATACGATATATTCAACCATTTCACAAGTATCATATTTCTATATACTCATGGCCTTTTAAATATTCTCCAATAAGTATTCTTAAATAAAATAAAAATTAAATAAAATAAACTTAAATTAAATTAAATAAACTTGCGCCAAATATAACCAACAATCATCCATCGATTCCCCTACGAAATATCTTAGCTCCCGTATAACTCGAACAACTACGACTATACAATTCCCACAGCTATTTTCCATCATTTGACATTTAAAACACTTCCTTTTATATTTTCGTGTCCAACACCGCTCGTAACATTCTAAAAAATAGTTTTACTCTCATATCAAGTGCGACAGATTCCAACGAAAACACATGCACCATCCATAGCCAGCAGCTATTGTACCGAGAGTTCGAAGAGTCAGGAGTCAGGACCTTAAACTTGAATAAATGAACCGTTCTTGTCTCAGAAGTATATTTGTATCTTGTTGTGGTGTAAAGTATCGCAACTATCGTTGTCACCCCAGCCCGAATAGATTCTACATGCATTTCAAAACGCAAACTGGAATAGAGTAGATAAAAAGACAGTGCACAGCTCGGCCGGTAACAAGGACTCCCTCGGGAGCTTGCATGCGCTGCAAGGTCTGTAGCAGCGCGACGCGACTAAGTATAAAGTGCTAAAATGTTGCAGCCTATAGTGTAACATTTTGCTGCAAAGTTAATGCATAAATCATGATGTTGTTGCCGTTGTCGCCATGAGAGCTGTAAAGGACTTCGGCGATGCTAAGAATGAATTGGTGGCGAGAACCTGAATGGGATAATGTATCAAATCATATGATCATAGTTCAATGGGAAAAGTGATGTTGGATGAATGAATGAACGATTAGAAGAGATACGGTTAGCAACTTGCTTTTGTTTCGAAAGGGAGGGAATGAGAGAGGAAATGATGTGCCTCTTGGGGCCCGATTATATTGGCAATAGAGCAGAAGACAAGGATGCTAGTGCCTACAAAAAGTCAGAGAGTTTGAAGATAATGTTCGCTAGCACAGAAGCATGATAAAAATCAAAAGTATCGGCTCTTGTGTTCAAAGATTCCTTTTACACATTTCTCATGCAAAATCTCAGAAACTTACTGATCAAAAATACTATTCTGTGAATACTCAAATTTTTTCAAGTTGACATAAGTACTGTCAATTTAGTCGGTGAATTTTTTAAAATTGACAAAATATCATAAAATCAGTGATAATTGTTGTTTTTCTTTGCTTTTTTAGTCAATGTAAATATATAATATTCTTCAACGAGGGTCTCTGCCCACGCTGGGCGCTGCTAATTTATTGGGAAAATTTTCATGATTTCTTTTCTAGTACTAAACTGAGACCGCATTTTTATTACAAATTCAAATTGGTTTTACTTATTTAGTCTATTTCCTCAAATTTCGATGGCTATACATCAAAACGAAAGCTTAATATAAGAAAGTACCTGATTTAATTAAGAGAAGAGAAGCTACCTGATTTCATTCTAATTTCCAAACAGAATATCGAACCTGTATTTCATTCGATACTAGCATATGTGACACCCTGGAATTTGTCTCATGTACGTGTCCCATACATAAGCGTACACACGTCACGGATGCCTTTTTCTCTGTTTTATTCGGCATCCATTAGACAATTTTTGGGGAAACTTGCAGCGTGAAAATTTCACACTAACAGCCGCTCAAATCTCATACTAGTAGTTTTCATCTAATTCTTATTCCGGAAACGTTGAACGGTCGACATATTGCATACATCGAAAATCATACACATGTTCTCTTCATACGAATCGCGTTGCCAATGTATAGTTCGCTCATAGTTAGTCCTTTCTTTTTAATACGAGAAGAGAACGATAGTGTGATGCGACCAGTACTGACCGCTCGCTCCCAGCTAATTCCCAAGTCAAAGTCGAATATATTTTCAAGCGAATTTCCTCAAAACACATTGTATTTCCCGTTGGTTCGGACAATGCGTGAAAACTCTCTTCAATACACTCGATTCTGTCGTCATCGACAGCAACATCACCCCTAGCGTTCGGGAAAACTACGCGAAAATTTTGAGAAATTTTTCCGTGCGTCCCGGAGACGACAACGTCGGCCACGATGTTGCTGATGCTGTTGATCAGTCTGTTTTTCGGTGGCAATAGTGTTAACTTTGGCGTCGGGAAGCGAGTACGGTTTGATGATCACGGCAGCAGTAACGGCGGCTACGGCGACTGCGGAAACGGTGGCGCTAGTCAGGACTGTAGCAGCAGCAACGGTTTACGTCGATTTTCGGGACGCTTTCGGGATACGCTAATAGCCGCTGTCAAAATCTGCTCCTTGATTGATTGATTGTTGGATTGGTTAAATAACGGTTCGCGATAAAAGATCGTTTTCTGATGCCAGAAGTATAGTGATCGTCCGGAAGTTGAGTGAGCAGCCGATGAAATTAAAACGTTTAAATTAAAACGAATGTTTGCAGATGAAATGGGTGATCGTGTGAGGTTTTCAAAGTGGTCTTCTGTGAAACATTTTATCCTTTTCTGAATAATAATTACCAATGGGACTTTGTGCGCCTAGGTGCTTCGAGAATATTTTCCAAAACTGGTGAACTCTTCGTTATCAAAAAATTGGTCTCAGAAAATTTAGTTTCCCCGATATCCAAAAAGAGGATCACACAAGATTTGTAGTCTTCTTTAATTACGGACTTTCTGCGTTATGACCCACCTTTAAAAATTCAGCTCGATCAGGCAAAAGAATTCCCGTGCATCACGTGCATCTATTTCACCCAACTCCCAAGATATTCCCAAAGTTTTATTGTTTTAATAATTTTCAAATGTGGGCCACGTAATGACGCCCGCACTAGTTGATCGCGAATCGAAGCGATAAGATCATGGCAACGCACGCGGGCAGGCATGTGTGTAATTTAAACAATATGGAGAAGCGCATGTGGAAAATTCGCATCTAAAAATATAATCTAGAGTAAAGCGCCATCTGCACCCCGTTTGATTGGTAGCGTTGTCGACGTCAAGAGTATATCCGGACACAATGTATTATGTAGTAAGATGACGAAGCTGATGTTTCAATTAAATTTTTTTATCGTGAAAAAATAGAGGGGCAAATAATATCATCGAAAGAAAATTGGAAGTTCCTATGTGCTATCGAAGAAACTTCGGGTGAATAACAAATTTTCTAACAGCACTAACGAAATTAAACGCGGCATTGACGCACACATGTCTTTCGATTGATGACCTGCCAGGTTTCATTCCATTGTTATTTCAATATAAATATACTTTCGGTACCACCTCTATTTCACTCCGAAACAAACGAAATTTTCTTGTAGCTTTTCTTCGTTGCGTATATGTTATTGTTATTGCCATCTCGATTAAATCGTCCAGTGCAAAGTGGAAAATACACAAAATCGACCCGGACATTGTCGGGGGTCTGTGTTTATTTAAAGTATCTGTTCTGGATTTTTAATAGTTTTTTGTCCATTGTAAACTTCGACTAGGTGGCAATTAATTTCGGAAAAATGTTTAACTGGAAACATTTCACAGCATAGGTTGTATACACAAAACGGGTCAGCGGACACCACAGTAGTGATGATGAAACGGTTTGTACACTATAGTCAAAAAGCAATTCGATCCCATCGTTCGTTTATCGCCACTTCCACCACCACATGTCAATGCGGTGGTGATGCATCTTTTATCTGTGCTAGGTGCTCGAATTAGCGAAAAAAATTCATTCAATTCGGTCAGAAATTCTTTCATTTTGTTTATATTAGAAGTGAAAGAGTATTTGCTGGCGAAGATTAAGATTTGTGCTCGTATGTAAAGCCGGAATTACATGCTCGCCGAGTAATGCCAAATGAAGACAAGGTGAGTGTGTAAACGGTCTCCTTGTCTAGTCTCGGCTGTGTTTTTCATGGCAAGCACGCGTGTGTAAATGGTTTGCTCGTCGGCTCTTGTTTGTTTTACGAAGGGATAATGATCCTTTTACTGCTGTGCCTGAGTGTTTATGACCGTCTCGTCCGAGCTCGCAGCCGCTGGAAGCGAAGTCGGTTTTATGCATCAAGTCAAAGGGATTCGAGAGGGTAGCATGTGCTCATTTAAATTTTCGAATTTTTCGCCGGGACTTCAAACATGTGTTTGCGTGTCCCAGATTGAAATAACTCAACGCACACCAGGCAGTTGCAATAGCCACAGCCCGTACCTCGGTCATCGTTCACTGAACTGAACAAAACAGCTCACAACTGTCGAAAGATGCAAAGTGCAATATCCTAAGTAAACAATTCACCCTATGAAAGGTGCATGGTGTATGGTCCGTGTTGTACGGTGCAATATCCTAAGTAAACAATACACCCTATGTCTTGTTGAGTCTCGTCCAATGTCTTGTTGAGTCTTGTTTACTCTTGTACCCGAGACGCTCGTTCCAATGTATAAATCGGGCATAATAATTTTCCTTGATGGGATGAAAGCATTAGCTTGCGGAGCTATAAATGAACGGGCGCACGGCTAACGCCACTATGGTGCCCGGTTGTAAGTGAAATTGTTTGTAAACTTCCTTGCGACTCAACCGACAGCGCCTATAAGATGGTTGTATAATATAGAGATGAAGCGTAAGATTCCTGCTGACTTGATGAAACCTTACTTGGATTAACTGTAGACAGTGGTGTCTGGGTGAGAGATGTTCCAATATAAAGAACTATGAAAAAAAATTAAGGAAATCATAATTGGAGCAGATTTTCACGCAGGAGGAGTTAATAATCAAATATTTATGGAATATTTTCTATAGAGTTTTGTTGATAGCAAGAAAGCATGTGCTTAGAATTTAAAGCGTGCAAACGAAAACTGCGGAATTCATTTACTTGTAGATTTCTTTTTAGTTTTTTTTAATAAACGGTATATCAGTGTCATTCAACAAACCAATGAGTAACCTCAATCCGGTGGCTATTTAAAAAAAGGACAGATCAAGTTTTAGAAAGTAGAACCTGGTGAAGCTATCAACATCTTATCAACATGAAACCGTAAGGTTGATTCGTATATTTTCTGAGAGATTTTGTGTTCCAAGCGTGTTTCTACTACAATTATCCCTCAAGTAGGATACAATTTCAATGACCGTATACGACATTCACAATGAAGGTCTTTATTTGAGCGTAGTAACGATCAATGACAGCTCAATTACTATTCTTAAGCGAAATCAAAGGAGGGTTAGCGATATCACTTTTACCTTAATATAAATATTATAATTTTGTTGAAAAGTACTAAGATGAAAGAATTTGGAGAACAATTAATTAATTTAAATTTTTTCTGTGCCGTAAAATGGCTGCCTAAGTTGCTCGACTAGATTCTATGCTAAGAAAGTCTCCAAACACAAACAAAACTATTTGTCGATCTTGTCCGTTAATCGTAAAAAAATCATGTAAAAATGAAGCATATTTTCAATACGTCTTGACCAGTTTGGGCTGTTGCAACTCACTTTACTATAATTGGATTAATTTGGATAGGCCTTTCTGCACTTTTTTTCAGGCAGCCACAACATTAATCCTGAAAATTAAATATTTTATTGGCTTTGACATACGAAAATTGGTCGAACGTATTTTTCAATATGATCAAAATTAAAAAAAACACCGATTCCCTTTCATTGCAATTAAATAATTAAATTTCAAGAAATCCCAATATTTTATCTGATTTCGGACGCTTTAACTTGGTTTGCTGCGACAATGACTGTTTTAATTTGCAGAGCCTTTGGAATATGCAACTTTATGAAATGCGATTAAATTTTGGCTACCGGTGTATTTGAGTCTTTGTTGAACTACATTGAAAAAAAGAACAAAATTATAAAGACTGAAAAAGGCCCCTCTTTCTTAAGCTTGCACGTGGAAGAGAGAAAACCGATCTCAATACTCTACGTCGTTTAGAGACCATACACCGTTAGACTGTTCTTTACTATGACTTTCATTTCAGCTTCATCAATTTGATGAACCCAATTTTTCAACTCTCAAATACGAGTTTGACTGAGCTTGTAGCTATGAGTAAGTCGATGGTGTTAAAGCATGTATGGTGTTCTTTTAGCAAACGACTAACCCTTTCTGAGAGATGTAGTGATAACTAAAACTTAACACAAAATCTCAATTTCACATTAGATTATTTGAAACAAAGTTGGATATGTCCCATTTCAGATTTTCTTCGCTTCCAGCCACCATCTCGTCCTATCATTAATGAAAAATATGTCAGTAGTTTAAGATCTGCCTTGCCCTACAGTTCACTAAAACGAACTTAATGAACGATATTGTCTCAGACTTTTGCAAACATTGCAAAGAATTCATTTCGTAAGGGTCAGTGAATATTTTATTCTGATATTTTTACTATTTTATTGAACTGTGTTTATAGGGCGTTTACGAACTCTTTTGACTGGCTGAGTCATTGTCTTCTCTGTACTTTTCGAATCTATTTATTAACTTAAAAGCATCTTGTTTGAATCATCATGCCCAAAGTAGTGTTTCTTATTATCGCGTCCTGCTATCAGAAATTAATGCCACCTAGGGTTTCTTGAGGAAACCACTTAGGTATTTTCTTTTATCTTTTTTTGCATATAAATGACATTCAATCTGTCTTAAATCATTTCATCTTTTTTTCAAAAAGGTGTCTATCATTCATGATTATTGGAAACTTAAAACTGATTCTGTTATTTTGACAATCCACTATCCAACTGGTAATCAACATTGATAAATTTACCATTGCATTGATCATGTATTGGTCGACCAAAGTTTGAATACTCATCGAAAAATATTCACCAAACATATTCCGACAACAATACATTTTTTAATAGTATTTTAACTCCCAAAGACCACGTCAATGACAAAGTAAAAATCTCGTCTTCTCTTGGTTTCATGAGCAGGTGATTCAGGGTGTTTTATGACATTTATTTAACGAAACACATTGAATCCACGTAAAAGAAAAGAGATACTAAAGTGTGCTTAATACGATTCCTTGCGACTGCCTCTTTATACTAATCTACTTAGTTTTTTGATTATGTTCAAACTTGAAAACAGAAGAGAAAATTTCAAAAATTTATTTGCTGCTGAGCTCTTTTGAAAGAGAATTTTCTCTAAATACTTCTTTGGAAAAAGACTAGAATTTGTATTCCAATATGTGTTCTTCACTATCATAAAGTAGAATAATTAAAAATAGAACACCTTGGTAACTAATGAAAACTACTGAAAATAACTAATGACAATATTAGTTTTAAAATCAGTTGAATTTACGTTCGTTATTTTTCAACCACAATTTATATATGGGACTATTTTTCGTTATTCAAAGTTTATCCTCTTGCAATTTACATATTTTTGCACTCACCGGGATTCGATCCGACATTTTTGCTTCGTCTGAGGCTCAAGGGCTTAACAAACTGAAAAAAAATATTATGATAATGGTCTTTAACCATAACCAGCCATTATTACAAACTTAAACATTCGACTTAATTCCTCAATTTCGTTTGACTAAAAACCTCACATCAGCTTATTTGAACTGGAAACGCATCAGAGCCTCAAGTATAATTATTATTATTTACCTTTTTTTACCGAAAAAAAGCAGCCAAAGACAGTAGATATAGAATAGCGGCTCTGGGCCATAGACAAGGAGCAATAGACAGTGAGGACGATTACGTCATGCACATATGAATAGAATTCTACTTCAAATATTAAAACGACCTTTGATCTTGGCTAAACGATGATCTTTGAACTGATAAACAGCCCTGTTGAGCTTTTAAACAGCCCTGTTGATCTGTTTATCAGTTCGAAAATCATCGTTTAGCCAGGGTGAGAGGTCGTTTAAATATTCGAATTAGAATTCTATTCATTTGCGCATGACGTAATCGTGCTCGCTATCTATTGCTCCTTGTCTATGGCCCAGCACCGCCATATCTACTAAGGACTACTATTTTCACCACTTCAGAGCAGCTAAAATAAATATATTTAAATATTAGTTGCGTTTTTTTGCTCCGGTACAGAGCAGAATAGAACTATGCCACTAAAACAACGATTTAGTATAAAACAACAGTGCTTTCGCTAAGACTGACATAGGTTGCTGCATTTGCTGTAGTACCACACAACAGCTGAAAATAAAGAAAGAAAATAACGAATATACACTACCACAATCGATAGAAAATAGAAAAAGAACTAACAGAAAATTATTTCTTTTAGCTTTCTATACATTATGAGTGCTTTTTCTAATTTCCTAACTACCAAAACATTCAACATAACCATGAAAAACCCAAAGCCACCTCACAGAAAAAAAAAACTTCTCAGAGCTTTTATTTTTTCCATCAGCACATTCTACAATTCAACACGTGAACTATAAATAAGGAATAGAATTTCTGTACTAGTGAATTCACTGGGACAGGATTGTTGTTGTTTCCAATGCATATATCCTATTCTCTACTGGATAGAGGAGCAAAAAAACACGCCTATTATACTCATCACATCACTGAAATTGCATTAATCTATTAAAAAATCTGCCTCATCTAAATCGAAAAGGTGCTCGAGAGAGAAGCAAAATCATAGAAAACTGATCAGTTAATTGTTTACTTTGCTCACATCTCAAATCTAAATAGTACTATTGATCTTACTGCACTATACTTACTTCGGCCTGAACATTACCCACACTGGGCGCATGAATTTGACATGAAAATACACAATAAAAATAGGCCATCAACTAAACTTTTGGTGCATAAACCTATTTAAAGTTTCATTTTTTTGATTCCATTTTGAGTCAGTTTTGCACTGTTTGCGCTCTTTGAAGCTATATTTTCAGAAAGTTCATTCAAAATTCTTTCAGCTAATTTTCAAATAATTGTATACATTTTCCTTGTAAGAAATGGTTCGAAATGTGGTGGAACTCTCTGAGAAAACACATTTTTGGAATTTCGTTCTAAATTGAAGATAATATGCTATTTCAAGATACTTTCACTTTGCAGAAAAATTACCGGAGAAGAGCCTTCTTACATCAAAATTATTATTATGTATAAAATTAACAACTGTTGCCCTGGTTAAGCCTTTGAGATCCTTTTAACGTATACAGGACATCTTGCTTTTAAAAAACTAGTATGAATTGGTTGCAATATTGCACCATATATTGTAGTGTCCTGATTTCTTAAACATGACAGTAGTTTTTGCAGCCGCACTGCTAACAAAGAAGTGAAGCGGAGGAAAGTGAAACAGATGAAGGTTTGTATTGTCTGTGTTGGCAGGAAGGGTATATATTGTCTGCGCTGAGCCTTTCCAGAATGACTGTTATATGCACTTTATTGAAGATGTTGTCAATGTCTAAAAAGAGCCCCAAATCGTACTCTTTATATAAGAGTGTCTTTTTTATTTGAAAAACTACCCTATGGAGAGCCGTCTTTATGAATATCTATACTGTGTTTTTTTGGGTTCTCGATTGAGTTTGAGATCCTAGTCTAGATCTAAAAGCTTTTTCCAATACTTGAGAAGGGAGGCAGTCAGGCTAAAAAGCCTAGTTTTTAGGATAGGCGTGGTTACTTTTATCTGTTTTGGGTATAAATACAACCTTAGACCCTCCAGGCTGCAAGAACATGATATGCTGCATTTCTGTCCTCTGAAGCGTGACATATGAACTTCCATCTTAGCCTGTGGATTTGAGAGTGTTGATGGTCCGGAATAGTTTGCACTTGGTCACAACTTCACCTATTCCCTTCTCATTATGAAGAGCGGACTTCTGCCCCCATGTGAATGTGGGTTCGGGGTCATCCACCCAGCTTAAAAATTGAGTACCTACCAGGATCTTTAACGTTTCCCTGTTGTTAATTGCTGGTATAACGTCCCTGTATTCGTCCCAGCATTCTCTGCAACCAGCTATTTTGATTAACTTAATGTGGCCCAGTCCTTGCCCTCCACGATGATCCAGATCTGTTTTCCATTAAGGTGGCTAGAGGTTGCGCTCAGGACAGACTATGGGACAGAAACATTCAAAAGCTTTGCGGGGTTCACCTAAAAGTGTATTCACGGCTTTCTCCAATTATGCTAGGTGCTATCAGCTTCCCGTTTGAATGTTTCCCAGCATGTATTTCTGGGGATACGAAAAGAGCTACGAATATTCAGAGTGCAACGCATGTGGCTAAGATCAGACAATGATGGTCTTTCAAGGATTCATTTTTCCATTTTAGCCATTGTGTTGAGTGGTGTCTTGTAGGTTTTTGCTGAGGGGGCCCGTATAGGTAGGCTTCTCGGATTTACTAGGATTGAGCGTTTGAGCAAAGATTCACCTCATTCAATTAATGCCTTTACTGTCCTAAACGGCGTAATGCGAGCTGACATCCGCTCTTGAGAGCACCAGTTTCTTGTCACTAGTACCAGGAAAAATATTTTTTAATGATGTGCAATGAATATAACGCTGCCAGAGTTTTACATGCACTTCTGGTGTTTTAGCAACCCTGTCGATACCACTTAATTCATTGTAAAAAACATAATTTTGACTCTCTTCTCCACAGTTACTTGGAATATGACTCACTCTTCGGATTGATTTGTATTACCAATGACACAGCTCATGGCCCCTTTAGTTTCAAAACTACATTTACGTGTTTATGAGGTGTTTTTGCATGTTCATGAGGTTTTCAAATGTTCACATTTAATAACAGAGTTGATTTTTATTGCAAACGTCTGCTTATTTATATAGTAATACTTCTATTTATGTCTGCTTCATCAGTGGTATGCTCATAGCATCTTCTATTTCTCTTAGTTGAAGATCCTGCGTGTTATAAAAAATTCAAAAGTATTCCAAAAAAGCATTTTGTGAACAAATTTTTTAACATTTTCATATGACGTCTTACAATCTCATTTTGGTTTTTCGAAATTCTTGAAATTCCTTTCGATCACTGCTCATTATTTGGCTGTAAGTTAGCATCCAACTATATCTGCCACTATAATTCAGTCTCGACATGCCAGAAAAAAAATTTAAACTACCCAAGCATCGAAGCAAGCATGCTTCATTCCATAGTCCCTGCAACCATTAGATATCCGTTCTTCCCCACAAAAACAAAATAATAACATATCAACGTTAACCACTATGTTTACGTATTCTTCGATCCCGGTAAAATTTATGTTATAGACTTCAGTGTTAATTTTAGCAACGATGAAATTCATCCTAAAGACATCCGACACATAGTACGCACAGCATAGATTAGGCCTAGCACGAGCATAATTCCGCTCCAGCTCACATCCCACTAGCGGTAGTAGTATAAAATCTTTAAGGAAAATGAACCCTGGGCGAATCCGATCTATTTACAATCAACTTCACATAAAAATAAAACACCCGTGAATCGAGCTGTCTACCTTTGGCCCGGCCATGCCGTGTAGAGTAGGTGTATACGAGAGATTTGATGGGTAGCCAGCACGTTTTCAATGAGTTGCACACGCTTCTTGCTTCTTCTTGTTGTTTTATCTTTCCTTTCTCGTTATTTTTTTAGTTGCTTTGAAATATCAGTACTCCGTTTTCGCGGACAAGTTCAGCAGTTGATTTGTTAGGAAAATTAGGAAGATAGCAAAAAATGAAAAGCAAACAAAACTCACACGAGTCTTTTGCGTACTCTTTTCACTCTTCGCAGCCCTCATGCCACGATCGGTTTGAGTTATTTTTACTGGAGCTATCTTAGAACTCATCAATTAATTACTAATGAACGTAAAGCCTGAATTACATTGGCATGCAGTGCAGTGCAGTAAACTGCAGTCCAGCGCGGTGCCGAAGCAGTGCACGCATTGCAAAGCACATTGAAAGCAGTGCAGTGTTCTGACAATGAAAGTCAAATTAATTTGTGGAGGTTTGATGTTTAGGTTTTCTGCATCTGTTTTTCGTCCATTTACAATTTAATGCCTGGAACGGCATTTCCGCCTCAATTCAAATGGTTTTTGCCCGGTCAACTACTCTCAAACGAATGTCAGCTGATGCAGAAATTAGCCTAAAAGATGCAGTGCAGTCCGCTGCACTGCACTGCACTGCAGTTAATGTGAATTGCCACATGCAATTACATGAGTTCTAAATTTCAGTGCACTGCACTGCACTGCACTGCAATCCAATGTAATTCAGGCTTAAGCGTCCATTTTTTCATGAATTCACGTATCGATCGCAAATTTATTCAGGGTCAAATCTTTTTTCAGCTACAAGACTACGCTTTGCTTTGTAGCTCTGAATCACTTTTCTTTTAATCATAAAACGTTGGATCTTAGAGAAATACTTGCTTAAAAGTCATGGACCAGCAGACTAGTTTTGTTTATACTCCATCGGTTTGTTTGAGATAAATTTGGAAACAACAGGTGAAAATGCTGGGGCGTTCCGAGGAATAGTTGGTACATAGTTCTTTTGGTCAGCAGTTTCTAGTCGATTGTAGAGAAAATGAAATATGTTTGCGATGTTTGTAATGTATTTTAAGAAGCAGTAGTTATATGATCGGATTAGTTGTTTTCGCCAGCACATTCATTGTCTCGGTATGAATTCAGACTGGAACAGCTTCAGAGCTCAAAATGTTTTATAGAACACCTTCACTGCTTTTTTGTGTGTAAGACTCTAAAATTAACTTATCGAATGAATCTAATTTAGGTTCGCATTTAGATATTAAACGACAATAAACACTTTCGAAAATTAAATGAATAACAAAAATTACATCCTGTGCCTTTGTGAAGTGCTCGATAGTTGTAGTGTCATATTTGTAACGAAATCGTCGAGTGAAAAGTGCATTCAAGAAGCCAGTATCTTGTGAAATTCAATAAAGTAAGATGCCCAATTGTGATAAAAGTGCCAAAAGTCAACCGCAGAACCAAAGATTTCTCACGGATTTTTTCAAACGTTTGAAATCACTTAGCATTTTACTGCTAGCCGCCAAAACCACGACAGTATTCAATCCAGACGATTCGATTCGACGACGTAATCCGATAGTTAGGAAAAGAAAGACATTTGCGTGCTCATACGGTTGTATGTGATACCGTCTACTGCCAAAAACGAAAATATTCCTTCCATCGTATAAGTGTGTCTTCAGTGTGACGCGTCAACGAAACCTGATCAGGATCACATCATCATCTTCGAGCAATCATCGTTGTATCGTCCTTGTATCTAATTTTATTTTCGTCTCCTCCACTGCCTAGCCAGGGCACCTTTTACATGGATCAGAACGTCTCCAGGCGACCATGTTAGATGTATTCCGTGGCCTGAAGCACCTTATAAAGGTCAGTCATGTGAAAACCGATGCGCCAGTATTCCGTCTACACTATTCAGCTACTGTGATGATGCTCATGTCGTTCTCAATTATTGTCACGACCCGTCAGTACGTTGGCAATCCAATCGATTGTGTTCATACGAAAGATATTCCCGAGGATGTACTTAACACATACTGTTGGATACATTCGACATATGCTCTCAAGTCGCTGTTTAAAAAGAAAGCGGGCGTTGCTGTACCGTATCCGGGTATTGGCAATTCGGAAGGAGATACAGTGGATAGGAAGGTTTATCGTTACTATCAGTGGGTGTGTTTCTGCCTATTTTTTCAGGTTAGTTTTGTTTTTTTTTGATTGGATTGTTGCATATTTTTTTAGATTTAAAGCTCAGAACATGAAAAGTACAGCAGTTCGAAAAAGTATGTTTGCATGATTAATATTGTTGCAGAACAGCCGCCACCACAACAGTATTCAATTTAACTTATTTTCTTAACTTTTCTCAAGGTATCCTAAAATTAAATAACATGACATTTGAATACTATTTTGGTAAAATAACTAACCAGTTCCGAATCAGCAGTATTGTCGCAGGTCGTTATTATTATGGCCAATATTTTTATAGTGTATTTATTCTTGCTCAAACGTTTGCCGTTTAGCTCAAAGCTCAGTATAGACAAACATATTTGACATCTACTAGTAAGTTGATTGAGGTTGTCATTGAGGTCGTAATGGAAGCTAATACAGACATAAGATGATGCTAGTTGAGACATGCAGGTCATGACTGTAATGAAGTTCGTAGATATAAACTTACGCGAGAACCGCTTGAATCTCACTCATAACATTCAAGGAACTCGTGATCGAATTTACCACGAAAACACAGCTAGCTTTAACCGAATATTGTAATACTCATACTAGGCAAAATATGAGTCTTGTGTCCGTGCTCTTTTACAAATAGAGCCCAATTTGGATTGTGATAAGACCCATCGAGGTGGTGTGTGGTTTTTGCCACTTAGAGCCATAATTTAAGCATTTGGAGCCTTAATTTAAACAACAAATTTTCTGACACTAGTTTTGGTTTAAAGCTTCATTTCCAACGGTAAACCTTTGAAATAGCTTTATCAGGTTCTACCTTATCCAAAAAACTGCTTGCTTTCAGCCTATATTCAATGATATATAATTAGCATCATAAGCTAAATCCGGTGTGAGCTGTGGAGTACTGGTACCGCCACGATTTCTCTACACAAATGGAAGAGGAAAAACACATTTTAACACAAGATTATTCGTCCCATATTGCTGCTTCTTATAATTTACAGTTGGAAATGAATACAATATAATATACAATTTAATAATAAATGTGACTTCATCATTAAAAAACAAGGCTACTGCTTAAGTTACAAATAAGCATCAAAATTGAAATTTGTTTATATGTTAAAGATGTCGATAGCACACCTTGATTTTTGAAAATTTTTGAAACGATCAGAGCGAGTTGTTGCGTGTAGTGAACAAGTAACACTACATGTTCACTTTCGTGTAAAAAAAATCTTCAAAAAATACTCGCGTCGATGAATAAGACCTATACAGGCCTCTAAGGTCCCGGTGAAAATACACTTTCGCGTTGCTTCAAGCTGGAAGTCCAACTATTGGTGCCCATAGACTTCAAAAATTACGCAGCTTATGGGCCAGCTAGTCAACACTCTTCCCACTTAACTGGTCCCAAAATATATAATTGCTGTGTGCCAATTATTTTCAGTGGGCTCTATCGTTCTTACGATGGAGACATGTGATTCCGGGTCGATCATGAATTCGAGGGCACTTCTCAAATTTGCAAACGAACTGCACACGAATAATGTATAGAGATAATTATCATTTTCATCCATGTACATAGTACCACCAAAATGGTGTCTACAGCTTACCCATTATGTTCAGATATTTCCTGAAGCAACCGTGTCCCGTTAATATTTGGGACAAGTTTTGCAGTGTTCAAAGTTTTGCAGTGTTTGGCTTTCCTAAATCTTGAAAATCCTGAAATCCTTTCCACCCTATAAGTTTAAATGCGTTGTTAGGATCAAAGTGATTTCGCACTCGAAACAGGTTGAAGCACATCTGGTACAATATGCACTCAAAATTTGCACGATTCTTCTACGGTTCATCGAACATTAGTATTTCTAGCGGTTAAGGTGCGCTAGAGTTTTTTTTTATAATTTTGAGTGAGCTTCAAGCGTCAGAAAGAGGAGCCTCAAGGAGCCTCAAGCCACTTACATTGGTAATTTACAGAGCACTCCATAACATTTGTACTGCGAGTGCACCAAGCTTGCTTGAAAATTTGTTTTTTCGAAAAAAAAGTCTTAGTGCTGACATCTATTCTCATCTTAGAGAAAATAGTGCGAGCCTGGCGTAGTAGCAGACAAGGATCCAGCTCAAACAGCTGGAGTAAATATTCTGCTTGCTCTTTGTCACTCGCTTTAAGCTCCGTTCGGAGAAGTCATTTACATTTTTGTACAGTTTATACCGCAAGTTCCATTTTATAATAATCTTCATCAATTTTTCAATTTTATTTGTAGCCGCGGAGTATTATATTTTTGTACCTTTTAAGTGCAAAGATAAAAATACTACTTCTTCGTGCTTTGCATACTTTCCACTTAGTTTGGTTTAGTTACGTTTCATACGAGATTTTGAAAGACTTTGAAGCAAATTAGCACAGAGGGGAATGTATTTTCTAGTAAAAAAAACGCGATTACTTTCATCTGACACGGACTGTAATACGTAGAAATGTATAATTTACTCCGCAGAAGTTTTATGTCGGACTCTCTTAGTTGCAGGCCCATTTCTTGGATGAAAAACTCGTTTTTCGCACCCCTCTGTCTCTTCTTGTGGATTGTACCATTCCATTCCAAAATTTTTACAGCAATATCCACTGTTTTGAAAGAATTGTCAAATTACAATTCATTCAAAAAAAATTTTACTCTCATAAATCCAATTCTCTTTATGATTGAGGATGATTTGCAGTAACACCCAATATATATCGAAACCAGAGAAATTTATTAGCCGAGACAAATTTTTACCAAACTTGATAGATTTAAGGCTGATTTGGGTTTAAATCGATCAGTTGGTCGAAACCACATGATTTGGCCTCAGTGTGAACGTATTCATAAACATTTTTTATTTGCAAACTGCCAAAAACAAAATGAACTGATAAGTTAAATGGCTACATTAATTGAATTGAAAGCACTCAGGTTTTGAAAATCTGAAAATGGCTGCTATTATAGTGCCCACATTGACACAAAAAATAGACGCGAAAATGCTGTGCGCCGCTTGTAATCATCTAATGCACCACCTTTGGCGCATGCGCCATGGTTTGGCCATCCTTGATCTACACAAAACTATTAGCTAATTAAAATGAAACTGTGAAATTATCTACAGAATTCACGAAAATTTTATGAGATTATTATAAAATATATTTCCATGAAATACTTAGTTTTTCAATTCGATTCAATATTTTTTCAATCTGATTCATTTCCATTTTCAAGATTATTATATATTTTTAAGTCTATTTTTCGCAGTATCAACGCCATTTGGCTTTCGGTGCCGTTAAATTTGTTACAATCATCTTCAGGTTTATAATGCACAGACTTAGTCATTAACTTTTCAGAAGACACTTCACTATAAACGCTTTCCACTAGATTTTCCACTCATGTAATCATCAAATTGCACGGAATCAAATCAGAACAGTAAAGTTCTACATGACCTCGAAAATTATTCACATTATTTAATGCAATTGGTTACTCATTCGCATCACATGAGTTTTCGTTTTTTTTCCCCACACAACACTTATATTTTTATTGCACCAATTTTTCCAAAAAAAAAAAAAAAAAAAATACATATATCGTGTATCTTTTTCCTCATACATGTACTAGAATCTATTTTTGAAAATAAATCTAAATACCGTGATACAACTCATTTCATCGTCTCAGAATTTTCGGGCTGATTTTCGATCATCAGCGTGAGTGAACAATTACGAATTGATTTCATAAGAAAAAGTATTTCGTCAGAATGAATGCGTCGGGCTAACTTATTTTTATAAACGTCGTCAGATTTACATGCATACATATGTACAAAAATTTACACTGATTGTATTTTTTGACTAATGTACATGTAAACCTACTTACATGTTCAATATAGTGTAAACTCAATGAACATATGGTTTTTTGAAGGTTGATCAGCCCAATTTATCCTATTCCATGTACATATGTTACAACATCTCTAGCAATGTGAATATGTTGTGATAGGTTCAATTAATTTTTACAAAATAAAAACAGAAAGGTGATGAAATTCATGATTAAAATTAATTTCAATAAATCAAATGTCGAGTGAGTAAATCAACGTTATATATGTATAGACAAAGTAGATGAATTTATGCAGAATATAGGCTAAAATATAGGCTAAAGATTTGTTTATGTATTTATTTATATGCCTATTAGCTATCAAAGATAAAAAATTGAATTATCAGGAAAAATCTGGTGATGACAACCGACAATGACATAAAACATGTTTCGATTCAGACCTTAAATTTCTACCTTTTTGAATTTCCTTGGAATGGGACATATGCTGCCTTCAAATCAAGTTTGCAAACCGAAATTCTATTAGGAAAAGTAGTCTACTTAGTTCTAAAAAGTGTACAGGCAAGTTTAGAGAATATTTAATTAAAAAAAATGGTATAAAAAAATTGAAACTTATTTCATATTTATTGAGATTTATCAGATGCATATTTATGCTTTGAACTATCAAATCATTTATCATAAAAAATGACTTCAAAAATAATCCAGAATATTGACCTCAAGCTTCTTAATTGCATACATTTGTCTACAAATTATTTTCTCTACATTAAATAATTAATATATTTCTTTATTTTCTGTCACCCAACCCCTGAAAATATTTGTTTGACAAATCTTTTACTAAATTCTACAAATCTTAATTTATGAAAATCACTCATCATAAAACAAATGCATTCAAACATACCATTCAAATTGTGAAAATCTCGCCACTGTTCATAAAAAATCCATTTTTTTAACATTATTCGTCTTGTTAAATCATCATAATAGACGAAAATAAAATAGTACCGAGACAAATGGATTTATGACATTTCCTATTAATATTTATCTTTTCCACCTGGCATCTTTATTTTCTGTCATATAGTAAAAAATGAGAAAAACGAACGGACGACAAAATGGCAAGACAAGACAGTTGACATCATCACTTAATGGTGAACGCATTATTGTTACGCCTATTGTGCATGGTTGATACCTTGCTGTCATCTGACAGTGAAATATTTCATTTAGTACATGGTTTGGTGAGTGATTTCGGTGACAATGGATTTGGATTGGAAAAAGTCACATCACACCATCATCAATTTCCAACACAGCATCAACCCAGCAGCATCCTATCGTTTTGTTTGAATATGATAGTGGGGAAGTGTGTCCGGTAGCTGGTTATATATGACGAGTTTTTTGCTTTCTATTAAAATTTATTTACTATAAATATTTATTTTATTCAGGAAAAAATTGCCATGAAAAATTGTCAAAATGAACAGATAATTTGTTTAGATGTGTTTAGATATTTTTAGATTTCGATGTCAACAATTTGGGTCGATGTGAAGCACGAATTTCGTAGCCGGAAATAGCTGGATGAGTTTTATTGTCTTTTTAGTGATGAATGAATGACGTTGAAACATGGTGTATTAATTGTTTGGACATGTGTAAAAATAAATATTAAATGCTTGAAGATAGTAAAAATTGTGGTTGAGGTTGTTGAAAGGAATTTTAAATCCAAGTAAATTTAGAGATTAAATAATATTGTAAAAGCTAGAAGAGAAAAATTAAATGTCTGCTGAACTGAAGTTCATAGCTGCACAGCTAGTAGGGTGCACTTACAGGCTATCTAGAATTGAAATAAGGGAAGACATTAAATACATGTTTTACTTAAAATAACAGCGCTTTATGTACTTTGCATTTTAAAGCTACAGCAAAAAATTTTCTGAATACATATCATGCGAATAACCCCGAAAATAAGGCAATATTGTAACTTCATAATGAAGAGCAAGTAAAGGATAAGATAATGCCACTCTAAATAATCTAAGTAATCAAGAGGTCACTACAAGTTTTATGTTTGTGATATTATCTTTCGATATGTTTTCGATGATAGCATGGAATGACAGACGTTGAAGAGAAAGGAATGTTAAGTTTGGAGAACGACGAACACATGATCCTCCGCAACACATCCTCGATGGTTTTAAAATATGAGAAAACCGGAACGGCAACACCTGACGATCATACTAGAGGATTCAACAAAGGAATAATTCAGGTTTGAAGAGGTTTTAGTGGTCATATCCACAATATGATGACGAAAGGAAGACTCTTAATCAAAATTAAAAAGATCATAAGAAAAATAAATATACCCTTTTGTAGCACGAAAAGAAGTATGAAACGAAAAAGAGGAAAAGTTGATTACTGTAACTTGACAAAAGAGCCTACTTTTTCAATTTTATGAAAAAACAAGCCATTATTCACTGTGCCTAAATTTTTCAAAAAGTTTGTGCAAAACATCGAAAAGAATTAAGACTAAGACTTATGTCTCACGAACTCATGTTACTCCGAAAACAAAACGCATTCTAAAGTAAACTATCTTTCTAAGTGGCTATCTCAAACATTGAAGAAGAAAAATATGAAGATAATTGGGATCATAAAAAAAATCACCATATTTGAAAGTTCAAAATTATTAGAAAATTTGGAGTAAGATAGATGGTTGACATTGGCGATGGCTAACACATAAGTGAAGCAACCGCATTGAGTCACACACGTGTTGGGTGTTCACACCCAACACGTGTGTCACCACACTCTATCCTGAGTGAAATGCTTCACGAGTAAAACATGAGTGAAGCAATCAGTAGCACATGTTGACTCGCTCTATTTTGAGCAAGTTGCCTCACAAGTTCTTGGAATGATGTGTTGTTCCCTGTGGCCAGCGTGTCCAGAAAATAATACAGAGAGTCTTGGGCAGTTTTTTCAGATAATCTGGAGAAATCTTGGGATTTAAGTTTCAATAAAAAATGTAACTTAGTTTCAGTAAAAACGAGATCATTTAAATAAAAACCATTTATTTCAGCATAAAAAACAATGCATGATAAAAAAATAATTCATGATTATGTTTTAATATATATTTTTCCTGTCGGAAGGACTCATGGATTCAAGGAACCAAAGTGGATTTCCAATCAATCCAAAGTCCATGGACTCAGGCCATCGGGCCATTTTTTGGCTCGACCGTGTGTGGGAAAATAGTAGGGCAAATTTGAACAATCCATAAAATGGACTAGTCATGTGTGTTGAAGCCTCAACCCAAACAACGTGGCAGTCTTGCTTTGCAGGCTGACCTGTGACAAGCTCACTGACTGTTTCTGTGATTATTTTATTTCATCAAAAAATTCACCATAATGGATAGTGGTGGCCATGATTTCGTTTCGGAAGTTATCGAATAAGATACGTCACATGAATGTATATCATATTATTTGACCCAAAGCCTGCAACCGCTTGCTAAGTACTACAAAGTAGCGGTCAATCTTTCGTTAGGAGTGATAGTTTGCCTCATATTTGTATCCTTTTGTGTGATAAATGGGGTGACCAACTATAGCAACGTGTTATATGTCGTATCATCCATTCTTAAATAATTTTGCCAATCAGAAGGCTCAAGTGTGAGTTCTTTTACCAAATTTACAATTTTTGCTCCTTCCTTTTTGGCTATTGTTGCTTTATGTAGATGCAAGTTGCAATTGCAAAAAACTCCTCCATTTGCTTCTGATCCATTAATAGATTAAAAATATAATGATAAATCTTCAAGTTTATCTTTATTTTTTTCTAAATTAATGACAGAAAATGAAATAAGCTGACTGGATCGAGGCTCTATCATGAGTGGCGAGCTAAATTGGACTTAAACCAAACGGACGCAAGCCAAATAGGCTCAGGCCATTTGAACTGTTCGTGAATGGGGGAGAAGGGCTTCAGTGAATTCTATACCCACATAAGTTTCATTTCTGATTTTAAATATTCTCTCACAAAAGTATGCCACTTAGAGTATTTATTCGTAATCGATTGTTTATTTTTTTTTGTTTATTGAGATTTATTTGAGAGAAAGTTCTTTCTACACACGCGGAAGAATTGGGTAAGGATAATAGGTGAAAAACAAAAGTACTCAAAATTGGAAAAGCAGACTTGCGTTCTCATGATTTAATTGTTGCCACTTTTTCCCAAAATAACTTAGCATAGCCGGTTTTGAAATCGGTGAATTTAATATTTCTCAGCTCCCTTCACTGTGAATTCTGATATTTTTATTAAGCGATTCTGATATGCGATTCTGATATTTTTATTAAGTTTGTAAAACATTGACAAAGTGCGATAGTTGAAGGTTGTATTTATCGAGGCTATCAATTGATGTAATTATGAGCTGATTGTCTATGGCCGAAACTTTTGAGTGCGCACAGGAACGATTCAGTTAGTGCTTTTCTGTGATTTGAGCAGGTTGTTAAACAAGATCGTAAGCAATTTGGCACTGTGCGAGCATGCCAATCTATACAATGATATGAACTGAACTTCGCGGAAGAAGATAATATACATACTTTTTATGGGTTGAATAAAATTTAGACTGTGGATTTTCACAAAATTTTTTTACTGATTTGCGATATTATCTCAGGAATGTATGGTCAGAAATGCGTGGTTAGATATTTTCAAAGATTATTGTGCATATTAGTATACACATTTTTCAATATTTTGAAGGGGGTATTTATAACCCTGTGGCAAGTGCGGCGATTTTAGTCAATCTCTATATTTCTATGAAATATCTGCGATTCATCAGTACGCCAAATGCAAAATGATTGGCTATCTTGTTGTGTATATATGAATAACACTATTTAGAGTTGGAGTCTCTTCAATAAAGTTGTTCAATATAGCTGTAATTATGTTTGTCAGGCTTTGTTTATATTATCTTTATTGATTTATTAGTTTTTTTAAATAAACACGTAAAATGTATTCTTGTTCATCATGCTTCACGCTTCAATCAAGAACTAATTGACACAATTGATTCATTCACACTGATTGACTCATCCGAATGAGTGAGTGGAACTGTGTCGACACATCAAACGGAGTCGTTGTTCCGATCTCTAGTTGACTTCAACATTGAAAATGATGGATAGACGGACGCACAATAAAGAAGACACGATCCTGGAACTAAAATTGGGAATGTTATCTCATCCGTAACCAGTATGCGAATCGAGAATAAGCTATAATTTTTCAACTTACATCGGGTTTGCATGGGTTAGATTTTAAAAAGTTAAAAAATTGAGTAGTACGAGCAATAGGAGAAAAACTGAAAAATAAATTCTTTAGTGAACTGAGCAATCCTCTTCAGGTCCACCGAAACTGCTTTGCTAAGGCTGACGAAGGGGCTAGCATAAAAGCCGAAGAATTGTTTGATCTTGCTTTTTACATCCGCAGCTCCGGTAGAAGCCGTTGTAAGAGGCACCAATCCGCATTGCGTGCCTGCCAAATAAGGAATCTCCAGTAAAAACAACTGCCCTCTTTCTGGTTCGAGTAGCTAACTAGTCCGACCAATTTCAAAAGTTTTCTAACATTTGATGGCGATTGCATAGTTAGACTTCTACCTAGGACACTATAAGTTTTCTTTTAGTGTATTTGCCTGTTGTTCAGATTAACCAAAGTCAACTTAGTGTCAATCGGAAACCTCCGGCAAAAGTCTGCCGGCTTTCGCAAGCTCGTTCACAGATTGGTTTAATGTCCCTTTGTCCCGGAACCGAAAACAGCTGCATCATTAATTGAATTGGAGGAATTGGAGGATTAACTTTGACGAGGTGTAAACTCTATCAAGGGAATTGGTAGCCGCTTGGCTGTCAGTGAAAATACAAATATTCACTCTGAAATATTTCATTGGATAAGAGGCAATTGCTCGTTTCGATAATCACCAACTCCTCCGTCTAAAAGACAAGGTAGTAGTCCAGTAAAAAACTTCAAAATTGGAAAAACCAAGTATGCAACATTAAATTGTCTAGTAAATTAAACTATGATCACATTTTGGAAATTTTTACTCCTAGGTGAGCGCTGAGTACCTAGCAATAGACAAGCAATAGACAATTTCGCATCCCACAAGAACGGTAGCCATTCACTGAATCACCTATTTTTTGAGCAACCAAAATTCCTGTTCACGAGAGCTCACAACCGGAACATCACATCAAGGTGAAGCTCACAGAATAATTTAATTTAGAAATTTGGGCTACCCTCTGGCTTCTTTGTTTTCTTGAAATATCGTGAGACAAAAAAAGGATTCTCTTCCCCTATAACTTCCGATGCAGTCACTAAATTTAAACGAACGTATTTAATGCGAGACAAATTTGGCAGATTTTCGGCTGCAAAATTAATTTAGGATTGCCAGATGTGCTAATGTTAGTCATTTTCGAACTAAGAGATGCTACTAACTGATTTCCAAATTATAATCAATTAGCATTGAAATCAGCAAGCTTTGTAGATTTCGAATTTTTCACGAGCGGCGTCACTAAAAATTTTCCACTTCGGAGCTTTGAATGCAGTCATTAGATTGAAGTGAAATTCACGAAGGAAATTGGCATCACCGTGAATAAGACTTGAAATACTTTTGGTGTCAGTGCTAGCAAAGGATTTTATATTTTCCGTTATGATTTTATATTTTCAAATTTCTTTTGCCTGCACTAAAATTTAGCATACAGGTACTTTTTCTGCGCTGTTCTGCTTTTTGATTGCAACTGTCACCTAGAAACCCGATATGTAGTATTCAAAACTCAAACTATATCGCTTAATTGACCTGAAATGCTGCGTCTGTTTCTCAGGCCAAGGATATAACGCGTAGCGAATTTGAACGTTCTGTATTGGAGTTTAGAAAATTACAATCTCATGCAAAAAATGTAAAACATTTATTGTCATCACAATCATTCAAAGTTATTCTAATCATTTATTCATTACCCTAAAAAAATCTACTATAACTTATCACATTAAATCTGCTTTTGAAATTCAAGAAATTAAGAGCTTTTTCCTCATTTCCTTTGTTTACTTTTCATCTGCTTTCTTTCTGCACATTCTTCGTTTTGTACTAAGTTAAGTATTAAATGAATTGCCTTTATTCAATTACTGGTTTTGACATTCGATGCTCAGAAAAATATCACCACTTAAAATTTAATAGAATTAAATTTAAATCAAAAATTGAAAAACTTTTAAATAAAAATTAAATCTTATTTGAATTAAATAAGGCCCCACATTCAATAAAAAAGATTCCACTTTATTATACAAATGTTATTTTCATATCATAATTTTCATCATTGAATGTAAAACAAAACATTTTCTGCTAAACAAGACCAGTTTGATACAGCGTTATTGAAATGAAGGCAGATTATTTGAATTAAAATGAAACGTATATGATGCCAAATCATATTTGAAAATATTTGATTCAGATATATTTTTCTTTATACAACGATTTTTTGCTGAGTGTAAGATTTAAGTGAAATCACTCGCTTCTTCGCTTTGTGCACCCTTGTCCATTACATTTAATTTGAACATCTCGATAAAGGACTTTTCTTTTCTTTAGATGTTGAACATTACTTTCTTAATATTTGTATATCTGCCTACATCAAGCAACCGTCCAATATTAATTCTTCCTAGCTAATGAGCAATATGGATTTGTCAAGTGTTACATCACTGCTACTAACCTGCTCGTATTCACCAACACTATTGATAAGTAAAGGCAGATGGCTATTTTCGATACTACGTTTTCGAAGGTGTTCAGCTCTGTCAACCAGGTGCTTCTTGTATGTGCATATATGGTACCTCTCATTCTGTACTCTCCTTAGTTTTTTTCCGGCACTTCCACATTTATAATAGACTACTAACTTCTTTGCTTCTACTCCCTTACATTGTATCTGAGGAAAATTTTTGAAATCCGTTTTAAGTACTTCTCTCGAGGTTGTTCAAAGACCTTGGTCTAATTTCCGATTCTTGTATCATTAAGGGGGGAAATACATGTAAAATGGAAAAGAAATTGCTAATTTTAGATTGACTTAAAATATATATATTGTTTATTCAGAAAATTTCTAATATTAAATCCTCAAAGTACATATCTTATAGTAAATGAAAATATTTTTTTAATAACTTTTCAACACAAAATGGAGGCGATGCGAGCAAATGAAAAAAACACATCAAAAACAGCCTCGTACAACTTAACGCCTTTTCCGAGAAACTTGCAACGTTCAGAGAAAAAAAAATATGCTAATGAGATCTATAATTCCTAGGTGAACCAAAAAAATTTAGAAAAAAAAACCAAATTTTTACATTAATATTAGATTAAAAAAAAAAAATCGATTTTTTTCAAAAAAATCACGTTTTAAACATTGGTAAACTAATTATTTTTCCGAAATTACAAGAAAATGTAGGTTCAACGATGAGATAATACTCTTTTGTACATGTGATATAAATTTTAGCCTAATAGGTTCAATATTTTTTGAGATATCTTGTACGGAAATTGAAAAAGTACTACTTTGAGAAAAGCGCGTTTAAAGTTCTAAAGCTCCACCGACCTGGGGAACGCCGCGCTGTCTATAACTGGCTATAACCCGAGAACTAACACGAATATCGCTTCAAAACTTTTTTTGGTATATTTTAAGAGTATTTCGAACACTTTGATGCAATAAAAAAAAATCGTTTTTGTTTTAGCAGTTACATGTATCTCCCCCCTTAAAGCTAAAGTGTCCAGGCTTTTGGCATTTTAACCCAATTTTTCGAAGGTCCCGGCTATTTTTCAGGCGACTGATTGGCTTCTGTGTAATCCAATATTCGGAGTCAATATTGGTATTTTCACATTTTAGGGAGATGTTGAGACATTCGGCTGTACAATTGATTTAGGTACCTGTTCATTAAGGTTTTCAGAGCAGCTGTGAACCCGATGAACTAGCTAGGCTTGCTATCTTGCTACCGGAGGACTCATGGGAATATCGATGACATCTGTCAAATTGACCATCAGGCAAAAATATTTTTGGGACGCTAAAAAGTCCTGGGCAGGATGAATCATCCTGAGCGATAGCAAGGCAGTTCTGGGTATCCATAGATGCGCATCGCACGAGGCAGCTTTTAGGCTTAACTCGAAGCACTCTGCGTTATGTTGTGGGCGTTATTACACGTCACTGCCTCACACGACGGCATGCGCAATGATTGGGCGCAGAGTTCAACGACTTTTGTCGGAGTTATGGCTTAAGGGACGAGGAAGAATCCGTCCTCCATCTCATGTGCCAGTGCCCGGCTTTTGTCGAAAAGTAAGGCTGCGGCACTTGGTGCACCCTTTCTCTCAAATCTGACCGAACTGTTTCTGGTCAATTTAAAGGAGACAGTGCGGCTCATCAAAGGGAGCAATTTATTTCCTGACTTAAGTGAATAGGAGAGCGTTTATACAATTAATGTGGCGTCACAGCGGGCTTCTTTTGTGACTAGGTGCATCGGTTGGCAAGCCTCTATCGATCGGCAGCCATTTCAATCTAACTTTCTATCTTCTAGGCATCTTATAGATATCTTCTCTGATATACATATACTTGTTTTTTTATTTTGTTCATAGTATTCTTGAATGCTGTTATTCTGGATGCATTTCAAATACTTAATCGATGTGGTTGAATCTGTACAGCGCAGACTAAAACGCTCGTTGTTATTAAAATTGGGTTTTGATATTCATATAAATTAGCCCTTAAAAATTAAGAACAATGAGAGTGTTCATATTATTCAAAAAATTACTACTAACTTTAAGTAAAAAAAAAATAAATGTTCAAAAAAGAAGGCACAATGAGTTTTGAATAATTTTCGCCGTAGTGAGAAGTGTGGGATAGAAACATTGGTTGCAGCTAAATTCGAAAACTCGAAAGCATAATCGATACATTAGTAGCGGCGAATTCAGATGATCTAGTTCTGTAATCTGTTTTGAATAAATGGAAGTGACTAGCTTAAATTGTTATTTTATCATGCTTTTAGTGTGTTGGTTTGCACTACTTGAGCATTTTTGATACGTAAGTATATCTCTCAAGAAAATCTACTGAGCTAGTTTAAATCTGCAGACACGTTGGCAGAGCATATTTACTGATTTCTTTTCTAAATAAATCCAATCAATACAGTAACTATTTTGTTTGCTCTTGATATATTTTTTTTACTCAAAACGAAACTATACCAAACAAAATTATCTTACATAATTCAAAATTCAACATTACCATGACATACAAAATATATTTCATCAGCTGTATGATTAATTATCCTCCTCGAAATTACCCGTCATAATAAATCCGCAAGTTCATCTTTCACAAGTATCTTACTCTTGTTTTTATTACATATTCAACTCATTCTACGCCAAGTTAGTTTCTGTTACATTACACAGATTCACATACCATCATCCCAAACACGATTTCATTGTGATTCTGCAAGGTGAAATTATTTGTATCACAGAAAATACGGTCATAATCGCAATACAAACTCACACGCACATTCTGTGTAGATACTCTAGCTGGCACATTTCACTCCATCTCTCACCACAATACAGTTTTACTGTTGACCCAGCAATGCAAACGCAAGTTCCGAGACTGTAAAATTTCTGAATTATCAAATTTTTTGGCCAACAGCCAGCTTTTATTGAATAGTTCAATTTCAATTTGGCGCGCCTAAAGTCATCAACGTAAAACCACTCGACAGTCCTTTACCCCGAAACCGATGCTGCTGAAGCTACACTTCTCCACTTGCACTAATCTTTCAGTTTTTGTGGGTTTTTATTAGTATTGTTTCGAATAAAATTTCGAGTCAATTTGATGAGTCCGACTGTTACACATGTATGAAAAAAGCACACCGAAACATATAAAAGAGGATCGAAACGAACATTTCAGAACCACTCAAGTGAATTCTGTAATAAATCATATTTTATAGATATTTCGTGAACAGAATATATACATCGAGCACAAGGAGCGTTGAACGTACAAAAATGATCAGTACGAATGCAATTAAGTTAATGAAAGTGTGGAATATTTTCAAGGAATTAATATGATGTATGCTTGTATGCATATTGTCCATTTGGTTGGATAGTCATGGTCGATGGGTAGTAGGATATAAGCTAGTCACTGTGAAATTCGGATAGAAATTGAATGACATTGTATGGCTTTCGTGACATGATATTTTGATCCTTGGCTGATCTTGACGATGGTTACGTGTTGGACAAGAATAAATGTATTTTCAATGGCAACATTGAAAATAATTGAAGGAAAAGTGAATCGCGAACTATGCAGTAGCTAGTAAAGCTGCCAAAAGCACGCAAATGATGATTGTGAATGAAGGGAAAATGCTCGCTTGATTTAGCGAATGAGTCAATGTTTTTCAGAGATGGATAAAGGAGCAATTATTTTGTTTTAATAAGAAAATTTTTATTAGAAACGATCACGCAGCTGTATGTAATTTTAATCATCTTTTCAGCACTTGTTATCTCCTTTGTATTTTTATTGAAATGTCTTGGACAACAGAAGCGATTTGAATCTATTTTAAATTTGGATTTACCTTTGTCATCAAAATTTGACTTACGATGTCTTTATATTTTACCACCTTGCTTCTCCTTCACTGCATCAACTTATTTTTGGCAATTCGCGTTACTGTTTTGTTTTCTAAATGCTGTTTTGGCGCTTCGTACAACAGTAAAAACAGTAAACAGTAAAAATAACAACAGTAAAAATAATATTATATAGTAATTCAATTTTCCCAGTAAACCCCAAACCTATTTCAGCTCTCAGATAATCCCACTAATTTTCTGAATTTTTTGTTCGAACGCAATGGATCAAACTGTTGCTTTCGTTTTATGTCAGCTGCTTAAACAATAAACACTTTGACATGTGATTTTCACCGGATTTCATTATTTCTATTTTGAAAAATCAACAAATTGCCCACACGTCACTCTCGATTCGAAGAATTATGTGTCATGATCCTTAAATCTATTCGAAGCAAATCTACTCAGAATCACCGATTTTTTTATTGTTTGATTGATTGAATTCATTTATACTATTTATCGCTAAAGCGAAAATTTTTAATGCTTTCTCTTCTTTTATTCTACAAAACGATATCAGAAATTCGAATTGAAATAAACTTTTTGTATATTGTTTCAAATTAATTTTCGTTTAATTCATCTCTCCTCTGATTACAAATGTATTTCGAGTTAATTTTTTATGTTTTCATTTTTTTGTTTTGGATCATAAATTTATTCAAACTTCATCAAAATCAGAAAATGCGTTAGATAATGCTTTGAAAAGATTTAAATGTAAATAAACAAACAGTATTCTTGTATTTGTTTTCATATGTATGTGTTAATTATATTTTTTTGCGGCAAATTTTATGATTTGTACGAAGATTCTATTGATTTCAAGTGAAAATAAATCGTTTTAATAATTGTTTTTGATCGGTTCAAGCGTAGCTGGTTTGATTTTGAAATATGTTGAATCGAATTCAATTTATGGTCCATACAAAAATTAAATAGCGGTTTGAAAATTTTCCACGAGCTCAGAAATAGCCTTGGCAAGTAATTTGCACCGGATTTTTTTTTTTTACTGACTATTGAAAGAAAAATAAAATAAATCCATCTTTTCTATTTTCGTGTAATATTCATTTAAAAAATTTTTCCAGCGTCTGGCGTCTTCGTTACAGTTGACGATATTTTTTTATTCTTTCAAGCGATGCAGAATTCTTAAAAAAAAATTGAAAACATTACTTTTGTGATTGAAATACTTATTTTCTAGTTGCTGAATTTCTAAGACAACAGCGTTCGCTGAAAATTCAATTTTTTTTATTTAATTCATGTTTATTTATATGAAAAGCTCGAAACCCCTATTACAAATTCTGAAAAAAATAGACTAATGGAGAGGTAATTTGGCCAAACATTATTTTAATAGCCAAACACCTAAGGACAATCTATTTTTTGCCCATGTGCAAGTAAATAGGAATCATTTTATACCCCGTTTTGTCAAATATACCCGTCAAATTCATGCTTTATGCAAAATACCCCAAAAAGATAAAAAAATAATTTGCTTTTCTCCAACTTTCTGTCTGATGTCTATCAACTTTGCTCCTGCCGTGCTTTAATCACAAACCTGTGATAAACAAAGTTAGGTAAAATCGAACTCAGAGAGATGTGGCAAATTTCGTACAGGAAATTCTATCTACAAGTGACTTACTGCGAAAGAAACGTGTCGACACCCTTTTGTCCACAAGTTATTTTTATATTATGATTCTACACATAATATGAAAATAATTTAATGAGAATAATATGAGAATAAGATTGACCAAACTGAAGAAAATTCAAATATACAGTAAAAAACTCTAGCGCACCTGAACCGCTAGAAATACTAATGTTCGATGAACAGTAGAAGAATCGTGTAAATTTTGAGTGCATATTCTACCACACGTGCTCCAACCTGTTTCGAGTGCAAAATCACTTTGATCCTAACAATGCATTTAAACTCACAGGGTGGAAAGGATTTCAAGAATTTCAAGATTTAGGAAAGCCAAACACTGCAAAACTTTGAAAGCAGCATAGCACAACATAAACAAAGAAAATGCTTAGTGCTTGCAACACTTTACCGGCACTGCAACTAAAGTTACAGGGATGGAAAGATGTTTAGGGTCAAAAAACGAAAAATTTTTGGAACCAACAAATTTCTAGAACCTAGAAAATTTTAACATTGGTAACTTATTTTAATTGTAAATGTTCGTGAAATGAATAATTAATGTAAACATTTATTGATACGAAAATAGCAATAAACGCCTCGCGCTGGCAACCCTTTGCTGGCATCAAAGCCAAAAATATATCACGCCTGCCTCACATTGAAATCCACCTACTCTGCGAATTTCGTTTTGATTCGATGGCTACATTGCAAGTTATAGAGGTACAAAGAAATTTAGGGCTACCAGTCGCAAAAGTTTTCAAATTTCCGAAAACTTAATATTTGTTATTTATTGCCACTGCAAGATCAATACCATTTGAAAATTTTACGACGAAATTTTTAATAAAGGTATTGCAATTAAATATAAAACCAACAATAGCTGGCAACTCTATTATAGTTTTTTAACCATATTTCTTCTGAATAATGCCTATAATAAGCTCCGTTAATGACATGAAATTGGTTTTGATTTCGTAACTGCACTGGAAGTTATACGGCAAAAAGCTTTATTTTCCTGAGCGAATTTTCAAAAGCCAAGAGACCAAAATTACCATACTTGGCAGCACCAACTGAATTTTTCCACCAAATTTCTACCAAACACGGCTTTTAGTAAGGTTAAGCTACTGTGTCAATTTCATGAAAATCTGGTAACTGAATCAGAATTCATAGGGCAAAGAGCAGTTTGTTTTCTTTATAATTTTTCAATATGGCACCACTGGCACAGAGTTTCCTGCATCTCGAAATCGCTTCTATCAGACTTGATCCCACTCAATACCAATACATTCTGCGAACTTCATTTGAATCTGATAATTGGGCCGTGAGTTTTCGTGAACATAAGTTTTTGTTGCTTAAAATATAGGTAAATTGAAGGAGGGTTAACGTTCTTGTCCGATGTGAAATTTCAAAAGTTTTCCTTCGATTGTATAGAAAAAACATAAGATTTCTATAGGAGTTGGTTTTCACTGTAAAAGACGAAAATTTTTCAGGAGAGTCGATGGTCTGAAGGTTTTCACTTTCAATGCCTGCCGTACCTGAAGAGTTGCCTGCACCTTCATAGAAAACTACATAAGTCTAAAACTTAGTAACAACAACATGTTCTGTAAATTTCATAATAATTTGATAATTTGGTCAAAAGTTATCGCAGTTCAAAATTTTTCAAATTTTCTCAATCTCACTCATTAAACATTTCAAAAAAGTTTTCAAATTCACATTTGGAACACGTTTAAAATTCATTCCATAGACTTTATTTTTGCGAAAGTTATTTGCTGACAGAAAAATAGGTTTTATTTAAAATATCACTAAAATGGCCGCGCCAAAATGTTAAAGATTTTTAGCTTTTTGTGAGACCTGGCACTATTCCGCATATACACGAATATATCCTGAAAAGTTCAGTTTAATCCGATGGCGCATTCCTAAGATTTATATATATTTATATATATATATATATATATATATATATATATATATATATATATATATAGATATAGATATATATATATATATATACATATATATATATATATATATATATATATACATATATATATATATATATATATATATATATATATATATATATATATATATATATATATATATATATATATATATACATATATATATATATATATATATATATATATAGAAAAATGAATTTTCGGCCAAAGTGATTTCGATACTAATGTTCTTCTTCAAGCATTAGCAAAAACAGAATTTTGCCAACTCACCACGCAGTAACGCAGGAACAGTACTTGATCAACAAGATTCAACTTGATCAGTAAACAGATTTTAATTCGCATGTTCGAAATTGTCATTGCCAGATTAAGTGTTAAATGCAGTTGCAAGGAAAGCATAATCTGAAATATATTAAACTTTGAAGGGGGGACTAAGATTGCAGTTTGAAATGAGATAGGTTACCAAAATGACAGTCGTTTAAGTTTGTTCCTAAGAATGTATTTTTCTGCTTAGAAGCTCCGTTTTTACAGTGAACTTTCAGTTGTCTACCCTATCAAGAGGCCGCATTTATTAAGTTTATTAAACACCGTTATCAGAAAGGTCGGAGCCCAGGGACCAATAAGTGGACAGTCGCAGTTCCACAACAGCCGGTGGTTTGGGCATGTCGACTATAACTGCCATATCTAAGCACGATGCGTAATATGTGACCGATACCACCATTTCTCAATATGTACAAAGCATCGAGACACTAGCGAAAATGTGTGAGCTGTGGCGGTGTTTATTCAGCTAGCTACAAGGGATGTCCGCTAAGAAAACGTTCGCGCTGGTGGCGAGAGCAAGCATCACACCCACAATACTCCAATCTAAGCCTCAAATCGAAACATCCAGGCCAAACACCAATCCCAAAGCATTGTAGACCCTGTCTAATGTCGCACAGCCAGTTATAATGACTCAATTGTTCTGCAATATGCAAGACCAGTTCTGGAGCATTATAAAGGATATGATGGGCAAATGAGTGCAGACGATGCTCGCAACATTACCGACCCAAAAACTAATAAAAATCATTTATTTTCATTCCCAGCTGCACACTTGATATACAAATTCCATCATCAGTAGAACTGGAGAACTGACGCAATTCCTATATGATTATAAGGTTGGCACCATGTTCGTCTAAGAAACATTTTTAGAACCGGCTGATCGCCTTCACTACTCCTACTATAATTTATACCGTACCTCCACATCTTATTTCTTATTTTACAACAGCCGAAAACAAGCGTCATCAAGGTGGATATGAAGTCGTTTGAGCTGAGATCTGGAAAAACTTTTGGAACACAAAGGTTGTATATTTTTAGGAGGATACATGAATGCCTATTACGGTTACTAGAAATATAAAGCCTACCTACCTACTGTTGCGTAACAGCCTCGCCGCCAGTGCTGCATGCATCAGTCAAATGTATTGCATTGCCTCCAAAACAGGCTTTCTGATCCACTTGATTGTTGCATGTTTGATTGCGGCGCGAAGGGTTCGCTGATCAGAGCGCAGCTGATTTACGACAATACTTGTATCGCCTGCGTTATCAAGCCAGCGAAACTAGAAATGTTGGGTGCTGGCTACGTGTGCTGTGCAACAGGTGCACAGCTGATAACGGCTGGTGAGAACCGGTGCGTGGCGGAATGCGAGGAAGGTTGGGAGATGCTGATGGTTTGGCAGTTGGGTCTGAGATTGAGCTTGAGCAAAAACAAAGCGAGTTTGTGAAAATTTTCGGGAAGATAGGATTTTTGAATTTTTTGTGAAGAAAGAAAGAAGAAGCCGTGAAAGTGAACGTTTTTTTAGAACACGGACATTTGTCATTTAAATTGTGAACAAGTACTAAATGAAAGTTTCTGTTTGTGATAAAATTTTCTTTTCATAATTAAGTTGTGCTGGTGGAGAGAACAACGATTGAAGCAAATTTAATTTGTCGAAGTGACGAAGGATGAAAATTCGGAAGGGTCTCTAAAAGAAAAGTTGTGTCACAGTGACAAAGGAAATCGTATCTTATGGAGTGTCCTGATTACGAGAAAACATAATTTGGCGTTATCGCATTTGTGATACTATCTGGTTAATTAGTTTTAGTGCAAAATTGTTTACAAGGCACGTGAAAATGCTGAAACAATGTGCCCGCCCATACACCCATTGTTAATAGATCTGCACCCTAACTTTTTGGGTAAAACCTAACAAAGCCAAATCCAGAATAATTTTTTGTTTGTTGTTTTTTGTTTTTTTTTGGTTTTTTAAATTACTTTTTTGGTATTCGGTGACCACAAACTAAGTTTTTACAAAAAAAAAAACAAATCATTCAAGTAAAAACTGGCAAAACAAGAAGAAAAGCGAGAAGTGACGTCTCCTTTCATATCTCCATTTCACTCCTTTTCATACAAACAACATTTTCAAAAGCTTAAACAGGCCGTTTTTAGTTTTTAAGGCTTTTGGTAGTTTTTAAGGTAAGTTTGTTGAAGTTTCACTGCTGATATGTAACTTGCAAGTGGGAAAAATGTTTTCCACACTTAAACTTTGTTTTTGAAATTATCTCAATCGATTCGCAAATCTAGAAAAAGTGAGCAAAGATGAAAGGAAATAAAGTTTTAAGCAGCGCTGGATACATTTCATCAAATTTCAAATATATGCAAGTTTTAAAGCTGCAGACGATTTACGAAAATTTCTTCCTTCTGGTGTATTCTTTTACGAATATACTTAACCTACCTCGACCTTAATTTCGTTGATTGATTTCGTTTTTCGTAATTGATTTCGTTCAGTAAATTTTTGAGTGCTATCGGACTAGCAGTCAATAGCAAAATATCAAGCAATACTTCCAAGTTTTCCATTATTTTCTTCAAGTATTTCCATTTGTTTGTTGACCTCTTTACGAAGATTTTCTGCAGGTGTGCTTTGAAATGTTTTAGTAACGGCTTTGATAAATTTCTGCGAATCCCTTTTATCTCTTCTGTGCTCTCTATTAGAATCAGTAAAGACGTTCTTTTAGTGCTTCTCGCAATTATGTGAATTGATTCAGTAATGACCTTGCTACTCAAGACTGATGATTCCGAGAAAATAACATGAATCTATGTAAATAATTAAAATAGCACTTAATATTCTCTTAATGGTAAGATACGTATCAGTCACCAAAACACCAAATCAATAAGCAGAAAATTAGTTCAAAACCATCAATAACATTCCACTGTCATGATAACTTACACATTTTAATGAAAATGCTCTGATTGTGCAAATTCTATTTAATGGTTGAGCGTTATACTTCAGATTTGATTTATTTGCAATATTTTTAGCTGAATTTTAACATTTCCATTAGGCTACATAACGTCAGTTTTTTCAGTATGGTGCAGACTAATGTTTCAAAATCACTTAAACCTTCAAATTTCACTTCAACTCTTCCAAAAATACCAACAAACTAATTAGTCTTAAAAATATGGTCTTGTACAAAACCATACAGACTATCACGAATTTAATTTTTTCTCATATTTCCACCGCCAATTTTATCTTACAAAATTAACTAAACCTTATAAAAATAGCCGACTCCTAAATCTAATCCAATAGTCTCCACCCACTAAAATCAACAAAATCAAGGAAAAGTTATTAAACCATCCGAAAAAAAACTCACGCGCCTTTACGTTGGTGGCGAAAAAATCTGTTCCATGCACCAATAAATCTAGTCGATTGAACAATGAATGCAGCAACAGTAGACAAAACCTATGACGTACACATGTGCTCTAATAAGAACCGAAACGTGTCAAAATGTTAAAATTAGCTTAAGATAATCGGTGTATTCTTTTGATTATATTTTTATATTCAAGTCAGCCAAGCCCAATGACCCAGAGATTTTTTCTCGTAATGCGGTTAAGAAAATCGAAAATTCGATAAAACGTATCCAGGAACAGCTGAATTGAACAAATAAATTTTCAGATAGATTTTAAAGGCAATGAAAATGAGAGAAGAGGGTTGCCAAATCAATTAGTAATTTTTGTGATTCCATTTTGATGTTTTATTAAATGGCTGCAGACGAGTAATAAGCGAAGTACAAGGTTTTCATTTAAGCCAAAGATAGTCAAAATAATATTTTGAGTAACAACTAAACTGTTTAAGTAAGCTAGATGGCTTGAAATAACAGTTTAGTGATTGTTGATAAAGTTTCTTTTTGATATGATTTAGGATTTTTGAACATACGAGAGTGTCGTACGAAGTTGCAACAATAAATTGCTGTTGCATGATTTTAATTCAAATAATTTATGTAAGACAAGTTCCTCATCTATTACAACAACGACAACTCTCAACCTCTTTCACCAAATCCAGTTGTATCCATCATCTGATCTAATTCGACATACCCACACATCTTTCCTAGTCACGCCATATCAAAACAAACCAGTCTAAAATCTGAACGAAAATCCACGCGTTTGTTGACAGATCGTGAGAAGACACAATCATCTCAACTAATTAGAACTTTTCAACTAGATGTTAAACGACACGAAAATGACAATATTGCCACCGATCGTCATTAAATTTTCGACACAATCATCATTATTCCCTAGCCTATTCCCGGCCTTATATATGGGCTGGCAAAAGATATATTACCCTGATTAGAGAACACGAACAACACTATCCAACATTCAAGATCATCGTACGATCATTGGACCAAATCACACTATAAAGATAGTCTGCCGTCATCATCAACAGTATCATCACCATCAACGACGTCATCATCGTTCCCATCGATTTCGAGCGTATGGCCTTCGTTTCGGTTTCGATCATTCATTTCGACTATTTACTCAAGTAAATCTTAATAAAACGATTTATCAAAAATGAAAACGAAGAGATAAATCCGAATTTTTCACATACCATAGTATGCGATGAAGAAATATGAAAAAATTATGATTTGATGATCCTGAATGAAATTTGTGGCAGCTTATTTTTTTTTGCAAATGCGAGAGATGCGACGGAGGGGGAATGGAAACTGGACGGCCAAAGTGGAAATGATGAATGGGCAAATCGATAATTGGGTTAATCATATAAATTTTCTTTTGGGATCTTTTATTCAGTGTAACGCTAATCGATTTCAAGGAGCCTGAATGATGAAAAAATATGATGTCAATGGCCGATGATTATCAATAGGATTTGAAGTTAAAAAAATTTATGAACATTATGTTGAGTTGTTTAGGTATTATCGATGTTTGGAGAAATTTTTTATCATGCCTTGTGTTTTTATGCATTTGAAACTATACTTTCTCGAAATTTTCCTTCAAAGGTAATTTCGTATTTTTTCTCATTTTTGCAGATTTTTATGCCCTCGCTATGAAAATTTAACTTCTGAATTTTGGCTAACTGTATTTATTCAAAAAACATTGTCTTGACTTTACCAAAAACCAAAAACTTCTGAGAGTAGCTTTTTGAAAATTTCGGTCAAATCAAATCTAGAAAGAGGCGATGAAAAAGCATTGAATGAAAGATTTTGTTAATGCCATTATCAATAAACATTCTTCTAAAACCAAGTAAAAAGCGGAAATAGATGTTTCAGGTCACAAACAACAATATCTAAATACTTTCAAAGAATTCTGAAACTGCCACTAAAAAATTACTTACTCATATTAACGAACCTTTGTTAAGCGCCCAACGTGGGTTCAATTCCATTCAATTCAAGACTGATTATGTTTGAAATAACCAATAATAAAAAGGTTGTTTGAATTGCAAGCTGAAAATTTTTAGGTGCATTCTAACTTCCGCTGAAATGCACTCTTCTTTACAAATAGTAATCCTATTTTAAGCGCGGGTGATAATTATGCGTCATATTTGTTAGGGTCCGCTCAAACTACAAGGATGAATTGTCAGATTTTTAGATGAATCTTTTGAACAGAAATATTTTTTAATTCGGAGTTGATTTTTTTATTTTTGAAATTCGTATTTTATATATTCAAAACGATAGTCATAAATAGAATGCGTTTCAAAGATTTATTTTCAATTTTTTGTCTAAATTTGATGCGAGAGATGATTACAAACAATGATGATTATAGTAATGGCAAAATAGATACCGATTAAATGCAAAAAAGATAGCATAGCTCTGAAAGCGTAATTGGACTTACACCTTGAAATGCAGTCATAATTCTTTTACACTGCATCGTGAAAGTATTAATCTCATGATCGGTGAAACTTGCAGTAAATTAGAGTCATAGTTCCAAAATTGAAATGAGTAGGTTTGATAATTTAAGATTCACTATAAAAAGGTGTTCTTGAAGTAGGAGCGACGAGAGCATCAAGTCACGAAATCGGTTTGGAAATCGTCGCTACTATCGCGCTGCGACATGGCAATATATGATCGATTGCAATGCGCTGCTTGATTCGACGCACTATTTGCTTCGACTTGGCCATACCCTAAGGTTTTTAAAGTTTGTGAACATGTTCGTCATAATCTGGAAAGTTGTTAGCATAGAGCTAACTAAACCATTCTCATTTTTAAAAATTCGTTGGATAAACGAATCTATATTATGGAAATTACTCTATAAAAATATATGTAGACGTAATCCAATCTCAATCTTTACGGCATGTATATCACTCAAATGTCACATATTTGTTTCCATGTTTACAAAGTCGGAACTAAGTAGAAAAAAATTAAAAATGTGAATATACATTTTTGAGAAATTTTTTTAACAAGTTCCAAAAATCTGTTAAGCAAGTAAAACCTTTTTTGTTTAAACTACCAAGCACAATTAACACTAATTTTAGAACTTCATTTAGATATTTAATGGCGAAATTTGACGTTCCAAGCAGCGTTAAATACATTTCCTTAGCTACGAGAAGTACTACTGTAGCAAGTATGATTGTATCTTCCCTTTAAAATGTCCGGAATTTATTTTGATATGGGGCAGATATTTATTTATTTATTTTAATTTATTTTAACAGGCTACTGCCCAGTTACAAAAATTGAAATATTAAAAAGAGCCAAAAAATTTTTTAAAAAAGAAACAAATTACAAATAATTGAAAATATTAAGTATATACATATTTGAAAATTCAACAAATTAAAGGAATACACAAGTTAACATGGATGAAAGTGCAAAAACGGTAAAATAAGGAGCTTCAAGAATTAAATCTTTAATTTGCCACTAAAATTGAGAGAACGTTGGCGGAAAAGGACCAAGCTGAAGATCGTTGTGTTTCCTGGGGATACGCACTAGCGGCGAGTTAAAATAAACTTCAGATCGCGCGAAGAGAGGAGATCTCATGATTAATTGAGATCTACCTGATCGGTTGACGTTACGTATACACAGCGTAAAACCAAGATCAGAAAGCATAGGGCTATGGAGTAGCTTGAAAAACAAGCACTCGTCCAGGAACACTCGTCAGGAATATAATGAAGGAATTTGGAACAAGGAAAGACTGTAACTATAACCACAGTAAGAGATGTTGAATTTAAGGGGGGAGATACATGTAACTGCTAAAACAAAAACGATTTTTTTTTATTGCATCAATGTGTTCGAAATACTCTTAAAATATACCAAAATAAGTTTTGAAGCGATATTCGTATTAGTTCTCGAGTTATAGCCAGTTATAGACAGCGCGGCGTTCCCCAGGTCGGTGGAGCTTAAGAACTTTAAACGCGTTTTTCTCAAAGTAGTACTTTTTCAATTTCCGTACAAGATATCCCAAAAAATGTTGAGCCTATTCGGCTCAAATTTATATCACATGTACAAAAGAGTATTATCTCATCGTTGAACTTACATTTTCTTGTAATTTCGGAAAAATAATTAGCTTACCAATGTTTAAAACGTGATTTTTTTGAAAAAAAAGTCGATTTTTTTTTTAATCTAATATTAATGTAAAAATTTGATTTTTTTTTCTAAATTTTATTGGTTCACCTATGAATTATAGATCTCATTAGCATATTTTTTTTTCTCTGAACGCTGCAAGTTTCTCGGAAAAGGCGTTAAGTTGTACGAGGCTGTTTTTGATGTGTTTTTTTCATTTGCTCACATCGCCTCCATTTTGTGTTAAAAAGTTATTAAAAAATATTTTCATTTACTATAAGATATGTACTTTCAGGATTTAATATTAAAAATTTTCTGAATAAACAATATATATATTTTACGTCAATCTGAAATTAGCAATTTCTTTTCCATTTTACATGTATATCCCCCCTTAAGGGGACATAGCACCTTCAATTTGAAAAAAAATTGTTTTTTTTCAAAGGTTAGTTTTTAATTGAATAAAAAGACATATCTTAATGAAACTTTGTTCACATACTTAACTTGCTCTATACTACATAAAAAAAATTGTTCAAAATTTTGTGTGGCCCCCTGTCGTCTGCTACAATTTTTTTAAAAAAAAAACCCCAAAAACTCCTGTCGTGCACGATAACTGCCCTAAGAAGAGGCTGAGAAAAAAAACAAAGACGGGGTTTTCATCAGCATCAAAACAGCCTTATAATGAAATAACAAAAATTGGTTAAAAAATAACGAAATGGCTGCGTTTTTTTCGAAAATCGAGGTTTTTTCCCCCAAAAATCAGTTATAGCTAAAAAAAACTGTAATGCTGATTTTTTCCATCCGTAATTCATTCTGAGCATTAACTTGTGCAGATTAACGTGTTAAAATTTCAGAACGATTGAATAAAAAAGTTTTTATTAATCATGCACGTCAACTTGAAAAAGGTTGTTTCCAGAAAATCGCATTTAAAGTTAAATTTCAATATTTTTTGTAATAAATCTTACCGAAATTTAATCTGCGTTACCTGGACCATACAATATACCTTCCTCTTGCTCATGCTTTTCCTTTTCCAAAGATTTTTGCTCTCTTGGAGCAGTTCTGGCCTCTTTAGATGCCTCAATTGAGTGTTTTTCTGCCTGTTTGATTCTTGCAGCATCTCTATTTTCTGCATGTTTCAGCACACATTGGCCAATTGTAATTCCTATGATTTGCATTATTTTCAAGAAAGCCATTAATCCTTCATTGAATGTACATGCAGAAATATTTGCAGCCATATTTATGATATTTTTTCCACAAAAAGTATGTTAAGGGGCCAAATTCCAAACACAAGAATTATAGCTTTCGTTATTATTCTGCGTAAAATTGCCCAAGCAGCGCTTTAATAAATCTTTTGATGGTAAGTCTTCACAAATAGGCTTTAAAACTTGTTGTACCTCATCATCTAAAGGTGGAGGATGCTTGAACTTTCTTAATGTATTACCACGAGCTGCGTCTGCCTTGTGCCAGTTACACCAAGTCCTTTCTACTACAGGACAATAAAAGTGTTGACGGTTCTCATCAGTTGAAATTTTTTGGGAATATGCTGGCCAAATTTCCTTGCGCATGTTTTCAACCGAATTATAATTTCGTCATATAGGTAGGCCATAATATGTTGACAAATTTTTCATTAGTTTTAGTGTCAATTGAACTTTCTTCGGACCTTTTTTTGGAGTTTCAACACTTTTTTTTAGAAGCATCTTTTTCAGTTATTTGTTTTGTTTTTTTTTTGCCGAGGCCAACTTTTTTTTGCGTCTTTTGAAGGAGTTGACTCACTTATTTTTCTCTACACTTTAGCCTAAGTCGATGTAGCGGTATAGCGAAGTGAACGAAAATCATAGAAAAAATGACCTTGGCGCGCTTCACTATATATGGTCATAACATTTTTTACTAATGTTCGAAGAAGAACATTAGTATTAAAATCACTTTGGCCAAAAATTCATATTTCTATATATATATATATCATCAAAAAATTTCAGTGAAAAAATCTCAGGAACGCGCCATCTGATTGAGCTGAAATTTTCAGGACACATTGGTGTATATGCAGAATAGTGCCAGGTCTCACAAAGAGTTAATAATCTTTAACCCTTTGGCGCCGGCGGCCATTTTAGTGATATTTTTAATATACCTATTATTTCGTACACAAATAATTTTTGCAAAAATAAAGTTGACGAAATAAATTTTCAACGTGTTTTACATGTGAATCGGATAATGTTTTGGAATTTTTTAACCCCATGTGTGCGCTTGGTGCCTAAAAACAGACGGGGAAAACTTGAAAATTTTTAAATTGCGATAACTTTTGACCGAAATATTCAATCATTACGAAATTTTTAGGACATATTGATATTATTTAGTTGTAGATTTTCGAAGCTTTTGATGAGCGTGCTGGCAACCCTGTAGCTAGGGCAGGCACTGAAAGTGAAAACCTTCAAATCATCGTCTCTCTTGAAAAACTGCCGCTTTTTCAAAAAAAAAAAAGCCACTCATATGTAAATCTTGTGCTTTGTTTACATAAACAAAAAAAAAAAAGATATGGTATTACGGGCACGCCTGGTAACCCTTGCCCAATTTACCTATATTGTTAGCATCAAAAATTTCTGTTCACGGAAACTCACGATCCAATGAGCAGAATTAATTGAAATTTGCAGAATGTATTGGTCTTAAATAGGACCACGTCTGATAGAAGTGATTTTGAAATGCGGGTGATTCTGTGCCAGTGGTGCCATCTTGAAAAATCACTAAAAAAGATAACTGCTTTTAACCCTATAAATTCTGATTGAATCGTTCGATTTTGACGAAATTCACACACATTCACACGAAATTCACATCTTATTTTAAACCACGTTTGGTAGAAATTTGGTCGAAAAATTCGGTTGGAGCTGTCAGCTATGATAATTTTGGTGTCTTAAATTTGAAAAAATAAAAATTTGGAAGTGAAAACATTAAACCATCGAATTTCCAAAAATTGTCCGTTTCTTACAATAAAACCAATCTGTATGCAAATCTTTTGCTTTATCTACACGTTCAAAGTAAAACTTTGGAAATTTCATGTCGGACAAGAACGGTAACCCTTTCCCAGTCAACCTATATTTTTAGCATCAAAAACTTCTGTTCACGGGAACTCACGAATCAATTATCAGATACCATTGAAATTTACAGAATGCATTGGAATTAAGTAGGACCAGGTCTGATAGAAGCAATTTTGAATTGTGGGCAACTCAGTGCCAGTGGTGCCATCTTGAAAAATTACAAAGAAAAAAAACTGCTTTTTGCCCTATGAAATGTGAATTAGTAACCAGATTTTCATGAAATTGACACAGTAGCTGAACCTTACTCTAAACTCTGTTTGATAGAAATTTGGTTGAAAAATTCGATTGGTGCTGCCAGCTATGGTAATTTTTGTGTATTTGGATTTGAAAATTCGCTCAGGAAAATAAAACTTTTTGCCCTATAACTTCCAGTGCAGTCATGAAATCAGTACGAATTTCATACAATTAATGGAACCTACTATAAACATTATTCAGGCCAAATTTGGTTGAAAAGCCACGATAGATTTGCCAGCTATTGTTGGTTTTGTGTTTGTTTGCAATATCTTTATTAAGCGGTTTTATCGTAGAATTTTCAATTGGTAATGATATTGTAGTGACAATAAACAGCAAATATTAAGCTTTCCATTATTTGAAAAAACTCGCTGCAGGTAATCCTAAATTTCTTTATACTCCTATAACTTCGAATGTAATATAACAACGTGAAGCAGATGTGATATATTTTTGGCTTTGATACTGGCGAAAGGTTGGCAGCACGAGTCGGTATTATAGTTAGTATAGTTAGTATTCATACCGGAAACATTTACAATGAAAATAAATAACCGATGTTTCAATTCCCAAAGCTCTGCAAATTTTTCGGATCGCAGCCCCAAACACCAACTTCAGTTACAGTGCTACAGGCACTGCGCATTTTCTTCATTGATGTTATATGAGATGCTGCTTTCGAAATTTTGTGAAATAAGCAACTGATAACGAATATAATTAACCCGTGTTTCGCTCTCATAAACGTTGAAATTCATGCCAGTGGTAATATCTGAAACCTTCCACCATATGAGTTATAATGCATTCTTGAGACCAAAGTAGAACGTGGCGTTTGAAACAGTTTGGCCGTAATAAGCAGCTCATGTGGTGGAATATGCACTCAAAACCTGCACAATTTTTCTACTGTTCTTCGAACATTAGTATTTCTAGCGGTTCAGGTGCGCTAGATTTTTTTCTATAATTTCAATTTTATATTATTAAAATTACGTTTATAAAGCTTCATTCTAACATATCCAATCAAAAAACAAAAATCGATTTATGAAAAATTTGAGGGTGCAATGTCCGTAAACCGACGCTGAAAGTATTCTACTGCCTCGTTAAGATATTTATGACGTAGATACCATACTTGGCAGCAATACTCTAGGATGCTACGGACAAGTGAAAAAATAGATGGAAAGTAAAAGAAGTAAAAGGAGCAGACCATCTTAGGATGAAACCGGACAAACGAGGCGATTATATGGCGGTTATATAGGCAATTTGCAGATTCGAATTTGAGCTTTGGATCAAAGTACACATCAAGATCAACAGCCGTAATGGAAGATCCGTACAGAGTATAGGAATATATTAAGGGTGACATTTTATACGTATAGGACATTTGATGACATTTGGATATGTTCAAAGTAACTGAATTTTTAGAGCACCAGTCGCACAGAGGTTGGAGGCAGTCGATGGAAGATTCAATTACTTTAAAAATCTTAAAGTCATCGGCAACCGAGAGGCAGGGAGAACGAATACAAGGAGGAAGATCATTTATGAAGACTAGGAATAATAATGGACCGAGAATGCAGCCCTGAAGAACACCGGAATTGCATAGTTACACCACAAGAACGACCAGAAACAAAGGATGAAAACCAAGATAAAAGACGACCAGACACCCCATAACTTCGAAGCTTTTTAAGAAAAATTCTGTGATCAGCAGAATCAAAAGCTTTTGAGAAGTCGGTATAGTGTATACCACATGCATCTAAGGCAAAAGCAACCAAGTTAATAAAATATATAAGATTAGGAGTAAGGGATCTACCTTTGATAAAATCATGCTATTCTGGAGCAAGGAAGGGGTGGAGGAGAGGAAACAGTCTGTTGTAAACCACTCGTTCAAGAACTTTTCCAAAACAAAGAAGAAGGGAAATGGGACGGTAGTTGGAAACACAAATTGGGTCGCCAGACTTGTGGAGGGGAAAATGTAAGTAGATTTCCAACTGGCGGGGAAAGAGCCGGAGGAGAAGCTGAGGTTAGATATAATAAACAAAGGAACACATAAGGACGATGATAGTAATTCGCCCAATAGGTTAGGGGTACCATTAGAACCACAACCGACATTAATATCAAGACACTTGAGTAAGGATTCAATTTCAAGAGGATTGGTTTAAATGGAAGACAGGGAAGATGAAGCAACATGGGGAATTTCACAGGAGAAGCTATGATTATGATGAAAAAAGAATGAAGCAGCACTTTTTTTATGGCAGCACTTTGCGTGAACTGCGCAAATCTTAGATAAACTTACAAAAAAAACGATTGTAATAGGATAATCAAACGAAAACTATCAAAATTCTTACTGCCTACCTATTGTGTGAGAAAATCATTGAGTTAGCTGGTATCAGTTTCAAAGTTCATTGAAATCTATAGCTATTGACGCGAGCGGCAACCTACAATAAAATTTAAATAAAAAGAGTTAAATTATTCAGCTATTCGATCCCATTGATAAAAAAGAGTTAAAACAATTCTTTTTTGTTAATAACTGCCATTTTTTTCAAGAAAATTAATATTACAGTAACATTTCCTGAAAATTCGACGACTTATACACACCACAATTTCAGTGAATAAGAGTATTGGCGTAAATGTAGTTTAAAGTCTGTTTTTATTTACAAGAAAATATCTTTAACCCTTTGGCGATAGCAGCTGGGTTAGTGAATTTATAGATATTTTTCTGTGGCAATAAAACATTTGGAAAATATAGGTACAGAAAATAAAAATTGTTTATGTTATTTACCTTGGTTCTGATAGCGTCTTGGAAATATTAACACCATGCGGGTACTAAGTGTCTACAAGTAGGCAAACGAAATTTGTGAAATTTCGAATTAAAATTACTTAGCGCTGAACCATAAGATAATTAAAAAATTTACAAACCATATTGACGTACTCAATGAATTCGCTTGTGTGATTTTTGATGAATGTGTTTTGTGAACAATTGATAAATTTGTTGCTTTGCCTACACAGTAAAAACTTTCAAAATTTCACAGTAAAAACTTTCAAAATACAAAATACTACACAGTAAAAACTTTCAAAAATCGCACAAAAACGGTAACCCGCCACGAAATCACGTATAGTTTTAGTAATCTTTACGTATAGTTTTAATGCGCATACTCAGTACTAGTTTTAGTACTTAAATCCAATTGAAATTCACAACATATATTGGTTCTTAGCAGGATTAAGTTTGATAGAAGTTATTTGAAAATGTAAGTCATCTTGTGGTAGTGATGCCTGAAAAACCGCTAAGATTCGCTATTTGCCCTATAATCTCACCTGGATCAAAACAAAACTCATACAGTCGATGGACCTTAATGTAAGCAAACTTTGATAGAATTTTGGCGTACAAATTAAAATTGAGCTGTCAGCTATGGCAGTTTTTTCAAATTTCCTATCAAACTTTCGGTTCTCTATAAATGCTACTCGATAAGTTTTAATTTATCCACCGATTTTAAATTTAAGATCTTAAATTTATACTTTTTTAAGATCATAATCAAATTCAGAGTACCAAAACTGTGTTGTTATTTTGCGATTTTTTATTATTTCAAAGAGCGGTAATAGCTGTTATTTGTTTAATTTTATCAAATTTTTTTCCCGACGAATAAAAATGTCTATAGTACCTGCCACACCCCTAAATTTAACCTATGTCTGCACGCACCTTAACCCACTTCAGCAGTGAAAAAACATTGAGCACAATGACAGCTAATGACTGTTCAATTGCTGTAAAATTAGATGGCTGCAGATTTGTTTATGTTTTATTATATGCACTAGCCATTTCTAGTTAATTCTTTGCCGTCTAATACGATGGCGAATAGTTTTGTTTCATTCCAATTTTACTTTGACTGCTGGGCTGTTGTCGTTAAGCGGCATTATTCGAGTCATTTTTCAATGACGAATCATGTCATCAGCATCACGGTCATATCTTTGAACAAATCCATCACACAAATCGGTGGATGCTGCTATCATTTTTGCTGTCATAATAAAGTTCACACCGTTTATGGGGACGACCCAAGCCCTGAAAAGTTTCAAAAAGCTATGCAAAATCCCCAACCGAAATCTGTTCACCAATTTTCATCACATTTTGATGTCTATCACGCGATATATCCTCAACAATTTGCCCTTCTCACAGACAAGCTGGTATGTCACCTTGTCAGTCGCAACAGTGCATTATAGTATGAAAATAAACGAATTCGTACAACTATGTACAACTGCGTACATCTATGAAATTTACTTTAGGTATCCGTAGAGAATAAAATGTAAGTTAGCGAATTTTGCCTTCGTTTTCAAATATTTTCATAAATTTTATTTTCGTTTTACGACAAATTGCAGAAAACATTAAATTGGCAGCAACATTAAGGCGATACTAAAAGTGCGGGGCCGAAAACTTTTCAGTTCTCCGAAAATGTTTTTTTTTGAATTCATAGTTAATAAAATCATTAGAACTCGAAAAATTCTACTACCGACCATATTATAGGTTTTCTAATTTTTCTGGGTAGAAGTGATGAGTTTCGAAATGTTACCACAAGGCGTGAAAGTACTCATTTCAAACAGATCATTATCCTGGAACAAATCATCTCTAATCTAAGGCACCAAAAGACACAGCCATTTCAAAATCTTATACAAACAACTCCAAGTGAAACAACCAGCAGCCGCAATTCCACATATCTTATCTGCCAAACCCATCTGCAAAATTGGCATCCATACATATGTAATGCTATCAACAATCCGCCATATCCAGAAATCAGCAGCTTGTCAATAAACTGAATCATAATTGACGTACGTTTACTCCTGCGATCTTCATCCTCATCATCATCATCCGCAGTTAATCGACTCAGCAAAACGCAAATTTCCTCGCAAAATGATTGACGACCGATTGATTAGCAATAACAAATGAGAATATCTAAGAAAATGACAAGAGTCTTTAGCGCAACTTAAGCGTACGCTAGTGAGCTATGTTCGTAATGGTTTACAAATCCATGCAAAATCGATAGAGAGAAAGAAGCAAAGATAACGAAAAATAATTCCCAAATTAAATCCAACCAGACTCTGCACCATGCACAATCCATTGCGAATGACCCAAAAATAATCCAGCCACTATTCGTACGCACACAAATAACTACATTTTGTACTTACATATATAAATCTGTATCTATTGCTAATACAATTATTTTCCACTGTTTGTAGGTTTTCTGGAAAATTAAAGGAATGGCTGGCGGCACTATTTTGAAAATTTCCACAAAATTTATTTTTAATGGACATGGTACTAAACGTTAACATAGGGCCATCTGCAATAGTTCCGTGGCGTTTGCTGCTTTTGTACAGTACGTTGTTGTTTTTCCATGGCTTTCTTGTTTAAATGGAAAATTAATGGAAATCGTTTTATTTGCTTTTTTCGACTTGAAGATTTTGCAATAATCATTTTATTTATTGCGTTCTTCGAACTAGTCGATTTTATGGTGATTTCTATTTGCTCTATATGCTCTACTGTTACAGATAATAGATAGCAAAACAGTCCAGTTTGAATCAGCTCGCTAGTTTTATTGACGAGAATATGGTCAATATCATTTAGTTCGAGTATCTGAAATGCGAAATCAAATCAAAATGCCAGCCAACGGACCGACAAACAAATATAAGCCACCTGCCTGGCTCTGGTTCGTTGTTACATATCATAAATTTTTATGGTCTCGCCCCAAGCTGGACATGATCTGGATGGCGAAAAGTCCATGGCGAACTTGTATCTACGCAAAACTACTAAATACACAGTGTTTTTATAATCGGTCGTGTAATTATTGCTTAAGATTTTATGCGAATTTAAGTAGACCTGATTTGTGCTTCAAGTCGACAACCTAGCGGGGGAGTCAATTTCGATTGTTCGAAAGCTTAATTTTTCCGAAGCTCGAACCTGACGTGAACGGGAGAAGTGACTGAAAAAATTACGAACATAAATAACGAACGAGAATAAGTGCAATTTTTCTTGTAGATTTATCTTAATTAAAATATCTGAGCGGTACTTGTAGGATACGAAAGTTCCAAAGCTGATTGAATTCAATCTGTGAGAAGCTTTTGCTGAATTTCGAACGAACTCTGGAAGTAAATGGTTCTCAACTGCTTCAAATAAGTTTCGAGCACTTTTGTGATTTTATGGACAAACTTTAATATTAATTGGAAATGGTCCGACGCGCATGTGATGACTTTTGTGATTTACTCGTTTTTGCCAGGATCATTAACATAAAAGGTTGGCTCGTGTAGTACTTTCGCGTTTGATACAGTGTTGGTAGAACGATGGGGGCTGAAAAAATGGAATTAAATGACAAAAAATGTAGAAGGAAAATTACTTGAGAATTGTAGAGGTGCTCAGGATTGTACATTTTCCTGATCGGTTTTACATGAAGATACTATTCAGGATTAAGCATTTTGAAAGAATAAATGTTTTCGTAATACATAAAAAGATATAAATACTTTTTTCAAATGCAGACCATGCTGGGAAAACCAATAATTCCATGAAACTATTACCTATACCGTCTCAGCTAGTGTTACTATTCAAACATCACGTTTTCCACTCAAAACCGTTTATTTTAAATGATCCTACCAAGTAACAATTTCGGTTGTACTACACACCCCCATTTTAATTCAATTCACTTTATTTACCCATAAGAGCAAATATTTAAGTGAATCCAAACGACCCTCTTAATATTCTTGGGCATTTCGGGTCAGGGTTAGTATCAGACATCCAACAACCGACCCTTAACCCCCTCTTTCTGTTTGTTTGATTTCAGCTATCAGACGAGACGAATTGAATTTAATCAAAGATACTTAATGTTTCCAACGGATACACTTTATCTCAACTAAGAAGACTAAAGGACTAAACAGGCATACAAAAAAAGTCCCACGATAATTCCTGGGTTCTGAGATTGTTTTCTGTATCCCCTTGGGTTGCTAAGGACTAAAGAAGCAGATACATGTAGATGCGTGTGCTGTGTGCATTGAAATAGCCTTACACCGTTTTACATTATGAAGATTATTTTTTCATTGATTGTTTTTCGGTTGAAAAAGTTTTTCTTTGAATTTGATGATTTAACAAGGAGACATAAAATATCTAGCCCAGAATTATAGGACTGCTATTATCATTTAGTAAGTAAATGTAAAATCAATGGAATTGTCTTGGGGGAGTTCGTTTAAAAGTTTGATATTCTTGTGAATTCGACGGATATGAAAATTCATAAGAAACTGAAATAACAAATCTAGAAGAAGAAAGCGAAGCAGAATGAAATTAACTTAAATATTAAAACATTTTTCTAAAAATAAAATCGTTTTATTTTGAAATAAAATAAATCATAATAATATTTGCTCGTGAAAATGTGGATAGGGAAATAAAACACGAAACACAGGTAGATCTTGAATGCAGACTGTAGATGAAGCTAAAAACTAAACCAAATCATGATCACCAAGAAAGTATCTTGAACTTATGAAATACGGAAAAAAGAAAACATTTAAGAAAACATTTACACCAAAAATTGTTGTAGCAGATTATCTGTTGAAAAAAGTTACAAAGACATCGAAACTTTTTTACCCGACATGAAATTATGAAATTTAAGAAAGATAAAGTTGCAATAAATAGGAAAGGAAAGTAGAAGAAAAACAATGTTTATCGGGTCTGGAGGTTGCGGTTGGTTTAGAATTCGTACACCATCAATGTATGCAACTGTAGAGCGAAAAGTTACACGGCTTAATGTAACCTTTATTTAGAGTTTCCTTGGAGCTCGGTTACCTCAAAGTCTGGCATGTGACCATGGGTGGATTTGAGCCATGTACCGCAGTCGCTGGTAGCCGGTGCTTTACTCATTCGACTACTCAGGCTTCAAACGCCATACTCTTAGCAAAAAGATGGTATATTTTAACTTTGAATGCCTTCTTTTTGTTCAAAAGCTAGATTCCTTTTGAAGTTATGCAATATAGAAAGGAAACATTGCGGTATGGGCATGCGAATTTCCATTTTAGACAAAAGTTTTTTGACAGTAAAATAAAATCATGTCCGTAAATTGCATGATCAAGAAAGAAGAAAGAAGATTCTACCAGTGTTCTTCAGCTGATTGATCTTCCAGATGCTTTGTAGGATAGAAACGAATCGCAAACAGATCGACCCAATAAAAACTAAGACCTACTTGATATGAAATAAAATACTAAAGCAAAAATTTATTGCTGAGATGATTTTCAAGTTTGACCTGATTCTTCAACACTGAAGATCAACAAAACAAACATTAACTTCTTGGTTTCGATGAATGTATTGCAAATCTGAGGTGAATTTTTTTAAATGAATATAACAGTGAGAAGCTAGAAAGATAGTTTGTAGCAATTCTATATCAAAAGTGGTTGTGGAAGAAAAAAAAAATATTGCACCCAAGCAAAAAGTTTGACATTGATAATTCTGAACTACAAAGAGAAATATTTCACAACTACAAAGTTAAGGCTAGTTTGAAGGTGTTACTTTATGGTACGTTGAGATATTTCTATGATTTTGTTGAGATATTTTTATTTGTCAATCAGCAGCCTATACAAGTTAGTGCGAGGTTTAAAGCCTTGTTTCAAATGTCTCACCACTTTGCACGCTAGTCGAGTGTTTTTAACCACAAAGTTCCCATCTATGCCATTTAGCATATTTGCAAAATATTGTCGCTTCTTACGTGCTTTTTGAAGCTTGTCGACATCGAACTCAAATGTTGATGTTACCTTGGTTTCATAAGTGAACGAGACTTGGCAACAATATTGGGGTTTAACTAGATAGGAGTCACAGCTGATCGCACGGGGGCAGTTGGCCCCACGAAAATATCACACACCTTCGCACACTTCCTGTAAATCAAAATGTGGTCGATCTGATTAAAAGTGCGGGCTTCTGGCGATGCCCAAGTCCTTTTATGGATATTGCGATGCAAGAAATCAGTAGAGCTTACGATAAGGTTTCTGCTGCATGCCGAGTCAAGACGTCGCTGTCCATTGTTATTGCAGCAATTGTGAAAGCTGTATTTTCTAGTGTTTCCATGGTATGTTTACTTATTTACAATTTGTACGCTGGAGTCCATCAGCTAGATTTTCACATCATTCAATGGCAGAAAGTCATGAAACCTTGCCAGATAATTATAAAAATCATATTTTACTACCACATATTTATATTCAGCGGAGGCGTGAGGGTTTATGAGCCAAACTTTAAAGAAACTTTACTCGAAAACGAATCGCAAGCAATTTTTCGTTGACAGCTTTGAAGACGATCCATTTCGGTTTCGTTCGTTTTGCCCACGATGAAGGGCACATCAAATTCATGATTTCCTCATGGTCTTCTACTTTTGAAGATTTTGTACGATCTCATTTCTATTATCGCAGCGCCAAACAGTGTGGTTTCCTGAACAGCAAGAATATTTATTTTGTATTTCGTTACCTGTTTCAGAAGGACTTTAATGGTGTGGGGCCTGTACAGCGTCCGCGCAGATTTCGGGTCCCAAAAGGGTAGACCATGTTTAATTCGCTGGGTAATTTCAGTTGATTTGATCCAAATATTCGAGGCAAAGTACCGGTTCGTGAATGAATTTTCGAAAAGCGGGTTATTGGTCCGTTGCATAGCCTTCCTACTGGAGGGCCAGTCTGTTTAGTGATTACGGTTCAAGGCGCAAAAAACTCACCCTTCTTCGTTAGCATCATTCATTATATGAAAAAGCGTGAAGGTTTTCTACCCCCACTCGATGTGAAACGACATCTTCGGGGAACGTCAAAGGTAGGATTTGGCAGCAGAACTGTAGACCCAGTTTTCAGCAGGCGATTCGGGGGATTTAAATTGCCTCTTCGGTAACCAACAACTGACGACGTTTTACTACCATTTATACTTGCTTAAATGAGTTTGTGGTATACCAATAAAATATCTGCTTTTTTTCGGAGAGAATTTGAAAGCGTTCCTTATAAAGCTAATGTAATGCGAAACCGTTGTACATAGCTCAGACAATTGAACACAAAGTACAACCAGCTAGAAATAAATCTGAAACATATCCAAGAAAAAAAAAAAAAAAATAAAAAATGTTGGGCTAATTGATCTAAGCCAGAAGAAATGTAAGCGGCTATGTAAATGTAAGTGGTAAATAAATCTTGCGATGTCTTAAAACTCAACTCGTTAGCTACTGGAAGCTGCTTTTAACTTTGTTAAACAAAACAAGCTAGACAAATTTAGACAAATGTCTTTGACATTTCATGATCTGAGGTCGATCGAGATCAGAGCTAATTGAATACTAAGATTGCAAGATACCAACGTTATGAATTTTAAAGGTAATGTGTCCTAATCAGCCCGGTTCACTAGGTTCACTAAACCCTCATCTATTAGGTTTCCTATTTCCATTTTAAAGAACAAAAAACAAGGATAATAAGATTGATGGAAATAGAGTTGACATTTCGAAATCTTTGCTGGTGTTCAATACGAAGAAGGTCGATGGTAGAAATTGGTGTACAGAAAACAAGCTTCTCAAACACTTTGAAGATAATTTACAAGATAGCAACACCTCGATAATCATCAGCAGATATTATAACATCACCTTTGATGATAGGCTTTGTAGAGGAGACTGTCTAAAGGGGCGGAAAAACACTTACTGGCAGTGATGTATTGAAGATCATGATAAGAGAAGTGTTCAGTTATTCTATACAGTGGATAACAAAGCAAGCAGGAACTAGGTCAAAGTCGAGTCTTTACTGAAGCCTAGCTTGTGAATGGCTTGGGTGCTTGCTGCTTGTATCGGAACAATTCCACAGATAAGGAATGTTAGCATAGTGTCTGCAGAAGGAATTGCTGCTGGGATTTTCGCAGGCAAGAAGAAGTATTTAAATGATCAAAAACTATATAAAGTAAGAATAAGATTTTTTCTTTTTTTTCACTTTTTTTCGTTTCACGTCACACAACTTGCGGTGTATATTTCTTTAGTGTTGTTTCGACAATATACCACGCTGTTTGCGTTCCAGCATACAGTGTACGATAATTTTTGCTGATATTCTTAAGCCCAGTGCCGTCTCTAGGCTAATTCTGTATGCTTCAAAGCGCGGACAACTGAACATAACGTACATATTCCCCATCATCATGTACATTTTTACAGACTGGACAGTCCGGTGAGCTGTCGTTCCCAAAACGGTACAAAGAGGAACGATACCCGCCATGTACGCTCAAAAATTGGGTTAGTCAAAGCTCGTTTCTTCGCGGCTCCTTGAAACTCATCGCCCAACGTTGGGGATCAATTTGTGCGTCCAAATGCCCGTTTTGAACTTACTCTCAACTACTCGGCCATAAGTGCATTGGCACTCGTCTTTTAATCTCTCACGTGCTGGCTGTCCATGCCTCGTTTTTATAGAATCGAAGCGGTTCATCCGCATTTCAATGGGCAGCATACTGGCTATGACATACATCATCCGAAGTGCAAGTGCAATCAGTCGATAGGCCGCTTGCATATTTCGCCGATACGATTTTGTTTGTAGATGATGCTGCGTTCAGTTAGGTGTAGCCTTCGGCTTTGCTTCGAGTCGCCAATATAAGGTAGCATTCTAGCGAGTACTGAACCAACAACTGATCTCTTCTTGCCAGCTTACTCCAGATGAGGGTTGAAGCTCAGTTTATTGTCGATAGTTACGCCCAAGCATTTTACAGCAGTTGCCAACCTTTATGCATGCTACTGGTAGTTTCCTTCGGCTCGTGACTAGTACCATGTCCGTCTAATTGTTGGCTAGTTTAAGCTCAGCACAACCAAACCATGATTTAATCACCCAGATTGCATCGCTGGCATACATTTTATTATGGGCTGGAATTACGTTGCCTATATCGTCAGCGAAACCTACCACAACCACATTTCTGGGTACACGTAGTCTTAGCATCTTATCGTGCATTGTGTTCCAAAGAAAAGGCCAAGGACAGATCTCTGTGATACTCCCGCGGTTACCAGATAAATTTTTGGTCCTTCGTATGAGTCATAACATAAGGTTCTTTTCCTGAAGTAATCGACGATTATACATGGTAAAAGCGTGCCACTCCGTTATCGGTCAGCGTGCTTACAATACGGTTCCATCATGCCGAGTTAAAGGCATTCTCTACGTCTAGTGTGACCACAGCGCAGCAGCCTCTTTTTTCTTTGGCGCTCATTGCTAACTCCGACACCAGTGCAAAGTTGATCGCCCTTTTCGAAAACCGAATTGCCGGTCTTACAGTCCCTTTTTGCTTTCGATTTCCAACAGCAGTCACTCATATCGCAAGTTGGAGGTTCTTCCGGGTGTATGGTTCTACAAGTCTTCGCACTCAAGACTATTTCTGCGGTGCTGACTACATCGCCTAGCTTTGAGACATTTTTTCCGGAGCTCCTGGATTTCTACATTCCACCAATAATTTGCCTTCCTAGTCTTGTAAAGATAGCGTCATGGCACGGAGGCATCGCACGGCTGCTGAATCTCACAGACAATTTGCGAAACCTTCGTCGAAGCAGTTCCGCCCAGTTCCATATCAAGGGGTAGTATTTCCTTTTACTCTGGGAACGCGCACACATTGTAATTTTGCTACGTACGCGGTTCACCATAGCTTTTATGCCCTGATGGTCACTGGTCGTGTAGTGCTTGCTAACCAGCTACTGCTAGTCCTTGATTCAAGCGTCCCTCACAAACGTGAGGTATACAATGGAACCTATATCGCACCTACTGAAGATATTGGCATTCCCATTGCTTGCGAGGACGATACCTAACCACGAAAAAGCCTCCAATAACACTTGCTCCCTAGCGTTGATTTTCTTGCTTCCTCATTCTTCTGCTTAGACGTTGAAGTTTCGGATTGTACTATTTCGCCTCCTTTGCTATGCTGTCCAACATTTGTTCATTTTGACTCGGTGCTGTGTATCAGCTGTATGCATACATGCTATCAATTTTAGCCCATACATATCCATTCCCCGCTTGTGACATTACATCCGGGAACCTTCGGTTCCAACGTGCCCATACGGCTGCTGTACCGCTTGCATCCGTTGCTTAGACGCCGCTATGGGGATTTCGATGTTGCTCGCAAATTATGGCGAACTCGGCTTTGAGCTCGTTAACCAGTTGTATGATCTTCATTTTCGTCTGCAGTTTAACGCCTGCTTGAAAACTGGATACCTGCTGTTACCCGCAACGTGCTTGTTATCGCCGCCTTCGGTTTCCCTGCAAAAGTGACAATTCGGGTCCTTAGTGCAGTAAGAACAGGTGAATTTATCTGTAAGACAGATGGAGTTGGTTTTCCATCTCTAAGAATTTACCCCAGTTTATACTAAAACAAGGCAGTAATGCAGAAATTTGTGCCAAATTAGTTGTAAAGTCGTAACATTTAAAATTTGTGTCATGTATCCAGATCTGTTTTCGATGTTGGTTAGGTTAGGTTAGGTTGTACTGGCTGGCACATGGCCACACATAGACCTACTGGTCCGTGATACCTGATAAATGGACCTCGAGAAAGGAATTCAGTCCAAGTGGCCATCAAAGGCCCAGACTTTTTCACGAACTGAAGGATGTCCTTCAGCTTTTGCTCTGCCACGTGCGAGAAATCCACCAGCCAGGACTCATCGAAGTATCGCAGTCTGGTTCTCCCCAGTGCCGGGCAGTTACACAGGAGATGTTGGAATAGTTTCTGAGACCCCCGGCTCTTGACACCTTCTACAGGTGTCGCTCGTTAGGAGTCCCATTTTTATAGCAGGTGCTGCTACAAGATAATGACCAGTAATGATACCAACGAGTCGTTTGCAGTCAATCCGCGTTAACTCGAGAAGGTACCTGGTCGATGCGAGATTGTATGACCCCCACATGATTTTGGTTACCTTGCAGGTCTGAGTTGCACTCCATCTGCGCGTCGCACCCTGCATCATTTGGGAGTCGATTGAGTACTTAATCGTTTGGATAGGAGTAAGGATGTCAACAGCTCCCAAAAGGGGAAGACTAGCCCCATACTTGGCTAACGCATCCACCTTCTCATTCCCATCAATGCCCTTATGACCGGGAACCCAGAAGATTCTGACTCTTCTGCTGTTACCGAGTCTGTTCAGACATCATTGCTTTTACCGCCACCTGACTGTCCGTACTTTACTAGTAGTATCTTTGGCGTATATCTGCGGCTTTACGTATCGCAAACACTTCCGCTGTAAAATGCTACTGTGATTCGGAAGCCTGAGAGCTGCTTCCATAGCTGCATCTGCAGAATATGCTGCAGCACCTACTCCTGCAGCTGTTTTCGAGCCGTCAGTGTAGATGCTAAGAGCTGCAGGGAACATTTGCCGATTCCTTTCCTGCCCACCTCCCACAGTCGCTCGATATCCCCGCTCAAAGCACAGAGTGGGAACCAGGTAGTCAGTGCTTCCTGCGTAGCTATTTCTGCGTCGCAAGTAACAGAAAAGGCGTGCAAATATCTAGTGTCCAGATAGCTAGGGTCGTAAGACAAACCTAGGGTAGTATTTTGTTTTGTTAACAGTATTTATTGAAGCAATGCTAGCACTTCAGCGAGAACAATTTTTTTTTTATGATAACGTCAAAGCTCAGGGGATTGTCCTTTGAAGCGAATGCTTAGCGATGGCGGTAGAGAGACACATATGGGAGAAGCCGATATCAATTATTCCATTATTCTTTTAAATGCCACATTTATTTCTTATTTTCTAAAGCGCTAGTGCTATGCCAAGTCGCTACTAAAGCTTTTAATGTGGTACTTAATTAATTGAGCGCTGGTATTATGCCCAGTCGCAAGACGAACAAATACAGCCATGGGCACGGCGGGATTCGAAGCCACGGGCAGTTGATCGCTGCTTCGGACTGACGCGTTAGCGAGATAAGCTACCGAAAGTTCAAGTGAAATAAAAGTTTTTATTTAAAAATTAACATCATATTTTTAATAAATAACAAACAGAATTCATTTTGATTAAAAAACCCTATTTATTATTGTGTAAAAAATGGTTAGTGATAAAAAATGGTTAGTCTGCTTCGAACTTGAGGTGAATTAAATTTTTTTTTTTGGCAAAGCACCTCCAGTCGATTTGATTTCAAGCCAGTCTGCGTTTTTTAGAACTTTATCTCCAGTAATTCTACGAAAATTGGCTTCGACGGTTTCATAAGTTACCAATGATTATTGATTAATATGCAGTAAGTATTTTACAAAACTCAGATGTCCTGAAATTTAACAATGTCGGTAGCAAATTCACTGGACGAGTTCACCGTCAAATTTTGTCGTTTTAGTGATTCAATAGTTTCATGGCACCTGATTAAAGGTTCGCGGTTCAACTAGAGTCGTTTTCCCAAAAAAATATACAACTAACAGTTTGCCTTAGGACTTTCTGTGTGTATTTTTTTACATGAAATTGAATTAGTTCACGTTTGCATTATATTTATAAACGTTTATAGCCATTTCAAAATAAATATAAATATCCAAGTTTAAAGTACTATTATAAATACTGTTTCAAATGTAATTAGATTTAACAAGAAAAATAATATCTTCAACTTTTATTTATTTGCAGGCAATTTTATTTTATACACCGCGATGGTTATGGAAATCATGGGAAGGTGGAAAAATCCATGCCCTTATAATGGATCTCGATGTAGGAATATGTTCAGAAGCTGAGAAAAAACAAAAAAAGAAATTATTATTAGACTACCTATGGGATAATCTAAGGTAGAGTACACAAATATCTTTAATGATTCTTATAGCTTTATCCACACTTTGAATTCCAAAGGCTAACAAATTGAAAATAAAAGAAAATTTAAAAATTCCTGTAAAATTAGTAAATCAAGTAACCTTTCTCTTTTTCAAAACAAATGATCAGTTTTTTTCCTCCTGATATATTAAATTCTACGTTATTTTATTTTAAGTCAAGTTTAAGTTTATTTTAACTCCTTTTTCAATACTATTGCAATTTCTTTGTAGATATCATAATTGGTGGGCGTATCGTTACTACATTTGTGAATTATTATCGTTAGTGAACGTGATAGGTAAGTAGTACATAAACTCTACAAAAGTTTCAAATGAAAAATAAATACATATGTAGGTTGCCTTTGTTTCTGTGTTTTTGAATAATATATATTTTCACACAATATCTAAAGCTTTTCAAATTTCACAGGTCAAATGTTTTTAATGAATCGATTTTTTGATGGTGAGTTTTTGAGATTTGGTTTAGAAGTAATCGCCTACATGGACGCAGACCAAGAGGATCGTATGGATCCAATGATTTATATATTTCCTAGGATGACTAAGTGTACATTTTTTAAATATGGCTCCAGTGGAGAGGTTTGTATTTCTATAGTATTTATTGATATCCATTAAAACAATTAAGAAAAAAACTGGATAAGAAATCATAAAAAATCAACACAAAGAAAAAACAGCCAAAAATTAGATATGTTTATTTTATTTTCTTTCTTTATCGTGTTCTTGTTCATACAAACAAAGAGCAACAAAGAAAAAACAGGCAACTACAGGTTGTTCGATGTAATTTTTTTGTATGTCTGTTTTTTGTTGAACAATTTTATTTGATAATTATTTCAGAATGTATGTTATAAATACCACGGATTTATTGCTTTTTATTTCAATTAAAACAGAAGCTTAACAGTTGAGTTTTTGAATAGCAGAGAAATATGAAAATAAAATAAACAGACTACTGGAATTTACGAGTTCATTATCCAAACTGTATAAAAATGATTGATGCAGGTGTTCTTGGTGAATTCTTTATACTAACGTAAATGAAAAGAAACACATTACTAGATATTTTGTTTGAGCTGGTTTTTAAATTGAATGACTCGTAAGGTTTACGTCAATTTATTGAGCATTCAAAAAATATGAAAGAAAACATATATGTAACTGGATTTCTCAAAAACCTATGTCGACTGAAATAGATTTGTTAACTGCGTTAGAATGAAATAAAAACTGTGAAAATATTATAACATTTTCAAAAAAGCTCTGATCGCTACGAAAATTATTTACAGTAGCAACTAATTTTGAAATCGTTCACGTTTAAAATTACATAAATTAATTTATTGGTTACCAATTAATTTAAATAAATTATTTACATGAGTCAATATTCGATGATTATTCGAAAATTTTGAAAATCAAAAAAAAAATATTTGTTTTAACATGTGTATAAGTATTACCTAACATAACAGTCTTAAATTACATAGAATACCACCATTACATATTTCTAACACATCATTTTTTTCAATCTTCTTGTTATATTTTTAGGTGGAAAAACATGATGCAATATGTATTCTACCATTAAATGTTGTTAATGAAAAAATTTACATATTTCTTTGGTTCTGGTTCATATTATTATCGTTTTTAACAACTTTAACACTGATATACAGGGTGATTATCATATTTTCACCACGAATGAGGGTGTATTTATTTCGGTTGCGATTTAGGTAAGTTGAATACTCATGGACAGATTTTCGAATATTTCTTAATTAATATATATCTGGATGATTGTTTTAGTGTATGTATATGTATTTGGTACATCGAAATGATGTTTAATGTTAAAATTGTATATTATTTTTGAAAGTAAATTTTCCTACTTCAAATTTTTTTTTGAAGAATATGTGCGTTCGTCAATTCATTATGTTATGCGCATTTGTCTTTAAGTGGGTATATTAATATATGTGATTTATGCTGTGTTTTGCAATATCTTTGTAATGTAAGGCCAAGTTTCAACAGCAGAAATAAACGTGTTTGTACCAACTAACCATTTGAAACAGAAATAACAAAAATATAAAATTTATATTGAAGATTTCGCTGAGTGCTTCAATCAAAAAGAGCGCAATGATACAGAAATGTGGAAACAATTATTATTTATTGCATACTCTTTACTATGGGGGAGGGTATAAAATATTTTCATGGAGCAGTTATTTTTGAATAAATTTATTGCATTTATTTATTACAAGAATTGATATTGGCAGTAGCTCTTTTGTTAACCTAGTTTTTTTCACAAATTTTTGATCGGGTCGGAATGTATCTCACAAATGGCTCGACCAATATTGTGCTTTAGCTCATAAATTGTTGTTCAATTATCGGCATAACATGGACCCTCAGCAGCACCCCACAAAAAATTCCAGAGGCGTCAAATCACACCCCCTGTCTTTGGCAAACGTAAGACCAGGGCAGCGGTCACTGCTTTGCAATGCTGAAGGTTAGTTTGTAGCCTAGTAGTAAAGCTTGAGTAGCCTAGTGGGTAGAGCACTGGCTTCTTGCGTGTGGGGTCCCTGGTTCGAATCCAGGTTCGGACGAGGGTCCGCTCACCAAGCTTTGAGTTCACCTAGCTCTGAATAGGTACCTGATTAAAATCAGGGGTAAAGTGAGTCGTGGAACTAATCACTCCACACTCGTATCCACAATGATTAAAAAAATTGTAATGAAGCTCTCTACCAGCTTCAACCCCTAGACCGGTACAATGGTTGTCGTGAGATTGCTTTACTTGCTATATCCACCATTACCAACTATAAGGTGTCTATATCCTGATACTTCTCCTCGGACCCAGTAGCTGCTTCATTTCTTGCGCCCAACTCAGAGGTACCAGCATTGACCCCATCTATAGAAAGCGATTCCGCATCCGAGTTTTCCACTGCTTTTCCACAAGCGTCATAAGCCTCTTGCAGGGTGGCCCTTTCACTGTTGGAATCTCTTGCTTCGGATTATCATTACTAGCCCCAAGGTCCTTTAACCCAGTGTCCTTGGTCCTACCACTTCCGTAGACGCACAGGGTTTTCTCGACCCTGTACCTAATGATGACCTTACGCGCCTCGAGCAACGGTACCACCGCTTCGTTCAGGATAAAGATGGCTTGCCTTGATTATTAACCAGTTTGTCGATCTTAACAACCCGTAGCTCAATTCGGGTCATTTACCGAGGTTGGAAGAGTCGATCTGACTCTTTGTAGTTTGTAGTTATGCCATAAACATAGCTTGCCTGACCTTCAGCGAGTTCTTCATAGAGATGATACCATCTCTTTTACTGGCATTAGTAACAGCTTAAACGAGGCTCTCTTTAGCCATTTCATTTAAATGCCCAGATAGTCCTTAAGTGGACACCATAAATTTCGGTTACTTGGCAGTTTGCCAACCTTTGTTGTTTCTGAGAAAAGTTACTGCTTAATAGTATTCATACTCCACTTAGGGGAATTCTCGTCCTTCGATAGGCACCTTGTTTAGTTTTTTTCAAAATTTGGAAGGTTGCTCTTTTTGTTTTGTAAGCCCGACAAGAAACGTCGAAATGTGACTTGGTGCCTGAAGATGGAGATACACATAGGATGGTGGACGAGCTGGCTCATTTGTCGTAATATGTTTTCAATATTGGCCACAAGCCGGCTTCTGAGGTGGTTCCGGACTAGTCAACATATAGTGATTGAAAAATGCTCATGGATTATAGTGATTGAAAAAAGTTTTATCGAAAAAATTTACAAATCAGGGAAAGTTTACAAATCAGGGAAAGTTTACAAATCAGTCTGCCACAGCTAAACTGACACACACACACATATTAAGAATCTATTTAATATTTTTTTAAACACTGAATCCATATAGTATTTTTTTCAAAAAATGCATGCATACATAACTAGCCTTTGGAACTTAGGAGGAAAACAAAATTGAAAATCAAAATTGAGTTTCAGTATCAAAATGACTTATTTGTATAACACTTAAAGAGGTAATTTATGATGGAGGTCCAATATTTCAATTTATAATTATTCGTTCATACAAAATCCACATTTATTGGACCACGTTTATTGCTTTATCAGAGGCTTGTTACGTTTTTTTACGTAAGATCTCACGCAAGGCAACGAATTATTAGAACATGGTTTGTGATTGAAGCAATGGTAACCACCACAGTGAGCACAGTTTTGTTGTGATAACATACCGGGCTGTCACGTGACGTTTAGATGTACATAAACTTTATTGGTAATGCATTTCTACTCATTTGACATTAAAAGCACTGGGTAAACGTGCGAAATTAAGAATTATTTAATAATTTATTTTCAATGCCTCGAAGCATATTGTTTCCGTGTTCGAAATACAACAATAAGGGAAAGCTTTCAATAGAATTATATTGATGATTGGCAAAATATATTTTTAGGTCTGAACTAGGCCTAGGAAGCCTTAACTAATTTCCCACACTCAACTTATGAAAACGGCTCGGTTTCGAAAAATAGGCATTTGTTTAACTGGCGTGAATTGAGATCGTTGAAAATTTTGGTTATTCACTATTAAAAATAATAAAAACAATCACTCTCTATCTATCTACTCTCCAAAATTTAATCAAATTCATTGAAACATGTTTATTTTCGACAACCGTTGCAAGTATTGAACCAACTTCAGAATGCTACGTTTGCTTTATATAATAGTCGTTTAGTTGAATTATTTGATTTAGTAAAGACTTTCTTAAAGTGAGATATACTCTACAAAAACATGAATACCCACGTTGGGCGCAATTTTTTTTTTTTAAGCAATTTATGAATATAATATGTAATCAAAAGTACATTTTTAGTATTATTTATTGTTATCGGCATTTGAAGAAATTAAGTTTAAATAATCGAATCAGTAAAGCATTTCCTTTGGGAAATGATTTTAGTTGCAACAAAAATTTAAATGATGCAGAGATGTTAAAATTTTTGTTTTTATTTTCGACGACCTATACTAAAATCTAATTGACATTGAAATTGAAAAACATCTGTGGCTTGTGATATGCCGAAGAATTTCTAACTTTGCCGAAGAATTTCCTGTTCTTTCGAAAACAAACATTCGACAATCTACTGAAAAACTTATTCATCTACCACTTCATCGAAACGATCCCATTTCTTACGACGTCATTTCCATATTTGGCTAAATATAACCAAATTTGTATAATTTACAGGCAGTATACCTATCGCAAACCACCCATAGTGGAACCAATCTGTTTCGATACGCCCATACTGAATTAAAATCAAAACCACAAAATAAATACATCTCGTTTATTTTTATCGTTGTTTCAAACGAACATCTCGGAATGCCAATTTGCTTTGGATGAGTGTCAATTTCATGTTTGCGTTCTGTTTACTTACTGTTGGGGATTTTTGTTTTTCTCTTTCGCATGCATTCATATGCTTGATTGTATAGCATCAGATTTCGCAAAGTCTTTGAAATAGATCGTTACACGTGTTTTTGCGCTGTTCACCTGGTTTTCAATAATTCTCATTCATTCACATCGCTATGTTAATTGATATCACCATCACCACCAATGCCATCGCTATCATCATCATCATCATCATTAATAATTCTCCATGCTTTTTTGTAAAAAAAAAAACCTCAGTGAGCATTTACTGGGTTGTATCTATTATTTCATACCTGTGTTGTTGTTTTGTGTACAAACAGGGAAAAAAATCAATATTTAATTTTTCGTTTTTCTGCAATTTCTTTCGCTTTGTTTCACTATCTGCTCCATTCCTCTGTACTTCTTATCTTCTTTTTCTTCTGCTTCAATTTTCCTTCTATACACATTTTCCAGGTCAATAGCGCGAAAACATGTAGATGTAATAGTCGATAAAACGGCCTTTGGAACGTGGTATTTCCTCTGCGTACTGGGTACAAATCTGGATGAATTTTTGTTTCGAGAAATTATTACTGAATTCAGTCAGGAGGTTGATCGTACCATTACAACTGGATACAGCTCGAAACAGAGTACATTTTCTTGTAGTTGAAATACATGGATAAAATGCATGCATTAATTGAATAGTGTTATCGATTAGATTTGAAAAAAATATTTTGCTCTAGTATGACTTTAGTTATTTTTGCTAATTTTCAATATTTCATATTGTAACGTGTCTGTCACATGATTTTAGATGCAAATATAGTTTGATTTCGTGATTTTCTTTGAACATTGATCGAAGGTAAAAATTTGTCAAGAGCAAAATAAAAAATTTATCAAAAGTCAATACGAAATGAGGTGGTGAATTAAACAAATAAACATATATGTTTTTGCTGAAAGTTGCCATTCAAAATTTTCCTTCAAAAATTTTATGATCAATGTGCACAGTGTTTGGTATTTTTAGGCTGAATAATACGAATGTGTTAATTTGGATTTGCTTAGTATAGTGTTGTTTTGTGTTTTTGTGTTGATGATTTGTGAATTAAATTTAATCAAACCAAATTGGCAGTTTTCTTTCTTTAATTTTCAGTTGTTTTTGGTTTTAGTAATTTTCTGACTAATGGTTTTATAGTGGTTCCTGCTAACCTTATATATCTGCTTGATTTGGTTCGAGTCAAACAAAATTGCATACCAATTTTTCAGGGACTGAAATTGTAAATCTGTGACACAGACTTCCAAGTTTTTTTTTTGAAACATTTGCTGTCAAAGTCCAGGATATACTGAAAACAACAAAACTTTGATGGCACTTACAAAATATAAATTATCTTCGGTTAAAGTATTTTCGTTTTCTGCATAAAATCAAAAAAGCTTGCCATGGGAAACTATTATTTGAAGATGTTTATGGTCTCCCGATGACTTTGTTTACGTCCCTGCCAATCGTTGATAAATTTTTTTAGAATGTTCGTTGTTGCTGCTGGCCAAACTATGAGAAGCTCAATTTGGTGTTCTCGACTACATTGAGCATTCACCATCAAGATATAGATTTCGGCTGCATCAAATATAATTACAGCACCAGTAAAGGATTCGCGAGTCAAGAATAGAAAATGTCTAAGATATAATTTACTTATAGCTGGCAGTACCCTACAGTCCAAGCTAAATGTGTGTTTATTTCTTCTATACAGGTCACTTCGTGTTCTTTTGGGGTTCCGAAAGAAATAAAAACTTTGACAATATGCCAGAAGAATTTTTTTACCTCCCTTTGACACCATAGTTAGCATATTTTCTCAAACTACCAATGAAAGACTGTAGCTTTGTAGAAATCTTATCTTTTTTCACTAAAAAATATGCAAGGTCGATCTTCAAATTGTAAAGTAGATTCTGAAGAAAATAACCTGAAAATTAATTCACAAACCGGTCTTTCTCTAGTATATTTTAAATTTTCTTGTTCAAATCCACTCTTTGGCGCCTTTTAAATCATGTCATTCCCCTAAATAGATTTGTTTTCAAAGGTGACTTATTGAACTCACTTGACATTTATCAATGATCATAGCTCATAGTTGACTATATATTCCCATGTTTAAAATAATTTTTTTCTATCATTCATTGTTGCACTGCAGCCCGAATCGATCCAACCTCCTTAATGCTACGCCTCCAGTTGTCTTGGTTCAATGACCGGGTCCTCCGCATTGGTGCTCCCAAAAAACCTGCTGACAGCATCTATCGAATCCTTTTAGCGCTTGCGTGGCCTACCGACTGGCCTGGGTCCGCTCGCACGTCCCTTGTGAGTAAACGTGGGGTCCAATCGTCGCTCATTCATTCTACGTGGTCAGCCCATTGCAGTTCTTGTAATCGTATGACGGTAGAGACTTCCGGCTCCTCATATAAGTTGTGCAACTCGTTGTTGTATCGGATTTACCATCCATCTTCTTCAAAAATTGAATCGACGTTTCTTCGCAATACTCTTCTTTCGAACATATTTGTGGTTTTCACAGACGCCTGGGTCAGTGTCCAGGTTTCGCTTCCGTAGCATAACACAGGTCTCATTATTGTTTTGTAGATGTAAAGCTTCGTTTTCCTGTGTACGAATCGAGATTTCAAAGTGGGAAGCACCGAAAAGAATGTCTTATTGATTAATTGAATCCGTCGTTTGATTTCGTCATGCATTTTCCATCCTTCGATATATTCGTCGGTAAGCAAACGAAGTTGTCTACGTTTTCAAGGTTATAGTCACCTATCGTTATGTATTGTCTTACTGGCGTCCTTTTCCTTGATTAAAACCATGCTTTTTGTTTTTTGCTCGTTAATTTGAAGACTTAATTCTTTGGCGATTTCGTTAAGAGTTACAAATACCTTGGCGTCGTTGAACGAACGTGATGTAATATTAATGTCATCAGTGTAAGCTACTAGCTGTGTCTACTTAAATAAAATAGTTCCTCTACTGTATAAGGCAATTTCTCTAATGACATACTCAAGTGCTAAGTTAAAGAGTACAGAAGCTAATCGATCCGCTTGCTTTAGCCCTGTATTCATAGAAAACGAGTTGGTTACGTCATTCTGAATCAGCACTTGCGATAGGGAATCTGTCATGGTAATTTTCACTAATCGTACCTACTTTGCGGAGATTCCGAATGTTTGATGTTATATAAAGCGGTTCGGTTGATGCTGTCGTACACTTCTTTAAAAACGGCGAATGTTTGATGAGGATCAATGTTGAATTTCCAGCATTTTTCCACAATTTGTTTGATCGTAAATATTTGGTCAGTTGTCGATCTCTCACGTCTGCAACTGCATTGATATTTTTTCAGCCTGATGGGAAATCCTAGACTCTAAAATCTTTTTCAAAAACTTGTACGGAGTGCAAAGCAGTGATATGCCCCTGTAGTTTTCCCACATTTACTTATCTTCTTTTTTGTGAATGGAATCTATGACATTTTTTGGCCATTCATCCGGCATCGTTTCTTGTTACCAGGTGTTTGTCACCAATTCAGGCATTGCCCTTAAACGGAAATCCCACCTGTCTTCAGGAGCTTTACCGGGATCCCATCGATGCCCGGCTCTTTGTTGGATTTTAAGCGGTCTACGGCCCGTCGGACTTCATCTAATGTAGAAGGGTGAGACGAGGCACTGTCGATGTATGTGTCAATTAATCATAGCGATTCGTAGCGTTTGAGGACATTTCCGATGCCCACCTCTCTTTCACTTGTTTTGAGCCGATTATGATGCTTCCATCGGCAGCCCTACATAGCCTAGTGCGTGGTTTAAAGCCTTGTTTTAAGTACCTCAATATTTTGTATGCTTGTCCAGTCCTGTTAGTCATAAAGTTATCATTCATGTTACTCAGCATGTTTTCAAAATGATTTCATTTCTTACGTCTAATTATTCTATTAGCTACTCTCCGAAGATCGTCATATTTTTCTTTGTTGGTCCTTCAACGTAAATTTTGTAGGCCACATTCTTTTCGTCCAACGCGGCTGCGTTACCGGGCTGCATATCCCACTACTTTTTCAGCTGCTGCATTCAGTGCACCTTTGCTGGTAGTACAGACTTCGTTGACAGACGTGCTGTTAGGCGTGAAGCTAGTTCAATTTCCAGAGCAGATGTATACTCAGCTTCCACCATCTTGTTTGGGAGCTTGTTGACACCGAACTTGCGTCTTGAATTTGCTCTGGCATTTGACATCGATATTGAGTCTTGACTAAGTACTGGTTGGAGTCGCAGTTGGCCCCATGGAAGATTCGCACATCTAAAATACTGAAGGCCCATCATTTCCGAATCAGAATATGATCGATCTGGTTAAAGGTACGACTGTCCGGGGATGTCCATGTCCTATTGTGAATATCGCGAAGCACATGGAACTTCCGTTGAGATTTCTACTGCTCACAAAGTCGACACGTCATTGTCCATTGTCGTTACAGAGATCGTGAAGGCTAAATTGGCTGCTAGTTTCGCGATGTGTTTCCTCCTTTTGAACCTTGGCATTGAGGTGGCGGAGAAGGATTTTGATAACATTTGATGGCAGAGAAGCATACAACCTTGCCAGAAGGTTATAGAAGTTATGCTTCACTGCCTCATCGCCTGAGGCAGTGAAACGCCTTCAATGGGAGCATGAACGTTCATGAGCCAAATAATAAAATTGCTCGAATGTGGATCGCACAGAGTCTTTCGTTTTGACAGGCTTAAAATCGACTATTTGCGGTTCCGTTTTTTTAAGTAACAAGATGAAGGCCATTAAAATTCCTGACTTCTGTATTACTTTCCGCTTTTGAAGATTGTGTACAATAGTAACAGTTTCGTTTACTGAATGTTTATTTTGTATTAAGTAAACTTTTCCAGAAGGACCTTGCAACAGAGTAGTCCATATTTCGTTATCGAGGTCGTTTTTGTTGATTCGATCTTAGTATCCGAGGCAAATAATCAGGTTCCTGAAGGAGTAAAATTTTGTGGGAACGGGTTAGTGGCTCATTGTCAAACCCCCAACCAGGAGGGCCAATCTGGTTCATGTTGCCGGTTGGAGGTGCGCCTCTATCGTTGACAACATTCATGATATGAAATATTATGAACGCTCCCGGATGCCACCCAATGTGAAACCACATCCTTGGGAAGGTCGAAGGGAGATTTCAGTAGCAGAGCTGTAGATGTTTTTTCCAGCATTCATGCCTATTATTTATCATTGAAATTCAAAATATCCTTCATCTGGAACATCTTTAGCAACAGTTAAACGACGGCAAAACTATTTTCATCTCGGGAGGCCGTCACTAGAAGACTATCCGCGCTCTGAAAGATGCGAATAGCTAGTTTTGCAAGATTGTAGGCTGAAAAAAGAGATATGTACGATGTGAGAAAATACCGGAAAGTGCTTTGAATTTCATACGATCGTTTAAACGTGCCTAAAATCAGTGTAAGTTGGATATCAAGACTTATTGCAAATGCAAAAACGTTTTCGTGTTCAATACCGCAAAATATTTTTGAAGTCTTGTGATGATAAACCAAGGGACATAATTCTATGCATTGTTACGGAAGACAAACGTGGGTCTATTGTTTTGACCAAGAAACAAAAAAGTCCCCTTAGAAGTTCAAGGTAGAACATTCTGCGGGAATAGTAATAGCTACAATATTTTGAAAAAGATAAAGACGAGAAAAAAATCATTAGCTATTGTGCTGCCGTTCCAAATACACTAATAAAAGGTAAGCTGGTAAAAGAAGCGATAGAAGCGAGCTTTTCAAGCAATCATGTACCGTTTTGTTGCAGTCAAAATCAATGCAATTTGTATCGACATGTGGATTTCAAGAAATAAGTTATCGGCCATTTAGCTCAGACTTCGTTCCGAGCGACTATTATTTATTTCCACATGCGTAATAAAACCCCTGTGTGGAATGATATATCCTGATGATCAATAAAGGATGCCACGAGAGGATTTCAATAGCAAGACGGTTTATATTTTTAAAAAAAATTGAATTATCAATCGAAAGATGTAATAAGTGCATTTTAATATCGGAAAAATACACTCATAAAAGTGGGTCTATAATTATAACTTTGATAATAGGAAATATGTTCATTTTTTCGTTTAAAATAACGAATCACAATTTTTTTTTACACATTCGATGTGCATTTTTTCCTTTTACGTCATATCAGCTGAATAATATACAGCTTTTTGTAAATTGAAGCAAAAAGAATGTAAATTTACTAGTTTGCTATTCACCTTTGCGCCAAAGCCATAAAATTGCATCATTTTTTAGGGTAAAATTACACGATTTGGTCGTACGTAAAGTATTCTTTTTACGCACTTTTGTAAAATAACATCTTTAATAGTAGGAAACCAGTTTCCTACTATTATAAGGGTAAAATTCAACCAAAATTTTTTTGAGTGTATATTGAAATACCAAAAATCAATAAATGTTTTATTTTCCGTTTTTCATAAAAGATGCTCAAGATTTATGCACTTCAAGATTTATGTATATTTTATTGCCGTATCTGAACTTGAATCTTTCATCTTCGTTTCGAAGGCTGAAATCAATCGGAGTATCGTTTTCTGGAAGGGGATAACAGTTCGCAATTTTCCTTGCTAGACAACCAAGTTCTTGGCGAATACAGGTCAACTGACAAAGCCAGGGTCTTGAACTTATTGCAGGAACTTGACCGACACAGTTTTGATGGGGTGAAAAAGGCTTAAAGGCCCCCATTCCTGAACTGTCGATCAGTCCAAATGGCCTGAGGCCAGGCCAAAATTTCACCGTGTGCGGGAGAACTTGGTAGGACTCATGGACTCAAGGAATCAAATTGGTTTTCCAATCAATCCAAAGTCCATGGACTCAGGCCATTGGGCCATTTTTTGGCTCGACCGTGTGTGTAATGGTAAGGCGAATTTGGACAATCCATAAAATGAACTAGTCGTGTCTGTTGAAGGGTCAGTCCAAACAACGTGGCAGTCTTGCTTTGCACGCTGACCTGTGACAATCTCATTGACTGTTTATGTGATTATTTTATTTAATCGAAAAATTCAGCATAATGGATAGTGGTGGCCATGATTTTGTTTTGGAAGTTATCGAATAATATAGGTCACATGAATGTATATTAAATTATTTGACCCAAAGCCTGCAATCGCTTGCTAAGTACCGCAAAGTAGCGGTCAATCTTTCATGAGAAGTGATAGTTTGATAGTTTGATAAATGGGGTGACCAACTATAGCAACGTGTTATATGTCCTATCATCCATTTTTAAATAATTTTGCAAATCAGAAGGCTCAAGTGTGAGTTCTTTTGCCAAATTTACAATTTTCACCTCTTCCTTTTTGGCTGTCGTTGCTTTGTGTAGATACAAGTTGCAATTGTAAAAAAACTCCTCCATATGCTTCTGATCCATTAATAGATTAAAAATAACTTTTTCTTCGAGTTTATCTTTATTTTTTTTCTAAATTAATGATAGAAAATGAAATGGACTGACAGGATCGAGGCTCTATCGTGAGTTGTGAGCTAAATTGGACTTAAACCAAACGGACTCAAGCCCAATGGACTCAGGCCATTTGGACTGTTAATGAATGAGGGCCTTAAAATCACTTTAGACTTTATTAAATATTAGACACTTTTCTGACCCCCATCAAACCATGAAGGATTTCTACTCCTTTCTCTGGAAAAAAAAAAACAAAAATACTCGAAATAAGCACATGTGTGGAAGATAAAGAAACTGTTTATGAATGCACAAGTATGAATGAATAAGAGATCAAATTGAATAACATCCTAATTTTCTTATTATTTCATTATAACATCATTATCCCATTTTTAATTTCGAACTAAAAATTTCCCTATTTTTGTGCATTTCAGGTTAGTGCGTCGAGATTCAATTGAAACAATTGTTCGTCGTTCGAAGATGGGCGATTGGTTTTTATTGTATTTACTAGGTGAAAATATAGATACCGTCATATTTCGTGATGTTGTACAGGAATTAGGTAATCGTTTAGGCCATAATCAACATCATCGAGTGCCTGGTATTAAAGGAGACGTACAGGATGCATGATATTGGGAGTACTAGTAATCCTTTATGAAATAAAAACAAAAAACAACAAAAACAACAAAAAACCAACTAAATATTAATTTATACACATGCATCTAATTATCACATACACTTTGTAATATAAAACCAACAGGACACAACAACAACAACAAAAAACCAAAGCAACCCTAAAAAAATTCTAATTCATAATATTTCGAACGTAAAACATCAATACGCTTACACAGCATACACATTGTAAAATAAAACCAAATCTACTCAACAAAAATTTTTAGCTAATATCTCGAATGTAAAGTTTAGTGTAAACTTATCACTTTAATTTTAACATAATTTATAATTAAGTTCTGTAAAGAGATCGATTAAAAAACACTTGCATGCAAGAGAAAGAAAATGAAATAGAGTGAAATCGAGAGCGAGCGAATATGATAAAAAATTATTTAAAAAAAACAGCGAAACACCGAATCTATTGAGAAATATATCTCAATATACAAATGTTACGTCACTATAAAAAAAACCAAATTCGACGAATGAAAAATTAAATCACATCTTAGTGCATTTATTTTGACCATTTCATGACAAAGAAAAAGCCGAAAAAATAACAACGCAATAAAACTTTCTTTTTTATTTCAGAAATGTTTAGTACAATTTATTCGGTTCGATTTATTGCCCGAAAAAAAAACTTGATATTGAAATTATTAACTAAGCAATTCTTGTAGTGAAATTTTTATACAAAAGCAAAACAAAATGAAAACTCCATGGAATTCACTAGTAAAAATCAAATTGAAAACTCAGAAAAAAAATATCTAGATTAGAAAATTCTCAGAACAAAAGTAAATTTATATAACAATACCAATAAAACTAATAAATTATTACACAAAACATACAATTATTATCAAAAATTATTTTAAACAAATGTTTTTTGTAATCAATTCCTGCAGAAAAAAATTATGATAGAAATCATCCAGAACTTATGAAAAAAAAAACCACGAATGAACTAGTCAATCGATATGTAGATGGGAAAATGAATTGAAAATCGGTGAAACATTTTCAATTAATAGTATATATTTCAATGTAGAAATTCGAAAAAAAAAACATTTTCGAATATCAGATCGTGATACTTATATTCGAAAAAATTGTACCAAAGCTATCAACAAAAAATTCAATTGGAGCAGATAAGTAGTAGATTTCCGTCCGAAGGGAAATTACATAATCGAACAGCACACCAATGCATTCAATCATCCATAAATTGAACAAGTATTTTAGGTATTGCAAATCATTTCCGTAATTAAATGTTTTAAGTTATTGTCATCTCAGTATCTTTAGTATATATGTTGACATTTCAAATATTTTGATAGCGATGAGTTTTCTGTATTAGCTAGTTTTGCAATTTTTTTATTTAATTTATAGTTACTAGTTATTTGATTGCTTGATATGTTTATAGTTTATGGTGTTTGTAGTCGAAAATGTGACGTAAAACTGAATAAAAATGAATGATTTTCCAAGGAGGTTTGTTTTCTTGGGATCATTTTACGTATCAATTAAATCGAATTTTATTTATTGTTCAATTATGAATAAATTTTACAATCGATTTGATATGATTTCTTTCTTCACATCTCATCATTCATTCACTGCCAACATGAATACCACTTTAAATACAATTCTATCGAAAATCAATCTAAGTAAATTACAAGTGACTTATGAAATCTGTGCTTCATACAATACATACACGAAATACAGCACAGAATCTTACATATCTTATCTAACGAATATATTCAATCTTTAATTTCGGTTATGAAATTCATTCAGTCGCATCAAATTGACCGAAATCAATGTAACAACACATGTCTGAAATTTCATTAATTTTCCAATGGAATAGTGAGTAAACGACTTCAAATAAAAACGCATCAATTCTTATAAGCATTCGATTAAAAAATAATAATCATCAGATTTAAGATCAAATGAAACAAATAAACTTAATATGAAAACAACAATAAACCAGGTGTCTGTGTAAGGTCCAGAAAATATAATAACAAAAAAAAAATCAATTAATAACAATGCGCCATTGTCATTTGTAAAAAGCTTCATATGCTAGCGATAAAATAGAATGAAATTTATTAAATCAACTAAACGAAAATTAATCAGATAGTTAATATGTAATTGAATTTAAGATTAAATAATAAATTCAATTGTCAATGGATTCGATTCGAAAACGATTGATATTGAAAAGTGATCGACATTTAGGAAGTATTGATAAAAAATTTAACACAACGAATTAATCGGTCGTAAATTTAATATTAGTTTGTGTTATGCGAGTGTAAAAATAGCTTTAATAAAAAATAATAATGATCAATTGGTAAAACAATACTATTGCATTCAATAAGTATGTGATCCACTTGAAATTCGATATGATAATTGAATTGTTAATATTCGATTTAGATTTGAATGACCATGTTTGCATTATTTGCGTTGAAAAGTATGATTTTTTTTATTAACTAGTTCTTTTCAATATAAAGCAATTGATCTTGAAAAGTAAGACATATTTTGATTCAATGAAAGATGTTGATATTCTTCGGAAGAGCTCGTCTAATTTTAAGTATCCAGTGAGGGAAAAGAGTAGATTATGTTACCTTCGAAAAAAAAAATATTGAAATAAATATATTTTTTCAGCTCAGCCCACGCAAAACACGCTCCACGAGTCGTTTGAAAGTTGCACGGGCATTACAGAGCCCAAACGGCATAGACTCAAATTGCTAAAAACCGGTTCCTATAGCAAAGGCGGTCTTCTCACGACTACTTTTCTCAATTTCAACTTGCAAATATCCGCTTTTCAAATCCAAAGTCGAAAACCACTTTACGCAGGCCAGGTGATCCATTATGTCGTCTATTCTTGGCATTGGCTAGCAATCCTTTTTTGTAACGTCATTCAACTTTCGACAGACTACACAAAACCGTATACTGTCATCCAACGTCCAACGACTGTTTGCACATCTTGCATCATTGCAGGGCTTCAATTTCCTACGTCCAACGGAAACATTATTTTTCTCCACAATTCTGGTTAAACTTGTTACCACCACAAGGCTGCCAAGTGCTGGAGTTTGGGTTAGCTCGACATTGAAGAATTGGTAGGCTCCAGGATCAGCATTATCTCTGGCAACACTATCTTTTTGATGCTTTCCGACGACTAAGGTCTTTTCGTGCTTTCGCAAGCCATGATTATCAGCTGGTGGCTCTTTTTCCTGTATTCTTTCAACGGAATTTCAAATTTTTTCACTTGATCACCTTTTCTTCTAGATTGAAGTAGGTTTCGTGGCTACCTTCTTCAGAGAGACTGGGTGATCCCCTTCAGGTCCACCGAAGCCACTTCGGTTAGGCACGTAAAGAAGTACGAACCAAAGAACTTCATTTTTCTTAAAGCGAGGATTGGGCATATACACAAGAGGCAAAGAACTGTTTCCTCTTCTTCCTCACATCGACAGTTCGCGCCAAAGTCATATAGGGTCATCCACCCGTACTGCATGCCTGCTAAATAGACAGGATCCAGTTAAGACAGACACCATTGGGCGAAGGGACCCCCTTGCCAAATTGGAATGCTGTACTTTTCCTCTAAAATCCAAACTGAAACCGTGAGGGTTTCATCAGCTATTTCCGCTACTAAAGATTGATGCTGGAATGCTAAATTACCAAGCTGTATTTTCCATTCCTCATTGTAAAACCACTGGACAAAAGCATATTTTGCTTCTGAGTTTCTGTTCTTAGCTGTGAGAGATGTACCTCTTGCAAGTGATCTTCACCGTACTGTATGTCAAGAGCATCTGTCAGGCTGAAAAAACTGGTGTAATATTCGACTGGCATGGTCTGAAAAACTTCCGCGGCAGCTTCTCCCAGGCACCGTTATCATATTTGCAGGTTACCGATTATTTCAGTAATTTTTATTTTTATTTTTTGTATTCTGTAACAGCTTCAAAATGCTCCTTGTACTTTGTCCAAGAAGACTGCTCGTCCGAAATTAGCGTTTTCAACCCTTTTTACCAATTTTTTCATTGCGAATAGCTTTCACAGTTTTGATCCACTCTCCAATTTCAGCACATCGATTACTTCCTCAACTTTTATGAACTGCTGCTTTACTGTAACAGCTTCAGTATCTTTCACTTCTGCAGCCGGAGTTTCCAATTGCTAATGTAACTGCTGTTTGGTTTCCATTTCGCTTTTTATAGCCTGCTGCTAAAACTGTTTCTTGACATCCAAAGCTTGTTGGTTCATTTTATATGCTTGTTGATCTAGTTTCTTTTTCAATTGGTCCTTTATGCCCACAGCTTATTGGTCTAGTTTATGATTGAGTTTCATTGTTTGCTGCCTGTCAGATGACATTTTGAGTAGCATCGTTGAATTCTTTTCCGCGCTGTTTTGCTTTTACTGCGTGTAGTTTTAGGCCGTTCCTTCATCTGGAAATTCAAAGGCTTCCACATTGATACCCTTCGCTCTCAAAACCTCCTTGAGTCGTGATAAGATGAGCGATTTATTTTTTCGGTTGTCAATAAATCATGTTTTTCCCTCCACTTTCAAGTTCGTGAACGTTAACTCGTTTACTAACTTTGACAGTTTTTACGGGTGAGCGCGTTTTTCAAAGATTGATAGTTTCAAAAATTGTTGAAAATTTGTAATTGGCTCACAGACACAAAATAATTTCACTTCTGACACCACTTACTGGTTTTTGTTCTTGTGAAATTTTTTCTAATTTGGATATCTTTTCTTCAATTTTGGCCAACACGAAAACTTTGGATGAAATGAAACAATTGGTTAAAAGTTTTAATTATTTCAATTAAAGAATCAACATTTTTGTGTATTTGTGTATTTTCGTGTATATTCTCTCCTCTTAATTTATTATTTTATAACTAACCAATAAGAAGAAAAACCAGATCGAATTCACAGTTCAGTGTCCTAGTTGGAACAAAGAAGTGTTTCGAATGAAATTCAATTCGTTTTATTTTATTGAGCTATATTGGTGTATAAATTTTAATATTAATATAATTGAATTCAAGTTGAAATAAATCAATTAACTTATTTATATTAATTATATGAATTTTTGTACATACATTTTTACTCCAATATAGCTCAATAAAATAAAGTGCAGTAAATGTTATTTCATTTGTTCCATCTAATGAAAAATTAAAAATTGTCTATTTCCAATATGAAACTGATTTGTGCTTATTTTCTTTTCATGAATATAGTTCAATTTAGTGTCATAAGATAATAACATGAACAAATTCAAAATACTGCCACTATTCGATTAGTATGGTATGAAGGATCTAGTAAGATTGAAACTAAGCTAAGATAGCAACATCTTTTATATTAATTTAAAGTGCTATTTAATCCTTTCTAGGACTCAAATTATGATGACAATTTACAAGTCAAATTGGCTTTTTTAATGACTTGGCAAAGCATACCAATTGAATATTCTGTTCGCGATTATTGATTTTCTTCCCTCCTAATTGTGCATATAACCTTTGCAGTTACCGTTTGTTAGCCAAAGTGTTCGTGGACTGAAATACAATATAGTTTCCTCTCGATTTTTTAGTAAAGGTTAGATATTTTTTACATTATTTCTTGAATTTGATGAATAGTACTGTGTCGAGTTTTGCACGAAAACAAACATTTGATTTGATGGTTTTGCCAGAAGAGGATTCGATCGATGCTAATGAATGTTGTTCTGACTGAGATCTGGTGATTTCCTGGAGTTGGTGCGTGTATGGCACCCTCACTTCACTTTTGACAGTGAGTGGTATTGCGCTCAGCATCAACAACTAGCCATAGTGTAGGTGTTTATACATATGAACGCGGCAAGTTTCCGCCCTAATCTGTAAGCTGCTTCAGGCCTAGGTATATCAAATTACTTTGAAGGCGTGATGTATTCAGGATTCCTAAATAGCTATGGCGATGGTCTATCATATCGAATAGTTTTATTACATGATCCCTAATATATTTGCTGACTGTCTCGATTCTTAATTCGATATGAATGTCAATAGTCTTGATGTAACAGTTGAGTTGTTCATATAAATTCATTTATGGACTATGTGTGGAGTCCACTGTTCAAGCTATTTGGCCGTCTCTTGCCAATCTATGGACTGATTGTGCATTGATAGTGAGCGTGATGAATAATGTATTTTGTGAATTATAAAAGTCGCTTGTGTTTTTTCTGTGTTAAGTTTCATTATCCATTTCTTAAAACATTTCTTAAAGGAATGTATAGAAAGTTGAAGGTTTTAGGTAATGGCTGCGGCTTGTCTGGACGAGTGGAAAATACTCGTGTCGTCAGTAAAAAAAGAGACATGAACTCTGTTGATTCTAGGAATAACTGTTGTGAACGAATTTTACAAAATCGGCGAAAAATGGGATCTTTGAGGAACTACTACTGCCACAAGACTTTTGGATGAAAGGATGCTACCAATTCTGACTTGAAAGGATCTGTTGCTTCTGAAGGAAGCATCCAATGAGCTGAATGAATGAAGTTGGTAGCTAGAGCCAAACTTTTTCGAACGCCATTGCGACATCGAATATGACGAGTTCTGGTGATTTTCTTTGATTGAGACGTGCTCTGACATGGTATACCACACGAGTAAACTTGAGTACTGTCGAATAATTTTGTCTATTTTTGTCAGAAAATTATTTACCAGTACTAAAGGAGACTGATAGGTCACCAAATTTGCAAAAAGGTATTTTCTGGGTTTGGGGTTGACGATGATTTTAGCCAGTTTCCAACAATCAGTATGCTTTTTGAAGTGAAAAATGGGATTGATAATGTCTGACATTGCCTAAAAGATGTTATTGGGCAGTAGGCGAACGGACAGGTTAGATATATTATCTGAACTTAGAGACTGTTCTCTGTTGAGACGGTGAAACAAGTTTTTTATTTCTTTTAAAGATGTTGGCGAAATTCCGTTCTGCTATGTAGGAGATGTGTAGAGGCCTGCTCGGTATGTTCTTTTTCTTCTAGATCCTCATCCGAGGAAGTGTTCTCTTGGAGTTGAAGTTATAGTGAATCCGCAAAAGACTCGGCTTTTTCTGCATTACTGTATTTTAGAACAGCAGACGCGTAGGTGAATAGCATGCTCGGTTTGCACTTAATTCACAAATATTTAGAAATTTTCCAAAGTGCGCTGCTATCAGGATTAATCCCTCCAAGACTGTGAACTAGCATTAAAATCAGCTTCGATGATGATAAGACCAAGTAAGGATGTTTTTGTTATGGTTTTGCTGAGATCCTGAACCAATTCATAACCTCTGAAGTAGTAGCGAACAGATGGCTACAAATGTAATTTGATCATTTCATATTGGAATCTTAAGCAGATCACTTCGACAACCGTAAGTCCTGGGATCAAATGACCTTATGATTTGACCCACTTATGACAATGAGTGCCGTTCTTTGTTTATTGACAATTGGATCATCTGAAGTAACTTTACTGTTGATTAATCAGTCAGGGTTATACGACGAAAGGATTTGAGCATAGTCTCTGACAAAGAGAGAATGTCAACTCTTTCTTGGCTCAGGAAATCTTCAACAAAATAACTTTTGTTTATTTAAGGTTATGAGCTTTAGCATTAGCTGCTATACAAAGGGTAAGCGAAATAAAAACCCTCCTTTTTTCAGATTGAGATGAGAGTTTCTGAGAGGTTGGAATAAAAGCTTTGATTTGATTAGCCCAAGCCAAGAGATTGTAGCGAAAGAGACTTGAACTTTCTCGCAGTGCAATCAACTAATTTCTTTGAGGGGGTAGGAAGCTTCATTGTACTGGAAATTTAGCCTTCTTTCGCAAAGTGACTGGCGCATGGAAAAACAAGCCAAATAGTACTTTTTATTACTTCTGCGCTCGTAGAACAATCTAGCTTCACTACACCGCTCTTGTATATTTTTGACAGTTTATGCAAACAGGTGTATCGGAATCTTTTGGAGTGTCGCATTTTTTCTGGCCTGAGTTTTCGCAAATTCGTACTATAAACTTTATTCCCCATACTTTATAAACTGCTTAGAAAGTTGTTGAAAAACTTCCAACTGTCTGTCAAAAGCAACTTTAACTTCTGGGAAAAATAATCAATATATTCAACTATTTTTATTTGTTGCTGAATTTTGTAGTCTCGCGATCCTTTAAAAACTAAATAGTTCTGAATAGCCCTTATATTGAAAATTTTATTGTATTTTGTCTCTCATATAAAACCAAAATCATTTTTTTTTGCATTAAGCCGCCAACTAATAACAGTTGTTGCATTTATTTTATAAAAATTAAAAGTTAGAAAAAATACATTAAAACTCCTTGAAAAGTACTGCCTTCAGCTCTTAGGAAAATATATACACCAATGTAAAAAGTGATAGAACATGCTAATATATGAAAGGTATTGTTAAAACAAAAATTACAAAATTGAAACACATACAAAATATAAAATGAAACCAAAAGTAAAAGTAACATATTCATAATGTTTTTATTTTATTTCCGATATTCATTATAGCCGAATAGTAAATTTTAAGCTGAATTATTTTTGAATTATAATGATTTTCAAGAAACCTGCCAATATTTTTATTTATATTAAGCTATGAAACCAATTTAAATTTTTTTAACAACTTTGCTTGCCAAACTGAACACCAGGAATAATCAAAACCATTCCATTGAAAACAAAAAACTGCCTTACCTGATAGTATTATTTTTTTAATTTTCGAAATTAAGTATCTCGGAAAAATTTTTTACAAATCTATTTAAATATGATAACAGTCAATAATTCCAAATCATCGTATTAATATTTTTCAGTCAAAACGAAATTGGAATAATATCACCCTAACTACTCAACAATAAACAGTTAATTAAAATAAATCCAAACATCAATTTTCATAGATCAAATAAACGCATAATCGAAAAAACAAACACTACGGAAATTGTATAAAAAAAACACTATTCATAACTGAGCAGACAGTTTTCCTAGCGACATTAAATACAAAACGATTAAAGCTGTAATAACTACTTTAAGAATTCAAACTAGAAAATCAAGAAAAAACTTAATACACCAAAAAAACTACCAAAAAAATAAAACTTTTTTTGTAAAATAAGTAGCAATTATCCGATATTCGCCGATTGCCTTTCAAATACATAATTAATTGATGAAAAAAGCATGAACGATGACACATTGAAATAATTGAGCGAGAGAAAAAATAAAAACAAAAAACTAGTCGTGAATAAAAAATTCGGTAAAGAAAAAAATCATAGATTCAAGAATAAATAGATACATTGCATTATATAATCAATTAAAAATATTATATACACAACAGAAAAACAACAAAACAAATGAAAATTCGTGAGTAGATTAGTACTTTAGCGAAAAGTTTAAATAGATTTTTTCTAGAATTTATTCAATAAGTGAAACACCCATTGTTATCAATTAATATTATTCTAATTATAAAATATATTGAGCAAAATTGATTGAAAAACTAATGGAAATGAACGAATTGAAAACTTGAAAACGTAAGTAAAATAAAAGCGAAACTATTTCATAAGACTCTAATTCGTAAATACTAATATATGAGAGCATAAAAATTTGAGAGAATGATGTTGATGATGGTGAAGAAAAAAATTCACAATGTACAATAATAAATTCGAATATGATGATGACGCGAGAGATGACAATTAGAAATTATTATGAAATTATTATTACAAACTAACGATTATATATTGAATGATTGAAATGAAATGAGAAAATGATGACGAAGAAAAAAAAACATATGCGATTCGAAATGATAATAAAAATAATAATAGTTGAATTTTCGTTATTTGATTGAAATATTAGTTGAAGTGATGATTAGTTGAATTAGTTGAATCTGTCTTTGATAAAGAGTATTTATTGCAGCCAACCAAGATCTTTCGAAAATATTGGCGCTGTGAGTAAATTGATTCATGACTAGGTAAACCTTTACAATAGTGTTTATCGATTCGCTCAGAAAGCGAGAAATAGAACCAAAGAAGCTAGTCCGCAGGAAAGTGAAGAAAGTGAACATGAGAAATTTTTTTCTCGATATTAGTTGTCCATGTTTTTATCTTATCTGTAATTCTTGTGTCATTTTGCATTCTGCTTAGGCATGGCTAGTAAGAAAATATAATATTCTTATACTGTTAATTTCAGGTACGTTGCCACTAAATTGATTTTTTGTTTGGACACATAACTCATTTTTCTGTCCAGATCTATAAAAATTTGTGCATGCTGATCGCTGGTACGATCTTCACTAAAACTTTCTCCGGATCTGGATAAAGTGGTTAATTTCCACGCAAGCGCTCCAAACTCTGCAGACAGGGTAGCGTGTCGGTAAATTCTAACCGAATCCACAAACAAGCTAAAACACCTAAAGTGGAATTCGGAAGACCCCACCCTGCAAAAAGAACGCGGGAAAGATTTTAACAATGTAAAAATATCGAATCACTGATCAATGAACATATAAGGTATAAAGAGTATCAACATAGAGGGTGCTAACGCGTCAGGGGGTGTTTTCAGAGCCTAATGGCAGCTGAACTTACTAGAGCGCCCATACACTTACTGTACTTTTGGACTCACATTTCCCAGGGAATCCTAACTACCAACATACGCGGCGCATGAAATGGAACAGATCCTCACTTTTGTGCAGCCTATTAGGACTTCAAAGTCCTGATTGAGATAGGTCATAACCTTTTTCCAGACGGTTGAATTTCCGGGCTCTGGTGGTGTTTTGCAGCCTAACATCCAGCCGCTTATGGAAATAAAGCTACCATGGCTGAAGAATATATAATGAGTGCTTGCACTCCATTTAAGTTCCAGTCAAATGCTGGGAAACAAGAGTTGTGTTGATTCCTACGACAGGAAAAGCGAAAAACTAGCATCCGACTCACCTTAGCTCTCTTTCGCTAAAGATTCTGGCAAGGATCATTGGTTACCAGTCAACGAGTCACTTGATCCCGTTGCCAAAGCATCCTTATGCCAAAGGTCACTCTGTTGAAACTGCTTAAAGAGTATACGCTCACCACCTTCCTGGACAATGAGGGGACTTTTTACAAGATCCATTCAAATGCAATCATGCTAGCACTTGTGATATGCGGTAGACAGCGTTTATCGCTCAGCTCCTCAAAAGCAAAGTGATACCCTCTTCAGTAAGAAATGCTCACTTGCGATGAGGAATCAACAGGGGCACAATTCAACCTTGTTATACCTTGTTGTCGAACAATGTAGTAAATATTCTCCAGCGGAAGCTAAATCATGCCGGCTGCAAAGCGGTTGCTTAGGCAGACGGCATAGCATATACTTTCATGTTTCAACCTCGAGTTTTCAGTTTTGAACTCGCATTCATGGTACAGATGAAACAAATAGTGGTGTAACCTTCGAGAGTGGGCTAATTTATATGTACACTGATAGCTTAAAACTGAACAATAAACTTGGGGGCGGTATATACTCGAATGAGCTAAATCCAAGGCTGTTCCTTTGATTCGTGGGTCATTTTAATATCGTTCAGGTGGAGTGATGGCTGAGTATTCAGAGTTAATATTGGCATTTTCTCAGTAAGCCGATGGCTATAAACTCTCTTGCTGGTCCTTGTACAGTGTCCAGAATTGTTGCTGAATGCCATTCACCTCTCAAAAAGATGTGTTGAGACATAATAGTATGACCGACGAACTGGCAAAACTTATCACCTTGGGGGTGGAGGTCTTATGCCTCTTCTTCATAGGTACACCGATGTCATGGGCTAAACTAGCCATCAGGTAAAATACCTTGAGGATAACAGCAATTATCCTGTATGAGAGTCCTGAGACAATCCTGAGGATCAATGAGCACGTGCCGAAGCAGATCGCTGTTAAGATGAATCAGCAGTACTTTTTGCTGTGTAGTACCTTTTTTAATGCGGTAATCGTTCGCGCAACGATCGTTCATAAAATTCAATGATTTTTCTCGCAACTGTCGTCCAACCTTTCATGTGCCAGTGTCTGGATCTGGTGAGGTGAGAAATGGCCTCAATCGGTGCGCCCTTCTTTTTAGGTCTGACCGTTATATCCTTGATCGAGGTTTAGGGTATTGCACAGTTTGTCAAAGAAACTAGATGGTTTCCGGGTAGAGTATATGCCTGTTATTTTCAGTAATAGATCAGTTTCAAAAGATGAAAAAAATTTTGGGTGTAAAAATATGATTCCGCTTTTTTTCAGAACATGCGAATTCAATGCAACCTTTCGAGGGTACCAATGCAGTTTCTTGAAACAAAAGAGTTCTCCTCAAGCAAGCTTTAATTGCCAGGTTTTAGAGCCTTACAAAGAAGAACCAGATAGTTTCTGGGTCAAAGACTTGCGTCGAAACTTTTATCACAGTTTCAAAATAAAAACTGTCTTTGACCTCCTTTGAAAGGTATTGCAGGGCTTACACTTGCAAGCAATTGACTGAAACAGGTTTAGAAAGTAAGTCCGCTAATTGGCAAGCAAAAGGAATATCTTTGACACTTTTATGCAACCCAATACAGAGAATTTCGTTTGTTGCCAGTGAATGTTCGCTGCGCTTACTGTTTCTTGATGGGATTATATGCACGCCAACACACTCTCACCTATCAGCTAACACGGATATATACATTCTTACCTGTCGTTAGACAGTATGCTTTTCTCACTTTCGCATGTGACAAAGTGAACTTATTTTGGTTTTGTTTGTTGTTACGTGCCAGCTGATGGTAAATCCTTCACTCCCTGCCAATCTCTTCCATCAATAAACCAAGTACTTTCAGGCCCTTGGCCCGGCTCAGTCTTAGCTGGGGGGTTCACACTCAGAATGTGCGAACGACAACCAATTTGATGTATTCAAACATTGTTATCAGCGGCCATTTCCTTGCGCTGATTATTTTAGCAATTGCCTCTATTTGTGTCTATATGATTTCAAGACACATTTGGAATTTAATCCATGGTAGGTATACTGCTCTACTAAGCATAAACGTTCTATCTGCATTTTTCTCAATTATGAGTTAACACCGGATTCAAAATCTATATACTCTATTGCATCATTCTACAAAATTTGAAAAACCTATATTTTGTGGAAGTATGTTAAAATTAATATTTAAAAATGCACTCAACCTATACCTCCAGTACAAATCAAAACACAAATCATTGAAGATCTAGAAAGTACTAATATGAAGATAGAACTTTTATGACTAGTAGGGCAGTATATATAAATCTTCTGAAATTTTTGCTGTTTAATGGTTGTAAAATGTATTCAGTATGTTAAGAAAGAAAGAAAGAAAGTAAATACTTGAAAGAAAGTAAAGTAAATACTTGAAAGAAAGTAAATACTCGGAAATGATTTGAGCGTTTAATGCCTTATGTCGCCTATTCCTGGCCTTTTAAGATGGTTAAAGCTATAAAACTAAATACATTTGAATATGTTGACAGGTTCAATTATGCAGAGATAGTCTGGGCATTTAATTATACCATAAAACACTGAAAGTTTTCGGGTATAAATATATGAAAAGTTTTATGCAAGAAGGGTTTTCCCGTGTTTTATAAATTTTGGGATTATGTGTACCTAGGACTGTTTGTAAATAGACTGAGCATATTACATGCTCAATTGTATTTACTTCCAACTCAGTATAATAAACCTGTTATTAGTCGTCTTCAGACAACTCTCCTCAGCGGATATCCGTTTTAGACAAAACTGTTGGTTGACGTATTCCTATACATATACAAGATGAAATAACAAGTCTAGAGTGTCATGACGGTTTACGAGCATAGAAAAGCGCTTATTGACATTATGAATGAAATAGCAAACTCAACAAGACAGTCAACAACCATCAATCAGCCATCTGCTATCGCGCGCATGCTTCAAGATGCCACATTATATTTTGGCTAACTGTCTTCAATGGCATTATGCCGCATGCAGATATATTATAAAACCAGCTACAAAAAATGATATCGAAGCATTCGAAAAGAGCATTCAAAAAGAAAGAGATAAAATTGGAAATATTAGACTTCCGGAAGGAATTCAATTGAGAGGAAGACACGTAAATAATGATCCCTACATTTCGAAAACATTAGTAGCAAAGGAAATTTGTGATATTATTATCAGTCACACGAAAGATAGGTTCCGAAAACTTTCATCTGTATGAAAATTTTTTTTCCAGAATGTTCTTGGGTGCAGTTGTTAGCGCTTATCCTTTTTTGGATGGTGTTCAACTCAAAACTGAGCTCGATGTAATCTACAAGAGAGAAAATTTTTAAAAATGTGCATAGAGGGTTAGATTTACTAAAATTCTTTACAGAGAATAATCTTCAGGATATTTTTTCGTCATGTTTTCAATTGTTACAACTTCTTGTGACTTTGCCTATGACAACAGCTGAAGCCGAACTGAGCCGAACACTGAAACGTATAAAAACATTTTTGCGAATTTCAATGCTGCAGGAAAGGTTAACAGCTCTTGCAATGCTATCGATGGAACAAAAACTTGTCCACGAAATAGCAGACTTCATTGACCGCGTTATCGAAAAATGTGCAGCTAAGAAGGAAAGGAGAATGGACTTCGCTTATAAGCAATGTACCTAACGGGTGAGTGCATGCGCCAAAAATATAGCTAACTGAAGAAACTAAATCACAACACTAATTCTAAGAAAAATATAAGTTCTTTGCATAGAACAACAATAGAGAAAAAAATTGATCGAAATGTTTCTGACACAAAATAAATCATGTTTTTCTTATCTAATAATTTTGATGAATATCTAAATATTTTGCGTATTTTATTGCACTCACTTATCTTTCCTTTTCTTTCATTTTACAAAAGCTAAATACCTGTGTCAGATATTGATCTTATATTAGTCACTTTTAGTTTATTTATCAAAATTATATTCTGTTTTGTTTTTCTAATGATCCCAATTTACGAACTGAGGTCATCTCGACTTACAGCAGTTACTTTGGTGTCATCACTACATAGCGACCATAAATGATCATGTTATAATAATTTATAATAATAATATAATAATTTTTAATAAACATATTTTTGAAAAATATTACAATTTTCATTTAGCAAGTGTTACTTTATCACGGAATTATGGCAAAAGTTGTAAAAACATTTTATTGATATCAGTGCATACATTTTTTGTAATAAATTATGCTACGCCCGTCACGGTCAAGATACCATAAGGGTTTCTGATGAAAATACCATGTTCACTGGAAATATAAGTATCAAATGTTAAATGTTGTTAAAATATGGCTGTTTAAGATTTTTAGATCGCCTTATGAAGGATTTCGTAAGTTGTTCTGTTTTTTTGAAATTTTTTTTTAACTCGTTCTATAGCAGTATTGCGATGTTTCGGCAAATTAACTAAAATAAATACAACTCTTAAAAGTATAGCAAGGTAAATATTCATGTGCCTAATGAGGATGTTTTCGATCTGTGAACCCCCATAAAATTAGGCGACGAGCCGCGACTGTTACCAACTAGAGTGAATCAATTCCATGAGCATTTGTGTAGAGCTACCGGTTGATAGCTCCTCAGCCACTTAGACTCCATTGTTTTGAATACAAAACCTTGGCACCAAACAGAATCAAAAACCTAAGAAAGCAAAAAGAACTTATATTTCTGGGTATTTTTACTCATTCAGATACATAAAAATTTCACCCTGTAAACAAAAAACGGCGTGAGTTGCTCTGAATTTGAATCTTGATTCAAACTAAAATTCACCTATTACCTGCTTGAGGTTACAGTAGCTAGAAACTATTCCCCCCTTAACCAACAACAATGATTCGGTAACCATTTTCGGCTTCTTTTTTACGCTGGTATGAGTTAATTTGAAGTTTAAGGGATTTCTTTAGGTTAAGAGAAAAAAACTTCCTTGAAATCAACCAACAAGCTAGTGGCAAGAGTTCTAAGCTGGAGTGCTCTATAGTTCTCACAATTGTTGAGGATAAATCAAATTAAATACATTGATTGCAGTTATTATATGCTAGCTTTTAATCAAAAGCAACAAGTAAAAAATATTTATATTTTACAAGGTCAAGAAGAATAATAAAGATTCAATATTTTGTTGGATATTCTTTAACATCAATCCCCAGCTTGTAGTCGTCTTGGAAAAATTGCCATCAATTTGTTAGTAGCTGTTGCGCCTATACTATCCCATTCAGTTTAAATTAATGATTTGACCGGAGCGTTGCTTGTGGTAGAAAATTTTCTGATTTTTTTTCTAATAAACAACAAACATGGTCCATTGGGTGTAAATCTGGTGATTGAAGAGGAATTTTCAATTGCTTTGGAGCATCATCTAAAACTCACGAATTGACAACATATGCGGTGTGTTTTGGATCACTATCTTGTTGAAACCAAAACAATTCCGAAAGCCCTAATTTTGTAACACTCGATCGCATATTCTTTCCAAAAATATGTAAGTTCTTCATTTTATCTATCGTAAATTTCCAACTTCACTTCACCTCGGTTTTTAACAGTGCTGCAAATGTTAACCTTTTTGATTTTTAGCACGGCGTTGGCTTGTCTCTAAATATTATCTGCTGTTTGATCCAAAGGTGGTCAATTTACTCGCGTGCGCTTGCGGGTGTGGATGTAGGGCTGGTCCTGCGATGTCAAGAACAAGCAATTAACAGTATCAAAAATGAAACAATCTTGTTTAGCAGTGGACAAAGAGTAGGCAACGAGCCCATTTCTGAAGATTTGGGATGGATGCTCAGGGATACCATTTTATGGCAAAGGGGGAGGGGAGAACTTGTCGGAGCACACTTTTCCACCTACCCTGGAGTCTGGTAGATAAGTTTATTTATATGTTTTTTCTATGCACCTCTTAAATATAGAAAAACAAACTCACAAACATGCCAAGTCGTAATCAAAATCGGATAATATTAACATGCCGTGAGAAAGAGGATGCTGTTAGTAACAAATATTTAGATCAATATATCTCAAAAACGGTTATGGCTACAGGAACGGTTATGGCTACTATACATTGTTTTTCTAAAGACGTAACCGTTACTGAGATATTTAGCAAAGATCACTTTTGGTGACCTTTGACCCCGTATAAAAAGCGACGCAGCACAAATTTAGCTTTCCCCTAATTTTTCCGAAGCACCATGTTAGATTTCTGCGGACTATATCTACATTGGGCAACTTTTTGCAATTGTTGCTATGAGCTGTAGGTACTCGTATGTAAAGTGGTCATGAGATACGACTTGGCATATGTTCGCTCATGCACTTTACAGGTACTAATGTTCACACGTGTTTGCGGATGTAAAAAAGTGCCTTATTTGCTCATGAACCGGTCGGTTTTGGCATTTGCTTATGTTCGCAGACTCATGTTTGGTTAGGGCTTAAGGATCATGGTGAACATGGGCTTTGGCCGATCCCAGTATCTTCTTCCGATTGGTCTCGGAAATGAATGTCAATTTTTTCACAATTGGTCCGCTCGAGTATACTTCTATTTGTTTGCTATTCAATCTCAGTTCTCAAGTTACTGATCGGTTTCTTAGGATTTAGTTGAACTTGCAGAAAGAAGTTTATTTTCCAATTTGATTCACAATCGTAAAAGTTGATTGAAATCATGCAGGGAGCATACTCAATGAAAAGCTTTTTCAGACAAAATATTTCCTACTTTTTAACAGCTATAACGTAAACTGATATTGAAAAAATACCTTGTGCTTTGAATTGATCGTCAATCATAAGGTTATACATATGCACTAGAAAGTTTAATTAATAAAAATAACAGCAAATAACAATAAAAAATCCAATTCTCGAAATTTGGAATACACACGTAGTTGAATGAAATCGGAAAATACACATAAACCAATTTTTAAATAGAGTTCAATTTTTATATCTTAATAAGCTATATTTTCAGTTTAACTCATTAAAATTCAATAAATTTAGCGTTACGATGTTTACTATCGAACGTAACGGTTTAATTACTACGAATATTCCACCAAAACGAAATAAACAATTGAAACTTGACAGGCAATTAAAACAAACACCATTTTCGCTAATATAATTTCCCACCGAATTTCAAAACAACGATGAATAATGAAAACTCCTTACAATTCGAACTGTTTACTTCCTTTGTCTATGACCTGTCTATCGGGACGAGCAAAAATAATAAGTCGCAGGAATTTCTTCGTATTTCTTTAGCCTTATTTCTGGTTGACCTGCCTGTCAGTGGCATTGTTTTCCCGAGAGCTACCAAAAGGCATGACACCGCGTAAATTAAATTACGATGGCCTTTAAGGTTGTCTTGTTGGTGACTGTTTTGAAAGACTATTACTAACTTCACTATGGTTCTTTTTTTGTTCAGAGAAGACATTCCTTTACTTGCACTGCGACCGAGAGATTGGTACGATAGGACGAATGACGGAGGAATCGGAGAACAAAGGTACAAATGGTGCAAATGAAAGGATCAGGGACGATTGCAATTTCAATAATGCTGATGATATGTCGTACGGACTAAAGGCTGGCAAGTCAATCGGATTAAATGAAGTAACTGTCTTTAATATTTTAGTTTAATTTGGCTCATATTTATAACAGTTCTGATGGTTTGGGAACTAGTCTATAGGTGATTTGTTTATTCGGGAATTAATAATTGTGTCATACATTTTTTTTCCACGTTTTGTTGTATGTACATAATATGTTTTTAATGAAGTTTGACATATTATACTCTTAATATAGTTTACTGTCTAAACTTTTCAACTCAGAGCTCACTCGAAACATAAAATGCCAAATGATATAGAACAAATTAAACTCAAACTGCAATCTCAGCTATAGCTCATCAGGAATGTAATACATTGTAGCAATTTTATTGTTCAGTGTAAATCGATGTACTACTCGTACTTGTAAATTCCATTGCCATTAGAGCTCTACTCTCCTCGTTGCTACAATCAATTTGTAGTGCTCGTACACAATATACCAACTAACAGTTGCAATGAACTTGAATACCAACGATGATGATGTTTTCGTTTTTCCCTGCCAAGACAATACTTAATAAAGGCGAGAGTACATACATATCTACCAATGTCTTCATGTCTTGGAACTAAAGGTTTAAGCATGACAATAACAAATAGCAATAACTACCATGTGTAGATTGTTTCTTGTGTTCGTATTCGAATGTTAACAATATATGAGAAAAGTGCATTGTTAGATGTCTTTTTTCGTTTTCTTTTGTTGTTATCTCGAAAAGAAAGCTCTTGGGTCATTTTAATTTAATTAAGGAAGTTTAATTTCATTAAACTCATCAAGGTCTGACCGTTGATGAGAGAATGAAGCATCGAGAGTTTCTTTACTGGTGCAACAATTTTCGATGGAAACAAATGAATAATATTCTCTTTAATTTAGCATTCGATTTTTTTTAGAAAATAAAGCAAAAGTGTTTAAAATTTTAAAAATCAAATTTCAGTCTTAAAATATAAACGAAGCGTTTTATCTCGTTAGTCTAGAGGAGGAATATGATTATTATTCAATTTTTGAGAAACATGTGATTTCTTTTGAGGTCCAATCAAAAATATTCACTTACAAAAAATAAGAGTAAATCTATGGCTTAACTGATGTTGATTGTTAACATTGATGCGTGGAAATGAGGTGTATATAGAATTTTAAATTTAAATTTACCTAAATTGTAAAAATTTTCAACAATTTTATAACATATAATTTCTAATTTTTCTGTAAAATAGTTGAATTTTATAAATAATTTCTTTAGTTCATAATCGTTCATCAACTGGTCACGACGCAATTTTTTTTTTTTGTGTGCTCAATCCTGTTCCACGAGGTTTAGGTTGGTTTATCACGATGCGTATCAGCCATCGTTTATCGATACCACCATAGTGTAGGATTGATCTTGGGGTTAATGAGTACCGCTTGGAATCGTAGTAAACTAATGTGCTCTTACAAATTATAGAATTTAACAGTTAATAATTAGTAATACATTTTCCAAACCTGTTAACTTTTATCCTTAGCGGAATGAGCTGGGGAGTTGCAAAGAATGCAAATAGCCCTTCCGCAGTTCCCAGAGCAGGATAAGTCTCCAAACTTACTGCTATGACATAATCTCTTACAGTTTAAATATTGTCTCGGTTTTAAAATGTAATAGTCCACTTTAATTTTTAAGTATCCTGCCTTAATAAAATCAGGAAAATCATCACCCGCACAGATACATTTGACTGTAAGGAAAGAACACATTTATTGAGATTTTCCCTGTCTCTTTTATTAATCCTCTCAACCGATTTATTGGCCATACTCCTTATTTTGTTTTCATACCTGTTACATTGAATGCAAAACTTGGGAAAGTTTTCAATGGCAAAATCGAGCAGGATACTTCTCAGAGTTCCGTACCTGAACAAAAAATTAATGTAGCCATTACAGTTTTATTTTGTTAGGACTGTACTACCTAAGCATTTGCATCTGTGGCCTCGTTAAACGTGATCTCTATTCTCCCAAAACCACAGTTTTCGATCTAGTCAATATTATTTAGCTTATCTTTCCTGTTCCTATCTCTACTATAGCAGGATACTTTTTTGAAAAACCTATCTACACTCAAAAAAATTTTGGCTGAATTTCACCCTTATAATAGTAGGAAACTGGTTTCCTACTATTAAAGATGTAAATTTACAAAACTGCGTACAAAGAATACTTTACGTCTTAAATGTGTAATTTTTTTTTACGAGCAAATCGTGTAATTTTACCCTAAAAAGATGTAAATTTAGGATGAAATTAAAAGCATGAAATTTATGTATCAAAAGCTACTTTTTACGAGTCTTTTAGGGTAATAAGCGCAATTTATTCGTGAATGTTCACAAAAATGTTTAAACAATAATAAAAGGTGGGTTTTTTGCACTCTTGGGCAGGGTAAGTTAAGGTAAATTTAGGTAACTTACCCTGCCCAAGAGTGCAAAAAACGCACCTAAAGAATGTTTTATCAAACAAATGCCATCAAAAGGTATCTATTGCCAACAATTTTAAGAAGTTTGCACTACTGAAGCAGGAATTTCAGCTAACCTCTAGATAAGTTTCATTTTCAAGACAGGTAACATTAAATATTGCCCCAAAATTAAATATCACTAACAAAAGCCTGTAAATAAGTAACTTTAAATGTTAAAAAAGGCGAAAGTCCTATCAAATCAAGCAAGCAAAATATAAATATTTTTCTTGTCAAATACAAAAACTTTTTGCAATTCCTTTAACTTTATAATTTATTTTAATTTGACATATACTATACACTATATACACATTATACACATTAACTTATATCACTCATTGCTACACTTCTATTTAACTGATAGCTACACTTCTAATTAGCTAACTTATAGCTATACTTCTACACTTAATACACGAAGAGACTGACACTTAACTGCTGCTGTTCAACGAAAAGATCACGAAATATCAGACTCGTTCAGTCTAGCCAAATCACCGTCTTTCGTCACAATGTTACATCAATAATAAGTCAAATTCGAGCAAATGATACAATTTTACAGCTTTGGTATAAATGAGAGTAGCGAAGTAGTAAATTTGCACTCTTTTTGCTAAGGTTTAAAAAATAATATTTATTATTCAGCTGATATGACGTAAAAGCAAAAAATACACATCCAATGTGTAAAAAAAAATTGTGATTCGTTATTTTAAACAGAAAAATGAATATATTTACTATTATCAAAGAATTAATTTTAGACCCACTTTTTAGAGTGTATAATATGTTGTACTGGTGGTCGATGGATCCTCCATCAAATTAATATTAATGATATAGGCGTTACATGGATAATTGGTGCAGGATTACCCTGCATCGTGGATTCAGGTGCTTTAGTGCTTGACTGGTGTGACCACTTGCGGTTGGAAATCATTAACTTTTATTTACGCTAGTTGTGACAGATTTTAACATCTCCGACTTATATCCATCGATATAATTTTTACTTGTAAAGGTTGCTTATTAATTGTGATCTGATCATAGGTCCCTTCTTGTCTATAAACCAGCATAGACAACGTATATCGTCTCTAAAGCTTATAAAAGCAGAAAATATCGAAACGGGAAACTCGATCGTTTTGCGAAATCAGAGTTGATGATTTTTCTTCTTTCTAATTAGATAATATTCCATGAAAAGTAGGAATCAGGAATTAAAAAAAGTTCATAAGACTATTTGTCGTGGGAAATCTGAAACTTGATAGTTTTAATATGAATGCCTAAAATATATACGTTAAACCTAAAAAAATATTGTAAATGTAAATTGCAAAAGTCGCAAAACAGTTTAAAAGTCTAGTAAATGAAGAATTGTCTATACATTCTCATGTTAAAGGTTGACATTCTCTCGCGACTTTTCATTTCAACCGCTTTATTTCCACAATATTTATAAATTCAATGGATTGAAAATAGCTGCTTTCAATTTTTTCCATTCAACGTTCTGCAGGCTCAGAAAGACGTTTTTTCGATGCTTCTTTTTTACAAACAATATTTGCATTAAAACAAATGGTTTCAGGTATATTGAAGGTGACCCTATAAAAACTGCTCTAATTTGTTGATAAATGTACATGTTTTTTTTCTATGATAATGCCAAACCTCAGGGGATTGCCCTTTGAAGCGAATGCTTAGCGATGGCGGTAGGAAGACACATATGGGAGAAGCCGATATCAATTACTCCATTATTCTTTTAAGTGCCACATTTATTTCTTATTTTCTAAAGCGCTAGTGTTATGCCTAGCCGCTACTAGAGCTTTAATGTGACACTTAATTAATGGAGCGCTGGTATTATGCCCAGTTGCCGACTGTTAAGACAACACAAGACGAACAAATACAGCCATGGGCACGGCGGGATTCGAACCCGCGGCCAGTAGATCGCTGCTTCGGACTGACGCGTTAGATAGCTAAGCTACCGACCCCCAGCATTTTTTGAATTACGGATTTTTACGCTGTCTGTAAGTGTGACGAGTATTAAATAGAAATTAGTAAGTCTGACAAACATCAGCATGCGAATCATTGTTATTACATATAAAATTGTGGATAATTATTCGGCTTCCCACCATCGATATTTCATATACTTTCATTAGCATTGTTCCTACCCCTTTTCTCATGCCGTTTCACAAATTTATCGTTTGCGATGTTGTTTTTAGATACTCTCTGCATTTCATCCACCAGTATATCGAAATTAAGCAATCTGTGTTAAGCAAATGTGGCACAATAAGCCCGAATCATTATTAGTGCACTGATTCAATCGACTAAACACATTTTCTTTTTGTTTGTTCACACTGGCGCTGTGCCCTGCTGCCCTGATTTAGCCCCTCAATATACGGCAGCATTCTCGTCAATGCCGCACTTAAATTTAGAGCTTTGTTGCTCATATTATCAACATTGACTCAAAAGTATTAAATGCAACCACAATTTTTACTCCTTTATTCCAGGTCTGCAAAAAGTTCGATTTCATCCAGATCGTCAGCTTATATAGCCAGACCTAGCTCATCAGCAAAATCAATAATTGTTACCTCCTTTGGAATTTCTAGGCTGAGTACATAATTCATGAAAATTCAAGGCAGGGGTCCTAAAACAGATTCCTGTGGGGCACGTAGTGCAACATTATTGCGCTAAGAGCCATTGTCTGAATCGTATCAAAGCACTCAAAGCTAGGAGCGTGATTGTACCTTAATTCAAACCAGAAACCCCACATGCTGGTATTACAAACTACCATCTTTAATACAGTTTACAAAATTAAAAATACAGGCTTTTCAGACCGCCGGAGAGAATGATTTCATTCTTAATTGCCTTTGCATTTTTATTTGTCTCTGAACGGGTTCGACTAGCCAAGGACTTGAGGATTGAGAAAACTTTTCTATTTAGGGTTTTGACGCAAATAAAAAAATAAAATAATGAAGAATTATAAAAATAAGGTAGGGAATTATTGTGATCTAAAATACATAAATGATTTATAAAATCTATTCTATAAAGAAAATTTTTAAAAGTTGCGTAAGTACTTAGCATTGAAATAATAATGCGCGATATCATTTGAAATGTTTCGATTAACTCAGTATAAGATAGTTAACAGATGGTTCAGCAGTAAAAAAAGCTACACAGCGTTTTAGAGACACGGTTCCTGTCGTAATGCCATAAAATGAACTGAAGAAGCTAAATTTGGTGGGAATCTAGATAGAGGTTTTCTGATAAAAATTCTTATTAGTTGCGATTTACTTGGTGGATTTAATTTACAATATCCTTTCTAGCTTAATAACGTTTCCAATTTTTTCCCCTTAATTTATGGATACATTTGTTTACTCGTTAGCTTAATTTTTATGTTTGAAATCAAAGCTCACGTATGCATACCACCTATGAAATCATTTAGCATTCAGTGAGCAGTTGAACATATATATCTGTGAAATAAATTCATGACTATAACTACCACAGATCGCCTTCTGATTTTACTTTCCTAATCACTTTTTTGAACGAAATTATTCTATGCTAATCATCAAAACCACGTTTTCGTCTGGTTCGATTTTTTTTATTTACTTTGACGCCTAACGATTTCAGCAAAAATCAACTTTCAGCATTTCTTGGTTTTGTCATTAGATACGCATTATCTTGTTAAACTCAAATCATTTGCTTGGCAGTGGACTTCACGAGCTTTGAAAGAAGAAAAATTATGATTTGATAGTTTTGATGCCTAAATAATTTGGGGTTTTGAATTTTTCCAAGTGCTCTTTGATATTTTTTTTGGTTTAATTTTGCAAACGAGTGAGAAAACATGAATAGTTGATAGAGATAAATGCAGATGTATGAATTTACGTCGATAGTAGCATGTGTATACATTAATTTACACAGCGTTCAGTCAAGAAAAAAAAATTTCATTCGACGACTTAATCAAATTTCAGCTTCTGGAATTATCAAAACATCACGGATTAGAATACACGATTATTAGATTGTTCATGTGCTTTGCGATCATAATCGTGTATCCATTACTATTACCACTATCAATGGAGCGCATCATTTGTTCAACTTCAGAAAATAATGAAACAGAGAAAAAAGCTTTAATGCCGGGTTTCCACCAAAGAGACAAAACAAGAAACACGGACAAAAAAGGTGTTTTGTTTACTAAAACAGTTTTCAGAGACAAAAATGCTCGCGAAACTGTTCAGTTTTTACAAAACATTCGTGTTTTTGTTCAGAAAAACATGTTTTGTCCGTGTTTTTTGTTTTGTCTCTTTGGTGGAAACCCGGCAATAGAGTCCATTGCTCTTTTTCAACTTCACCTAAAAAAATCTTCCCACAATCGAAGCTATTATAGACAAATTTCTATCATTTATTATACACCTCCTTACCGACAAGATCAATTCCTAATCGAAACCACACTGCAACAATAAAAAAACAACTTCTAACCAATTTCTCATCAGTACACTTACCGTTTACGGACATCGTGTACTACCTCTATCAACGAACTTTAGAACTGACAAAAAGTGATTAACGTGTCATTCATCTCTAATCGAACGGCGAGACAGCGTGCTATTGCACTGCTATCCACGTGACCAGATACCATCCACAGCCAAAAAGTACAATAGTTTGCCAGCCTTTCTAGTGGTGAAGTGAGTGGTCTTTGAACGTTTTACTCGATCGTGATGCGAAATTGAAAGTTCATTATAGTCATGCGCTGAAAAATCGGTCGTGTGTCGATTTTTACAACAATTTAATAACAATTCAGAAATAAAACGATCTACTCATTCCCGAACAAGAAAAAAATACTAGGTATCTCTTTCAAGTCGGGCGGTAACCTTTTTCCACGTTTCAATCACTTCTTTTCCGGTCAAATACCAAAAATTTTCGTCTCAAGTCGTGGAGAACTATTCTTTTTTCTCGACCAAACCTACCTTCACTTAGAATGTTCCGAAGAATTTAAGAAAAAACAAATGAAGTGAAATGCAAACAAAATCATCAGCAGAAGAACTCAATCGAGCTTTTTTTCAAGAATCAATGCCTCGCCGAAAATCGATAAAAGATATACGAACTTTGTATTTTCAGATATCTGGAGAAGCAAAATATCTTTTGGGGAAACCGGTTGACTGGAAGCGTTTTTGCAGATAGTTTGCTGACCGAGTCGAGTGGGTAGCGGTGGAGATTGTGTGAGTTTTGCATTGGAAAAAAAAATTATCATGTGCCAAATTTCGAGCGAAAAAGCTGCGAATTGTATAAGCCAATAAAGATGATGACGGCTGGCAGTAGATATCGTAAGTATTCGTTTTCCAATTAGTTAAAAAGATCCAGATGGAACAAAATTGATATCTATGTCGTTGACATCCATTTATGTTTGTTTGAACTCGCTAAGTATATACACTGCGATAAGATTAGTTGATAGAACGACTGATTTAATGTTTCAGTGATAATTTAAACAGCTTTCGGTTACCGTATGTGATATTTTTCAACAATTTCCGTTTTGAAGGTGCATAACCGATTCGATGGTTGTGTTTGTTATAACTAGTATGCTGAACAATTGAAGAGATGGGGTCATTGAAAATTAAGATTAGATGCACAAATATAAAGGTTCGTTATGGACGTTGAATGAATTAACGAATTATGTGTCATTTGATGGATTGAACTAAACTTGAAATCAACAAAGGATTAAAAAATACCGGTCAAGTGGAAATTGATGGAAAATGTCGAGGACCCGCTAAATATACGATGGTTGCTGTGAGGTTCACTGATTATATGAGAGTTAACTAAAATAAACATGGCAACAACTGGGTTTGGATGCTCGTTTTAGAAAGTTGATGTTCCAAAAAATGTTCTAAATTAATTAAAAAAAAGATTTTTTTAAATTATTTAACTCAATTTAAAAGACACAAATAATTTATTTCACACCAATTTATCAATTTTGCAAGACATTTTCGAAGTAAAGTCCGTCGTCAATGAGTCAATTCTTAAGACATTTTCCGAAATCGACATCCAGTCTCTTCGATTTAGCTCTATAATTGATTGGGACTGCTTTTGTACGATAACTTCTTTTAGTTCCTCCCCTATACACAAATTTTAGTCGTACAGGGAAAAGCAGAGACCAAGGTCTATGGCACATGGAAAAGCTCTACCAAACAGCTCAATGCATAATGCAGTACACGCCACGATGCTCATAATGGCACAACAGTGAAAAAACCTAATAACCGATCCTGAAAGCGTTCCGGACTAATGGAAAGTGCACTTTGACGAATCGACACACAGGTAGTTCGCCAAAGAATTGAAACTCTGCTCGATCTGTTCATATCTTTCGTCGATGTGAGTGCCGCCTGAGTAAGACAGTATCTGGCTGAAGTTGGTGGCAAGGATTCTTTTTTTTTTGACGAGTCCGATTTTCGAATCGCTTTCCTCAACGAAAGATTGACGACACCTTTTTTTACATTCATTGGTCGATCGATACAATAATTAATCAATCTGGATAGCAGTCCGGATATTTCGGAAGGCTTGTTACGTTGGTCATGGTCAACATGGCTATAAACGTATGCAGGTGAACGATCTCTAAGGAGGCTAGTATTATCCTTTTGGTATCGTGACTCTTCCTGGAGGGTCAACAAGCTATCGGTATCGTGGGTGGCAAATATGTTGCTTGATTAACTTCAGTGTTTCAAACCTACCAATAGAGGTTGGCCATCTACTGGGTATTTAAATTCGCTGTGGCTCAGAACCTATTGGTCTTAAGAGTACTTCCTGCGACTCATAACCAGCGCAGGTTACAAACTTATGTCAGGTAGCATATATTTTTTGAAGCCACGTTATAGACCAACAGAGGTGTATGCTTCATATTTGACTAGTAATCATGTTTGAGTATATTTCATGTACAGTACTAGTAGTATAATCTCTAACGTTGCTGGTTAGTCAATTACCAACCACGAATCTCCCTCCCTTAAAACTAAATTGTAGGCAAGAGCGATAAAACTTACACAAAAAACTGTGTGCTAGTATCCTTGAGTATGACTGCAACATTTTAGTGTTCAGCAACAAGCATTCTTCTCTCTTACCAACGTTCAAAAGAAAAGTTTTAGGGGTGATTGTTGTCCCCATATACAACTAAAAGCGATTTCGGGAACTGTACAGCCCTGAGCTGTACGCGATTCACTAAGAAACCAGCATTAAGACAAATATAAAAAATTAGTAGACTCCGTTAGGGCTGACACTTAGTGACAGACTTTATGGTAGACTTTATGCTGCCTAACCTGCCATACCCATGACAGCTGGCTCCGTGGAGGTCCATAACAGGAGTTCGGTCAGGTATCTGTGATGCTGGACACCAAGCTCACTTATTGGGATTATATCCGCAGGCCATTTGACGTCACTTCGCTGAGTAGGGTAATGGCCAACGTCGGTGGACTCAGTGAGACGAGACGGAGGCTACTGATGGTAACGACCGATTCCATCTGCTATATGGAACCGAAATTTGGGGAGATGCGCTCCGAATTAAGAAGAAGTTGAGCCACGGAGAGGTAAACGTTTACCATAGTCAATTCTAGACAAGGCACGGTTACTTCAGGAAATACCTGAACAGAATGGGTTAGGTTTGTCACACCGTACTGCCGATACTGTGTGACTGAGCTCGAAGATGCTCAGGACACATTCTTTATGTGCAGTCGCTTCGTAAGTGCGAAACGAAGAGAGCTGCGCAATGTCAACATACTTGAAAGAAGTACTGAGTATTGAGTAGGAGAAATGTGGCCTTACCGATTCTTGAGCTGTGGTAATTTATGATATCGGTGGTTAGGTGTGTCATGTTTAGGCGGGTCCCGACGCGGAACTTCGTGGGCTTGTAGATGGTATTTTTTTAGTTAGTCAAACTTCACATACACATGGTGATAGGTCACCCAGAGATCTGGTAGGCAATTTTTTTTTGGATCTACACTAGAGAAAAAAATTCTTATCGGGCAGAAACCTTTTTTAGTCCCGTAAATCTTTCCAAGCTCTGTGTTTTGGGGAACTATGACTTTTTCCAGGTAGTGGGGTACAAATCTTCAAAGAAGTATTTAAGATGAAGTTGGCGGGTAAATCTATCATGTACAAAAGATTTTTAAGCTCTTAACATTTTTAATAAAATATTTTTACACACTAAAGATTTTTTATGCTAGATTTTCCTCATAGTTAACACATCATTACGAAATTCCTAAGCCACGTTTATGGACATAACATATGTGCTTGGTTGATTATTGATGAATGTGCAGGCAACACTGTTACTTCTCACACAGATCACAGAAATGCACAGAATTTATTGGCCTCAAGTGATACCAAGTCTGAATGAAAGTCGTATGAATATGATGGCAATTTGTGTTTATGGTAGCATCTTCAATCATCCGTCAACGTAATAAAAGCCTTTTGATCCATAACTTCCAATTTAGCTATCGGACATAAACAGGATAGGTTGATCTTGACTTGAAGCATTTTTGGCAAGCTTTTGCTTGAATCGGAATATTCAATCGAATTGGGATTATAAGCAGTGCATTTTGTAGAGCATAGATTCAAAATTTAGAAGCTTGAGTAGCTTAGTAGGTAGAGCAGTGGCTTCTAATGTGTGGGGTCCCTGGTCCGAATCCCTGTTCGAGTTTCTGACTGATCTCAACCAGTCTTATGCTGCGCAAATTTGGCTTCCCCATATTTTTAGTGCTTGGAGTGACCAAAACTCTTTTTTTCTGATTCCTTTGCAGTTGGGTCGTTTTTATGAATAAGAATCAACATCACAATGCGATATGATTTTTGTGTTTGTGCGTGCAATACTGTTTTTCGAAATTCCTTTTCAGTGTGTGTATACATGCCACAATAAAATGAAATTGCACAGATCTCCCAAAAAATATATCTTTATACATCTTTATCAATCATTGCAGTTACCAAAAACTAATTTTTAAGCTTCATGGCCCTCACTAACGATTTTGTTGCAAATATTGTATTTTTGTTTGCAAATTCCTCTCCAGTTTTTTGCGAAGAAGGCAGCGTTTTAGGCACTTTAATGACTGTGGGAACGTACTTAGACATTTAAGGACATACCTATACCTACATTTGTTTGTGACCCCTCATTTTGTCACAAAAAACCATTATTATCGGGTGAAAGTTGCCAGAAAAGCTCCGTATTGAAGTCACCCGGTACATCCTTTTTTCAGTTCCTCTCCATGCTTTTTCTCAAATTCACAAATCACTAACTATAACTTTTCTTAATATTCCCCAAGTAGATAAGACCTACTTTTCCTGACTTTATCAATCTTTACCAAAGTCAATGGTAAGAAACAACTATAAATTATTTAATCAATGAAGTTTTTGCCTCGTAATTTGAACATGTAGTTTTTTCTTCGCCAAATAATTCGTTTTCCCTCTACATTTTGTTTCCACCTACTCTTCTACAAGAAATGAATTGGGTTGAAGGTGAATGATCTTTAATATGTGGAAAGGCGCAACGTACCAAATATTAATCAAAATATTTTCACTCAAACCAATCAATTGATTTATCTATTCTAATCATGTCCTTCATCGCAAAAAATACAATTAATAAAATGACAATCGTCGCATAACCGTAAAAAATCAACAATTCTTCGAAAAGATTAGAACGGATTTCGTCTAATCCGCAACGCAAGTGACATGTCACCATTTAAAACATAAAATATCGTTGTCGTAACAAACCATACTACGAGTACGTGCCTGTGTCGGTCGAATAATTGTAAATCGTATTGAGTAACTTATGGAGATTAATCATGATAGAGGTTAAGGCAGTACAGCACAAGCTGAACGACCGCTTGTTGCAATGTTTGAAAATTTCTGGGTTGACAAAAGTGCGTTACGAAATGTTGAAATGATTTAAGACCAACAAGTACCTCGAGTTGGAATGTATGAGGTATTCTTGCATTTGGTCCGTTAAAATGGCTTGGCTTGCGAAAATTCTAGGAAAGTTTGAATGCATAGTGGATGATTGTTTGTTTTGTGTGGTGTACAATGGATTATGAATAGTTTTTGAGGTTAGGAATGCGCAAAGGATTTAAAATAATTTTTTGAAGTGAAGATTTTTTTGAAGTCTTTCGAATAAAAGCTATTATATTTATTTATTTAAACCCCATCAAGCAGAAAAATTCAAAAACAAAATGAGACAGTATAAAAAATAGAAAAATCAAATCAAAACTATGAAAAAGAAGGAAAAAAAGCAATATTCACTATGCAGAAGCTAGGTTCTGGATCAGGGGATATCCCGTGCCTAGAAAACATATGGCCTAAATAACTCACTTTTGTTCCCTGGTATTGAAATTTTAATGAATTTAACTTGATACCTATCTCTCTTGTCATATTCAATACACCCTATAGATTGATATTGTGCTCTTCAATGATCCTTCCACCCACTATAAGTCATCAATATACACAAAACAGTCAGGAAGAAAACCAAAATATTTCGCGTTTAATTTTTAAAATTTTTCAGTAGCTGTACTTAAACTAAATGGAAGTACATTATATCGATACATGCCAAATGGCGTGCTAAAAACAGTTAAGCCCTTGGATTTTTCTGCAAGTGGTAATTGCCTAAATCCAATACTGAAAAATAGCGATAATCTCTCATAGCTAACCGAAAATCTTCAAGCGAAGGAATTAAAAAATGTTCAATAACAGTGTTTTCCTTTAATTCCTTAGAATCTAAGCAAAGACGCAACGACCCATCTTTCTTCTCCACTACCACCAGGTTATGCGCCCATTGTGACGGATCTACCCTTTTTTCCATTATTTTACGTGCCTCCGATTCACTTAAGGTTCTCTTTTATTTTTCGAGTAGTCCAACAGGAATTCTGCGTGGTGGTTTGTGCACAGAAACAGCACCATTTTTTTAACTTCAACACACATTCCTCTGGAAATCTTCTCTACCGACGCGATTTTCTATCTCACTTTCAACACTATACGTTCTCAGACCTAGCTTTACACACGACTGCAAACCTAATATAGGTTTACATAGCACATCAACTATCACAAATGGGGGCAATCACTGAATTTTTATTTTGTTACATATAATATGTAAAATCACCCGTGCCATCGGAATCAATCTTTGACCGCCGAATGCTTCCAAGTGCCCGACAACTGGTTTAAATTTCTGACCCAGGCCAATTTCATCAAAGATATACGTAGGTAAAACGTTTACCTCTGCACCACTATTTAATTTAAATCTGACTTGTTTACCTACCGTTCACTTCTAATTGCTCAAACCAACTACTTTCAATATAATTTGCACAAAGTAAACTATCAACATATAATAGGTGCGTTTTTTTTTTGCAACCGAGCAGAGCAGATTAACGTAGGGTTACAAAAAACGATCCCGAGCAAGATTGAAGATGTTGAAGATGTTGTTGCATTCGCTGAGCTTTTGCTTATAGATTGGTTGTTAAATTAGAATAATCCATAGAAAAAACCTGAATGAAATCTTATCTTGATTTTAATCGAAATCAGACATGAAACTTGCATATGAAACAATCTACAATGTAATGTGCATCATAACACTCAAGAACAGTCTGCACAACCTTCGTCAAGGTAAAATAGAAAAATAAAATGATTTTTTTTAAATCTATTTTGGAAAAACAAATGAGGACACAAAGAGGACAAATTCTTTCTTATACTAGATTTCTGTTTTCATAGCTATCAAAAAGCCGATCTTTTTGGCTTATTTCCTTTTTCCCTGACAGCCTAGAATTAACCGTATCTAAATATTATTAATAAACATTTTAGGGCCACTCATTCTTTCTGAAACACTATTTCTTCTCATGTACTCAAACAATTTTCAAGTGTAACTCATGAGACTTTTAGTCATGTCACTTTGCGAAAAATTTCGATATCATCATCATTGCGCTTTACCGCTGCATTATCATCATCTCTATAGTCTCCTCAACATCTTCTTTGTCGTCACTACCAATGAGCAACAAAAAAGCCAGGAAAAAAACCTGCTAACTTGACATTCTGGTTTCGTTTCGCTGGCCATTTCGTTTGTTGAATTTGCAAATAAAAATGTTTCTCTTCGTTTTTCTTTTTAAATTTTTTTTCCTGTATCCGTTTGTGCATCTTTCCATTCTTCCAGTATCATCCGGGCTTATTGGTGTTTCTTTTTTCTTTTTTTCCAGGCTTTCTGACGTTTATGTATGCACGTACGGTCTGCACTAAGGCTATTCGAACTTGCAAAACAGTCACAAAAATAAATGAAAATGCGAAAAAAATCAGGGTGAATACGATACGAGACTCTTAAAATTAATGCTGTTGGACTTAAGTTGGATGGATGATGTCATCGTTGCTGTGATGGTGGTGAAGTAGGGGAGAAAGGTGGTTTGTTTTTCCGTTGCTGTATCGTTATGCTTTCATCGAATGCCGACATTGAGCTGAGAGCTGTTGGTTTGGTGTTAATTGGATTGAATCAGAATAATTGCAAGCATTGTGTCAAACTAATAAACAAGGAGTTGAGGAGTTTCAGTGCATAGGTACTTAGTAATAAGCGTGTATCTTTCTCAAATAGTTATTTTCTGACAATCTTAGATCACAAAATATAATGTATTTTATAATTATCATCTTTAAAAAAATCGTAAAGCCTAATAAAAATCAAAAATTATAATCATCAAATTTCCGAAAAAAACCCCATGAGACATACCTTCCTCTACAAACTCTAAAAAAAACACCTCAATATCGATTCGAACCATGTACATTCACCGGACTTCTTGCAGTTTAACAAAAACAACCAGTGTTATCCAATCAAAATCAGCGGGGGTGGCAATAAACTTAACAAGCTGATCGCATTACAAAATTTTGACTTACCTTCAAGCGAGGCTGTGACAAACTAGATTTGTATATGTACATATAGGTACTTACTTATGAACGAAACAACAACGAAAAAATCAATCGAACCGCAACCATACAAGTCACGATCATTAGTGACACTGCTGCTTTAGAGACCTTGACATGATATGTACCAACATATCAGTGACAAAGAGACAACTAATTGTCTATTCAGAGCAATCACAGACTAGACATGATGATTAATTTGATGGATTTGTGGTGGAGAATGAATAAAAAATCAAATGGTAGGAAATTAATCTAAACTTAAAGATGAGATTTGAAAATTTACAATTTGATAAATGGAAACAATTTGGTTAGCAAAAAAAACATTACAATTGCCTGAAAAATTCAAGTGTTTTCGCATGCAATTAATTACCTGTATAAATACTGTGAGTTTAAATGAATATATGTGTATGATCATTTAAACAATTGCTGCCACGACATGGAAAAATTTAAATGCATCTGTTTACAAATTAAGTCTATTTATTTCCGGAATGACATAATTCGTTATCGAACTAATATTTACTCAAGCGAAAACGGAAATGACGATGAATCGTTTCGGTGAACTAGCGGAGCGAAAGATTTAAGCTAGAGTCGCGAAAAATAACAGATGACTCATATTTTTTCAAGTTGAAGTGTATGGGCATGAACAAATTATGATTAATATGCTTAGGTGTGCTTTAAACGATTTAGTTGTGATTTTTTACCACGGGGTAGCAATTCTTGGAATCTTCTCCTGAAGCGAGCAAGCTTTTGACACCGGGAACAAAAGAAATGATTGATTCGCCAGAGAAGTTGTTTTGAGTTGTGGAAAGTCAAAGGCAAATTTATTCGCAGTGTACAAAAGGAAAATCTGAAATATATGTCCTTGGGATCTTGCATGATCATCATAAAAAAAATAAAATCAATGCGAGGTGGTCGCAATTTCCAGAGATGTTTGGCTGAGGAGCAAATTTAAAAAAATTGGTGATTTATACATGGAGACGAGGAACGAGTGATTTGCAAGAACGATTTGTGATTTATTAACACAGCGCAATCTTGAACAACCCAAAAAATTAAGGCAACAGTGATTATTAGTGTACAATGTCAATTGAAATTTTACTCGCAGAGATAAAAAATCTACTATGACAACGAAAACGAATTCACTCTCTATGAACAATTATGACAGCCAATTTGTAACATTTACGATCGTTGAAAGTAACTAGCAGATTTGATAGACATATGAAGTCTGGGGTAAATACATTCAGAGATTGAAGTTATAATTGTTCTTATGATTCTTCTTACACTTTAACAAAAAAAAACTTGTTTACTTTACCTCATATTCGACCCATAGAGGAGACCTGCAATGAGAAACAAAACAACCAGTTAGTTTTACGATTATTCGAAAATTGCTGAGCTACTTATTTGATTCTGACTACTGAATAAATACAATAAAACCTTCCTATTATTATATTTATAAGCTAATCGCAAATTTTAAAGAAGATACTCAACATAAACAAACTCGTGATTCGTAACACAACAAATTTTTTCGGTACTTTATCTCACTTCTTCAAGGAACCAGGGCTGGTCAGCCATTTAGACCCCCTTTACCGAATTCGATTAGATTTATAGTCATTATTATTATTATTTTAATTATTATTATTATTGTCAGAACTATATAGTTTCGCATGGTGACATATTTATTTATTTATTAGAATAAACGCAACGAAGGCCCATGATACATTGTTTGCAATAGCATTTACAGTTCTAAAGAAAATAGCCAAATAAAATAAGAAACTTGACAACTTATTAATTACAACCTATGTTTTTGATGCTTACTAAACTATGATTAAATGAATATTCGCGTTCATTTATACTATTACCCAAACTAAACTTTAATCTTTCTATTGTCAATAAATTTAGCGAATAGTTTAGCAAATGAAAAAGATTGTGAAACTTGGTTGATCTGAATGCAACCCTGAGTGAAAGCTTTTGAAGAAAGATCGTTGCATCAAAACGAGCATTTAATTCATTGTACAAAATTATGACATCTTTCTACTTTACAAATTGAGCATAAGCATAAGATCTGGATAATTAATTTGAGCACGATGAATATGCAATTTAAATGCTATATATCACAAACATTTGTTGTGGACTCTTTCAGTTGAGTTGGAATGTATTTTATAATATGGTTCCCATACAAAGAGCCGAAGTGGAGCTTTCTACAAACAAGTGAAATATATAACTTTTAGCGTGCCTAGGCTATGCAATTTTTGTGTGCTCCTAATTACGAAACCAAGTGTTCTACGGATATCATCAGATATATTTTTATGTGCTTGTTGAAATTAAAAGATGAGTCAAGAGTAATTCGTAGATCTTTGATGTAAGCGACACGCATTATTGGTTGATTTTTTAGGAAATAAGATGTATTAAAAGTTCGCATGGTGTGATTGAAAACCTTGAACTGACATTTTTTTTATATTTGATTCTAGACAGTAGCATCAATACCCGAAGATAATTAGTGATAAGATCAATACCCGGATTTGATGAGGTCTCATGTATAATAATATTTTCCACTTCTCTAGCCGAAGTTCTAATTAACTGTGAGTCGTGAGCACCGGTAATAGGCAGAAAGTCACATATTGCCTTGATGAAAGGTATGAAAACCTATTCTAAGTGAACTGCAAAGACAATGGCTTTCTCTGCATCACTTTTAGCCCATTGCCTGTTAGTAGTTCTTAGTAGGGCTTCCCTGATGGTAGGCTTACTAATTTTTTTGACCACCTTCCACAGCAAATAGTCGGCAGTTTTAGTGGGATCGAGGTTCTTCAAGAACGATTGAAGAGCAGATTGAATAAAATAACTCGTTGTCCTTCGCAAGTGCCAGCCTGAGCTCTCCAGAAGCTTTGTTGAGTCCTGCTTCAGTTTGGGATGATCTGAGCAGCTGCCAATTTCATCATGCCTGTCTTTTTTCCTATACTAGGATTCTGATTAATGAAGGGTAAATGTTATTTCCGAGCTTAGGAATGCAAATTAGTTTTAGGTGTTGCTCTGTCGAATGCCTCCAAGACATGCTCGTTAAAAAGAATAACAGCAAAATCGACTTCTTCCGGTGATTTGAATGGTGCTCTTAGAAATAATAAGCTGGTTAGGTATCGCCTGAATGTCTTCCAGTTGGTTTGATTGGAATATGTACGCTAACCACAAGCAAAGTGGGGTGTCATGTCAAGAGTGATGATGACAGATCAGACAAGATTGCGAAGTCAACAAGGTCCGGAATTTTATTGATGTTCGACGGCTAATACGTTGGCTGGCCAGTTGAAATATGTCTCAAGCCATTGGTTTGTAGAGTTTCAAAAATTGCTTTGTTCATAGGAGTAATGAGTCGAGACCCCCAACACGTGTGTTTTACATTGAATTTGGTTCCCAGCGATGAGAAAAAGCTATCGAATATTGCTTTTGAAATGTTGTGCCTCGGAGGGCAGTAGATGAGCGAAATGATAATCTGACTCGACTGCTCGCTTAGAAAACTTTATGTTGCTTGGATATAGTCTTCACTCAGTTCTTCTAAACAATGACGGAGCAGATGTTTTTAAATCAGTATTTAGACCCTTCGCTAGCCTTTCAATCTGGGTGTTTGGTGTCATAGAAGATAAATCCTGGGATGCCAAAATTATTATTTTTTTCCGTGAGGTGGGTTTCCGATATAAGGAACACATCAATGTCGTGAGGTAATATAAAACAAGATATTTTTGTTTTATGCTGGACAATGCAATTTGCATTCCAGTGGGCGATCCTGAATTAATTAATTTGTTGATCATGAGAAATTGGAGTAACATGTTTAATAACGTTTGTTTTCACATTTCCGCTACCAGTATTTATTTATTTATTTATTTATTCAAATCCATTTTTACAGGCTGCTGCCCAATTATAAAAAAAAGAAATATTAGACAAAGCCAAAAAGATTTTAAAAAAGAAAAGAGAAAAATTAACAAATAATTGAAAATATTAAATAATCACATATTTGAAACTACAAAAAATTAATGCCAATATGCAAGTTAATATGAAAAAAAGTGCGAAACAGTAAAAAAAAATTAAAAGAAAATCAAACATTATAAGGAACTTTAAGAATTTAGCTTTAAGGTTGATACTGACTTAATCGTGAAACTAAGTTTTGACAAGTCTCCGTTATCTCGTCATTTTTTGAAATGAAAATGAAAAAAATGAAAAAAACTGGAGATTCTGCTGATTTCTGACTAATAAAGTGTCAAGAATTTGAATTTCATCGACTTTGAAAAGACATTTTGCACAAATCAATTTTTAAATTCAAACAAAAAAAATACAATTTTTAGCTTGAAAGAAGGAACTACACATACTAAATTGGCGTGAAATGAGTGGAGACATGTGCCAATCTCTTCTGCATATTCAAAGCGAAAGCAACTTTGAAGCAACTGTTCACGGTAAGAAATGAATACCGCTCTTGCTTAATTTCATGCAAAATTTTCACGGAAACAAATTTTACGTGAAATTTTATACGAAAATTCCACGTGAAATCGAAGGCAGGTATTGTATTTATGTGATAATTTTCTTTAACGTTAACAAAGAATTTTATATTAAGCACTTACTTTTTTCACAAAGGAATAAAATAAAGTTTTAAACATACCATTATATTAAGCCATTATATTAACTATGAAGCTCTATGTTTCAAGTTTCATTTTTTTCTGCAAAAATGTATTGCTATTAAAATTTCAAGCTCGTGCTGAGAATTTGCATCGATCTACCCATGACAATATCTTATTAATAGCAAAAAAACAATTAAATGCATTGTACACATCATAGAGCGTCTTCCATTGCAGCTAAAATCATTTAGCCTCCCATTACCCTACACACATTCTCCTCCTACCCACTACCCAAACACTCTAACCAAGTCTCAACTCAACTCTAATACCTTGTGAATTAAACCACCACACACAAAACTGTCTTCAACAAGGCCAAAAACCGAGTATGTCTTTCAATTCAGCCAAATCAACCGCAAAATCGCCTTCGCACTCAATTCCAACCGCTATCTGTTCACCGATCTCAGCAGTTTGCCAGCTTGTAAAGTATCTGAGTGGGCAGTGATGGAAAAATAAAAGCTTTCAACGAAAAATCTACGTTCGATCGGTTAGTACCTACTTGTGCAAAAATCTTGACGTTTTCGTTTCGGTTTCTTCGACGATACCGCGAGCATTATAAACTGTCCGCATCGTTACGATACTCGTATCTGAAGGTGGTTGAGGTGGGCGCACGGCTTTTGGACTCGCTAAGGACGTTCCACTTTATTGCGTTCGCCATAAAATCCAACTGTATCTTTTTGTAGCTATATTGTCGAACCACTGTAGCTGAGCTTTACATTCGAATCAGTATCTGAGTTCTGAGTACACGTTCATTCGCAAACAAAAAACTGAAAACCATTGAGATATTTTTGCAGTTGTTGTAATATATGCATGAGTATGTAACGCCTGGAACGAGATAATGTACACAAGACTAAGTGCGTGTAGTACTTGATGACAAATCAGCTTTTTGACGGGCAAAAAACTGGTTCGATGCTGGCTGCGACTCTGCATGTTCTTGAAATGGTTGGCGAGAAGGAATTCTTGTTAGCAGGCTGGCTGTTAGTCGATCGAGAGTGGGTGGGTGGGTCGTTTTTCTTGAAAGAGTATGACTTAATTTTGTTATGTTTTTCTATTAAGTCGTGGATTATTTCCGTGGCCAGTTTTTTTGCACTGCGCTCAGACTATTCTGAATGTAATGCTAATGGCATTTGGTTTTAAGAGGAGGTTACTGGCTTAAGTCATTCGTTTTGGTGGTTAATGACTGGTATATGTTTGCGTGGTGGAGTGCTGCCTCCGGATAGGATTTGTGGTAATAATTGTTTGGTATGATTTGAAGTAGATTTCAAATTGGCTATCGTGCAAGTATTTTAGAATTCAAGCTTTAAGGCGGATGAAAAGAATCGTTGCAAATTAAGTATCAGTTTAAGTGGGGTCAATGTTTTTTTCTTCTGGGAAGACAAAATTCTTTGCATTCGGATGATTTTATGACGGATGTATATTTCTTGGAAGAAGCAATCATTGAATGCTTCACGACTTGATTTATTTACCTAACATGAGCATCGTCAATCAAACTCTGCTCATCAGTTTCCCTGAATTCCAATTACCGTCAAACTTTTATGTGTCTTTCTTGAAAACCAACGGAAGCTCAACATAAAAAGTAACCGTTTCAGCTACAGAGACTCTAAGAATAGCACACGTGCCTGATTAACAAGCTCTCTATGCTGGTCATAAAATCAAAACACTCAACCCATTAATGTCTACCGTACCGCTCAATCGTTTTCAAAACATACCCATCTAATTACAAAAACAACTACTTTTTTCTTTTATTTCTTTTACGTTCAAGCCATCTCTGATTAACTGCCTCTGAAGTATTCATTTTCTCATCAAACCACCACTCTACAGCAACAGCAACAACAAACAATTGGTCCGAAATTCTTAACGGAAAACTTTGAAATTCAATTTGCAATTAATCTTCCCCAGATTTTTCGACCTCATAGCGTCCGATGAGCCAATTCCAGCTCGGAGATAGCCATAATAAGTGCGTTCATCATTCTTCTTCGGGACTAAAATTCGAAACATCAAACTATGTAAAGATTCCATGTTGCACGGTATGGACGATGGAAAAATGACTCGAGGCCGAGATAGATTTTGAAGTACGAGAAATTCTCCTGCCGTTATGTTGATTTGCTGACGACAATAACGAAATTAGATTTCCCGATCGAATGATAGGAGAAAAAATTAAATAGATGAAAACACACGAATCAACTACGATTTTATGTTGATTGGTGATATCGGGAAGAGAGAATTGTGGCATTCAATGAGTGGCCTCGATTTCGTTTCGTAGATCATGGCGAACATAAATTCCATAGAACGTATAAATTTTACTGGCTAGGTAATTGTACTGGACGGAGGGAATTCATGATGGACTGGCCTTTAACCGAGTGAAATTGGAGGGCCCCGAAGCGGCAATTATGAACTGCACGTTCTTCTGCCAAGAATCAAATGGATGTGGCGGCCTGATGGATGGCTACTTGGTCATGTCGCTGATGGACTTGTACTAGTTTTAAGCATGATCTATAAGTTTTCAAAGAAATAACATGAGTCATGATGGATTCTATTTGTAACTCAGGAATTTAGGTGAGTTTATGCGATAAAATTGGGTGGATGAAGATGAATTGTTTCCAGAGTTGAGTAAATGGTATCATAATGAAGGTAATGGTTGGACATACATACTTCCAGTAAATTATCAATGAACTCTTTTCTGTGCTTAATCGATAAACTTTCATAAAAACAAACAAAATATATTTTATAGTGTGACTACGTTTGCGCTACTTTTTCTAATTTAGCAATAGAGAAAAATTTCAATTAAAGTACACCTCTCCTTCCATTTAATCATTTTCCTGGATTTCTGCCTTGGAAATTAAGTTATTTGGACGGGTAAAGTCCTGGAAAGTCACAGGATCACTGACGCCTTAGAAACTTAAAAGCAGGAATATCTCTTGGTTTTTTTACTTTATTTCCGAACATAAAATAAAATATATATAAAACACTCAGTAAAAGCTACGTTATATGTATGTTTTCTTTCCTTTGTCATGGCTGCTTTAGGAGATTCAAAGTGATATTTGTAGCTATTATAAGCAATTAAGCAGAATATCATGATCACTCATCAGCAAATATGGCGGTAGCTCCACAGCTAATCTGTATCAAGCACCACTTCACTAGGACAGATTTTAATGGGTCTCTCTACGAAACACACAACCTGTAGTGCCCTTTTCTTAAAAGTTCATCAAAGCTCATGGAAAAGTCAGTGATGTAGCGCGAATTTTTCGCCCTCAATTTTTCTAACCAAATGTTTTGGCTTCTAAGTAAATAAAACATTTTAGAGCAAAAGAGGCAAAAACTGCTATTATCCAAATTAAGCATCTAAAAAACTTTTAAGTGAAAGTGACTGTCAAAGCTTACAATTCAACTGTACTAAATACTTCAATAAAGAAAAACCCCAAAACCAGGTGTTGCTGAAGTCATAGAAAGATTTTTTCGCCAGTGAGTGCCATCTTTCGAAAGACTAGATGTTATATTTCATGTATGTATGTATGTTTAGTAGTATGTTTACGTATGTTTACGTTTGGCAGCAATTGTAAACGAACAACTTCTGGTGATTTAATAAACTAAATAGAGTCGAATTTTGTGCACTGATTACCCATTACTATCTGAAAAATAGCAGCTAAGGAAACCAAAGAAAAACTCGATAATAAGGAGCATCTGCTCGGACAGATAAAATGGTCAAATATTGGTTCGCTGAATTTAAACGTGGTCGAACCAGTACGAGTGTCAAACCACCTGCAGGTCACCCAAAAGAGGCAGTCACTTCAGAAATCATCAAAAAATTCATTGGATGAGTGTAAAATAAAAATGCGCGACAGAGCTAAAGCGTTGGGCATATCAAATGGGTCTGTGTTTACAATCTTGCATGAGCATCTGGGTATGAGAAGGCTGAGCACACATTCGATGCCACGTTTCCTCACAGTGAACCAAAATGAAAAACGTGTTGATGATTCGGAGTGCTATTTGGCACTGTTACGGCGTGATCGAAAGAATATGTTTGGTCATTTCATAGCTATAGATAAAACGTAAATCAACTACTAAACTGCACAATCCCATAAACAGTCAGCAGAGTGGTTCAAAACTCGCCAAAACCAATTAAGGTACCCAAAGACTCAAAAATCAGCTGAAAAGGTCTCAGTCAGCATTTTTTGAGATGCACACGGAATAATATTCTTAGACTATCTAAAAAAGAACGGACACAGAAGACTATTGTTGAATTATTTGACAGTTTGAACAAGGTAATCAAGAAAAACCGGCTTCATTTGGCAAATGAAAAAGTGATCTTTCAATGCATTTGCTTACACTTCAGTGAAAACAACGGTAAAACTGAACGATTTGCGCTGAGAATTGGTTTCCCTCTGCCATATTCGCTAGAGATGGTTTCAAACGAAAGAGATTTTCGTCAAAAGTTAAAACAGAAACTGAAGCCTATTTTGAAAGACTTTCATCAGAGCAACAAAATGTTGGAAGATCGTGGACTAAGTTAGTTAATTAAGATGGAGAAGATACTGAAAAATAAAATCAATTTTGCATCAAAAATTGTTTTATCAATGTTAGGTATCTTCCGATGGAATCCATACTCGGGTTATTAATTTTTTTTTTAATTATTTTTAACATCACAGAAACTTGAGACACCAGGATTATCATAGGTAAAGATACTGAGTAGAATGGGGCCAATGATAGAGCTATGTGGAACGCCCGAAAAGAGTCCGAAAATAGCCATTATGAGTGATGAATGCCGATCTGTTACAGAGAAAACTGGTTAGAAACTTTTTTTAGTTGTATAGTAAGTTGAAGTTGATCCAGACTAAATTAAAAACCTATAGACAGACTATGGTGAATTCACCCTCAAGTCGAGATATATTCTAGTGTTAGTCATGAAAACCTGTAAGATATCAACGGTGCCATGGCATCTTGTGAAGCCAAACTGCCAGTTAGGAATAATTTTCCTCGCAGCTACTGATTTATTGAGAGAATAACAGATAGCTCCTTCCAAAAGTTTCCCTCTATTGGAGAGCAGTGATATAGACAAGATGTTATACAAATAAATGCTGCCAGATTTTTTTGAGGATGGGAATAATTTTCACTCGCTTCCACTTATTGGGGGAGTAACCAATGTTCAAATAATTATTGAAAATTATAACGAGTGAAATGAGCAGGGAAAGAGGAAGTCTTCTCAACATGAAATTTGAAACATTGTCTTCATCTGCTAGCTTCTTTGGTTTTAGGCCAGTGACAATCTCAAAGAGGTCAGGGTGAGAAAAATGTCATAGCAACTTGGGCAAACAGGTGGATTATAGGCGGAGAATTCCGTAAAGCAGAACTCACCACCCGTCCGATCAAATTGGTCAGCTCTCTGCGTCACGTCAGCCGCAATTGAAAGAGCATCACTGGCTTTTTCCCCCGCAACAAGTACAAAAAAATGGTCACACATCGTCGGGAATAGTCGTACCATTAGCTTTGAGGTTTAGGGCATGATTTTGTTCGCTCTTCTGCTTGAAACTTTTACTTAAATGATATTAACGACCATAATGATGAAACTGGTAGCCCTAACGATAGCCTGAGGACACCTGTATTCGATGCTAAAGACATTCAGTCAGCTATGGTAAACAAGAGATACATGTCTTTTAAGGGCCCTGCGTCTGGAGTGCAGAACAAGGATATCATCAGAAAAATCTTTGTAAGCTAAGTTACTGATCAATTTCAAAGGCGGACAGATTTGTATTCGTCTAACGTCCTGAAACTGTAACTTTTGGCTGGAAATGACTTTTTCGAACGCTTTCAAGTTGGCCCTACTATAAAGGATGAAGAATTGAACCTAGTAGGTAAAAAAAATGGAGGCCCATTGACATTCTATGTGCCATTTGCAGAAACGTAAGGTCAGATTCTACCTCACAAGCTGAATAGCCAATCGACCTGAATTGAGACACAACGCTAAAAAGTTTAAAATCTGACTTCAAAAGATTAAAAGTCGAACGCACTCAAGTGAACCGACCGAGCTCAATGCTTTCGATGCAATATATCGAGCTTACGGTTGAATAAACCTTTTGCTGTCGTCATCATCATACAATGAAATCCTCCTAACAGAAAAATAGGAAGTGTGTTAGAAAGCACCAACAGAAGTCGAACTAACCAAGTGGAAATTTCGGAAGAAGAAAAATGGCTTATCTTCATCAATCAGCTCGAGGTCTGAAAATTACATTGGTTAGTAAACGCAAACAGCTCACAGATTAAAGTGAATACTAAAGTGAGATTGTTAATGTGAGTAATATTCAGTAATCTGTCATTAAGTTTCACCATAACTTTTGACCGGCATGAGCCACACTTTGACTTGGTTGTGCTGACTACGGACTTCGTTTCTGACGTGAGCAGGCCCAAGTTAGGTTCAATGATGCGTATCAAAATCGTCAAACGACTGCACAAAAAAATGCGTGTTGAGCGTCGTCTTACTCAACCACACTGAACATTTTAAGCATTCTGTTCAGCTAACTCTTGAAGTAACCGTGACTGTCAAGTACTGACATAGGTAAAAGTTCACCTTTCCGTCGCTATGGCTGCAGGACCCTTTAGTCGTCCAGCATCCAGAGGGTTTCTGTACGTGCGCGCATTAGAGCCTCAGTTCTGTTCAGCTCTGAGCGAGACAATTACTTTTCGTTGCGTTCTTCTTGTAGTAAATATACCGGGGTCACTCCCACTACCACCATCACGCCAGTACACATATGCAGTGATATCCAGGCATGGCAGCTCATCGTAAATGATGTTCTAAAAGTTAGGTTCGTACATCGACTCCTGTGGCACGCCTGAGATGAGCTGTTCTTTTCATTTTGTTCTCAGTATCACACAGAAATCATCGGTTTTTAAGGTTGTCCTGGTTCGTGGCCAAAAAGTAACCACAAATACAGAGCACCTGCCTAAGGGCCCAATGGATACCTACTCTTTCCATTGAGTTGAAAGCGGCTTGCACGTGCAGCATTTCACGCAGGATTACCGGTTTAGCGCTGCAAAATACCTCATGCCCTTTTACAACTGCCCCAACAACATCTGATATGATGTTGATTGTTGAATTGTCTTTCCAATAGCTCTGCTGCCTGTCAGAAAGATTGCCAGATGATCTGACTGCTGACAGCAGCTGCGGCTTAAATAACACTTCGATGAGTTTTCTCGCAGTGATCAGTATGCTTTGATTGATTGATTGTACATTTGATGATTTTTTTATTGACTAGATTTTTCGATTAAATTAATAGAAACCAATTTTTCCTAGTCTTTAAAATTAAATATTTTTATTGAAAACCATGTTTTTAAAAGCCGGATATATATGAATTTCTTGGCACATATTGATGTTTCGCGGGTAACCTGCCCTCTAAACGGAAGGAGAGAGCATCGAACAGCCTAAGGTTTGTGATGAAATCGATATTTTCACAGGGCCGATATTTTCACAAATATATATTCGATATTTTATATATATATTTTCACAAATATATATCGATATATTCGATATTTTATAAATATATTTTCACAAATATATATCGATATTTTCACAAATATATATATTTCGATCTTTTTTTGTTATTAGCTCTCTCTTTTAGCTCTCTTTGTTTTTAGCTGCAAAGCTTTCAAAAGAGAGTGAAGTTAACCTTATTTTGTCAATGCCAATACGTTAAATAAATTCTATCATTTTTAAGGTTTCCATGTTTCTGTCTTTAATATTAATATTTTAGGGTTGAATTATCAGAACATTGGTGTGACAAAATTTCTTGTAAAAGCATTTTTTTACTATTAAAACATATAGTTTTTATGCTTCAAACATCAGTTGACTCCTTGAAGCTGCTTTGTTAAGTTAGTAATCATATGTTTATCTAGAATATTAGGCAAAAGGCGTTTCGAAAGCAACACTAGTCTTGAGTTGCTAGTTATAGTATTCATTTTTATTTTATATTCATTTTTGCTAGCTCCTTACATTTTGGCGCAGTTGTCAGTTTATTCAAAATAATTTTGACATTGATTTAGCATTATCATCCTCCAACTGTTGTACCTCTCACCACAATCTTTATCAACATCTTCCAACAACAACATCTTCACCAGAAATCGAAAAAATCTTCTGCATCCGACTCTCTTTCAAACCCACAACCATTTTCCAACCAACTTATTCCAATTTTTCAAGAATATCTTCCAACTTTGCCAATACCGTTCCAATCTGTTGTCTTCGTATTCTGCACAAAACTTGTATGCCTTTCAATTCAGCCGCTTCACAAATCTCAAGCATTTTTTTCCCCGCGCTCAGCTCCAAACCTCCACCGATCTTTCCAAAAGCAATGTCGTTTGTATCTCTCGCTCGGTATCTACTCTCATCCGAAAAGCTAATCGCCTTCGAATCGCGGTAACTTCATGGACGGTAGATTCGCTAACCGCAACAGCAACAGCACTGCCAGCAAAGGTAGTAACGGAGCAGCGAAAACTTAGCTTAAATTGAAAAATCGTAAGTTTAGTTGAGAAGAGGTAACCAAGCAGTTCGGTAGTGTAGTGTATGGAGTGAGTTGAGTGCGAGTGGTTTTTTTCGAGAGTGTTGTTACTGCTTAAGTTTCGTGTTGTTGTGTGTTGAGGCCGCGAGCTCCACGGTTGAAGGCTATACTCTCTTGTGTAATCCAGGCCTAAAATCGAAAGAAACGAGCTAAAGCGTTACGACTATGTTGATTGTTGCGAGCTGATTGTAGACAAAACGAAAAATGCACAACGACAACGGGTTCGCGAATTTTTCGATCAGTTCATCTGCTGGAGCATCCTTCAGTAAATGTAGTATTCATAGTTAAATAAGTATCGGTAATAAAGTCGGTAAAGGAAACGTATTAAGATAAAACAAGTGATACATGCAAGTCTGCTCATTGATCGAATCGCGAAAATACCTTTCGAATTACTACTGCAACTTCAAGTTTGCTTTTGTGTGAGTGTGTGAGTTCAACAGTGCAAACTATCTGTTCGCTATATGAAACGGTCTTTGGATTATACAACAAATTTTACTTCATGAACCAGTGATCTATCAACGACGCGGATTAAAATAAAGGTGAGCATTTTGTTGAAATCTTAAGTTTATAGGAAATCTATAGTTCACCTATAGATTGGAGGAATTCCCGAAAATTATGAGGTCACCATAACTTAAACCATTACAAAAGATTGATCTCTTTCGCTGGTGTTGTATCTTTATTTGTGTGGGACGGTATTATGTCGTTCGCTAGTCCACCTCCACAATCTTTCGCAATGGTCATCGACGTTCACTTGAATTTTCGCCAAGATGTAATCCAAATGAGCTTTTTTGTGCTCTCCCAAAATGGCAAGACGCACACGTAGGTAGATTCATACGAATGCAATATAAATGCGAATAGATCAGATACGCCTACGAGCGCGTGCGCCGCTCACTTTGCCTGTTGATCCGGTCTACTGGGCACAACTAGCTACATATGTGCCTACCGAGGTGCGAAATCTTTACATCTACCTTCCGCCCGGCTGCACACCGCGTTCGCGTTCGCAACAAGTGCACAAGAAAAATGCAAAAGATTCCGAAACGCACAAAAAAAGATAAACAGAAAGAGTTACATACAGAAGTCGACTCTATCTTGGACGTTTGTCGTCTGTAACACCTTTGTCGCGTCCCATGTGGAGTTCGATTGCGTCGGGAGCTGGAGCTCACGTAGGCTGATTTCAATGTCTTCTTCGCCCGCGGTTATAAGAACATACATATCTACCCACCGAGTAAGTTACCTATATGGGATATTGTCGTTTTGCACTTTTTGTCTTTGCTCGTAGCTTGTCAACCGATTGAAAACTGCATAAGGAACTGAAAGGTGATATTTGAGGAAGTGCAGCTCATATGTAACCACAACTATTTCGTACCGTTGTTCCATCACCTGTACAAAACAGTATGTATCTATTTGAGGTGTGCGGTATGTATTATGTGCACTCAATGAAAAAAAGGAGAAAGTGATAATCAATGACCGGATCATGGAAATGGATGCAAACAATACCGTATGTTCCTGATTTGATTGTCGTAATTGAAGTGGAACGATGCGAAATTCGGATGAGAAACAATTTAAGAAATTTCGTTGTGGATAGTTTTATGCTTTGAAATTTGATGATTGCAAACGAAAATTTTCACGAAACTTCTCGTTATTTACAATTGCACGCCAAAATGGATCCTTTATGCTTTGAATAGACTTTCTCATCAATTTTTAGAAGCACAGTAATTCAAAAGAGTTTTCATAATAAATCATAGCGCCCAATGTGGGTTCCAGCCTAAAGCTAAATCCAATCCCCTATGTAGAATCACTAAGTATAATAAAAGGGTTAGAAACAATTTTCTTAATGGATTAACTTCACTGAAGCGCTTTTATGAGTTCAATCAGTTTTCTGTGTCGATTTTTTCTAATTCAAATCTGTAATACTATTTTTTTTAAATACAGGCCCCATATTGAAAATACTTATGTCATCACAGATAGCCTTCTTTTGTATGGATTTATTTTCATACGCAGCCGTTGCAATGAGGATTCAGCACTGCTAAAAGCTTTCTTATAGAGCATTCCAATAACATTACCTAATTGGGATAAGCACCAAAGAGTATGCACATAAGTGTTAATGGATATTCAAACAAAAATATGTCTTCTTCATAGCAACAACACGAAAAACGCAACTTTCACCAAATTGCACGTAAATATGTCAAAAATTTGAAAACCGATGACCGATAAATACATGTTTTTACCTGTCCTATTAATGCCAGTTTGTACAAATAACTGCATAAGTAACTTTTTTAGTGGACCAAAAATTGCTGCATGTGAAGGTTGAAGACGATTATTTGTATACAGGGGCAAACTCAATAGCACCATACTGATCGGTACTTGCTAATTGCTACCACGCTTAGGTGTGATGAAGGATCTTCTAGCATTATAATGAATGCTTTATCTGTTGTTGACTTGTTATATTTGATTAAGTAGCCAAACCAATCTAGGATTATTTATGAATTCTGTGACCATTTTTTAACACTAAATACATAAGATTATAATTTTTTAAGCTTTCTTGGATAAATTAGCGCGGGTACATATTTTCGTTGCACAATCATACAAAAAACTGCGGTAACGGTTGTCTCACGCTTTACGGATACCATTTCGTTCACGATTTTCTTTCCTCTATGCGAATATTCCTTTGGCAGCTCTTTTCATCCATGTTAAAATGCGGCTTTCAGTGAATTTGTACTTCTGAATAGGTCCTTCAAGTTATTACAGAAAATATTAGCTTCGACACGACGAAATCCGGAAGCGACATTGAATGCCTTTTTACTGTTTAGGTAGGTAGGTAGGTTGAAGTAGCTACCAATCGACAGATGCCTGCCGATAGACAAATCTAGGCACAAGAGAAGCCCGTTGTGATGCCTCAATAATTTATTACTCTCTCCTACTCGCTGAAATCAGGAAACCATCTGCTTCTTTTGACGAACCATACTATACAGGGACAATTTGAGATAAAGTGTGCACCAAGATCCGCCATCCTTCTCCTTGCCAAAAAGTCGAGCACTGGCACATGAGATGGAGGACGGATTCCTCCTCGTCCTCAGAAACACAGCTCTGATAGAAGTCATTGAACCCTAAACCCAATCTTTGTGCATGGCAATGGCCTGTAAGAACACCAACAGTGCAATACAGAGCGCTTCGAGTTCAGCCTAGTAGCTTCCTGGTGCGATGCGCATCTATGTATATCCAGGACTGCCTTGCTATCGCACAGGATGATTCATCTGCCTGGGACTTCCTAGCGTCCTCAATATATTTTTGCCTGATGGCCAATTTGACCGATGTCATCGGTCTGCTGAACTTGGACCTGCTGTCGTCACAAAACATGCTTTCTATTTTTAATCACTCGTTGGTTTACTTTGTTGGTTTTTTTATTTTGTGAGTCGGTTCATTTTGCTAAGTTCACAATAAATGAGCAAATATCCATTTTCTAAGTTCAAAGAATAATTTCTTTAATTCCTTTACACTGTCCATAACAACTTGTTTCATTTCTGAAGTGGATACTCTCGAGAGCCTACCAAAGAAATAAAGGACTTTATTTTTAACTTTGAATCGGTTTTAAATTGTAGCTTATGTATATTTAAAGATTTTGCGATTAGCGCTTGTTTATTCTTTTTGCATTTTTGGTGTTACTGGTTGTAGAAAAAAATTGGCGTTAGAATCATTTAAGAGTGCGTCATTCAACCGTATGTAAGGAGCAGGTCCATGTTGAGTTAAAGTCAAGATATCTTTAACCCTTTGGCATTGGCGGGTAAGTTTTCAGGTACCCCCATATTTCTAAAGAAAAAAGCATTTTGAGAAAATATAAATTTTTTTCAAGTTTCAATTTAAGATAAGTCATGAAATTTTTCGATTTTGAGAAAAAATGCAAACGATTGATAAATGTTGTCTTTTGCTCTCTTCGTCAAATGAAAATTTCACGTTCGACAAGAACGTTAACCCTTCGTTAACACAATCTATTTTTCGACCACTCGTACCTGCTGGGAGCGAAAATTCATGACTGGATAATCGAATCAATTTGAAAACCAAAGGATGCATTGGCTTTTAGTATAGGCAAATTTGAAGAAAATTTGCAAATATAGACAAGCCTGCGACTGTGGCGCTGTCTTGAAACATCGTCAGTAAAAAAAAATACTTTATTCCATATTACATACGACGCGACGCAGTCATCGAATGGAAACGAAAATCACAGACTGAGTTAAAATTACTTTTTTAGTGGTTCCAGTGAACTAGAGGTTTTTCATATTTTCCTCTCCAAATACTCCTCTAGCAATTGTTTACAAACCCGTTCTGGAGCAAATACAAAGGTTTTGTTGGTTTAGAAAAGATACTACGAAATTAACTTTTCCAGCGACATACAACTTATGATGCGATTCGATCATTTCTTAATAATAACTTAATCAAAATATTTTCACACGTTTTACATAATCTGTGCAGATTGACGAACTCAATATAATAATATTGTGATTCACGCCAAAGTAAACTTCATGAAATCTTTTATGAAATGCACTAAAAATATAAAAGCTCATAATCATTTATTCAGCAGGGTCATACAGCATTGACATCTATATATGAAATTTTTTAATGTACGAGCAAATTTCTGACATGTTTCAATCCAAGATTTAAAAAGAATGAGAGAAAAAGGAAGTTAATGTGCTGTTTTCATTCATGCATAAAGTAGGGAATAAATAAAGAATAATGGGGAGCTGAAATTGAATAAGTGATGACGTAGCCTACGAGTAAATTTTTAATCAGTGCATATTGGCAATAAAATAAATGAGCAGATGTAGCTTGACTGGATAAAATTTTACAGTTTATTTAATGAAATTTCGCAAGCGCCCTCAGTGTATGAATATCTTTATATATAGATGTACTTCATTTCATTTTTGGTCCCCTTTCCTGCACAAAATTTACTTCCATTTTTTATTTTTTTTACCTTCATAATTATTAGTTTGAATGTTAAGTAGCCAATTTTTATGTAATTGAAAAAGTATTGAAAACTGACTATGATAGCGGGTTAATTACGTATGTTGTTTTTTAGCGTAGCCAATCAGTATTTTTTTTTTTTGTTAATTGGTTCACTCTAACGAGGAACCGGTTTTGGCCTTATCCAAATAGGTATTGGCCATCGGATTCCATAACACCTGTACGGTGGGTTTTACTTTAATACTTAAGTACAACAGAAATTGTGTCTCAACAACGCGGTGATAGACAGGCAGTTATGACACGATGATTCACGTATGGTCAATTTAAGAGAAAGACCGTCCTTCGGAGAAAAACAAATCACTTTGCAGTTCTCCGGCTATAACCTTCCACCACAAGAGACAATACGCGAATGAGCCAATTAGTAAACAAAATCCATCTCAAATCTGCAGCAAAAAAAAAATTCGTTAGGGTTAACATTCTTTGAAGTGTCTAGCAAAGCGTCCAAGAAATGTATCTTCTGTTATTTTCTTATGTAATTGAGCAATGCTAGCTATGCTGCACAAAAACGCCATTCAGCTGCTTATATATCATCTTAACGAAAATGTTCAACTCCTCAAAGTGCTCACCCTATTACTAAGCGCATATAATTCGAAAAAAATCATTTTTAAGAATAACGTACATTGTTTGAAATCATTTTGATCAATGAATACAACCCAGGTTCCCTCAAATAACGCTGTGAAAACAATATTATTATGCCTCCACCACACCAAAAAAAGGAGCATATTTTCATTTTAATCTAGAATATATTTTTCACAGCTAAAAAATATATATTTTCTTCCATATACACACAAAACAGCTAGTTTTTGCCATATTGTCTTCAAAACCTTCGTTGTTTTAGTTTGAAAAGCATATTTGCGAAAAGCAAATGTGTCAAGTCTTAAAAAGAGTCGTAAAAAAATCATGAAACCAGCTATGCTAGTTTTTGTAATTTTTTGGCATTTCCTTATTAAGCGATGTTATCAGTAAATTTTCAAATGGAAATGATCCTGCCATGACAATGAACAACAAATATTGAAGTTTCGAAAATTTGAAAACTTTTGAGGGTGGTAGTCCTAAAATTCTTTTCACCCCTATAGCTTACAGCGCAGTCATTCAATCGAAACAAAATTCTCAAATTCTACAGAAGGCTCCTGAAAAAAATTCCTTCAAATCATCGACCCTAATGAAAAATTTTTGATTTTGCAAAATAAATGATAAATATTGACCTTTGTTCACCACGTCAAATTAAAATTTTCAAAATTCCGCGGTGTACAAGAACGGCAACCCATGATCAAATTACCTCAATTTTCAGCACTCAAAATTTCTGTTCAGGAGAACTGACGGCCGGATAATGCGATCAAAATGAAATTTGCAGGACATGTTGGTATTAGCTAGGACCAGGTCTGATAGAAGTGATTTTGAAATACGTTGTAACACTGTGGCAGTGGTGCCATTTTGAAAAACGACCGAGAACGAGAACTGGTTTTCGGCCTATATCATCCGATTCAGCCACCAGATTTTAACAAAATTCACGTAGTAGGTGAACCTTACTTTAAGACAAACTGCGTCGAAATTTGGTTGAAGAGTTAGGATAGAGTTGCCAAGCTATGGCAATTTTTGTCTCCTAAATATTGTAAATTTGCTCAGGAAAATAAAGGGTTTTCGCTATAACTTCCGATGCAGTAACAAAATCAAAACGAAACTCATGTGATAAGTGGGTCTTGCTGTATTTCTAATTCTGTAGGAATTTCGTTGAAAAATCATGAAAAGGCTGCCAGCTATGATGAATTTCGTAATTTATTGACATTTCTTTATCGTGCGATGTTGTCATTAAATTTCCAAATGGGAATGACCCTGAAATGAAAATCAATACAAATATTTAGGTTTCGAAAATTTAAAAAGTTTTGAGTTTGGTAGCCCTAAAATTTTATTCACTCCTATAACTTCCAGCGCAGTCATTCAATCGAAACGAAATTCACAGAGTGAGTTTAACACAATAAGAAGCAGCAATGGTGCTAGCACATGATAGCCAGCACCTGACAATTTCGAAAATATTGCACCAACAGATGCTTTCATTTTGTATACATAAGCAGAGCATTTACAATAAAATAAGCAACCGATGCTTAAATTTTCCGAGTTTTGGAAATGTTTCGGATGGGAGCCCCAGACATTGTTTAATGGCTGAAACTTTCGATGATATCCTTGGATGAAAACGAAATTCAAAAGATAGGTTAATTAAGCACGAGCATGTTACGGTAGACTTATTGCTGTTGTGTTGGGCAAATGCTGCCAAAACTGAGCATTTTCATCATTTGTGTTATAGGAGATGCTGTCAAAAAATGATATTTGTTCCTTTGAGTAAGAAATGATTGATATGATACTACAAAGAAGTGTATTACGTCTTCACACCTTTTTAAGTCAATCAAAAATAATTTCTTCGAAAATCAGTTTTCTAGCGGTTCTGATGCACTAGACTTTTTTTTCCAAATAAATTGATTCTACAGAAATATAGAAGTAAATAAACGAGTAAATACAGGAGTGAATTCGCTAAAACGCTCGCTGTCGCCAAAGGGCTAAAGATATTTTTTGTAAATTTAAGAAAAACCCTAATGCTCAAAATTTTCGCTCCATTGAACCAAGTAGTCCAGAAAAGATGCGGAGAAAAAATAATAATAAATTGTCTCGAAAGAAGTGAGAAACGAATAATGACTTATTTATATACATAAAAAGTTTTGCCGGATACTTGAAATTTCAGTTAGTATCAAATAATGTTCACAAAACAATTGAAATAATAAATTATAATTTTGAAGCATATTGAAAACGATTATTTTTGCATCAACTGTAATTTATCGAAAAGAATTCAATTTCACGGCGAACAAACCCATCTACGTTGCAATAATCACATTTTGATAGCCCTCAAATCAATCTTCTGATCTTTTTCGCCACTGAATATGATCAGAATGTTCAAAATTATTGAAAATAACACCTACCAAATACGTAATGAAGGTCAAAAAGCTTAAAATATCAATAAGTACCAAATTGAAATCATAAATATATGTCGGAAGTTGAGTGCCTGTCAAGGTTACATATAATAGTCAAGGGTAACATTCGTGCACTTGTTTTGTTAATATGGTGTTTGAATATTTCAATTGTATCAGTTTAATTTTTTTTTTCAAATTGTGTTCTTTTTGAGGAATCAAATAAGTACATTGTTTTGTACGCTCAAATTTATACGGACGAAATATTTGAATGTAAGTGTGAAAGCAAATTAGCTACGTACTGAGACTAAAATAGTGAAATACATAAGCTGTGTTTAATGACTCCGAAAAAAGAACAGAGCATATCAAGGCAAGTTAAAATACAGCAACTGTCAAAAAAATCAAGCAAATTAGAGCAATTGGGAGGCAAACAAAGTCGAGCTAGTTAGAGCAGTTAGGAGGTGCTTGCTCAGCTTGTCAATTCACTAATAAAAAACACTACTTCAGTCTCAATTTTATGTAAAAATTCGGTTTCGTGACTGTTGACAAAAAGCTGGCCCGAAATTGCTCTACAAAAAAAAAAGGTAGAGCAGAAATCTTGCTCTAAAGTACTCCAGTTCAACTCAGAGCAGGCTCATGAAACACAAATCGGAGCAACTTCGGGCAAGTTAGAGGAGTCGAATTGCTCATGAAACACTTTTTGCTGAGATCTCAACTTGGCTCGACCTAAAGCAGCTCATTAAACACAGCATCCTGTTATCATTTGACAATCATTTGAAGTGTGATTTAAGGTATGAAATATTTACAGAAAAAAACAACAACCTTGTTTCGCGAAAAATCTTTAGGATTCTTCACGACGATTCTGTAACGAGTTGCCAAGCTTCAACAAAGTGTCCATATGTAGGTCCATTTCTTCCCGACCCTGTTAAGCAACAAGTTGAAATTGATGCTGATTTGGGTTTATAAGTTGTTCTGTTGAATCAATAAAGCTAAATCATTTGTCATAGATTTAGAATCCTATCGAATTCAAAAACCATGACAATATTACAATAATTTAAGGGGATAGACATCGATTCGAAAGATATCTTTGGATATAACACTATCCAGCTGAGTTTAGCCGAATTAAAAACGAAAGTTTCGGATTATTTAATATTTTATTCAAAACACTGAACAAATCATCGAATCGGTGTCATATTACAAACAGTTTTTTTTTCATGGTGATTCAGCCAGATGATTACAAAAACTTATCTCCTGCAATGTTACTGAAGGTCGGTATTCATTGATTCGCATCAATCATGCTGTTGAATCGGATGAAAACCGGTAGTAGATATTTAATTCCATTATAGACCTACTTTTCTTTTCAAATCGACTAATGTTAGAGGAAAAACTGAAAAAGACCATTATACACTTGCTATTTTCAGGTTAAGCTATATTTAATCTGTTCTGTTCTTAATTGCGTTTTATTGTTTAATTTTTTTGTTGTTGTTATTACAGCACTCTATAGCGTAATACACAAAACAAATCAACATTTCCACCTAATCTTTGTTTTGATTATTAGTAGTCATCAAAAAATTGCATATTAGCGCATCTAATCGAACGTACCGTCATTTCTGCGTGTTCCGTCTTCAAAAAAATTTGTTTTAATGCATTCACAGCTCTCATAGTCATGCTGTTACAAAATCCATCTGTTCGTTCACATCATTGCTTCGGGTTTTGTGCTCTACTTTCACCGTAATACAAAATGAAAACATTATCTATCTTCAGTAAGAGTAATTTAAGCATCATTCGTCAGATACTTAGTGGTATTATGCTTGGCACTATGGAACGTCTTAGTGGAGCTTCCAAGTCGGCCAAGTCCAAGATTATCTTTTTAACGAAGATACAGAAGGCACGAGTGTGAGTAACACAACAGAATGCTCCGAAAAGTGTTTGTGCAACTGCGTTTGAATGGCTGAATGTGTGTCGATGCAAACAGTCTTCAGATGTTCTTTTTTTTTTAGGTAAGCAGAGTAGCAGCAATAGCGGCAGTTCTATTAACAGACTCCAGAAACGCCTAACAGTAAACATGGCAAATGTTCCAGTATGTAATATCTACATAGCATGCAAAAGTTTCAATGGTCATTGGCTTAGTGAGATGCGAAGAATCAAATCATCGTTAAGCTGTAGAAATAGTAAAAGAATTTAATGTTCTATATTTTGAAGAATAAGAAAGGCATGTTAAATTTTCTGCAAAGTGTTTTTTTGCAGATTTAGTACTCAACATATTTAGTATGAAAAGAAGATTGATATTCCTGTGAATTTATTAAGTACACCTTGTTTTGATTTCACATTCTGACTGTTACTGAGAAATGTCAAAGCTTAACAAATGATGGTTAATCTCTAACTCCGATTAACAATTAAGATGGCGGACGGAACGTCAATTGATTCTTGGAAGTTTTTAGGATTCGGTTAATTTGAATATGAATTTTAAATAATGTAATATGAATATGTGTGCAACGAGTGAGTTATGCACATATGAATGATGTGTAGAGAAACTAACGAAGCTGTAAAATATCAGAACACACTGTAGAAAGGAAAGAGAAAAAGCTGGATCTTTTTATTGAAAGTTTTTCTGCTTCAAACAAAAAAAAACAACCTGGCTTTCTGACCAGCAGGCATCAGCCACCGTTTGCACGATTATCACTTTGTTTTTAAGTTTCACTTTAAATTACTTAAAGTAAAAGTTTTTCAAATGTTATGAGCATCAGCCAAAGTTTCTTAGAGACTACTCCACATTATTAATTTTTTTTTGTTTTTTTTTATTCAATTAGAAAAAGCATAGGTTAGTAGGTTTGTGGCTGCTTTCACCAGAAAGACCTCGGAGAAGACACAAGATCCATAGTGATACCACACATCATATAACGTATAACGCAAAATCCATATTAAGTTGAGAGCCGCCCCGAGCTTTTGATGAACTGAATCATCCTCCTAAGGTCCACCGACGCTATTTCGATTAAATTGCGAAGAAATATGAGCGAAGAAACTGCTTCTTTCTTCTAGCAAAGGTCGGACATTCGCACAAGAGGTGAAGAACATAGTCCTTCTCCTTCTTACATTAACAGCTCCGGCAACATTCGTTATAAGGAGCACCTAGGAGCAAACAAGCGGTTTCCAGTGAAAAAAGCCACCGCCGAGACCTTCCTACCCGATCCAAATAGTTATCTAATGCGACCAAAGTCAAAAGTTCTCTACAATTGCGTTGCGGTCGCACAGGAAAGTTCTTCCATCCTGGTCTTGGCTGCGCCTTTTAGGTTTTTTTATTTGATGATGAGTTTAACTGAAGCCATCGGATTGCTAGTCAGGAAACTGAAGGACATCTCCAGCAAAAGCCAACCAGCCCTTGCAAGTTCATCCACTTGACAGTTCCCCTTAATGTCCCTATTTGCTGCTTACCAAAGCAGCTGCATCGTCGAGTGTCTAGATCTCTCGAGAAGAGACTTACGGTATTCGAGCACCAGCAAAGAGGAGGAGTGCGATCTGAGCTGTTTGAGTTAAAGTTTAGTCGATGTTCACTAAAGCAAGCATTCGCTGCACCAAGATTTTACCATGGCATAGGACTGTTCTTATAGATAGGTCACTCCAATGTAGCACCTCGCATGTTTCGAGACAAGCGGGTCTGTAGGAAACCAATGAATCGGTACCAGGAGTGCTTTCCATTGGTGCTACCTCATTAAAAAGGCTGTTTCCCTATACACCTTCTTTAACAATTTCTCCTTAACATCCTTAACGATGGCTGACAACAAAACTACTGCTCCATACAACAGGTTTGGTTCCATCACACTAGCGTGAATCCAGGTGACGATATGAAACTGTAGTCCCAAGTTGCTCCATTAGCTTAAGTTTTTATTGTTATGTTTTTTCATCAATTCATTGTTAGCTTTCAAAAATTTGAAATTGTGTCTTTTCTTTGCGTGTTTTGAGAACCAAAGATGTTCCCATAATTCTTGCAATTTCTGCTTTAGCTTAACTTCATTCTAAATCTTTTTTATTATTAAAAACATTATTAACCAAATGTCTATTCATAATCTGGGTTGTTCTGTTATTTAACTTTAACCCCTTAAACTACAACTTATTTTTTATCATTGGGACAGTTTTTCTAATATTTTTATTTATTATCTTTCCCATGTGTCTCAGATATTTTTCTTTAATACCCCGAAAGCCTCATCTGTCCCAAACTCATAAATCAAATGGAATTGTTTTTTTGGGATGATAAAAATTGTAATTTTTTTAAGTAAGTGGTTTCGATATCAATTTCGTACACTCTAAAGTTGTATATTCTGAAGTTGTTTCCTCAAATCAGAGATCTATTATCTAATGTTCAGCTTAAAGAAACGTGAATTTCATCCCCCCAAGCCTATCTGAAGTCTGCTACAGACCATCGTATTTGCTCACAAAGTACGATGTACGATGTAGCACGTACTAGAGATGAAACGTATATACTGGAACAGGATTTTTTTCGGAACAGCCAGTACCTAGTACGAAATTCAAAAATATTAGGTACGAGTATTTTTGTGAAGAATTTACCCAATAAATTTCGTCCATTTGATTCATTTCAATCAAACAGTGACGTAAAGTATCCTAATATTAATATGCACTCGTATTTCATACTTGCAAGTACTTTTCATACTCACGAGTATTTCGTACGCGATACGAAAATACTTGCAAGTACGAAAATACTCGATACGAAAATATGCGATACGAAAATACTTGCAAATATTTTCGTATCCAGTATTTTCATACTTGCGAGTATTTTCGGACTTGTAAGTATTTTATTCAATTGTTCAAAAAGTTATTAGGGCAAAAGTAGCTGAATTCGGACAAAATAGGCCAATTTTGGGGTAGAGTGGTTTGGGACCTAGTTTTAGTGATTGAGACTAGTGATGGGCGATTGCGAGATATTTTAACAATCGAGATAATCGCAATCGAGAGAATCGCAATCGATGCGCCAAAACAATCGAGAGAATAATCGAGACAATCGAGATAATCGAGACAATCGGGATGATCGAGACAATCGAGCGATTCGAGATAATCGGCCGATTCGAGATAATCGAGACAATCGAGCGATTCGAGATAATCGGCCGATTCGAGATAATCGAGCGATTCGAGACAATCGAGGCAATCGAGACAATCGAGACAATCGAACATCTCGCAATCGATCATTCGGTCGGTCAAGTCATCGACAATCAGTTGACGGCAATTGAGTGGGCCATAAAGCACGTTTCGTTGGCGCAGCCAATAAAAAAATGTTCAAATATTTCAGCAAAAATATTAAGTGTTATTATTTGATCAAACTGCAATTTTTTGGGAAATATTGATGTATAAAAGGATATGTTTATCTTAAGTTAAAATTAAGATATCTTTAACTCTTTGGTGGCGGTGAGCATGTTAGAGTTTAAGCACACCAGTATACACAGTACGCTTGTAGAACCGATTGTGAAGAATAGATTTGAATGGATTGGATATACTATTTAGTAGATTTTTTTACGTGTGCATACATATGGAATGTAATGATCAGATATGCATGGAAATTTGTATGGCTAGCTACGCAAAAAAAAATTTGGAAAAATTCGACGTTTTTGCCCAATTTTCCCCATAAAATTTTTTTTCATCCTTAAAATGTCAATATTGTACTCCCCGACCACTTTCAATCATTGAAAGCGCGGTAAAGGCAGTTTTTGCCAAACTATGGCCAAAAAACCCCTTACTCCCCTACAAAACCGAAATCTTTGTATCACAGCAATAGGTCTTGGCCCGTTATGTCCGAAACCACTCTAACCCAAAATTGGCCGATTTCAGGTACTTTTGCCCTAAAAACTTTTTGAATATTTGAATAAAATACTCGCAATTACGAAAATACTGGATAAATGATATGCTTTCAAACTGCACTATCAAAAAGCAGATTTTATTTTAACACACTTAAAAGCATGACAAAACTCAACTTCATATAATATTTGATCATACACTTTGATCAGACTTAATAGTTTTAGCAAAACTACCAGCCATTTATACATGATAAATGCTAGCCATACAAATTTCCATGCATATCTGATCATTACATTCCATATGTATGCACACGTAAAAAAATCTACTTAATAGTATATCCAATCCATTCAAATCTAATCTTCACAAGCGGTTCTACAAGCGTACTGTGTATACTGGTGTGCTTAAACTCTAACATGCCCACCGCCACCAAAGAGTTAAAGATATTTTAATTTTAACTTAAGGTAAACATATCCTTTTATGCATCAATATTTCCCAAAAAATTGCAGTTTGATCAAATAATAACACTTAATATTTTTGCTGAAATATTTGAACATTTTTTTATTGGCTGCGCCAACGAAACGTGCTTTATGGCCCACTCAATTGCCGTCAACTGATTGTCGATGACTTGACCGACCGAATGATCGATTGCGAGATGTTCGATTGTCTCGATTGCCTCGATTGTCTCGAATCGCTCGATTATCTCGAATCGGCCGATTATCTCGAATCGCTCGATTGTCTCGATTATCTCGAATCGGCCGATTATCTCGATTATCTCGAATCGTCTCGATTATCTCGAATCGCTCGATTGTCTCGATTATCTCGAATCGCGCGATTGTCTCGATTATCTCGATTGCAACAATCGAGTCCAACTTAAATAATCGAGATGTTTCGAGATATTTGAACAATCGAAACAATCGATTTTAATATCTCGTAATCGCGCATCACTAATTGAGACTGAAAGAGTGGAAAGAAAACGAGTTGTTTAAAGGTTGCGATTCGACTGTTTTAATCTCAAATCGCTTTGATTCCACTTTCAAATCACATTGTATACTTAGCTACTGAATACAATCTTATTTATTACGTACCTTAATCCATCTTTGCTATTCACACAACTGCCCACTTCGGCCAACACGGCTGAATTTAATGTCGGATTCACATTTTTCTTTTTGAATTCACAAAAAATATACTTTTAGAGCTGGAAATTTGCAACGCATCGAAACATTCCACGTAAAAAATAAAACACAACAAAGGGAAACTCATTTTTCTGCCAAACACAATTTTCACCCGGTCTCGATCGCGGATCACACACAAACTGTCAAACTATCGAGGATACGCACCAAATCCGCTCAACCAATCGAATTGAATTCAGCTTTCTTTCAATGGGGCCTTGTTTCAATCGAAGTCCCTTGTGGATCTCGGAAACTCATGATTTTATGTCTCTGATGAACTTTTCTGGCTATTTCCATGTGAATTATTGCTATCATGAAACTATTCTACGCTTTTCAATAAAATTGTTTGTTTGGAAAGCGATAGATTAGATGGATTATTGATTAATGTCTATATGATGAGATCGGCGGTTGAGTCCCACCTAAAAACACTTTTGTGGTGTGGATTTAATTTAGATCTTTTGCTTCCCGAAATTAGCACCGTTGGAGCGTTGAACTTCTAAAATCGGTTGGATGCTTGCGTCATGTCCTCCAGTGGCAGTTGTTAGGTAGTGGGCAAACTTTACTGCGATGCATTGACTGCATCATCCACTAACCCATCCAACTCCATCGTTACTTCTTCAGGCTGTCATATAAATGAAATTCTCCAAAAAAAATCTTTCACCAATAAAACAACATTTTTCACGGCAACCAGGTTTTCTATTTTTCACCTGCTTACTTTTATTTAATGCTTGCTTATAAGTACTTATACGACTTATGAAATTATAGGCATTCGAATGTATGTATATAAAAAATCAAGTGATACAATATGCTGCCATCTTACATACGTGACAAAAGTCTTGTAAAAAATGAATTTAAAAAAAATCACTTCCTTCATAAATAAAATGAAAATCAATCAGCACAATCGATGATAGCTCAATTTCGGCACAAATTCGCTGATACGTAGACATTTCCAGTCCTCGACACACGAAGATTAAACAGCGACGACCTCTTAATCACAGACATCCAATTTGGCGGCAAACATTCTCCGTATGCAGCCTCAAACATCGCCGGAATCAGTTTAGTTGAAACACCGTCATGATAACGGCCCAGCTCGCGGTAAATTTTCCGTGCCAGGACTCTTGGATTCTTCCCATATGAAGAACGTTTTTGGGCAATGGCACGATTGTGTAGCGATCGGAGGGCAATAAAAGCACAGTGCAGTTTAGCTTCCAGATGCGTTCGAAAACTTTGCGGTTCAGTATTGAAATAGTCGTTGCCGACAAGGACCTCACAGAGAAAGCCGCGATAGTGCGGATGCACGTACACATGATAAAACGGCGGGTCGATCCATTCGAAAGCGCAGAATACTTCGAGCGCCACAGCGACTTCTATGGCGTTGTAGTTGTTGATGATTTCGGGGAAACTCTCATGGAAACTGTTGAAAGTGCTGTTCGGTAATGAGTCCGAACCGGAGTCATCAAAATGTACCGGGCTCGGCCTCTGATAGTTCTTGCGTGAGCTAATTTCGGGTGCCGGCGGACAAACTATCGTCGAAGAGGACACAAGCCCAAAGTCGGGCGAGCTACTTCTGCGGCGCTTTGGGGACTCGGACTCCTCACGCTCTGCCTGGCGTTTCTTGTTGCGCGACGACAAACCATCCGAATGAATGTGGAAGTTATGGGCGTATATCTTGCAGGATTTTCGCTTCCTTTTCGACTTTTTCTGCTTCTTTACCATGTTGGTGATGTGTTCGGTGTCCTTGTGTGGTCGTGCCGCTACATAGGTCTGTCCGTGTTTGAATGAAAGGATGAATTCGCCAGAACGGACCAAAAACTCTTGAATAGTACTGAAACCGTATTTTTTTACTTCGATCGGCCGGCCTTCGAACTCCTCGTAGTCTTCGATTATGTCGGCCAATGTTGGAGGACTTCCACGGGATATTGTGAGCGCCCGGAGAGACGAAACTAATTGATCCATGGCTAACGACGGTAACTGAGACAACTGCAGTAAATAAACTCGATTTAATTTAATGAATTTTCCCGAAAATTCGACTTGCAAATCGACACAGATGAACCGCACAGCGAGTTAACTGCAAGTTTGACAGATCGCGCTAGACAATGTTGCTAGGTGGGTGGATGGTTTGCGCCAAATCAGATGTTGCAAACGTTCGAATGCAGTGGCGGCGATTGTGGATGTTGGGGTCTGTGACGTAGTTCAATTTTTAAAATTGGAAAATATTGAAGTTATTTTTGACCGTTGCAATTTTTTTCGACTTTGCTTTGCAATTATTTGCGAGATTGCTGTAATATAGTGTTTTTTGCTGATAAATTATTCAAATGAATGTCTTTCGCAAAGATCTCTGAAAATGATTTGAATGAAACTACATTTCGATTTTATCTTGTGAGCTTTAAAGATTTAGCACTTATTTCGGTTATGACACGGTTACAGTTAATACAGTAAAAACTCAATGAATCTTTAAATAAATACAATTCATACCTCTAAAACTCTGATCCCTTTCTACACTGCCATCAAAATACTGAGTTATCGGTGATTAATTTGTAATTTAGATTAAGTTCTGGAAACTGGTTAATTGCAAGTAGTTACAGGTAATGATGCGGTAAAAAGATAGATTGAAAATAGAAGGTTTGGAGTATAATTTATTCATGGTTAGGTAAGCTCAGTTATCTGTAGGAATTTCCATAAATCTGGGAATCGCGAGGCGTTTTTGAATGTTAAATCATTTTGATGTAAATTTGAATTTTGCTAGTAATTATCCCAAGACATTTTAAAGATTATGCTCTGAGAGGGAGGAAAATCCGTATTCTTGTGTATCTTCAAAGTATTGTGAAATGTTCAGATGGTATACTTCTTTGATTGTAGCTGTGCATAGTATACTGTATATAGTCAATTAAATGACGAATGCATCAACGACTTCTCTTTAAATTTTATTGGTAGAGATATTAATGATTTTTCTTAAATTACTATTGACTGCAGCCAGAGAAAAAAGTATTTTAACAAATCTAAAATGAGGAATGGCATTTTTATACACAGGCCACTATTTTTTCTTGAATTATTTTTGCATAGTTGGGTGTCGGAATGTAAAACTTATGACAGATATCAGCAGTCATTTTTTGTACGGTTTAACGTTTGATGAAACTTATGAAAATCTATTGTTAATAATTTACTAAACCGAATAATCACAATAAATCTTCAATTCCTATTTTTCTATGAGAACAACCACATTGATACAAACATTAACAAACACTAAACCTCTGATGCAAACATAACCACAAAACTGAATTCAACTAAAACTGCATAATTGTGTGAAAATAATTTCACTGAGGGAGAGTCAGTGAAAAGAGATAGAAGCAAGTGTTAATTAAATGAATTTTTACTATTCTCATTGTGCCTAGTCGTTGACTTTGAAGCTTGTGAAAAATGCATTTACATCACGTGAGACCATGGCGCTGTCGTACCGTAAGTTATCAATGAAAATAAGAAAGGTATACAATTGCTGGGAATATTCATCTAATATTTATTTAATGAAATGGTTTCATTGTCTCAGCGTTACGAAGCCTTTACAGTATTTTTGGTGGTGTTTTGTAAGGTCGGAATGCCTTTTTTTACGTAAGCAGGTCGCTGTTTAGTAACAGAAAACTAAGATTTATGTTATTGAGTTATTTATTAATTCCAATAATTCTGCATAACGCTGAGACGTGTAGCAGCCATCTTTTTTAGATAACCTAGAACAATAGTAAATAATAAAATTTTTAATCAATGAAATTAAACAAAATAAAAAACTTAAACAAAATTTCGTGAAATTTATTGAAACTTCAGGTTAAAGTGACCTGTAGATTCTTTTTAATAATAATCAGCGTCAATAGCTTTGTGATATAAATATATCTTGTTCTAAACTCAGAAAATTCAAAGTTTTTATTAATATCAATGGTATTATATACTACTGAAAGTCAATCTGGCGAAAACGGAAATCATAGCGCACGCAAAATGAGAACCTCTTAACAGCTAAAATAAAGCTCTTGAGCAATGTAATTTAGAAAATCTGGACTTAGGTGCGAAACTGATGGCAAAATGCAGTAAATCTGACGAAAAATACAGCTCACTAGTAAAACTTTCTACTCCGTATTGGCTATACTGAAGAAAAGACTCGTGATAGCCAAACTCTAAGTCTATAATTCAATAATAAGACCTGTGTTTTGCTTAGGATGTGAAATGCTGCAAATATGATGAACGCCATCGAAAGATGGGTACATAGGCGAATAATTGGAGAGTAAACGAGGAGAGTGGCCAATGGTGAATAAGGTCCAATCACGAGATGTACAAAATATTTTGTTGCCGCAGTCATCAACCAGCGGAAGTTGCAATGGGTTGGTTACGTTGAGCGAATCGACAAGCATCGAATACCTAAAAAGTTATTCGAAGGAAAAGGTCGAAGGCCAGTGGCCAAACTCAGGAAACTCTGTCGACGAAGACTACGCGTTGCTTCTTGGAATTGGACGACGCGGTTGTTGGACCAAGACAATCGCAAGACACCAAGGTTCAAGCGGGCAGCAGGCGTCTGATGACTACAAATTTTGTTTATAAACTCTAGCAAAGTATCTCACCTTCCTATCAAGTAAATTTTACTTGCATTTCCCACACAATCACAACTTTCATATAGCACACCATTCGTCATTTTTTCTATATCCGAAGAACCGTATCTAACCTTATAAATCTACCAGCTAATTCGAGAGCTTCTATACAAACCCGTTAAAAGAACATTCATATTCATCACAATATTAGGGAATAAATTACAAAAAAAAACTTGAATAAATCTTTCTTATCGAGCTAAAATATTCAATTAACAGAAAAAAATCAAGTATCATAATATGAAAACTAGGTTAGCTATTTGCATTAATTCACACAGGTGCTTTGAGATTCGAATACGAACTTAGCGAATAAAATATAGAACAAAGCAGAATTGAAAATTTACCGGAATTCTTTCTTATATGTGTTCTGAATATTTAATAGCAAGGTATGTATCATTCATTGTATGCGAAATGCCCTAGGATCTAGAAAATCGAAGAAGTTTTATCTGAGGTCTTACATGCAGGTACGAATTTTGAGGTTGCAGGTCAAAGAAAACAGAAAATAAATGAAAACTGTAGTACGAGTATTTTTGTTTTTTTCATAGTGTATTTTCGTGACTATTTCGCATAGTTCTTTGATGTCATTAGTGTTGCTTGTTTCAGCCTTTTTGACATTTCTTAACTCATTTATAAATATGTAGGAAATCCCAAAGGAACAAATTCAGCCAGATTAAATTGCATAACCTTGCTTTATTGATGAAATTACTACAATAAAGAGTGAAGGTACGTAACTGTATCGTACCAGAAAAATGCGATGTCGATGAACAGGTGCGTGAATTGTTTTATCACTCTCAGTGTGAATTTATTTGATAGTTTACTATTGGGTATTTGTATATGAATTCGCCATTTTTATTTTTGTACTATACAATGGTAATACTTACATTCAATGGCACTTGATGCCAGCTGCCAAATTACACTTTGAGAATACCAAAATTTATTACAAATAAACATCATTTTCGAGAAATTCCATTGCATTATTTTGTATATTTATGCATAGAATGGTTTCGATTATCTAAATATGATGATTCAGATAAGATCATGATGCCCGCAGCTGTTCAGAAAATACTCATGCTCAGGTGTTTTACTATAGAGTGGGTCCTAATTGGCGATTGGTGAGTTATCCGAAGATGCTCAAGAGTCGAGATACAAAGACATCAAAGCATTTCGCAAACGGTTTGCTTGGACATTTTTCCGGCGAGCAGATTTAGCAAGATGTGTTTCAACAGCTCCTTGTTTCTTCAGATCCACCTAACTCAAGTGTTGGTAATATTCAGCCGAAAAAGATTAATAGCTTTCCAACAGAAGCTATTCAATTTTTACTGCCTCCCACAGTTTCTGAAAACATCGATTGAATCAAAAATCGTGACGAATCTTGGGAATCGAAGACCAACACGGATTCCGATTGGTTTTTAGTTCCTACCTTATATTTACTTGTATTGATACATTAAAATATCAGTTGTTTCCATTTCTAAGGCACTATGTCCAAGTTTTAAAACAAGAAGCTGCAACAAATTAGCTCATAAGCAATGCCTTTTGGCAAAAATACACGGCTTGTGTACTTTTGCTCTTCCTTGCCCTTGCTTTTGTGCGTTTTTGCTAGCTAGTGATCTTAGTTTCGTTCAATGGTTAATACTATTTCATACAGTGTATCGAAAATGTATTTAGCAAAGTTTTGAAATGTAAATAATTTGTATTCGCTACATATTAATTTATGGGACCACCCGACAGTTTATTTCCATTCTTCGCATACAGTTACTAATAATCAAATTTGTCAACGAATTCTGAATTAAAATTTTGGTATGGCAATGATCTGACAATGATTGTTTGCAACTGTCACTCGTTGAAATTGAAAGTTTTTTTTTCTCCATACATTGGGTGTGTGAATATTACTTTGTTCTTTTTGCTGAAATAAAATGTACTTACTGGTTTAGAAAAAGGAAGAATTATTGCTTGAACATATGCATATGCGTATCTGTAAGAAAATTAATGGTTTATATTTCTGAAAAATTTCTAGTCCTAATAATATTAATCATTAATCATTAGGTTTAGGTATTAATTAGGTATTAATCATTAGGCCTAGTTTCCAATCATTAAGCCAATTTTCGACTTTTGCCCGAGAACTGAATCAGAAAATGATGCCCTACCCTAGCCCAAAAAACTGATCAAAACTTGAAAAACGTTCGAGCTTGAGCCAAAACTAGAACACTAGTTTTTACAATCGCTCATTTCAAATAAAAGGTTTGAATTTTGATTTCCAAAATGGCGGTTTCAAAAATAACCGAACCCAAAATTCGTTTGAAACTAATCCCAAGTTGATTATCTTCACTGAATATGATGGGTCTGAAATAGTTGATTCCAAAAAAACTGTAGATTTTAAGAAAAGACCAGTAGAAAATGTTAGAAGATCCGATAATAAACCAAAATATAGCATGTATCTTATGTTTTTCATATCACAACCCTATGAACATAATACTGTGATGAAAATTTAAGGTGATTTTTCTTATAAAATGGATAATCTTTGTTTTCTTTCTTCTAAATTTACAATACACTGATACCGACTTTTTATTCCCACCGTCGAAACAGTTTTTCAAGTTGATTTCCGGAATGGCCTTGAAAGTTCGCAGCGATTTGGTTTTAAATCCTCAATGAAATTAAAATGGTTTTTCCAGAGGGGCTTTTTCAATTTTGTTTGAGGAACGATATAAGCTGAATTTTAGACAAAATGGCTTCGAAAACCAAAAATGGTCTCTTCATAGTTCTGGTCTCTTTTTGCAAATAGCTACTTGCAAATGACGCATAACACTTAAACAATATTCCCTGGTAATATTTTAGATGCAATTCATTGTACACAAAACCAGGCTAATCGAAGAAAACGGTTAGAAGAATGTTTTTTTGTGAGAAATTGGTTAGGTGTTATTAGGTCTTTTTGGTTAGGTCACTTGGTTGGTTGTTTCATTTTTTTTTCATTTTCTACTGTTTATTTAATTAACATGTTCTTTACAATAAACATAGTTTTACGATGCAACGAATCATAATTTATGTTCAAGTTAATTTTGAAAACAAAAGAAAACGTCAATAAGCAAATAAAGAAGAGATTTAAAAAGATTAAAAATTCAAATTAATTGTTACCCACAAATAACTTGAATGCAATCAACTAGATAGAAGAAAAGAAAAATAGTATGAACCGAAGCTCTTTTCAAAAGAAAATTCATATTTTCGGAGCTAAATTAAGTTTGGCTCTTTTATTGCACAAAATATCTGTTAAAATACTTTCTGCACAAAACACCTTTTGAAACTGATCCATATAAAATGTTTACAGTGTCAGCAAAGTCTTTCATTGTCAATTGGCGATTTTGGAGCTCCAAATTATTGATTTCTATGACGTGTTTTTCATCCGTTGATGTTTGTGGTCTTTTTTTAACACATTCTCTGTCTTCCTGGAACTATTTGTACCCCTCGTAAACATTTTTTTTTCGGCATAAACTAGTCACCGAAGGCCTCCTGCAACATCTTTAACGTTTCTGCAACAGAAAACATCTCGCAAACAAAATTTAATTTCACTTCCTTACGCAATCAAATTAGATATTATTAAAATTGCAAACTAAAAAAAAAACAGAAATGAAATTATTTCACGAAGAAAGATAGTGGCATAAAATTTGATACAGACGTCAATGACAGCACTACCAGCTTAAAGTGAAAATGGTTTATCACGTAGTTTAAATCAACAAATATTTTTCAATTTCAATGACATTGGTAACATCAACTGAAATTAATGACATTAATCAGTGACAAAAGATTTTTATTATGAATTAACACTTTTAGGTTTCTGTACATAATTTATTTCAAAATGAAAATAACTTTTCCAAACCGCACTGGTTTTGCCCTGACAATGATTGCCCTATTCAAATGCATAAAAAATAGCAAACGTTTCGCGTGCAATACACGAACAATAATTTCATTTTTTAATTGCCTGCGTGATTAAATTGCTGAGAAAAAATACTAGTTTCTGCAGTGATTATGGCTGTCAAAAAAACTCATAAAACTCGTCTTTTCATTTGAACTTTCGTTTAGAACAGGTATTTCGGATATGATGCAGAATGAAATTCGATTATAATTCAACCTTTAAACTTTGCAAACCGTCACATTTCTGAAGGTCATTCGTTTTGTGAAGTTGCTAAAATGTCAAAATCACATCAAGATTAGTGTCGAACGAAATTGTTTTGTTAATAAAAGAGAAATATTTATAAAAATATTTATAAGAAATATTTATAGTTCAAAGATAAGCATAGCTTTACTCATTTGAGATTATCGGATTATAAATTATTAAACGCAACGAGAAACGAATGAAATGGTGGCATCATAAAAACGACTTTCACTGGACAACGTTGTCCAAGTGTCCATACGTGAATTACAAGCAATTTTGCAATCGCACCGTAAGCTTACGTGGTCACCGAACTGACCATAGTCAGAACTTACAAGTAGACTCCCCTCCACCTCATCACATCGGTCATGTACGTTCGTCTATTTTGTCAGTGACAAGCCAAAACATAAAAAGTTTTGCTTTTATTATGATTACCAGGTAAAAGATGTATGTGTTTTTCTCAGGTGGTCATAAACATGATCAATTTGAAGTACCTTAACAGTGCTATGATAAATTAAATTCGCTTGTGGTTGAGTTGTGTGTTTGGTGAATTTTCATCAGCGTTAGATATTTTATTCCAATACGTTTGGACATATCGTTGCGAATTGAATGCGTCAGTTTTATTTTACTTAGTATTATTATGCAATATTATGCTAATTTTTATGACCGCCAGTAACGAATGAATCACTTCGTGTGTTTGAATTCGAGGCAGGTTCAATCGGTGGCAGAGGTTTTTAAATATTTTCAATTGGGTTGTGACGAATTTACTCGCTAAATGGTAGTGTGAATTTATTATGTGATTGATTTTAGTCCCTGCGTAATTTTTAAAAGCCAAAGTCTTCAAAATACCAACATTTTTGACTGACTTTACGTCAGTCATACATCTGTCAAAATATCTGAAATATATGGGTCGCAAGAAATACACGCAATCAAAATATAACCGCTATTTATAATCTTTTTAGTATATTGAAGTGGGTGAAACATTTTCAAACACCGTATGAGACAAAAAAAAATATATTAAAGAAACAATTCGCTGGCATAAGAATCACAGAGATCTTCATAAAAATTAGGAATAAGAAGTACTTTTGGAACCTTCAATGTCTATTCTTTTCGTGATTGGTTTCTTGCGATGGAAGGTTGCGGTCTGTAGAATTCCGAAACTAGTCATAACCTCAATGTATTTTCGGTAGTAGTTTCCTGCATATGGTTTCTTAGAAATGCAGCTTTAAAGCACTAAAGGTTGCCGTGTTAAATTATAGTTTGTCTAGTGTGGTGGCGGCAAATCAGTTGGAATTTACGTAAATTAATTTTAGTCTGGACAATTGGGCTGGATTGTGCAAATATTAAGGAGAATTCGATTTTATTTTAATATTGTTTATTGGCTGTCAGTCTTTCATCTCAGCACAAAATATCAAAAAAAGTTAAACCTTCATTTTATGTTCTTTCTCGCAGATATTATTATAGTTGAAATAACGAGTCAAAATTTCAAGGGAGGATATTTTTTGTTGCATCTAGAAGTCGATACTAACTTGAACCTTCTTCTCTCCTTTACATTCCATTGTCTACATCCCACTTCATTCTCATCATCAAATAGACCGATCACAAAAACACAAGAATTCTATTTATGTTACGAACAGCAACGATGACTGCGAAGCATCGATTCGTTTTGCTATAATTAACAATAATTGCAATATAATTACGGCGATTGGATGATTGTCGTCATCGTTTTTTGTCGTTCAGGTAAATATAGCACTGGCTTTAATGACCGCTACGAAATAGATGCGATCAGGCAGGTCACTTGACTATACTATTGCATTGCCGCGAACATGATGTAATGCAAAAATGCATCATCGTTCATCAAAGTCCGATCATCATGCTGCTTGCGTTCGGCATATTATGCGTTTGCCTTTGTATTGTTTTGTTAGTGGATAACGTTTAATTCCAAGGGCAAGTTTTTGTTTGAGAATATTTCTAGTGGTGCAGAGATGCTGAATGGAATTTTTGACTTGAAGGCAATCTGATGATAGCTATAACTTTTATTTTTATATTTTGACATCTCGAAGGGAATGCAACACAATTTTTCATTGGCTTTTAGTTTTATTTGTGTAATTTACGATACGAAAAGCAGCAGATCTTATACACATCAAGGATACTATAGTCTAAAATACTATACTACAGTCTTAAATCATTATTTCCACAGAAAACCAAGCAGTAGTTGAATAAAAAATGTATCCCATATATAAATCGAAGGGCGAACTCGACTGCACTCAAGACTTGAACACGCTAGGCAACAACAGAAGAGTCAAAATCTACTGGATTCTTGGTCATAAGGGTAATGATAGGAATGATGCACCAGATGTGTTAGAGAGTTGGGAAGTTAGATGCATGGGGTCAAGGAGGGGTCAATAAATTGATGGTATCAGCGCGATAAAAACTTGTCCGACTGACGCCCATCCAGACAGTGCGTCCACGTAACATCCGCTCTGATTGCAAGACATGGTAAGGAAGCTCCTCGAGTGGTTGCTGAGGCCACACTTTAGGCAAGAACAAGAGCGGAGGTGGCATGCCACAGTGCCAGATCAGTTGTTTTTCTGGTGACGCTTGATGCTCAAAATTCCTTCAATTTTGGAGAGACGCACAGACGTGCTTTGGGCCGTCAAATGTCGATTTTGCATTCCGATAGCTAATTTTCGACTTCAACGAAGAAGCTTAGAGGAGGCTTATCTTTAAGAGGCAGCACCGACCAATCCTGAACTCTGGAACATCGTCGACAATAGACTGCTGCGCTTGGGAGCGCCAATATGTGTGTAGCAGATGACACCAGTGGCTGAGCAAGCACACCCTAGTTGAAGTAATGCGAAAGTGGATTCCGACTCGAATTTTTGTGGGCTGCAGGTAAATTCGGTGCGGCTTTATAGTACGACAAAAAGTCAGGTATAACTTCAAAATTTGTATTTCGATGATTATTTTGACATTTGAGATATGTCTCGTATAGATACTAGCGGAAAGAGTGCCCAAGATTGTATACCCAACATACTTTGCAGACTTTCTAACATAATCCTTTCCCTCAGTGTTTTCCCTTTTCTAAGTTTTCCCGATACTATACACACAGGACATTGGAAACGTTTCAAACATTCATCTCATGTCACTCCTCTCATGTTCTCGTAAACTGCTGCAAAAATTTGTATACAATCACGTCTGCCGAACTTTGTATAGTAGAAGATCAAATATACAGGATGGTTTTTATCAAAGGTCGCTCCACTTTTACTAATTAAGTAGAATTTGTTGATTTTATGTCCTCTGTTCTTGACAAAAGGCATCAAGTATGTGTTATATATACCGATTTTTTGAAAGCTTTCGACAAGGTTGACGATTACGTTTCCCTGGTTTTCATCCTACATTTTCAATTGTAACCGCAAAGTTATGCCAACTGGCTGCTCTTCTCCTTTTTATTCCTCTTCTGGTGTCTCATAAGGCTTCATTTTTGGAGCTCTATTGTTTGTTCTTTTGATAAATGATCTTCATTCTGTGATTACATCTAAATGCCTCCTTGATGTTGTACCAGGAACTTTCCCCCTGTTAGTGTATCCAAATCTCGAGTATTGTTCTTTTTTTTTTAAATCATACTATCTAACCACTTAGTATTCCTTGTTAAGTAATATTATGCTTCATGAGGATCAGCATGCAGATTTTGGTAGTGTGCTCGACGCCAAGTTGAATTTGATCTACATGTAGTTTATATTACCTCTGGGGTATAAAAAGGTGCTGGTTTCGCCCTTCGCTGTTCACGTTTCGTCTTGATTATCTATACGTGTGTTAGTTTGGCTACTACCTTAGTTAGTTGCATCGTTGAGTACTACTCTCAAGTGTGGCTGCCTCGTTTCGTGTACTTGTCGGATGCCACTGAATTTGTCCAATGCAAGTTTACTCGTTTTATGAATAAACTCATTGTTCCTTATTGTCCTTATGAAGAGCGTCGTACCTTTCTGAATCTCTCCTCTCTAAGTATCCGTAGATTATACCATACATTGACCAATGTTTTTTGTACAAATTGTTTAATAGCTTAATTTTCCTCCAGTATATATTTATCTCCGTTTTTGCGTAATGAAGAACGGCCCTCTAAACATCAAAATGTCTTCAGTGACCCTTTTACTCGTACAAAGTTATATTTTCACTCCCTTCTTTTACGTATGCTTCGTAGGCATGATGAACTCCAATTGGGGTCTTTGTTTCTATTTTTTTCTCTTTGAATGAACAGATCTCGGATACATTACATTTAAGTCTGATTCATGTTCAATCAGCCACTAATTGTCTTAATTTAACTTTTTCAATTTTGTAAGTGGATTTATTATTTTTCAAATTGGTCCAATTTAAATAAATAGATAAATAAATAAATAGTACCGATAGTAATAAAATTGTGTGTGTTTTTGCTGTCTACTATTGCCATTAAGCACTTAATCAAGTGTTTTTTTTTTACCTTTGTTACGATTAAGCAGTACTTGGCATACCACAGCAAACCACATGTATTCTCTCAATTACAACAACATCATCAGTATAATCAAGCATCAACCAAAGTCACCTTTAGTAACCACAAAACAAAATGCAATCGGTCAGATACCATGAGAATCCCCAGCCAGTGGTCAAATTCAAATTCAACTGGATCAAATGAGAAAAATGTTGCATTTCAGATGCGTACAGCTTCAACTGAGATGCGCCAAATAGATGTTTCTGTGCAGTCCGCTTCAATTATTCCGAATGGAATTCGTCAATTTAATCGAATGATCAAGGCAGAAAATCAAATCGCACGTCACTTTGACATACATACATACATATTTTGCTGAAGGGAATGAAAAACGGCAAACCATCAAAGATCCAGAAGAATTGTAATCAGAGTTAATAGCGCTAGCGCATCGGTATGAGACTCAATCAATCGGAAAACTTCAACTACATGGCAGATACAGATACGCACTAGCTGCATTCCTTTCAATGGTTTGAAATGAGTTTTAACAAAAAAAAAAAATTGAAGCCGATCAATAGTTGTAGCGTAATTGTGGTCAGGTATCGTGATGTTGGTATAAAAGTTTAATAATTTGTACATACACAAGTAATTACGTTGATTTGGTATGATTAGACATCAGATAGGATGAGGTGTGGTTGCTCAAGTTGCGTTTGCACTTTGTACACTTGTGCACAATGAAAATTGATGCGTCTTGCGATTACGTAATTACGCATTCAAATGCGTCATTAGCTGGGATCCGATTAGCTCTTCTGACGAGGGTTGAAAGTGATTGTGGATGTGATTTTGACAGTTTCGAATTTTGATGCGATTAATACTTGAAATTCGTTAGATATTTGACCTTCGGTACAGGACTAATTTAAGATGGCATTTGATTGTTCTATTTTTATCTCAACAAAAATATTTGATACATCTAACATGTGTTTTTTTAGCGCATGTTCCTACTTTCCTAGCAAAATAATTTGACATTTTTTGACGTTAAGGTGAATGAAAATTTGATTGACCGAATTTTTGTCAACGAATCCCTACTGAAACGCAGCAAAATTAGCCCCTTTTTGAAGCAAATTATTACGGATGAAAAAGCATCATTTTCAAAGGAAGACGAAACACCTAAAACGACTTAAAAGCCAGGATTGACGCCAAATAAGGTTATGCTAGGGATAATAATAAGATTAGAAGGGAATAATATACTATGAGACGATGGAAATTGGTCAAACTATTGATTCTGCTTTCTACTGCCAACTATTAGCCAGATTAAAGAAAGCAATCAGTTAAAAAGCAATTATTAGTGGCCAGAATTGATCGATAGGAACAGTGTTGTTTTCCAACATAACAACGCTAGACTACATACATCTTCGATGACGCGGCAAAAATTGGCGAATTTGGCTGCGAAGTTTTAATGCATACACCATATAGTCTACTTTCGCATTATCATTTGTTTCGATTTGTGAAGAATTTCCTTCTAAAGCTGTCTTTAAAAAAGGACTGCGAAAATCACTGGGCTATGTTTTTTGTCGATGAGCCACACAAGTTCAGTTTCGATGTGATTTTGGATCCATCCCCGACATGGCAAAAGATCATAAAAATAATGGCCAATATGTGTTGAAATAAAATTGATTTTTAATAAAAGAAAAAAAAATGAATTAAAAAATGACGGAAATCTCTCAATACTTTTTACATTAACCACTTAATAGTATTATATATAATAAAAATAATAATTTTTGAGCTTTGACTAGTTGAATAACGGATTCAAGATTTGGTTGAAGTAGCTTTAAAGATATATTGTGAAATTGGCAATTATCAGGAGGAAGCAAAAGTAAAAAGAGCTGGTTGGGGAAAAAGTCATGTTTCAGCTCCAACCCTACAAATTATCAGACTTGCGATTTGGACGAAAGACTGCGTAGCATCAATTCAAATATTGATCGTCGGAAAAAATGAGTTTTCCAAAGAATGCTGAGGGGTGCAGCTGAGCTAGATGAAGTAAGATTAAGAGCATCGAAAAACACAGGAAAACATACCATGCGATATTCTCCAGGTTCGGTAGGCAATCTAATAGATTTATTAGCAAGGTGATTTGAAATCATTGTTCAATTTGATTGAAAAAATACGTACAGTAACGAATTTTTAACAGCTCAGAGTTCAATGTCTTCATACATTTCTCAAAGGTTTCTCTGATAGTTTTTTGCTGCAGTTTTTACGCGATTTTCACAAAAATGAAGCTCCGTGACACTAGATACCATTATTGACACTAGATACCATTACTGACGCTGGATGTACTTTTATCGCCATTTCTTTTTTGCAGCCTCTCGGGCTTCTCTGGAGTTATATGCATACATCCTGTCGTATCGTTGAACGAACTATTTTTGTTTGTGGTGCAAAGCTATTTGAACTGCTCTATCAGCAAATGTCCTGTTGATCTTTGGAAAGCACCCACCCCGGCGTCCGATTTTATCATGCAAAACTGTGTTTAATGAGCTGCTCTAGGTTGAGCTAGGTTAAGATAACTCAACAAAATGTGTTTAACAAGCAATTCGGCTGCTCTAACTTGCCCGGAGTTGCTCTGATTTTTGTTTCATGAGTCTGCTCTAAGTTGAACTAGAGGACTTTAGAGCACGATTTTTATTCTACTTTTTTTGGGGGAGCAAGTTCGAGCAAGCAACCAGCTGTTTTCCAGCCGTCACGTAACCGACTTTCAACAAAAAATTGTTACTGAAGGGCAGTTTTTTGTTAGTGAAGTGACAGGTTGATCTTCTGACAAGTAATGAATTTTGAGAATTGTCTCTCAGCTGCACTCATTTGCTCGACTTTTTTCTGCCTCTCAAGTGCTCTGGTTTGCTCGACTTTTTTTGACAGCCGCGCTACTATAACTTGCCTTGAGATGCTCTGCTTTTTTCGTGCTTTTCGTGCACAGCTGATATTGTATCAATGTGTCACGAAACTTGTGACATGACTATGATACGTCAAAACGTATTAAGAAACGTCAAAACGGAAAAATAGTTCTTTTTCACTTCACAAAGAATTTATATTTGGTCAAGTCGACTAATAACAACCTTCCTTTATAACATCTTCCTTTATGCTGGAATCAAAAAATCCAAATGTTCGATCGCAATAGTAAAACTTGTGTAATTCTAATCAATTTTTCTTTATTATTGCAGGTATGGATTGTTTGCGTCTCTATTTAGCATTCCGCATAGGTTTGTAGTTTTAAAAGGAGCTAACGGAATTATTTTTTTAAGAAGAATTGGCATAAAATGATAATAATACGATGATATTTTTCTTTGTGCTGATCAGGTTTACCCTGTTTGATAGTACAGGTGTCTTGTTAAGCTGTTCATCAAGTGTATGATCTACCTAAGTAGTCATTAACAATGTAATATTTTTATAATCCTTTCGAATGACACGAAAATTGATAAATTTATAGGCTCAACATTTTTTTTTTGTTTCTGTTTTTTTTAACACAATCTACTTGCACACTTATTTCAATTATGAACATTTAATTTCCATTAGATATATGAAAACTGAGTCCCATACCGATTTACTGCACGATACTACTGAAAAAAAACAACAATTTTGACCACATCTAAAAAACGTTAATAGAGCGAATCATTAAACCAGCCAAACGGGTTCCTTTCCGCACAAATAATTTTAGATTTTCAGCCGAAAGTATTGCGTCAACTATACTTGCTAACTTAAATGGCTCTCAGCAACCATATGATGGAGCCAATCTTAGTAAGATACATTATCTTGAGTGCACTTAACCGCGCAAAAGAATGCACATACTGGCTTTCAAACGAAGGCTGTTATATGTGCTGCAATGCTGCAAAAACGAGGGCCTAAGCGCAATTTAAGTGCTACGAAATCCATACTGTCTTTGTACTCACATTAACGAGCGCAGTTGGATTGTTAACGTGTTTTCACGTATACGTATGTTGCTAAGCTACGGCAATAAATTTATTCATTAGACAATGCTGTTTATCATATTGTATCTTTTTTATTTTGAGTTTTACTGTACTTGAGATGAATGCTAAAATTTCTGTTGGTCCGATATGTACTTGTGATCAGACAAAGGCTTTGCGGTTGTGTTGGCCAGCGAATATCTGGGTGTGGAGCCTTTTTAATGAATTTATTTGTTACCAATATTTTTACCATCTAGCTCTATGGATTTAATAGAACTGTGTGAAGAAAATCTGTTATTAAATAGAAAATAGTAAATCCAAAATATTCACAGTTAACAACGTTTGTGATTATATAATAGTATCTTTTGGAGTAGTACTTCGATATTCATTTTAGGAGTACTTTGAAAAACCTTCAAAGAAATTACTTGTAACTTAAATTATAAATACATCAAATATAATTATTAGACAGCTCATTTTTAATTTATTGCACGATTGGAGATTTTTTTTGCTGAATTCAAAATTAACTTATCTTCTAAATATCCTCTGACATTCAGTTAGTAGATAAAAACATAAGCAGGTACACAAAAGACATAAGCAAGTACCAGTTGTGGGAATAGTCATAATGTTGGTTGCTTCCCCGTCAAAGAATCTGTGAGTGAGCTGATTTTGGCTGTAAAACAGGGCCCTATTCTGACAGAAGTTATTTTATCTAAGAACCAATATGGTTGAATGAGGTAGAATGAGTGACTTTAGATGAGGTAGCGATGAATTTGTGTTTAAATGGCAATTTTTCTACAGAAAGTTGAAAGTAGTCGAATGATTTTGGGAGGATTTAAATGATAAACTTCTGTGAGACCCTGCAATGAATGCGTATTCAACAATATACCCGAAGAGTGATGAATAAAGGATAAGAAAGTGATTAGTTGTATTAAAATATTGGCAATGCTTCAGAACGAAAGTAGAGAGTTTAGAGGCTCAGTTGACAATAACAAAAATAAGTGAGTCAAACCTGAGGTAACTGTCAAATGTGACGGAGGCTAATAAGCGAGTAAGTAAAAGTTAATGGATTGGTCTTGAAGAAGTAAACTATGAAACAGCATTTATTCCTATTTAAGATAAACTTGATCATTTGACACCAAATTTCAAGAGTAGTGAGATTCAATTAGAGTAGGTAGTGGACTACCTCAATCGGCCTAATTCTGGCAAATAGCGTCATTTAAGTCAAATGAGCTAGAAAAAAAAGCGAAGGAAAGTCGTTTACATAAAGAATGGAGCCTTGAGGAACACCAACACATTCGCACAAAAAGCAGATATGCAATCATATCTAACGCGATCGAAAGGGTCAGGTAGGTAGGACATCATATGATGGCTGCATAAAACCCAAGATTCTGCAGTCTGCAACAAGATAAAAACCCTTAGAAAATTCAGTTTGGATTGTATTTACATAAAGTAGTTACAAATTTGGTAAAACAAACGAGATACATAGACATTGAATGATTCTTGAGAAGTCCATGCTGCTTATTCACATTTAGACGGAAATTTTCATTGGAAGCGAGCAAAAAAATGGGGTGACATTTCAAGACAAGAGACATATCACCGGACTAGTGAAAGTGAACAAATAAAGATTCTTTACAGCGTGAAAGAAATATGAGCTTTACCTATTTATGATGATATCTTAGGAAAAGGTCAAAAAGAAAGAAGACAGCCATCGGAACCAGAACTAGCTGATGGCTCAAGATAAGTCACCAAAAATTGGCTAAACGATGGCAATATGTGGAAAAAGGGAACGAAAGCAGACTGAGCATGTTGAGTCGATCGAGTAGATTAAATAGAGCTAGTACCGGGCCAAGAAAAAGTATAAGAGAAGTGATCATCTGCTCCCAGAGATTGTACTATGGTTTAGAGCATCACTTTTTCAACGTTACCAGAGAAAGGTTTTGTGTGTCAACTCTAAAATATGGATTTGAGCACTCTTCGAAAAAGCCAAGTCAATTTTTATATCGAGGCGCTTTGGAATGCTGTTGAATTGCAATAGGTCACAGTTATTCACAAAAGAACTACCACTTGAAACCAGAGAAATTGAATAGAAAGATAGTTGAAGGAAATGAAGGACCGATGGGCAGTTGTGATTTGGCAGATTTTAGTCTCTATAGAGTACAAATTTCGAGTTAAGAAGGACGAATTTATAATATGCCCACAAAACGCGAAGTAAGTGTGGTAAAAAGTTAAATTACTTGCACAAAGGACGTATATGCAAGAAGCAAAGAATTAGTGGGTTTTAAAATACAATCAGAGCAGTAATACCATTAAAGCGAAGTAGGGATTCATATGGAACTCGTTCAGGTGCAAGGTAGCTTATGATAGCAATGAGGACGCCACCACCAAAAAAATAGACTACGACTCTAGGACCACGATCACATTGAAAACTTTTATGGGTGGTGAGAAGCTCGAAGCTGCAAAAATTTGAATTCAGCTAGGCTTCCAAAAGGTAAATGTTATCATACTGTGGCTATAAAATCGAATAGCTTAGTCCTACATTGTGGTAAAAAGAGATCTTAGTACAGCGGTATTCATGCTTTTCATTGTTGATGATGAGACGCTTTTAGATTTTTTCGTGAATTATTTCACTAGTAATCTGTGAGGCCTATAAAATTGCTAGCCAATCTCAGAATAACAAACTGAGAGAATCAGTTTATAGGAGATGATGAATCAATTTTCAAAACCTTTTTTTCCAGCTTTTGACTGACAATTAGTGACGAAGTCAAACCTAATTTACTTGCAATGTAATTGAGCTACTTCCTTTGGCTGAGTATTGTAAGGGAACTTTGAAATAAAAGTTTATTTTGGAGGAGCGGATATTCATAGTTTAGTGTTTGTCACTTGGCTCATTTGTGAATGTTGTTGATAGAGATGATTCAGTAGGGAAAGTGGTTGATTATTCTTTTTAGGCTACCTTTCATTTGTTGCTTGGGTAAAGTGGTGAGGCGATTGCTGTTGCTGCCGCTGGTGTTGCGTTAGATTCTGTTGATTTCGCTGCATTTATCTATTGCTTCTGCTGCAGATGTTGTAGCTGTTGCAGTTGCAGCTGACTTGAACGCTGGCCGCGTGTTAACATCTGGGACACATCATGTCTTGGTTGCTTCTGTTTGCTACTTAGCTGTTTTGCCCAACGATTCAAAGGTGTTGCTGTAGGAGGAGACATTGGAGACACCAGTTCATTGTTTACTGATAGATGTTGTTATTGATCAAGATGAAGTTGCTGGATAACGGTGGTGAAACAGTGCAATTAAGCGGTGCTTAATGACTTACTCTCTAAGACTAGAATCACAGTCAAAGGTACTTTCTAGGTTCTAAAAATGCATTTCGTATTATTTAAGAGAAAAAACTATACTATGCACGAAGAAAAGCACCAAAAGTTTAGAACGTGTGCTGTGCACTTTATAATCTCCGCATCCATTACAGTATGAACTTGAAAGATGAGATCAAAGTTGAAGAATATGGAAGAAATTGTCAGAGAGTACGTAACGAATGAAACACAGATACTAGTGTTTAACAGAAGTGAATGTTCATTTAAAATTATTTGTTCTTCAAGAAAATGGTCCTAGATCAGGGTCTGTAATTGAATAACTCGCATAATATAATTGTGATTTCAATTTTCATTGTTCAATTTCATAACGTATCTGTTCAAGCACCAAACATTTTCACCTTTAAGCCATCAGTTTTCATTTCAGCTAGTTATATACCTTTGGAGTTTTCTTCCTTTATAAATAATTTTCTTTTATCCTGTCTCGCTAGACCTATGTATCTCAAAATTCGCTTCAGATAATTTGATCGTTCCATTAATAACTTGTATCCGATTTCATCCCTAGAAGAGCATTTTCTCCTTTTGACTAACATTATCCATTGCTTTCACTTATCACCGCTTTTCGATGATGTCTCTTTATCCAGATTTTTAACGAGATTTTTTTTTGTTTGAATATGATGAAATCCGACTGCTTCAGTTTGAGGCTGAAATGCCGTCTTCTATGTTACTTATTTGTCGCTCTGGCACAGCATTACTTTGTTCAGGTTTAAAAGATTTTTGATTACTTCTAGGCCGGGCAAATAAGATTTTCTCTGCCAAATAAATCCAAGTGGAGATTTGAAAGGTGCAATTACACGGACTTTCTACGCTTAATTGCGTCGTATAGTCTGTTTACACCCGTATATGCACACGATAAGGGATTATGCACTCTGCCGAAAAAGTTTTGGTAGTTTGGCCATTTTTTCGTCTTGTTTTCCTGACCTATTGTTCCACCAAAAAATATAGAACCACGGCATGTGGTCTTTCTCTTGTGGCATGCTGTTTTTTTGCTTTGGGCGATTTTCAATTTCTTTGGCTCAAATTGCTTCATATTTACCGTATATTTTGCTGATTACACCTTCACAGAACAATTGCCGGTTTATATTGTTGAATTATTCAATTTTGCCTTTCTATTTGATAAGTTTTCGAAAATGTCCACTCTTTTGCTAAGTTTGAAGTACTCTCCATAAATTGAATTAGGTCACTTGAGGTGAGCCCTACAATAGCTATTAGACCGAAAACGTCACCTGAGATGAGACAAATTCACCTCACGTGACTTTCCAATACCAACTCAACAAAGTCACGTCTTTCGTCACTTGTGGTGACTCCCAGAATAAGACCTCCAGCATTGTTTTTGGGACCGCGTCAATATTCAAAGCTAGCTTATCGTCAAAAGGTTTTCGGAGTTCAGCTCTTGGCCTTAAAGGTTGTCGTTATTCGACTATCTGTTTTTTGGCAAATTGATTTTTCACTGGCATCGTTTCAAAAATAGCGACGATCAAGTTTTCATGAAAATTGTTCAAACCATTCAAAAGTCTTAAAGAACTTTCATAAGATATTTATCGACGTATAGCATACCGAATACGTCAACATAGAATATCACCACAAGTCAATACATCTCTTTTACCTAGAAATACCATTAATAATTCATCGAAACCGGATAGAATGATGCGTTTATTAATATTGCTGTTGACTTAATGGTTGACTATGTACGGTCATAGACAGCCCACTCATAGCAACTCAACCTCTTCGATGCGTTTCTATGAATTATCCAGCAAATAAAATAGCAATGAATCGAACAGTAAAGAATCAATAGTAAAATCTTACGGCTTTATTGTTTGTTGTCTTGTGATTCGAAATCATGAATAGTCCTCAAACCATTCGATGAACAATATTTGCATTTCAACAGCCACAAGGCGCTAAGAACAGAACACTATTTATTGCCAATGCTTAGAAATTGCACCAGCTTGTTCTGCGAAACCGTTGTAAATGTCCGACAATTACGGGTTTGAAAGGTTTAAAGTATGCATTGAGTGGTGTCGTTTGAACTTAAAATATACAAAAATGTCGATATTCAAACTCAACTCGATTAGTTCCTTGTTTGGTGATTTATGTCTAGTGGTTGAAATTAATTATCAAAACATCGATTCTTATGTGGTATATGTGTGGTTTTTTTACATCATCAGAAAAAATACAAAATCAAAGGATTGTTTTTACCGCTTGTTAATTTTTCTCTCCAGTCAACTGTTTATTTTAACGTCCAAAACTTATTTTATAAATATTAAATTTTATTCCATCAACACTCTCCGCCTCTGACCTTCACCCGAGTCTCTCCAGTGGTGCGCCATATTTACACTGCTAGCATTAAAGAATACGACATAATCAAACTACAATGCAAATAATGACGGATGACTACCGTTAATGGTGACACTGGAGCCTTCTATTCTCGGAAATTGTTCTTCTTGCTGTCGTTGTTGTGTGATCCAGAGAATATGTACAAGGTATTCTGTTGCCAGTGCGACGACGATTCAATTCGAAGTGAGCAAACAACGGCAAGTGAATCACCTTGGTCTAGCCGATTGAATACTAATCAGCTAGAAGTAGCAGCAAATGTAGTTGCATGTAAAATACTAATTGTGTCATTACATGACACGACAGGTGCCTCTGTGATTAGATCAAAGTTAAGATGAAGGGTAGAATGGAATGATTTGATGCGTGTTTGAATGTTGTATGTGTGTGCTTAAAGTTTTCCTTGAAAATTGGCAGCATGAATTTAAAAGTTGAAATTTCGCTCATCAAACAAGATAATGAGTGGAAGTATTTTTTGCATTTACCACAAAAAATAACTTTGAAGAATGTTTTACATTATGAGAAGATTTCACGTCAATTGGAAGGCATAAACCCAAACTTTAAGGAAAAACTAGAGTTAATGATCCAAAACTGTGAAATTTAGTCCCCAGAGGGCTAATTAGCGGTACCACAAGTCAAAAAAACTCTAGCGCACCTGAACCACTAGAAACACTAATGCTCGAAGAACAGTAGACGAATCGTGCAGATTTTGAGTGCATATTCTACCACACGAGCTGCTTTTTACAGCCAAACTGTTTCAAACGCCACGTTTTACTTTGGTCTCAAGAATGCATTATAACTCATATGGTGGAAAGGTTAATGAATTTCAAAGTTCATGAGAGCAAAACACTTGTTAATTATATTCGTCATCAGTTGCTTATTTCACAAAACTTTGAGAGCAGCATCTCCTATAAGATCAATGAAAAAAATGCTCAGTGCCTGCAGCACTGTAACTGAAGTTGATGTTTGGGGCTGCGATCCAAAAAATTTGCAGAACTTTGGGAATTGAAACATTGGATGTTTATTTTCATTGTAAATCTTCCCAGTATGAATACTAACTGTAAGCATTTATTGACACAAAAATTGCACTATGGACTCGTGCTGGACACCTTTTGTCAGTATCAAAGCCAAAAATATATCACATTTGCTTGACGTTGAAATTAACCTACCTTGCAAATTTCGTCTCGATCCGATTACTGCATTCGACGTTATAGGAGTATAAAGAAATTAAGGGTTACCAGCCGCGACTTTTTTCAAATAATCGAAAACTTAATTTTTGCTGTTTATTATCACTACAATATCATTACCATTTGAAAATTTTACGATAAAATCGCTTAATAAAGATATTGCAAATAAACACGCAACCAAAAATAGCTGGCAACCCTATTGCGGCTTTTCAACCAAATTCGGCCTGAATAATGCTTTACATAAGTTCCAATAAGTTCCACTGGAAGTTATGGGGCAAAAAGCTTTATTTTCCTGAGCGAATTTTCCAAACCGAAGACACAAAAATTACCATAGCTGGCATCACCAATCGATTTTTTCAACCAAATTTCTATGAAACACGGTTTAGATTATTATAAAAATCTGGTGACTGAATATTCATAAAAATCTGGTGACCGAATCAGAATTTATAGGGCAAAGAGCAGTTTTTTTTCTTTGTAATTTTTCCAGATGGCACCACTGGCACAGAGTTGCCCACAATACAAAATCGCTTCTATCAGACCTGGTCCTACTTAGGTCCAATGTATTTTGTAAATTTCTACTGCATCTGATGAATGCTTCGTGAGTTCCCGTGAACAGAAGTTTTTGATGCTAAAAATATAGGTAAATCGCAAAAGGGCTACCGTTCTTGCCCGACATGAAATTTCCAAAAATTTATCTTGACTGTATAGATAAAGCACAAGATCTGTATACTAGTTGGTTTTTGTTGTAAGAAACGAACATTTTTGAGGAGATTCGATGGTTTTAATGTTTTCACTTTCAGTGCTTGTCGTAGCTACAGGGTTGCCAGCACGCAAGTGTGCAGCTTAACAACATTAATATGCCCTTTAAGTTTCATAATGACCTGATAATCAAGTAACATTTTATCGCAATTTAAAAATTTTCAAATTTTTCCAATATCATTATAGGCGCCTAGCGCACACATAGGGTTAAATATTTCAAAAACATCATATTCACACTAAAAACACGTTCAAAATTCATTCTAGATACTTTTGTTTTGTAAAAGTTATTTTTTGACAGCATTTACAATATCACTAAAATGGCCGCCGGCGCCAAAGGGTTAACGATTATTAACTTTTTGTGAGACCTGGCACTATTTTGTATAAACACCAATGTATCCTGAAAATTTCAGGTTAATCGGATGGCGCGTTCCTGAGATTTTTCCACTGAAATTTTTTGATGATATATATGCATATATATATATGTATATATATATATATATATATATATATATATATATATATATATATATATATATATATATATATATATATATATATATATATAAATATATAAATATATGTATATATATATACATATATATATATATATATATATATATATATATATATATATATATATATATATATATATATATATATATATATATATATATATATATATATATATATATATATATATATATATATATATATATAAAATCGGCAAAATCGTCTAATGACTATGGAAAATACCTAACCGAGTTTAGCCGTAAAATCTTCACTTCGAACTGTCAAATAAATGACGAGAAAGAATTGATGGCGTTGTTTGTTTTGGTTTCAATTGCTTCTCTAACACTTCTAGCTTTTTTTACGTTTAATGATTTTTTTTCGACACATTTACGAATTTTTGTTCAGCAAATCCTTTACTTATTTGACCGATACTTGTTCTATCCTCTTGGGAATCACCTTTTGAAATAAAAGGATCGATACCTGACCGGTGATCACGCTGCTAAACAATTTTTTTTTCGAAAATGAGCCGAATCATCTTAAATACTTGACATTTGACAGCTCAGCATTTAGAGTTTCAAGTTCGACGTGGTGTTTTTTGTTCTAAAATATCATCAAAGTGTTGATGTTTGCGTAAATTGTTTGTGTTGGCATTTCAATGTTGACATATCTGCAAGTTGTTTCTACTCTGTCATTTTGATGACATTTTTGTAGAAAATGTTTGAATACTAAGCGCTCAGTCATTGCTTTCTTTTTATTTATCACGTATCTTTTATCTCACGAGTGTAACCATCTAAAGCTATCCTATGATATATAAAATAGTTATCAGATTGAAGCTCAAAATTTATGGAAAGCAGTACTACTACTCTAAAATCATTTCGAAAGTTTAATTGATTCACCTTCATCTTACTTAATCCACCACAATCATATTTCACCATAAGCAGTATGATGATGTCAATCAATAATTATCTCCTTCTGTGCCATATTGCTTAATTCACTTCTGACATTTCCTTAAACTGTCATTTTCTTTAATTTCACGGTCTGTCCAAATATATTCTACGAGAGGAAATACAAAAGTTCAACAACTATTTACATCATTCTTCTTGCCATATAAAGAACAATATTAAATTTTATTCAATAAAACGGTAAATTTCACTGTTAATATCTTAGCTTCTCGTTTTTTTTTATCAAAAAGAAAATTTCAAATATGGTATTGTCATCCATACAACATTCATATACGTTACGTATGTCTATACAAACATGCTGATTGCCTTGACTTGACTGGTTTTTTGCAACAAATGACTGATTTCGATCGGAGCTTGTAGCGAAAATATAAAGTTTTTTGTATAATCACCAACAGTCACAGCATAACACAGTTGATCGAAATAAAATATGTACATACAGCCAGTAGTAAAATTCATTGTAGTCAAAGTGGGCCGACATATTAAGTAAGCTTACTCTTTTTTGGCTTTTTGGATTTATCTAATGGGATTTTGATTCATTTGTTTTCTGTTTTTTTCCGATGATTCAGCAGAAAATTGGTCGGTATATGAAGATGAAAAAAAGGTTTATAATTATTATGCAATTAATCAAAGTATGTTGTTTAAGACATGTACGTGTAGGAGTGTAGATTTCTCGTTAATATTTATTTTCCAGACAAGGTATCTAGAAGCAAAGTTTTGATTAGTGATTTTATGATAAATTACAGAAACTAACGGTATGACGTCATGTTTTTGTTTATCTAACGTTTTTGTTTGTTTTGTTTGATAGCTGGAAATTGTATTCTTTTCAGAAGTTAGATACTACTATTATGCGAAGCAGTTCCATATTTGTTCATATTTGGCTCTAATCTCAAACTTGGGACCTCAAACTTGAGACCTCATACCTTGTGACTTGTTCATTATATCCTTGACAGTTTGGTCTAGACAAAAGTCAGTTCATTGAGTCATTGTTCATTGAGCTATAAGTTTGGTTTAGAATGCACAGTCAAAGCAAAATAAACTTACTAACTTATTTTTCAATTCAAATTACAATATTTTAAAGAAGCATTCATTATTTAAAGCCTCCTAGTTCACATTTGATATTTTCTAAAACATCAATTCACTAGAATCCTGTTCATTAAATAAAAGACGTACAGAGCTTTGTTTAGTTTAATCACTACATATCCTTATGGACTGTAACGTTTACCAAATGAAGTCTCTGACGATTTCTGACAAACCATTTCTTGTAAGAGACACAAATGAAAAATAGAACAATGTCCAGAGGATTTAATAGGAGAGAAAACTTTATCCAAGGTTGTATTTGTAAGATAACTTCTTAATAGAGAAGTTTACATCAAATTGCCGAGTAAAGCCAACTGTTTTAGCCAACTTTGTTTTTAGTTCTCTTCTTGAACTTTTCTTGTAGGTGCTTTTTGCTACTCCTGTGCAGAATTCTCAAAGACCATAGACCTTTCCAGTCAGAAAATGTTCAAGCTCCTCGCTGATTTGTGTCTAATCATGCTGGTCCTGGTTTCATATTGCTCCAAATTTTGGACCAAAATACTAAGCCTGATTCGGTCGAATCTCTGCGTATATTGTTTTGTTCACCAGGTTGAACAGGAGCTTTTTCCACAGCTTGGAAACGTGCTCCAGTCGAACCAATTCCAAAGAAAGCAAGATTGATGGCACTTTTAAGTATATGCCTACTAGATTTGCTTAGATTTTAAGGGTTTTCATTAGCACAAATTAGTTTGCCATTGTTTCTGTAGACAACTCATTTGGTATTCTTTTCTAATGGCATATGATTTAAACCGTATTTTCAAAGATGGATCGAAAAGTTTGTTATTATTTTAGCTTGGCCCATTCTTTGGTCTGAGTATCAACTCCCTTCATGCGCCTCATGGCTGCGGATCCTTTTTTTTATTTCCTTTAGCGTTATTTCGTTAATCGTAACTATAATCGCAATACTTGACTTACTCATTTCGCTCCGTTTTCAAGAGCTTCTCTAATATGGAGCGCTTGGTGCAGCGAGCTATTATTTGCATTGTTAAAGGCTCTTTCTATACCCTTGAAGGCGCATATTACTATTTTCTCGTCATCCAATGCTTTTCTTTTTATTTGTGCCAGCTTATGTGTTGCTGAAAAGCTGGTTTTCTCTTCGGAAAAGTTAATTGTGTAGTGTAAAATGTTTTTATTTAAAAGCTGATCAGCTTTTCCAGGGCCTCCAATAAGAAGAATGCAAGACTAATTGGCTTGTATGATTTTGGTAGCCAGCCAATTTGTTGCTTTCTCCCTATAAAATTGAGATAATTCCATCTGGTCCTGGTGATTTGAAGGAGTTTATTACTCATTCAAATGTTCATCCAAAGTGATTTGTTGAATCAGTGATGAGTGAGATTGTCCTTCGTGGGCTTTAACGTGATCACTAATTCTTTACTGCGAGAAGTGTGTTTAAGCAGCACTTGCAGTATGTCCTCAACAGTAATTGTCACCTTTTCACCTGTAGTTCGAAGAATTATTCCCTTGATTGCTTTTAGAGAGAGCTTTCTGTATATAATATGTTGAGACTCTCACAAAAGGCACTCCAAGTTTTTCATTTTGATTTCTTTTCTTTTATGTTATATTCTGAGAGTTTCTTTTTACAGATTTTCTAGTTCGATGTATTTTTGGCCTTGTTGAGCTCTGTGCTCGCAACCCTTTTCAATTTTTCTATATCATTGTTTCACTATGGCTCCCTCGTTTTGTGGTATTGGTTTGGTCAGTACAGCTGTCATGATAAGATTCACGGATTATTCTGGAGACCTTGTACAATGTGTGATCTAATTTCGTATTCGTAATGCAATTGGGGTGCAGACTACTAAGTACCACTGTAAGATCATTTCAATATCATTCCTAGTCCATCCACTTCGGTTACCTATTTTTGATCCTTGTTGCGATATCATTCTCTAGTGCGAGGTTTATATGCCTTTGATCAGAGAACAAAGCTTCTGTTGGGATATTCCAGCTCTTCACTAGCTGTACTGTATTGTCCGATATTATCGTAAATTCTAGTGCCTATTGCCTGCTAACTAACCGAAAGAGTGGTGTCTTGCCTTTATTTGTTAAAGCTAAATTGCTAGTAAGGATGCTTTCTTAGAGTGAATCACATCACTATTTCTTCATGCTGTGTAAAGTACATTGGCATCCCTCTTCTGTAGTTGTCCAAGAGCATCTTAATTTTGTAAAATGGAACCTGGTCTTCATCTCCTTGGAAGTTGAGGCAAATATCACCGCTACTGTCAATCATTTGATGGTTGCGTGTACTTAAGCCACCACTGTGTGCGAATTAGATTAACTAAAAGCAAAATTTAGGTTAGATTAACTTAAGTTAAAGTCGTCGCCAAGTACAGTAGAAAACCGTCACAAAGGACGATAACAGGTTGAGGTAAATTGAATGAATGAATTGGGAAGTTTAAACGGCTGTTTCAGTTAGTTCAGTTACCGCGGGTCGACATAAAGCGGCGACAACCATATCGGTAGTGTCTTTTCGTACGACTTTTGAGGCATCAGTTTCGCAGGTTCGGACCATATTCAAAAGGCGCTTATGGTTATTTTTTTTTAAAGTCTAAAAAAATTCTTGTTACTCTACTACTAAGGCGTTTAATTTTTTTACCACTATCGTAAACATATAGCAAAAAAAACTCTAAAATCTGATTTTTATAGCATTAGAAAGCTTAAAACAATACGCATCTAATGAGCTACGCCTTTTAATGGTATCTTATTTTAAACATATGGAAAACACCTTAAGAAAATTGTCTAAATCTAAGTACCTGATGTATCCACGATTCATATACTGCTCACCGAGAAAAGAGGAGTAAGGAGAATCCTCCAGCAGCTCCAAACGAATCCAGTTCCTCCTCGCTTATTTCAGTTTTAGCTTAAATTACTAAGGGAATTAGAGGTATATCAATAATACAACTTTTACAAACCCGCTTTCATTGAGATACCGCTTTTGCGCTTAGTAGGGCAGTATATTTATGTTAAGATTTTATAACATTTATATTTACAGATGTTCTTAACATAAAAAGTTAACATCATAATATATAATGTTTAACTGCATATATAATATTGTAACTTCCTAACATAAAATATTGAGCTGTTAAAATTATGTACTAGGGACAAAGCTGTTACTATAACAATATTAAGATTAGAATTTCGGTCATTTTTCAGCGTGCGGCCACATTACGAGGAAATCAGATAAAATCCCTTACATATTTCTTTTATTGTATATTTTATTATTTTCATTGCCGACACAAAAGGAAGCAACAAAAAATTAATTGTGTTTCTAAATCCTCATAAACATCTCATTTCCAATATAGTGTCATTTCACCAAAGTACTGTATGCATCCCAGACACAAAAAAAAACAACCTAATTCACATCGACTCAAACTCTGCTGTGAGCTCGCAACATTCTCCGAACAACAGCAGAGTAGTCAAAATCAAGATTCAGCGCCGATAGTACACCACACAAGACATTCTAACAGTACTAGTTTGATTCATGTTTGAATCTATTGTGCTTGGATTAAGCCCATCAATGCGGTACTATGTGTAATCCAAGACCTAAATCCAAATTCCTATCTTTCATTTCTCCATTTTTTTTCTTGAGCTATCTACGCAACGAGCATCAAAATCTATAAGATTTTAGGCTCGGTGTGGAGACTCTCAGCGTAGGTACATCATCGTAGATGCAATTGATTATATCATTGATAAATGTATTAGTACTGTTCCATCTTTCCACCTATTTTCGTTCATCTATTTCATATTGATTCATCAGTTCAAAGACTTCATCTTTCGACCCAGAATATCTTACAATGAATTCAACTTGCGAATATTTTTTATGCGACTATAGATACACTAAAGATATTAACCTATTGATAGATCCCTAAGACATCTATTTTCGAAAGAAATTATAAACTGCGACCTAGCTTGATATGATTGAAATTATTGTATTTTGTTGTTTTTGTTCGCGCTACTATTCTCTGTATTCTTTTCGGCAGAATAGATTTATCAATATACAGAACGCCAGAATGTATACTTTTATCGTGATTGGAGAGTGATTGGTTTGTAGTTACTATGAATTCAACGTGTGGAGACTTTTTTAAGAAGAGTTTTTTTCCGCATGGTACTCGTCAAAGTCTAATTGGGCTTCATGTGAAAGTATGTGAGGAACTCAATTTGGAATGTGATAGTAAATCATCATCTGTTGGGTTTTGTTAATGTTTTGGAGCTACGGAAAATGGTGGCTGTTGCATGCATACGTATCTGGCTGATGAACTTGTCAAATTTCATTTATTTCGAAAATATGGAGTAAGTTTTTTCCAGGATAAATTTGACGTCCAGGAGAAAAATTACTGTATACTTTCAACTTAGGCTGAATACTTTCATGAGAGAATGCTTGCGAGTGAGCTCGGGGAGAAGCGACTGGCACCTCTTAGCACTTACGCCAGAAAGACCCATTGTACTTATATCACCGGCCTACAGTAGTTTCACAAATCTATCAACGAAATCCTGGATCAATGATAGAGGAAAAGAGGCTATCTTCTACATACATGCCACATTTCAGCCAAACCATTGATATCCGAAACACGCAAACGCTGGACATTCACAAATGAAATGCTCCGTAGAGTCTAGCTCTTTTAGGCAGGATGGACTTGGGTAATCCTATGCAACATTTATTCGCTCAATGTGTTCTCCCAGCGAGCCAGGAAGCCGTGTTCCGTCAGTATGCCCGGTATGGCTCTGCAAGCTTTCCTAAACTTGTTGAGAAGGAAGCCTGCAGTTACACTTTTGGGCTCTGAAATGAGGACCTTAGTGACGCTGATCTCATCAGAAGATATGCATCTCTCATTGTGAGCATCAAGTACCCACTTCCGAAAAATGGTATGTGCAGTTGTGGTTGCCAAACCTAAAGCGGGTTTTGAGCTCTGTAATGGAAACGCCGATCTTTTTTCGCGATGGCGTCAGCAATTTCATTTCCTTTAGCACCACAGTATTCCTGTACCCATAGCTGATGCACTTTATTGAAGCTCGCGACAGAGTTCAAAGGATACATGGGCACGTTTGTGGAGGTAAAATTACATCCAATTATATCAGACCTTCGGACTGGGAACATCTTGCTTTGCAGCGTAAGTAGTGCGAGGCACTCATTTAAAAAAAGGATGTGGATCGGATTAGCATGAAAGGTACGCATGTAGGACTCTTTCGTGGATTTTGCTTACATGTGGTATTGGCGGTAATTTGGTATTCAGAATTACTCTTAGGTACGAGGGTAGTTTGCTAAGTCAGTGACTTTTTGAATCAAAGATTTTTTTTTTGCAAATAAGCCTTTTATTTCTGAACAAAGGCGGCTTTTATTTCTATACACTTAGTCCAGCTTTTTTGTGATTTTTCGATTCCTTCCAAATAATTGGCTAGGTGAAATAGGCGTTTGTTTCAGATGACCTCTTCATTCAACCCAAATCTCTTGCCGACCCTAATCCAGCCATTTCTTCAGGTTTCGAAACAGGAAATAGTTGCAAGGTGCTAAGTTTGGAGAATATGCTGGATGAGGTAGCAGTTTGTAACCCAATTTGTACCACGAAAACTACGCAGGTGTACAGCCGTGCATTGTCTTGATGGAAAAACACATAAAATTGTAGTCGTGATCTATTTGGCTGAACGGACCACCTTGGCCTTCTTTGGTGCACGTTCTCTCGAAGAACGGTAACGAAACGGTGAAACAGCTCGTTCTGATTGCGGCTAAACATTGTCAAACACGCCATTCAAGTGGTCACACGGTTCCGCTTATGGCCAAATGTGAGCAATCTTGGCTCTTATCGCGTGGCTAGCTTTTTCATGTCCAAATATTCATGTAAAATGTGATGTTCCCGCGCAATTGAGATGGTTTGAGTCTCAGCTACCTCACCCAAGTTCATTCTCCGACCGTCCCATATCGTTCCATGGATTTCATCGACCATTTCTGGCAAGACGACCTTTTTTGGGCAACCTGAAGGTTGGGCGTCACTTGCACTAGTACAACCACAACGGAACTTAGTAAACTACTTATAAACCATTGAAATTGATAGTGCAGAGTCTCCACAGTATTTACCAATCCTTTTCTGAATTTATCCTTTTCTAGGATTGGTTTGGTACAATGGAGAACATTTTGTGTATGTACCAAACGGTTTCAAAGGCTTTTTGAATGTTTGGGAATACGGTTGTTTATGTGGGCCACCAGTACAGTTTTAAGGATTAAGAGGAGATAATTGACGGACTGTTTGGGAATGTTTTTAATTTCAATGACGGAATATGTTTCAATGTATCACAATAGGAAATCGCCTGTTCTTTAATGAAACATTCATACGTTTTGCTGCCATTCGACAGGAGCGACAAAGATTTGTCGATTCCGAGTAAAGTTGGGTTCTTATTTTTTTTTAGAAGTTGGAATAAATTTCACAGTTTTTCAATCCCTAGTAAAGTCTCTTCGATAATGCAATAGGTAAGGCGGTGAATAGAAATCATTAGATGGAATTTTTGCATCTCTAAAGAACAATGTTGTTCGGACAGTCGGACTTTGTATTATTGCGAGATGATTAGATGATAGAAAAGATAATGTTTGGAATAGTGAAAGAAAGGCTTCCATATTCAATGCTTGTATGTGTAGATAGATGGAATGGGATTTCTGAAGAGGCCACCATTAGGCATCGAATTTATATTGAAATAACTCATATTGAGAACGGAGTTGAATATAGTTTGCTCATTTTTTGAATTTAATGTAAAAATGAGAATGGTGTGGGCCGTTTGAAAGTGATTGGTCAGCATACTGCCTTTGATTCAACAAAAAATCCTCGGAAAAAGCATGGATTTGGCATGGTTAGGTCTGATGTTTCATAATTCGTAGAAGATTTTTTGACGTTGGTTTCAATCTGGTAACGTATCATATCGTTTATTGGTTTTATGAAGGACTAAAGCAAAAGTAAAGAAAGCGTTATGAAACAACTGCACGACATTATCACACTGTTTCATTAAGGCAGATTGCAGGCAATTCTGCAATGTTGGTGGTAATAATCGCTTCTATTACCTCTTTAGATGTTTGAAACTTGTGCAAACCACTTTATTTTTTTCGTCTCTCGGAAAGATAAGTACCTAAGATAAAAAAATGCGAAATCGTAGGAACAAGCTTTATAAGCGGATTAAAAATGATATCAACATTAGTTCTGCTATTCAGGATGAATATAATGAAGTTGTTTAGCAGTTTTCAGCAAAGTCTCACGAAGTTTATGACAATTACATTAGACAACCGGCGAAAATATAATCTGCGACCCGAAAATTTTTTATGATTTTGTAAATGTGAAGCGAAAAACTACTAGTTATCCAGCGTCGATGTTCTTTAACGATATCACTTTTTCCTCTCCTAATGAGATTTGTGATTTATTCGCAGATAGTTTCCAGAGTATTTTTATTGCACTAGACCCATCAAACTCACACCTTTCTTTCCCTCATTCTACTCCTACAGCTTTTTTCGACCAATTAAAAATTACACGTGACGAAGTACGAAAAGCTATTTCGGAACTTGACTGCAACAAAGGTCCTGGGGTTCAAAGGTTCTTCCTCCAACTTTCTTGCACAAGTGTGTAGAGCAGCTTATAACTCCGTTTCATGTTTTCTTCAACATATCACTTTCGTCTGGAGTTTTCCCAACTTGCTGGAAGCTTTCATAATTCACACCCATCTTCAAAAATCGGGATAGACGCTGTATCAGGAATTATAGGGCATTGCCATCTTATCTTCAATTCCGAAACTTTTTGAAAAGATTGTCTACGATAAACTTTCTCCACTTGCTGACTCCCGTCTGAACGAGGAACAACATGGTTTTAGAAAAGGTCACTCAACTACCACAAATTTGACAGTCCTAATCTCAGACATTCTATGTAAAATTAAGAAAGGACACCAAATTGACGTGTTCTGTACAGACTTTAGTAAAGCTTTTGACAGAGTTGATCACCCTACCTTAGTTCTAAAGCTTCAGAAATTCGGATCTTTGCTTATCTGGCTGACTTCCTACCTTCGAAATCGAGCACAATGGGTAAAATTTCAAGGAATTTTATCGAAAAACATTTCTGCAACCTCTGGTGTACCACAAGGTAGCCATCTTAGCTCACTTCTTTTTAATATATTTATTTCTGACCTGTCTGACGTCCTAGTAAATATATCTCATCTACTTTATGCCGATGATCTCAAAGTCTATAACATCATTGAATCTAAATCCGATGCACGCTTTCTCCAATTCAAACTTGATTCACTTGATCATTGGTGCAATAAAAACAAGCTCTCTCTCAACATTACTAAGGGCCATGTTATAAGTTTTTCCCGAAAATACACCGTCTCACATGAGACGTACTTCCTCGGAAATAATTTGTTGGCTCGAGTTGAAAACTTTGTTGACCTTGGTGTTATCTTGAATGAGAGACTCCGCTTCACCCTGCATTTTGATAAAATACTTTCCCGTGTAAACAAACAGCTAGGTTTCATTAAAAGACGTGCGAAGGAATTTCGTAATCTGTGGGTCACAAGACCCTTATACATCTCAGTTGTGCGTCCCATTTTCGAATATGCTTCCATTTGCTGGAATCCGGCTTTTGAAGCCCACAGTAACAGACTCGAGTCAATACAAAAGCAATTCTTACTTTTCACAATGAGAAAATTATACAACCCTTACGATTTTAATGCCCTTCCTCCGTATGAGTTTCGACTGGGTCACCTAAACTTATTGACACTTGCATCCAGAAGAAAGATGATTTCGGCCTGCTTCACATTTGACGTCATTAGAGGCGTTATCAGAGTTGAATTCCTTAAGAGTAAAATGATGTTAAATAACCCTGTAAGGAGCACCAGGTCCTCTCGTTTACTTATGGAATATTCACATTCGACTCCTTACGCAGCTAATGAGCCGATAAATAAATGCTGCAGGATATTCAATAGCATAAGTAATCTGTATTCTCCAACGGTCTCAAAATTATCCTGCAAATCTTATCTGTTCCAAGCCATCCGCAACTCCTTATGCTAAGTTATTTGTCAATGTTTTATTTATTTGTCATTTATTTATTGTTATTGATTTATTTGCTGAATATTTAATTTATTTAATATATCATTTTATTTTTATATACTCATATTAATTTTGCATTTTCAATTTCACCCTATATTGTTTATGTAGCTTGTATCTTGCTTGGTTGATAAATAAAATAAAATAAAATAAATGAATAGAATAGCTTAATTTTGCTTTCTTCAGCACGATTTCGTATTGTTTCTGGTAGTTTATCAAGATGGTTTTTAGCAATATCAGTCCAGGTTGCGTCCTTTTCTTTGATTATAATGGGAAGATTTTTAAGAAAAGGAGCGGGACTTGCCGGGCTTTACTTGCCTGATGTTATTTTTGGTTTTTATCTGCGTGACTTTGTCACGTTTAATCTTGCTACATCACTGGTCGTAATGAGCGTACTTAGGGCCAAAATACACGAGCAGAATAAACTCTGCGTGTTTTCGCTAAAGATTCAAACTACACGAGGACGGAAGTGTTGTCACACTGAGAAACCAAAGAAAATATTTGAGGTAGTAATTCTCTCAATTTGCTCTATTTATAGATTTTATCTTTGCAGTAAAATTGCTTCACTAAATTTCGTATAAATTTCTCTGTTCTAAGCATCGGCTAATCGTCCTCGTTGAGCAATGTTGCCACGGAGCTGATAACCGACTCCTCGAGGCTTGATTCCAGAAATAATGGAGGATTTACCCTCCTCCGATTTTATTGCTCACTACGAAGAAGACTCCCATTTCAGTTATATAGTGCTCTTGTCACTTGATTTGACACAAATCAATAGAATAGCACTTGATGTTTTAGCACTCTTTTTTGCTTAAAACTTCATTCAATTATTGGTTGCTAAAAGACAATAACTTATTTTTTGGCGGTACTGTCAAAATATTTTGATGCCTTTTGTGGTAAGACAGGAGGTAGAGGTCAACTTAATCACGACTTTCAACTTATGGAGCTCTCACATGCTCTCTTTGAGGTTAGTGTTAGGTGATCTTCCCGGATAGATCAAAATGCTCATTTTTTCAGTCGATAATGTAGTAATGTTCTTGGTGTTGTAGCGAAATCCCGAATTGTGCATAAAAAGGCTACCTTATGATAGATTCCATAATAAATACGAACATTTTACCCTTGGCTGCACTCACTGACCATAGGTACAATGATGCTAATAAGATGTTTAACTCTGTTCACGAGGCAACAATAATAATTAAGCTAACAACAAAATTTAAAAAAAGCGGTCGTACTATTTTAAAAATTCATTTGAACTAGAAAATGAAAAAAAAAATATGATTGCTGTCACTAATATTTTGACTACCTGCTATGCATAAGTAAACTTGACAAAAACATCTGATGTTTATTGGAAACAAAGACTTAACATTTTTTGGCTATACCAAATCGACCATATTCCTAGTAGTGAAATATTTTTGAATATTACTCTAACAGAAGTCAGCGGATGAGGAAATAGTCATGCTGTTCGTTGGATGTTATTTAAATAATTGAAATAAATTATATTCATGCAAATTTGACAGCAACCAAAAGGTGATGACATAAAAATTAAAGATAATGAATGCAACAAACAATTAGTACGACTTTATTTATTTTTATATTTTCGTTCATAAACAACAGCAGTGGCATCTAACGATTTCTTTCTTATCAATTTTCTCATTTTTAATTATTTTTCAATGAATAGTATAATAAAACTATTATCTTATCTGTAATTTCAGTCATAATGTCAATACGAAGGCGAAACTCACAGCTTGCCATTGCTATTAGTTTATTGCTGTTAGCAATAACTACATCAACATTTGGTCAATCGAACTATGCATCTCACGCGAATAATATAGAATATCAGGGAGAAGGTTTGCCGGAGGAGGCCACACTAGATGGGAAGGTAATGATAAAAGGAAACTATAAGCATAGTTACGTGAAAAATTGAAAACCCTATCTTTTATGGGAATATGTTAAAATTATTGTTAAAGTACAAAAATGTAGATAGAACGTTTATGCTTAGTAGAGCAGAATTGTCAGAGAGCTTTCAAAATCATATGACATTTAATTATAATGCATAGATACCTAGCTGCGTGTAATAATGCTACAGAAATCTAATATCATAATTGATATACACAGCGATTTACAATGAATATGATCAAAACTGTCGGAAAATCCGTTTTTTAGTACGAAAAAAACATTAGCTTGACTACTGCAAGCGAACTCGTCAAACTCATCATTGTGACGAATCGCGATTTATCTTGCTGCGATAACTAACTTTAAAAACAGTATGAGTAATTTTGATACTGTTTTTATGTTTTGATAATAATGATTATTGTTTTTGGTAATCAGATTTCAAGCTTTGTTTATGTATGATAAAACAGTATATAATTGTATTCTTCTTGGAATAATTCTGAAGCTCGATCAATATTATTAGAAAATATTGTTTCACATTTGACAGGCCACACATGTTTGATGATAAATATAATAAAAGAAAGTATATTTTTTCATACCTGTATTCTATGTTTTCCTAGGTTACCAAACTGGACGATCTAAGCCCAATTATATTTTTAAATCGTACCAAAGCTGTTCTAAATTGTGCAGCTGGCTCAATGCAGGTATGATTTGATCGGTTAACCAATTATTTATCCAAATTTTGATCGGTAATATTGTAAAAAAATTTTTCGTTCATGATACAACAATAGGTCGATTTAAAATTTAACGAACGATTTTATGGTATCGCTTATGCTGATTTCGATCGAAATAGTGCTTGTCAAGTGTTGGGAAAAGGTGATCATAGCTATCGGTTGGAATTGCCATTAAAAGGATGTGGAACGAAGCAGGTAAGATCAGTTTCATTGAACTTTCAATTATGGTCCAAATAAAAAGCTACACTCTATTTTGTTCAAAATGTCTATTTGTTCTAATATCTTCCAAAATATACTTACGTCCATTCAGTTTGCCGGATGTCAAAAGACATCTTTTGTCTTGATTTTGTAGAAGTAGTTAACGGCTTGGTCCAGCTTACATGTCGTTCAAAAGCAGGTGTGCTCACAATATGACGGCCCCCAATCGTCAAAAATAAAAACAAGTTTCAAGTAGGTGATATCGGATCCAGACAGCTCATGACCTAATGAAGGTAACACAATGTAAAGAAAACGTAACAAGTCATATCAGTTTGTTTACAAAAAGTAAACACATTACATCGGAGATTAGAAAGAGTTGTTATCAAAGTAAAATAAAGGCTTTTTATTTATTCAAAAGTAATTTTCAAAAAGTTTGTTCGCTGGTCAGCTAATCAATCAGCTGATCGGATATCAAATGCGCCTAATATTTACTAGAGTTAGCTTTTGATTCAGCTATTTACATTTCAAATCATGTGATTGGAGACGAATTTACTCGATGTCAGGCACTGTTGTGAATTTTCCGCTGTCGGAATTGATTTTCTCATAACCTGGGAATTCAGAGCTATGCTGAAAGTGATAGGGAAAGCATGTTAAAATTTGAAGAGCTGTCTGCACAACATTAAAAATGCTACAGTATCATCAAAAAAGAAGAATATATAGTCAAAAGTAGCCAAGATGTTAATAGAGGGATAAAAGCTGAGTGTTGTCAAATTAAGCTGCAGCCCAAAACCCGAATAACGAGGAGCTCACACAATCAGCACCTACACAATATAATAATACATTTTGAATGAGATACATGATTATATGTTTATTTTAAGAGAACTCAAGAGCTAACCATCTGCTCACCTATAGCAATATATGCTAATTTGATATTCCTATTAAATTCAATTAAATTTGATTTCCAGGATCCACAACGGGTTTTCACCAACAATATCGTCGTACGGTTTCATCCTGGTCTAGAAATGGACGGCGATGAGATCATCACAATTGTTTGCCGCTACCCGCCTCCAGTCGCCCCAATTCCAGCTGGTTTACCAGCCCCCATGTAAGAACAAAATTCATTTCATATGAATTCTTTCACATCCCTGCTTTCATTTCAGTTTGAATGCAGTCGTTCCCGCTTCAATTATTGAACCACCATTGAAAGGCATCCAGATTCTGATGATAATTTGTGCAATCATGTTCCTCACCCTTCTTCTTTTGGGACTCGGAGTATCTTATTATTGTCTGCGACGTCGTCCTATTCCAGTTGTTCGACGACTACCCATGTCGATGGGAAGCGGGTCAGAAATCACAAAACTAAGCGGCAGTAGTTTGGGTAATATATCGGCCTTCGAAGGATTGAAAATCCCACGAGCACATGCTCCACTGGCTGTTGTTCATAGTTCGTCTGGAAGCGATGGTCCTTTAATTTCGGACACTATTCCATCAGACTATCCAAGCGAATCTCATTCCGAAATCGAGGAAATTGACACGCGGTAAGCTTAACAGTATAATGTCATATCAAGCAACTAACTTCATCATATCCTTTACTTTCAGTTCGTTACCAGCAAGCTCAGCTGGAAGTTATGAGAATCGTGCATTCGTTCAAGAAACTTCTAGTATTTACAGTGAAAACTACGGCCACACACAGGAGTTCCAGGCTGCCAATGCTGTTGCCAAATCGACTGTGGTGCCACGTCATCCAATCGCTATTAAAGAAGGCTCTCCACAGTTTGACGTACAAGTACGTGTTAAGCGTCCACCACCACTTCCTCCATCACCCACCACATCGGACACCGAAAGTGTTGCTACTAGTCGCAACGACCGCAATAATCTTTCAACGATCATGGAAAGTCATGAAGATCGCGAAAGTGTCATTACCATGGATTCACTGCCACAAGATGTTGCACACAGTCATTTCACTTACGTTCCTGAGCTGCATGCAGCTCCAAAACCAATCGTCCCACTGGAACCAGAATTCATTAGAGTCGAGACTAGAGCACAAGAGCAAGTGAGTTATTTTTCTCTCAGCTTTCTTTTGCTTTATCTGACAACCTTTTTTCACTTTCAGCGTCAACAATGGTCGCGAGACTACTTAGATGGACCGCCAGTCAGCGAAACACGAAGTCTTGCATCCTTGGGTACTGAAATGACCGATACTCACTCAGTCAGTGAAATGTTGGATTCATCGCATCTGTATCCCATGCCCTATCACACTGCTGTCGAAATCGAACGAGTCATTGAACCACCGATTGTTGTCAAAAAACCACAACTCTCATCCCATACGGTTGATGATGTATTTTTGCGCACAATCACCGAAAAGAAAACGATTGAGGACATAGAGAGTCACAAACGACGTGTCACTGAATACAAGACGAAGCCAATACCAGATCCTACCTGGGACGTTACCATTCGCAACTACCCCACCGAAGAGCAGATCCAAAATCGATGGGAGAACTTCTCGGATATATCTAGCGCATCTGGAATGACCTTGACCCCGAAAATGGAACGAGCTCCTTTGAGTCTCCCTCCGACACAGTATATCGGTGAGGGAGGCAAAAAACTGACGAGTCCAGAGCTCGTAGGAAACATGAAGCCGATCGAGATTCCACCCGAGGACAAAGCTGTTCCAAATTGGGACATCCTGATCCGAGTTTTGGAGAACGCTGATATGCCGGAAGTAGATGATGCAAGCTCTGTTCATTCGTCGGTGCATCCGCTGACTAGGCAACTGAGCTATGAGGACAAGACCAAGTGGAAGGAAATCATCACCACCGAATCATCACTGCGTACAATGCTCTCTGAGGCCGTCATTCGAGAAGACTTTGAGCGCATTCGTAATGACATTCGATATGAACGTATTTTTGAGCCTCAGACCTGGGACGTTTTAATACGAATACTGGCACCACCCAGTGACGACGCTGATGGACAAATATTGCGTCGCAATAAAAACAAGAAAGAAGCTTGGGACACTCGATCACGAAGAAGCTCTTTGCCCACCCTGTACGAGTATGACAGTGACGGTGGATCAAGTGTACGAACGATTCGTAACGAACAGATGCCAACTACTGGCGCCAGCTACCAGCCACCACCCAGATCACGTCGAACATCACGCTCGTCATATCGATCGGATCATGTTGACATGCGATCAATGTCTGAGATGACTGTTGATTTCGGGCGTCCTGATCATTATGACAACATGTCAGATGGTAGTTCAATCTACCCGCAACGGTACTATGACGAAGAAGGATATGAAGGCAGATCTGTACAAAGGTCATTGAGTCATCCAAGCTTGGCGAGATCGGCTAGTGAATTCACGGAACATTGGATAGCACCAGATGGTTCAGATGTAATTTCGTCACCAGAAACAACACCAAAAGCGAGACGATCGCAACGGATAATGGTGAGTGGGTTAATGTTTACGTTCGTTCTGGCACCTTAAAAAGCTTAGTGATGCAAAGGTTTTTGATTCTTTTTAGAAAGTTTTCAGGTCTGAAGGTTAAAGTGTAGCCTAGTGAGTAGAACACAGGTTTCCTGTTCGAATGCAGTCATGGACGAGTGACTGCAAACCGAGCTTTGAGATAACCTAGATCTGAGTAGATTCGTGAGTCAAATTAGGGGCGGAATTAGGCATGAAACTGATATTTGTTAAAAATTAATTTAAGAAAATGATGGCTCTTCTATATTTCCCCCCCAGAAGTCCAAGTTCAAGGTAATAGTGCAAGTTTGCTTTGTTTTTTAGAGCACCGTAGCTCATTCAATGCTTTGTTCATTCAATGCTTCGTTTTAGAAAAGTTGCAGCCTTCAACTACAACTCCAATCCAAGTAGAAATTTATTTGTTTTTATCAGAGTTTTTTTGCCAAGAGCTTCCTTCAAACTGTTCCCCGTGATTTAGTTTTACCCGAGAAATTTCCTCGCCCCGAAGTTAAAAACTCGAATAAAGAAAACTAGTAATACTCCTGTAATTTCGAATTCGCCATGAACTCAGCCACAGCCTAACCATAAAGTAATTTCGTAGGGGGAAATGATTTATGGCATTCCCAAGAAAGTAAAATAATCCTTCACCGACCTAAGTAGTAGACAAGGGTGTTATTTAAATTAAAGCAAAAAAGTGGTGGAAAGTCACAGCAGAATGGGTTAAACTTGGCATCTAGATATCTTCCGATTTGCAAGTTCAGTACTACACCTATTACTTGCCAGAGGAAAAACAGCTTAACGCTGTTATCATAGATATAAGGAGTCGCTCCCGAAAATGTCAAAATAGACCTGGAGAAGTAAGGTTTTAACACAATCGACTAGCCAGAGCTGAGGCCAAAATGCGTTGATTGCCGAGCTAAGCACCTCAAATGCTACAAAAACTTCCATAAACATGTCTAAAAATCATTTGCCCAACTATCTCAAACCAACTCCAATCCTCTGTTCCCGAATACAAGTACCTACCATTTATTCCAAAGTGAATAGCACAGCCCGCTGAGCGAATATGAAAGTTTTTGGCTATCACGCAGGCACAACTTCACTCAATGAATACGGACATGAGGGATAAAAGCTCTTTTGAAAGGTAACCAAAACCACTACGACCGCCCGACTCTCATCAAAATGTTGATAACATCCGCGTGTTGGCTCTTGTGGTGGAAGGTTGTAGCCGGAGAATTGCTGAGAGATTTGCTTTCTCCGAAGGACGGTCTTTCTCTGGAATTGACAATACGTGTATCATCGTGTCTTAAACTGCGGTTTCGTGTTCGTTGCGTTGTTTGAGTGAGTCACCTTTGTGTTTGTGTTGTCAAGTAATTATTTAAGGTCAAACCCACCATAAACGGGTGTTGTCGAAACCGATGGCTGATGCGTTATCGTTATAAGCCAACCTTTTCCTCGTAAAACAGGAATTAGTACTCAGAAAAAAAAAAAAAAAATGTTGATAAAAGATGAAACAAATTCTGAAGACGAGCTAGATGTACTGAAGATCTAAGACTTACACAGAAGGCGATTTGGTTAACAAGCGTTCTTTGTGGCTCCCAATTTCAAAAATAAGCACTCTTAATATTAAAAAGGAAATCCCTAGGGCCATACGAACCCATAAACCTCTGCTTTCTCCACCTACTTGACTGCATCCTTCAGATTATTGCAGATATCAATAATACCATATTTCATTTGGAAAAATATCCTGATTGTTGAAATCTTGCCATCATTATTGTCATTCCCAAGTCCGGCAAAGATGTAACTTTTACGCAAAACTGGTGGCGCAAAAACCGGCTCTTGTTCATAACTGAACTTACGGAGCACAAACTCCTTTCGAGACTAAAAGAAATCGTCGCTCGAAACAACTGCTTGTACCTAGCACAATTAGGCTTAAACCCACAGCATTCCATTGACCTTCCCACATCTCGTGTAGTCCAGCATAAAGGATCTGAATTCAAAAATGTAAATCGACAAAACTAGAAATATTCGATGCCGCAAAGGTATTTGACAAAGTTTGGCATGCTGACCTCATCGTCAAACCATAAAGCTTTTAAATACCATTTTCATTTACCCAATTTCTGAATTATTTCTGAAAAGTAGAACTTTCAAATCAATTAAGACAATCACGTCTCCTAGAAGAGTCCCAAAGCTGCCGGAGAGCAAAACCTGTATACAACCTGCACATAGCCGAAATCTTTAGCTCTAATAGAGTTAGCACCTCCCTGTTCACTGGCACCCAAGAAAACAGCATACATAACCTCTAATTTACAGTAATCCATCAATAATCTTGTGAAATATTTCAGAAGATGAGAGATTAAATTAAACTCAGAAAAAACCCAAGGGATCTTTATTATAAACACGAGAGGTAACAAGTCAAATAATAGCTGAAGGCAGGCAACAGAATGTTAACTGACTGCAAACACACGTTTTATAATAATTTGTAATAGATATCAGATAGAAGAAACAAACTACCTTAAATAGCTCTATTAATGCCTCCGCTCTCTTATAAAAGAATACGAGAATAAGAGAGCTATGCTTTGAGAAGGTCCTTAGATCTCATCTGTTTTATGGTTGGGTAGCCTTCGGTCAAACTTCTAAACCTAACGGGAGTCAGGCTTTCATGATCCCATGGTACGTTAATATTAAAAAATTAATTATTTAAATTAGCTGAATGTGTTGTTTTTTGACTGTGCATGGTCAGGAGGTAGAAAAATAAAATCCCAAATCGGTAAAGGTGCCAAATATTGTCTCAACACACAACACATAATAGCTATAAAATAAAATAATAGCTATAAAATATAGCATATTGAAAATTCTCATAAATTATGATTTTGGTCTCGACTCCCATCCACGTAGTCTCAGGTCCTAAGCACATAATCTTGGCGCATAAGAATAAAGTGGGCTAAATTAAACTATGATAAAAGGCGTGTTTTTTTGCTCACCTTATCTATAACAGAACAATGCTATCGACTGCAGACGCATTAGAAACAACAACACAACAGGAGTTGTTGTTTCCAATGCGTTCGCACTAGTTAGCATTGTTCTGTTATAGATAGGGGGAGCTAAAAAACACGCCTAATATATCTTAAGGTCCGTTCGCGTAATTTCAGCCACTGAATTTTCCTGAATCATGTGGTGAGGGAAATTCATGAAAAGTACGAAAACGCTCTCATTGCATTCCCCGAAAATTGACAACCAAAAGTGTCACTTGTCGGTTTTCGGGAGAACAATAGTTATTATAAAGTCCATCCTAAGCGGTGATAAAATACCGCCACAAAAATATTCGACCTTCATAAAAATATTGCGCAAAAAATAAGTTGCTTGCCGCGCACATTTAAAAATATTTACTCGCGCCAAACCGTTTTTCACTTTTCAGTATTTTTCAGTAGCTCAGACCTTACTGAATTTTCATCGTATTGAATGAAAGAGGGGAAATTTTCAGTTTTCAGTTAAACGGCGTACAAAAACGGTTTCAAATCAATTATTCTCTAGTGAGACCACCCACAAATGGGCAAAAAAATGTCACTCTATGACAGCTACTGTCACCCACTCTATACTCGATCGAGATTTTAGCCACAGCGTAAGAAGTTAGTTCCTAACCAGCGTACCAACTCCGTTGTATGTATACGGACCGAAATTCCAATGATCTAACCTGAGATTGTGTTGTCGATCAGACTGGAAAATTGGAAGATATAACATGGTACAGAAAGAGATGCAAGATAAGATTCGACAATTACATACTCAGGCTGGATTTTTCTTTGCTCACATACGGCTCATTCTCACAAAAAATACCAACTCCTCTCTCAAATTGCTTTGACAGATAATGCATTGCATAAATGGAGGCGCGATTTCAAGGTCAAAGTGGTTTTTTGGGAAAATGGAAGGAGTTGGTACGTTGGTTAGCAACTAACTTCTTACGCTATGCTTTAGCTATCTTTGATGATTAAAGACCATAAATATAGCTCTTTTTCTGGATTTGAAATATTTTTAGCTGGTTTACTTTAATTGGTTTATTTTAAGTGACTTACATCTGTTTGTAGCTTGAGTAGCCTAGTGGGTAGAGCACTGGCTTCTTGCGTGTGGGGTCCCTGGTTCGAATCCAGGTTCGGACGAGGGTCCGCGCACCAAGCTTTGAGTTCACCTAGCTCTGATTAGGTACCTGATTTAAATCAGGGGTAAAGTGAGTCGTGGAACTAATCACTCCACACTCGTATCCACAATGATTAAATAAATTGTAATGAAGCTCTCTACCAGCTTCAACCCCTAGACCCGTACAAGGGTTGTCGTGGGATTGCTTTTACATCTGTTTGATTAAATTCCTGATGCTCCATATATTTTTGTTTTCTTTTCTTCGCATAGGTACTTATATAAATCTTATTCAGTATACGATTTGAAAAAAAACCCATTCGAAAACCGTACGAATAATATTTTTTTCCATTCCTTTCTTTTTTAGACCACATTCCAGTCACGTTCGATACCACCACCGCCACCACCTGCACCACCAGCACGCATCCGTCGCGGCAGTGGTGGCAACAGTGCACAAGTAGTCACTCAAACACAATACGTTGAATCGCGTGTCAGTACCTTTCAACAATCATCATCCGCGAACAATAATGACAGGAGGCCACGTGAGTGGTAAATTCCAGATGGCGTTGTAGGCGCACTTTATATGGAAGGCAAATGCGATGGTAAACGAATTACATAGTCTTTGTCGAATGATAGTAGGATCCGAGTGTATATTGTAGAAATTAGATACTGATTTTTTCTCGTCTTATGCTATTAATATGCAAACATTGGTATACATTTGTATATGAGTCACAAATAGATGCAAGACAAAATAAAAAAATAACGTAATAGCAAAGACAGTGAAATTGTCAGTTCGTCAATTGAATTATGATGAAGACAATATATTTTTGTGCTTTCAAGCCAGATACAAAGATCAATGTTGCTTAGATATTAATCTTAGATGCATAACACTAAGTGCCAATATATTTTTCGAAATACATACCTATTGTCTAACGTCATACAAAACAAAACCTATTTTAGATACTCATATGTACTATTCAGCTATACAATTATAAAAATTACTAATTTTATAAATATATTTGTATCCATATGAAACTAAGGAACGGAAGGAAATTAAAACTAGTTACATTTTTACGGAAATGGAAATTTGGAAATTTGTGCGCGAAACAATATTCAATGAGCTTAATAAGCATGTCATTATATGCCAAAATGAGCTGATAGCTAAATTGTAGTTTTTGCTTAGTAAAGCTTAAAACCTTATCTTTTGGAAATTGATATAATATTTCGGTCATCTATTCCATTTAAATGGTAATGCAAGTCATTTGTTTTTATTTTTTCACGATGAAATCAATAAATACATTAGTAACTACGTATTGAACTGACATTTTTGGACATCAAGCGATAATCTAAATTGAGAAATGTGTTGTGAAAATCTGAAGACGAATGAATGCTAATAGACGGAAACATTTGCAATAATATAATTGCTAATTAATGTAATATTTCGACTATGATTAATTTTTAAAATTGATTATGTATGCTTGAGTATAAAAAATTGAAAAATATTGATGAAATTGAAAAATGACTTATCTATCTTATCGATTAAATAGCGTTGAATCCAAAAAATTCGAGGAATCGAATACAATCGATTTGATATGAAAATATCATATGATTAAAGACGGAAGCTGGAGGTCATAAGAATGTATATTTTGATCAAGTTATACAAATAAAAACGTGTATAAATAGATGAAGTTAATAATGCTTGAAACTAATGACCAATAAAATATAAAAAATCTATTTGACTAACACGAAACTGTCTTTTTGTTGGCATAAATAATAATTTTTCCTTGAAAAGGTTTGTAGTCTTTGCCGAATTTCAGATTTAGGTGATCAAGCGACGAAAAAGTGAAAGACCAATAAACTGGCTAGTTTAAATAAACGGTTGCCAGCCAGAGACCGCATGTCTTCCTGCTTTATTTGCAACGAACGTATCAGATAGTCCCGAGAAAAGCTAGAAGTATCTGCATGACACTAAGTAAGTAGCTTTGGATCGACGAATGCTTTGTATCCTCAAACACAGATTTAAGGAAATGAAAAAAAACGTATACATATACCACAGGTAGTGAAGCAATTTTACTACAAAGATAAAATCTATAAATAGAGCAAATCGAGAGAATTACTACCTCAACTATTCCTTTTGGTTTCTCCGCTACCTAAATCCTACTAGCTTTTGGTTGTAACTTGTCAAATTCGCGTACCATGTGGAGGAAAAGTTTGTCAAATTTGCCTATCAAGACAAACGTGTAAAATGGGATAAAAAGCTTTGCATTCACAGCTATTGCACATACGCTAAGGACAAACTTTCCTGTCCGTTGCAGCATAGTTTTGATGAAAAAAATACTTTCCTCATATTATAGTCCTGGAAAATTTAACTAGGTGCTTCGGAAAAATGAGGGGAAAGCTGGATTTTGTTGTGAATTTTGGCACTGGTATGCTGAACCAAATGTTAAAAGTCCCCAGCGATCCGAGTGCTGCGCCAAAGGTGATGCTTCTTAAATATCTCAGTAACGGTCACGTCTTCAGAAAAACAATACATGACGAATTTGCAGCTTGAATAATTTTCTACAAATTATTATATTATTATTTAAACGTTTCAAACTAACAGGATCGACTTTCTCAACGGCATGTTGATATTATTCGACTTTGATTACGACTTGGAATATTTGTGAGTTTGTTTTTCTATGTTTAAGAGGCCCATAAAAAAAACATGCAAACGAACTTATCTCGGGTAATCGGGTAATATAAACATGCCGTTGATAAAGTCGGTATTGTTAGTTACAAATGTTTAGATAAATATTCGTCAAAAACATTTATGGTTACAAGAAAAAGTTATAAAATCTTTTTTGTAGGAAAGTTTTTAAGCTACAAATTTGACATACATTGTTTTTCTGAAGACGTGACCGTTACTGAGATATTTAGGAAAGGTCACTTTTGTTGACCTTTGACCCCATATAAGAAGTAACGCAGCACTCGGATCGATGGGGACTTTTGAAACGTTGTTCAGCACGCCAGTATCAAGGTTCACTCCAAAACTCAGCTTTCCCCTAATTTTTTCGAAGTTCTGCCTTTTTATGTCGAATTTCACTGGACTATTTGTCTGGTGACACGCATATGGCAGCTTAATGAACATCAGTAACAACCACTTCTGCAGCAAGGACAACAACAGTTGCCACAATAGCTCATTGAACCTCAACAGCAATTCCATTCTCCAGTACCGTCTCCCGGATCCGAACTGCAACTTGTTTGTACTCTACTGATAATTCTAGCAGCCTCATTCAAATTTGCTGCTGCTGATACGTCTTGAAGATATACACTACCGGTCATAATTATATGAACGGTACGTAAATTTAAAAATGTTCGCAATTGAGGCGAATGATACATTTTTATGCTTTTATGACTCCGTTTTTGTTTTATGTTTTTGGAAAAACACAATTTACCAAAGCCTCTTTTATGATGGTAAGGGTGCATATTGTTCCAATACGAGCTTCTCACGTTAGTGGCGACATGCAGTTGGTATTTATGGCCTTACTTTTGACTTCCTGCGAGCTCTGATTTCAATTTTAGAGCCCAGCTGCCTCCGTAATCAATCACCATAAGTAAAACGATATCGTCCTGAACAGTTCGAAAAACCGTCTTAATATGCCAAGAAGTCGTGAATTATCAATGGAGACGCATTCTGCAGTTTGAACTCGTCTTTCAGAAGGATATTATTACGAACAGATTACGGGCGGCTTTAAAATATCTAAGAACACTGCTCAGACGATTATTAAGAAGAAAGAAAACATGGGCAGTGTTGTCAACAGAAATCGATCCGAAAGGAAAATGAAGACGTCTGTAAGAGACGACCATTTAATAGTTGTCGAAAGCCAGAGGAACACACGTCTAACGGCACCCGAAATAACAAATGAGACAAACACGAACCGTTCAAATCCCCTATCTGTTTCAACTATGCAAAGGCGTCTGAAAGAAGCTAGTCTGTCAGGAAGAATAACAGTAAGAAAGCCTTTTCTTCGGCCTGCAAATAAGATATATAATAACAACTGACGAGTCCAAATTTTAAATCTTCGGATCCAACAGGCGTGTATTAGTTTGCGACGTACTGGACAGCGGATGTTGGATAGCTGTACCACACTGAAAGAAATATCTTGGTAAAATCAACAATTTTCCTTAGTTGTTTTTGCGTTGGGTTATAGTTAAAACAACTATAAGAAAATTGTTGATTACTTTTATGTACCATGACGCGTGATTGATAAACATCGTCCGTGGTGTAAAAAAATTAAGCAGCCACAAACAATGGTATTCCAACAATATACATAGTACGAAGTAGTAAATGACTATAGTCTGTGGTGTGGAATTATGTTTGTTGAATTTAACAATTGTAGATTGATTCGCTTACTATGAAAATGGTTGGTAATTCAATATTTTGTCGTGTTAAATGAATTGATTCTTATTTTCCTGTAGATCAACTATTTATCCTAATCATGAATTCGAGGATTCAACTGTGTTAATCCTCGAAGGTTTCCATATTTTTTGTATCAGCAAAGTCAACTACTTTTGTATGGTCAAATGAACTATTTTAGCAGCGTAGAAAGAACCATTTTCTGTAGTTCATACGACAATTTTGAATGAATTGTCGCATTACTATCAATAATAGTTCAATCAACCACAACTTTTTCTTTCAGTTCGTGCTTACAGTTAAACGTGGTTTGAAAACATAATAGTTGGGGGATGTTTCGGTAGACAATCTGCTGGTGAGCTTGTGAGAATTAACGAAAGGTTAATAAAAGAAGGATACAAGAAGATATTGTAGGAGCATGTTGTGTAATCAGGAATTAGATATTTAGGAGAAGGATTTATTTTTCAAGAAGACAATGATTCAAAACACTCATCACATCTGTGCAGGTCGTTCTTGAGAGAACTGGAAAGGAACAATGAAGTAAAGCAGACGGTATGGCCACCACAATCACCGGATTTATCTTCCATCAAAGGCCAAAACACTGGAGTATAAATTTTAATCGTTCGAATAATTGTGAGCAGTACTGTATATATCTCGAAAATTTGGTAGATTCACCAATTTATCTTGTAAGGAATTCGAAAAGGACTCTGACTGCAGTCATATTGTTGCTTTTGACGCTACCGACTGGACTAAGCGTCATCGGGTGTGTTGATTTTTCCCCTGCTGGTGTTCTTGTTGAACAATTTGAATCTCATTACTATGGAAATTTTCGCAAAACTCCGGCCGATGTTCCACCGAACTGATAGATCCTGTTTTACCTTTAAGATCAAAATATTCGTGGACGCCGAACCAAACTAGTGCAAATCAGACTTTTTTCTATAATCCTCGTATATTCCGATGATTTGACAGGAACTTGGTTCTCTGCTATTTCTTTTAGCGATTAATTCTTAGAGTCTTCCGATGTGATTACAACAGAAAGCACACGGTGATGGTATTTTAATTGCTATACACAAAACTCTCTCTAGTACTTTCTGTGTTAGCTTTGTGCTGTCTCACCCTGCCTGAGAACAGTGGATTGCCTGGAGCTGATGCAGGCTATGCACCTTTACTCCACTTACTGCTGTGAGCGGTGTAGCCCTCAGCTTCTTAAACTAGCCTTACCGTGTCTATTTTATACAGATAAATACGGCAGGTCCACCCTAATTTATGAGCAACCTCAGGCTTGAATAAGTAAAACTATTGTGAAGGTGACGTATTTTCAGGATTCCTAGAGAATTGTTGAGGTGATTGTCTATTGTGTCGACTAGCTTTAGCGACCGGTCGCGAATGTACTTGTTGACAGTCTCGATTCTTAAATCGTTATACATGTCTATGTTCCGGATGTACGAGGGAATCTTAAACCGTTTTTTTAGCGCAATATTTTGGCTTGACGGAAGTTAGTTTTTGTGGTTTTTCCAAATATTACTCAGCCATAAAGTAATTGGGGTCTTACGATTTGTTTGTAGAGAAGAGCCCTATTTGATTTGCATAGCTGAGACGTTTTGAGAAGAGTATAAAGGCCATTTATTGTGTTGTTCATGGAAATTCTTTTGTTTTCTATGTGTGTAGTCGACTGGAGTTTGATATTCCATCTCTTAAAATATTCCATAAGGGATTCCTGCTGCTATAGGTCTTAGAGTCCAATGAGCTGGATGAATTCGGTTGGAAAGCAGAGAGGTAACGATAAGCCCAGTTTGCCACACTTTATCAAACGCCTTTGCGACATCGATCATGGCGAGTCCTGTTAATTTCATCTTATTGAGACCTGATCTAATGTATTGTGTAGTGTCACTTCAAAACAAAACTGACGTTTCGACACTTGCCGAAATGTCATCTACATTGATGGCGACTAGAGCGCCCTAATTGCACGCGGTGGTAAATTCTCGGAACCACAATTAAATTTCAATTTGACAAAATTCAAATGTGTACAATTATTATTATGCCAAAATCGGTCGGCGACCAAAAAGACTTTTTAAAAGAAACTTCGTAGTTGTCTTTTATTTCATTATCTTGAGCAAATCTCAGCCGACACTAGTAGGGGCGGTTAAATTCGCTACGTCGAAGCTGAGATTGCTCTGAGACAATAATCATCTCGTAACAATTTCACACGAGGAATTTTTAATAAGGAGATTGTTCTGAGACGAGACATTTTTCGTACAAGGAAATCTCAGTTCGCATCCAGAACATTTCTTTTGGAACATAGTCAGGCGTAGTAGTAGCCACTACTGCCAGTTGTTTTGCGATCAAGTTTAAACAATCGAACTGCACTATCAACTTACCATTTCAATTGGACTATTGAAGCTAGCTGTAGCTCTGTGGAGTTATTTTGTTTAAAACGGAAGTGCTCCACTGGCAGAGAATTGTTTAAAAGTGCTTTTTCTCTCAAACGAGAGATTGGACCCCAGTTTTGAGGAAAAGTTAAATCTTTCCTGGGCATTGATATGACTATGATGTAACCAGTTTTCGACAGTATGAATATCCTTTGAAGACAAAAATAACATTGATGATATCTAAAACTGTCTGAATGATGTGGTCGGCCATATGGAGAAGTCATAGGTCTATAATAATATCTGGACCTGAGGATGTTCTTTTTTTGAGACTGTGAATCAAGCTTTTTACTTCTTCAATAGATGTTGGTGGAATCGGGTCCACCTTACAGCTGCGCTGTGTAATAACTGTGTCGTTGCCTGCCCAGTGTGCTCTCCTTGTTCCAGATCATTGTCCGAAAAAGTGTTCGCTTGAAATTGCGATAAGCGGATAGTTGGCATGTTTGGTTTGTTCTTGTTTGCTCCTTCCAGAGTGCGCCATCAAGATCATCAAGAATTTTTAATTTTGGAATTTGATTTTTGATCTTTATGATTATTTGGATAGAGTTTGGAAGCGCATAAGGGTCTTGTTTGTCCATAAACGAAGTTTTGGTCGATGAGGTATCTTTTGCCTGAAAGATTTTATGGGTGAGCAACTCAATGGTTTCCTCTGAATCTCTTTCCGTTTCTCTCACTTGGATGCATTCATTTGATAAAAAAGTCCGGAAGGCATGCCAGTCTTGTTATTTTCTAACTGATTACGGTATCAATGAAAATATCTTCAATTTGAAAATAGCACTTGCTTGTAATCCAAAGGGAACTCATCTAGTATGTTTATAAGCACACTCTGATTTATATTTTTGGGTAAGCCAATGTTTAACTTTTGACTGTAGATAGGGCAAATGTGAGCGGGCTCATTGGAGTTATGTAAACACGAAACACTATCTACAGCAAAGCTATAAATATATTTCCACACTTGATGATTTCTTACTGATCCCCATGCGCGATTGTGAGCATTGATATCTTTTGCGAAAAAGATTGTGCCTTCGAGATCGAATAGTGCATGAAGGTCTTCGATTAGATATTGAGCGTGGGGGATATGTAAGCGGATATGACTTTAACATTGAAGAAACATGAATCAATTTCAAGGACCGTCGTCTCAATTCCACTGAGGGTCGGAATATGAATAACATTATGGGCTATGTGTCTTCTAACAGGCCTTGCAGTCTCTTCTCTCCTGCCAGTTTATCTATCATTCCTGTAATTGTGATAGTTAGGGATTTGTTGCTGATGTTCCGGTTTCAAAAAGGTTTCTTGGATCAGAACAATACCAATTCTGGAATTGAATTAGTTCACCTTTCTTCGGCAGCATGGACTTCGCATTTCACAAAAGGGTGGCTATTTGATTGGCTCAATTAATTTTTTTGAATGAAATTCTGAGTTTGGCCTCTAGTTGGGCGCCAATTTATAGCGTTGAGCTATAAAATAGTAAAAAAAAAAGAGCAAGCATTATTTTAACCATTTATTTAGGGGACCCTAGAGTGCTCCCTGCGTATGATCACAAACTAAACTTGTCTGCTGCTCTGTGATCGCTACTGCTCTATTTATTCAAAATGTTCCTTGAGGAACGTGCCGCCTGGTGAATATGGGTGTGTAATGGGTATGACTAACATAACGTCTGGTAAAAATGGGTGTGTGGAAGAACTGCTGGGCTGTTGTTATAGTACGTAATTACCCAAATAACAACACCGGCGTACGACAGTAATTGCAGGATTCGGTATAAATTGACATAAATGGCACGGAAAAACCAAGGAGGTTAAACACAAAAAACGAGATACAGGAGTTCACATAGATACAAAAGAATCATATGAAGAGTAAAAAGAAGAAAGGGCTTCATTAATTTCGAGTCGATAGAAAAAAACACAGATAATCGAGGGGCTTAGCAGCAATTATTCAATAATCAGCTGTAGAAAAGTTAGTAGTCGATACAAGTGTTATCTTTATGCGCAGGTAATCCCTTGATTTTCAGTGTAAAATCATCACATACAACAATATGGGAATAAGGACAGTAAAACAGAAGAAAGTTGGACAGTTCACTAAAAAATGTTCACGTTGCAAATGGATGCTGTACAATGTACTAGACATGGGTAACGCAGCGCTGCGCCGCGCAATTGCGTTGAAGCACTAGCCATGATACCACTGCGCTGATACCGATTGTCGGTATCAGTAGCGCAGTAACGCACTTCGGTATTAGTAGCTCAGTAACGCACTTCGGTATAAATGGTGTTGGCGCTGCCGCTTTGCAATGCCTACACCATTTGGCTTGGCCCTATGCTACGGCGCGGCGCAAAGATATGAGTTGAGTATACTTATCTCAAGTCTGTTTGATGCAAAGCAATATACCTACGCGTACGCACGTTTGGAAAGATACCTGAATGGGTACATACTATAGCCTGGGTATTTTATATCAGAAAATTAGTAAGTTCAAATGTGGGTTGCTCTCGTTCCATACAAACTTTTTCAATCAGGTTTTTTTAGTGAATCATAGCGTCATGGTATCAGCGCAATGCTGCCAGCGCCGTATGTAAGATCATGGTGTCATAGCGAAATGGTATCAGCGCAGTGCGCTGATACCACTGCTGGCACCGGTATCAGTGTATCAGCGCTTCAAAATTTGCTGCGTTACCCATGTTTACAATGTACATACGCTGATACACGCAACAAACAAAATTCATATCACAGAAAAATACAAACAGCAGCACACTCAGCACGGCGAGATACCGAGTTCAAGCCTAGCACTCGAACAAAGAAGACGTACTGTCAAGCAGCATAGCGATTTCATCGTCAACGAGTTATAACTAATGGTGCAAACGACGAGCGATAATTACCAGCGTTTGTATCTAGCACTAGGAGATTGAGGCCGTGGGTTTTTGGGGTAATCTCTATAGCTTGCGGGATGTTCTTCGCCACAATGAACACATTTTGGCTTGTGATGGTGAAGCTCGTCACATTTGACGAACACAATTAGCCTGAATGTATAGGATACTATTCAATAAGAGTTATGCAGGGACAAGCTTGACCGCTGGTCTAAGCAGTAGCACAAATTCCGCCTAGTACTTTGTAAATCATAGTATTATCTTTCATTTTGCTTCGGCGAAAATTTCGGTCGAAAACATATAAAGGTTGTACTCACTTCTTAAGCCTAGTACTATACTCGAGCGAAACGAATTGTCGCAAAAAGTACCCTTTCAGCAGCAGCAAAATAGCATGCCGATATTGATAATAGATGGCGCTATTTTGTGAGTCAAATGCGAGCACTAGTCAAGTATGAGGCCGGATGTAGGTGATTGTCGAATATGTCTGCTCGAAAGTAGTTCAAACGTATATTATGCGAAATTGCTTTAATCAGTTTAAAGCTCTTTTTAGCGAGGAACATTAATGAAATGAGTAAACAAATTTATTGAAAAGTCAAAGTAGATTTTAGCGTGTCTGGAACGGCAGATTAACTTGAAACGGCATTGCATTTGGAATTTCATCGAAAGTCTCAGTTCTTTGCATCACAATCGAAGCGTTGGTTTCTAAGCTCAAGAGTGGGTGGAAAGATTTGAAAGTGTTTGATCAAAATCTCTTGATCGTTATTGCGATTATGTATTATAACAGGAATATATTGCTAATAAATATATTTGGGAATAAGAAACCAAGTGACATTTTTTTCTCTTATAAGATACTACAATAGTCTTATAAGAGGAAAACTTAGGGGACAGTTCTAGTGATATCAGCCTTGTAGGTAATTAATGTGCTATTAGTATTAAATGGGTGATTTATGAGGGCTATTTTAGCCTTAAAAAATGTTTCAATTTTCATAATGATACTAATAAAGCTCTTATTGTATAACTTTTACAATGTTTATTATTGTACACAAGTACTTTTGTGAAGGTGTAATTGTGGGATCAAAAGTATTTTTATAAAAGTTGCACTCTCCGTACAAGAGTCGCCAGAAAGAGAGAAATAATAACACATAGTCCAGTACTCAATTTTGAAAAAAAGGTTCAAATAAGATTATAATTTTTATAAAAAGTTTAATGTAAGATTATAATTCTTCTCATATGGGTGTAAATTTACCTTGTCGTTACATAGCACCTCTAAAAGCTATACAGTCTCACACTGATTGTGTTATGAAAGTCATCTGAATTGTCTTTACAAATGCTTTGGTCTGGAGAGTCTCAAGTGGATTAGTAGAGTCTGAAGTGGCTTCGTAGAGCCTTGTAACACATCCGAACAGCTGAATTCTGGAGGTAGGGATTTCAGTTGTATTTTTCAGTTCCTAACTACAACAAATGTCTGAACACGATTAATTATTGTACACTATGAGAAGCGGATGCATTTTCATATACATATAGTCCCAAACAACAGAAACAAGAGATCTATGTCGGCACCAAAACGCGCATTTAGCCACACTTGAATAGTTTCCGTATTTTATCATCTAATTAAGTGTTCAGATTATCTACATATAATTCAGCATACCAATGAATCAAAATTAATTATATATCATGGTTCTTCCCTTCATAAAACAACATAGCGTAATGTACTACTTAACCAGCGTGTCAGCTCAGTGTACATAAACGGCTCAAGTCTCCCAGGAAACCGGCCTTGTTTTCTATGTTTATACTATGTCAAAATGAACCTTTTGTCCTCAATAATAAATGTAACACCCTAAAAAACAATTAAGAAAATTTTCATCGGCATGCAATAGTATATATTTAAAATTTTATCTGTCGCACAGACTAGAGGTACACTTTCTTTATCTCCCACATGTTTTGTGTCGACAGGTCGATCATCTATGTTTGAAAACTTTTATAGTTTTCAGTGATTATTAGTCAGTTCAGCTTATTATACGTAGTGTTAAATAGGGATACATTTGTATCAAATCTACCACCAGCATTGCGGCACCAATGCCGCAGTTGAATTTGGTGAATCACAATGCAGCGACAATGTCGCTGTCAATGCAACCAAGGCACCCACCAAAATCATTTTTTTTTCTTTTGTATTGCTGAATCATGTTGTACGAGGATTAGGTTGGCTTATCACAATACTCATCAGCCATCGCTTGTCTATTCCACCAGACCATTCAACCTAACTCAAACAGAGTTAATTCAACCTAGTGGTGATGCCAACCTATGGTAGGTATCACCGCTAGCGGTGCGGCAAAATTAGAAATTTGGCAAATTTCGCCGCTGCCGCAAATTCCGCCGCAGCCATTGTGCGCGTTACCATACAAAAGAGTACATTCTAATTTTTTGACAGCACTTCCCGCAGCCCACTGCGTTGGCCGCAGCGGAAAACGCTGTATTGTGGTTAACCTATTATTTCGCTGAATTAAAAGGGATCCGACCCATTGAAAAGCTGCGAAATATTACTTACCGCCACCTATTATCATTTTCAATTTGCGGTTTGCGCCTTCGATCTCGTTCATCAGAGTATAGTACTTGTCCGCCAGCGAATTGTTCACTGACGAATTGAAAAGCTCTTTTTGTATGGGATTTGACCGTTGAATTCTTTTCGCGAGGAGTATAGTACTAGGCATAAAAAGTGACATTTGGTATTAGAATTCGAAAATTAAATTGTACATATGTGTTTTTAATAAAAAAATCGATCGAAAATTGAAATTCTTGACATTTTATCCGTCAGAAATGAGTAGTGTCTCTGCTTTTCTCCATTGACAAAATTTTCGCTTGAAAGAATTACTAGATAATGGAGACTTGTCAAAATTTTGCTTCAGGATTAACTCAATACTAGCCTTAATGCCAGAATATGCTTTTGAAATTTCCAATGAGCGTCGCAATGACTCAGCAAGCATTATTTACACATTCCGGGTCATACAAAGATATGATCAGCCGCCGGTCCAAGCTTCAATACGCATTCTCCTTGGATGAAGGGAGTGCAAGAATACAATTTCGGTCTTCCCAAAAAGTTCTTTTCATAAAGCTATAAAACAGAAAGTTCAAAGTTCCCCTTGTATATGCCTTGCCAGCTTAGGACATCCAATGTTATCAAAAAATGAACCGGGTATGGATCTGTAATGCTTCCGTGCATTATGCGACATGCTTACGGAGAGTATGTTTACGGATTACTTTTCCCATTTGGTTCTAATGTGGCGCTCTTCTCGTGCGATTTCACGTTCATCTGCAGTCATAGACATATAAAGAATGGACACGCAATCACAATGCATGAGCCCGTACGTGAGTGAAGCAATTTTACTACACATGCAATCTTACTCTCTGTAAAACAGCTTTCCCCTCAATGCCGCACGCACCACCCCTCAGCGCTGTAGACTCTCTATGTAAACATTCATTTCAATCCATCCAATCTACGGGGTGGTTGGGATAACGGGGAAACTAATACATTTCAACAAATTTCCAAATACATCAACTTTTCTGCATGAAATTTGTTATTGTTTTATACAAACACATTGAGACTAGAGGTCGAAAATTGCTTCATTTCTCTCGGCCCATTTCGTATCCATTCTTCTTATATCTATGTCTGCAGTGGATTGATTCGCAATATTCCGAAGTCTAATAGCATTACGGCTTTGTGATGAAAGATTAAATCTGCTGGCTCTCGCAATTGTAAATAACACTGGAAAATCGCGAAGCACGTCTGCACAGCTCGCTCAATAGCGTTGTATATCGATTTAAAGTTTTTTTCTCATACAAAATTTATGAAAAAGTGAATTTTCTTCACAATTTTTTTTTGTTATGAATAATTCCGATGTTTAAGGAGCTATTTTGCTATTCGGGGCAAAGGCGAATCCAACAATTAAATATAAAAATTGGTCCAGCCGTTTTTGAGTTATAAATGGTGAATCTAGCCCGATTTTGTTTTACACATATAGATTGTGCGACTATTTTGCATTCTCGGCTTTTAACTTATCTCACTTAAGTATCTCGAGTAAAGCGATCATCATAGGATGTGTTGTCAAAATAATGATGCTGTCCGCCCATTAATTTTTAGCAGACTCGACACTACTGTGCTTGTCAAAGGAGGCCCACTTATCCGGAAGTTACGATCTCTTCCATGGTACGAATTGAATTTGCTAAGTCTTCGGAAATGATGACCTTATTAGTTTTACAGGTTTGTTCGCTTCCGGGTCACATTTTTTTATCTTAATTATTATAATAGACATTAGTTCGTGAAGCGAGGTTGTGCCCCTCTCCGAAATTTTCTTCTCCCTGCTTTTTTTCCATGACTGCGACGTATCGCGACATCCGAAACCTTGACACAGTGTAAGCGATTGTTTATTACTGATAATTTAGGGGAATTGCGAATGAGCATAGCATATTGACTGATTATTTATATTTGTCTCAATGTGCTACAACCAGTATTCACTGTTAGGTTGATAATTTTGTCAGAGGAATTAAATAGGTGAGCCGCGAATAATTTAGTTTGTTTCAATATTGATCAAGCTGGAAATAACGTAATAGCGATAGGCGTTTAAACTAACTTTAATAATCGCGTTTTTTTTGCGCCTCGATTAAAAACTGGTACGTTAAAAACAAAAACAATCCTGTCCCAATACTAATATCGAAGCAAGCTCTCGATTGCGGTGTGACTAATTTATGATAAAGTTATTAGATTCGATTTATGATATGGTATTATCTGCAGAGTATATAAAACCATTCGTTCAAAAACGATAATCATTTGCTCACAGTATTTGGTTTGAAAAGTGTTTAAAAGTTTCGGCTCTAATTTAGTTGTCATCAAATGAATTTAAATCGAAAGCGTAGTCTCGAGCTAGTCTTAAGACAAAATCGGTTCTACTTTCGGTGGCATAGACTAATTCAAATTCGAAGTTAGTTGGATCTTGAAGCGAAATGTGAATGTCGAATCAATGAGTGTTAAATGACATCAAATATTTTGCAGCTTTTGTCAATTAAATCATTGATATCGTCTATTGTACTTCCAAATTTTTTCGGTAAGCTTTATCCTCATGAAAGTGCATTTTGTTTCAGGCATCTAATCTTGCCTTATTTCATCTTTCAAAATCATTAGTGGAATTGTTCGAGCAAAACGTTATTGTTTTATGTACGTGGTTATTGAGATATCGCCAAAGTAACCAAAAGTAGCGACTTAAGTGTTTTTTTTTTCAAGAAAATCTACCCGAAACCAGAAAAGTCAGGAAACAGATTGCGGGTAAAAAATGAATAACTTGCATGCACATGTCAGCACTCTTCTTACATCACTGGCGCGAGACATATTTACAAACCAGCGTTACCAGACCTACGGAAATTACCGTAGTTTCTAGGTAGTTTATTAGCAAATCTGGCCTATGGTATAAATAAATTACCTTGTATGAGCCCTACGGAAATTTCAAACTGGAAGTCAAACACACATATGTACCTTTACTTTCAATCATTCGAAACAAATTAAGTGACAAATCAGATGTCTTTGAAAAACAATATCCATGATTATGTTCAACTACCACATAACATGAGAAACAATGACATCTATGTAGATCAATTTCAACAGCTCATCTGGGAAATTTAAGGAAATCCCCAGGTCTGTTCCTGTACTTGAATCAATTATAATATATTGAAATAGATTCGCAGCAAGTCGTTCTCGTACTTTTGCTGCAAGCCAAATCCAAGCCAAATTTTGCAGCAAAAAGAAGCCAGCTGCCAAATTCTGTCACTGCTGCAGTTTGCTGAAGTACGGGAACAGACCTTATAAGTGCCGACTAGTAATCCGGGAAATCCCCACAGTATCTGGTCAGATGTTTGGGGATTTCCCGAGAGAAAGAGAAGGTTATATACCGCCAAGCGAATAAAAATTCATCGCTGAGCTTACAGCGATAAAACGACATGGTTTGTTTAAAAAACATGAGGTTAAATGCGGTAGAAACTCCGCGAAAACGATTTTAAGCTTTTATAATTCAGTGCAGAATGAAGAACAAAAGAAATTACATTTTAGTATAGAGGGAGCTGAAGTAAAGCTTTGCTCATTTTTTGTTGAGCATAATGTACCTTTTTTTAGTAATGGATCATATGTCCGATTTAATTAAAAATTGCTTCCCGGATTCGAAGAAAGCTTCCAATTTGAAGTTGAAAAGAACTAAAGGAAGTGTTATAGTTAAAAATGTAATAGGCTATAGCCAAAAAGAAATAATTGTTCATTATTTAATTAAGTGCTAATTTAGCATCTTGGTAGACGAGGCAACTGGCATCACTTGTCAAAAACCAGCTTGCATAGTGGTAAGGTAATGTGATGAAGCTTCTGGTATGGTCAAAAGTAGCTTCTATGAGCTGATAGATATATGTAGTTCAAAATGATCAGTTGATGCCAAGCAAAACTCTTTTTAATTCATTAATATTTACATTTGAATCAAGGAACACAGCGAAAGAAAATATAATCGAGTTTGGAACTGATGGCTGCAACTTGATGATGGGGGAACATAACTCTGTTTTAGTATGTTTAAAACAAGTTTGCCCGGGTATAAAAGTATTCAAATGCATTTGTCACTCATTACACTTGTGAGCTTCAGCCGCATGTAAAGCTTAGCCCAAAGACTGTGAAATTTTAGCAAGGGATATTCACAGTTATTTCAGATAGAGTAGCAAAAGACAAGCGCTTTTAGTATCTTTCCAAGCATATTTTGAGTTGGAGCCTCATAAAATTCTGCGGCCAGCACAAGCAAGATGGCTCTCTTTAGGATGTGTAGTTCACAGATTAATTGAAGTTCACAGATTAATTGAAGTGACCTTCAAGTTTTTTTTAGTGATCAGTGACTTGAGCAGCGTATATCATCAGCCAAAGAAATTCTCTATAAATTACAGAATCCATTCACGAAGCTATATATTTTGTTCCTAGACTGAATTCTTCCGACATTCAATGCAATTACTGCATATTGTCAGTTAGCTATTGCTATTGAAGCTATTGAAGCTTTCAATCCGAATTTGCAAAAAAAAAAATTTCCGATCGATAACATATTTCTTCCATTAGCGGTCATGTTAGAACTTGATGAAATAAAAAAAAAATCTAAAAGATCGATTCAAACCACAATGCTCAGAGCTCAGAAATCAATGTGGTCAGTTTTATAGAATCAGTTGCGAAGAAATAAAAAAATATTTGATTTTGACGATCCCATTTTAAAACATATTAATATTCCTTATCTTAATACACATATCCGTTACTTTTTCATATGTATAAAAGATTTAGATAACAAATGGGGTAGACTAGCGATGTTTTCACTTCCACGAGACTTGACCGACCTCGATTTACCCATAGACCGTTTTTATATTAAACTAGGCAAAATTCTTGACCATGAAAGTCGCAAAGCATCTGAGAACCGAAGTCGTTTTGCCTTAAATTTAATATCTTTCTCACATTCATATGCAGACTGTGAGAGAATTTTTCGAAGGTTCATATAATTAAAAACAAATTCAGGAATAGAATGAAAACAGATACTGTAAAAGAGTCTGTTTTAGCATCAGAGAGTGTCAAAATTTGTAGGTGCGTTGAGTTTGAGCCAACTCATTTAATCTAAGATGAAATGAAATCCGACATATATAGTAATATTGAAATCTTTTGCAGAGTTTTCTTTCACAAGTGAATAGTTGCCATAAAAATGTTTTACTGATATCTCTTTTTTTGTGAAATTATATGATTTAACAAAGTAGTATTTTTGTAATTTTGTTTTGGAATAGAGTTAGTTCATATATTGCACTGTAAAAGGTGTTTGTTACTTTCAAATTAAGATCAAAAATCCACCCAATAAGCCTACAGATAAAGCATCTAAAACAAAGTATTTTTTTCCAAGGCTACGGTAATTTTTCAAACGGATTCTGGCAACACTGCTATAAACCGAAATAAACAGTTTCATAGATGAAGGTGAAATATCGTTCTTCGTTGAGTAAAGATATTTACTAGGTGGGGTGAAAAGTAACCTCCTTGGGAATGAAAAAATAGTTTTTTAAATTATTTTTTTTAATTTTATTCAATGTTGTCCCCTTTTAGGTCGATACACTTATTCCAGCGATTTTCCAACTTTTTGATCCCGTCCGAAAAGTAATTTTCCGGAAGGCCTACAAAATACATCTCCGCGGCGTCGATTATCTCCTGGCGCGAGATGAATTTTTTATTGATGAGAACATATTTTTTATTTTAAGGTTTGAGAACAGATAATAGTCCGAGAGAGCCAAATCAGGCAAATTAGGTGGATGGGGAAGCAATTCGAGCCCTAAATCGTTGATTTTAGGCATTGTTGAGATGCTCTTGCGTGACGGCGCGTTGTCTTGTAAAAACAAAATTTTTTTCGCTTCATGTGAGGCCGTTTCGTATTGATTTTGGTTTTCAATCGCTGTAATATTTCGCAATAATACTCGCTGCTATTGGTTTTTCCTTTTTCGAGGTAGTCCACGAAGAGTATGCCATGAAAATCCCAGAAAACCGACGCCATGACCTTTCCGACCCATTGAGCCTCCCTTGGCCGCTTCGGAGCACTCGTGCCGGCTTCAGTCCATAGCCGGGCACTCATTCTGTTCTCTGGCGGGAAATAGTGGATCCAATTTTCATCAACAGTCACCAATCGACGCCAAAAGTCCACACGATTTCGCCTCAGCATGGCACACACGCTTCCGAAGTGCGCTCGCGTTCGTGTTTTTGGTCCGGAGTCAGCATGCGCGGCACCCAGCGGCAGGATCATTTTTTCATCTGCAGAATCTCATCCAAAATATGGCGTGTGCACTCGGTACTAATCCTTGTGGCATCTGCTAGCTCGCGCATCTTCATTTTCCAGTCGGCCAACACCATTTCATGTATTTTTTTGACATTGTACTGTGTAACCGCATCGGAGGGCCTACCGCTGCGGACTTAATCGGAAGTGGAGATTCGGCCACCACGAAAATCTCGAAACCAATATTTCACGGTATAATCTGAAGGAGCACTAGCCCCATAATATTTATCTAACTTTTTTTTTGTTTCCTTCGCCGTTCTGCCTCTCAAAAAATAATGTTTTCCGAGAGAATGAAAATGGTTTATTTCCATACTCAACATGATGCCAAACACGTCAACAAAAATCGGCTGTAAAAACAAAACAAATGGCTGTATCGCTCTGAAATTTGACATATCTGCCTAAATATGAATGGACTATATAGCACAATAATCTATTTTGCAATTGCAGCGCATTCTGGTGGTCAAGGAGGTTACTTTTCACCCCACCTAGTAAGTAATCTATTCATGAGCTTGTTTGTTAGAAGTTCAACATGCGAAATTCACTGGTATCATTTCATAAATTATTTCATTTGAAGCTTAGCAAGAATGGGAACAAAAATAGGAAAAATCCTTGAACTAAGTTTTCCTTGAATTAATTCTCTATTCGTGTTATTTTATAAAGAAATGCAGAACCTAAGTAGTTGTGTAAAAGTACAGTTAATATTACTGCGAATAAAAGACTTTCTATAGACTACTTCGGGTCATCATTTTCCGATACACCTCTGTCCGAAGCATGCTGTCAGTAGCTCTGGGCGGGATATGCGCATAACATGATGATTTTGAAACTAGACATGCCCTCATTTGGTATTTTTGACTGATGATATCATGCCATGACATGTGATTTGATTAAATGGGGCTTCTGAGAGAAGTGTTTTCAATAATTTTTATAAAATCAATATAATTGGTTTTGTGGTTCAATTGATAGTACCGATTTCAACATTTTTATTATCTTATCTCTAGAATTTTCCAATGAAAAACAGGTAACGCTCAATCGGGAGTTGTTTAATGATTACTTGATAGCATACACATATTACGTTTAATTAGAAATTAACAATGAAAAATTAGTCATCGCCATTAGTCAGAAATCTATGGTATAAAAACAATGTCATTTCAATGTTTCGGCCTCCGATTCCTGTTAAAATTTTAGGGTTTTGTTATCGATTCAAAAAATTACGAATCATTTAGATTCTTAGAAATGAATGAAAAATTTTATATTTTGAACATCGTTGAAAATCTACTGATGCTTTAGAAATATTCGTAGCATCGTAACATCATCATTAGTCACTGTGATCAAGTGTTTTAAGCGGAAGACATTGAGTGTCATGTCTCCTCCGCACTGTGGGCCATCATGTGGCCCATTGTGTAGACGGGCGATGGCTTGCACTGTGATCAAGTGTTTTAAGCGGAAGACATTGAGTGTCATGTCTCCTCCGCACTGTGGGCCATCATGTGGCCCATTGTGTAGACGGGCGATGGCTTGCAGTGGCCGACCATGGCGAAGCATGGAAATGGCGATGGCCGAGGATGGCTTTCGGAGCGGTTTTTCACACACATCAAAGCGGGCCATCATTAGGGACACGATGAAAGTACTGATATTAGTACGATATCGATACTTTCGTTTGATACCAAGTAAAATTTTACTTGGATCGAAACTGTCCGATATTTTACTCATATCAATACTTTGATGGTGGTATCGTATCGACATGTGACTGAAAAAATTTCACATGGAAACCAACCCATCTTTCCAGTTTGTGCTACGACTACGCGACAGCTATATTATGTTAAACAAATGAAATATTTTAAGTTCGAGAAATCTTTCAATCATACAATATCCAAACAGTTTATTTTGAAACAGTAATGTACAAAATAATTAAATATTTAATAACGCAATATTAAAGTTTTTTTTATATATATATTATATTGATGAAGGAGAAAAGTTGCTAATGTTGTAATATATATTTAAAAGATTAGGTATGAAAAGGCAAAGACAAGGAGCAATTCTATTCTCTGCATTATTTAATTTGTATACTGTCCATATATATGTAGAAACCTGAAAAAAGCTATGAATCTCTATGAATCTCTTACAGCAAAGTAAATCAAATTCAGCAAATGTTCTTCGGTTAATTTTCACATTTACATTGCTAATCGTGAGACTCTCCATCACTCATTTTAAATGATCCCTTAATAACATATTGCACCTCATACTATAATACTCCCTTTTCTTGCGTGGGACCCGGCTGGTATTCTTAAAGACTTTGAACTTCGCCGTCGTGGAAATTATCGCCAAATTCCAAACTGAATCCCGCCCAATCAAATAGATTCTTCCAGGCTAAAGATCATCGTTATCATCTCTATTACTAAAATCTTGTGCAAATTAGGCTTTGTTCTATCATTGATAGTAAAATAAATATAAAATTTAGCGTTTCTCCATACTTTACGGACAACTTACCTTATATTCTTCTCTTACTATACATATTCAAAAACAAGAAAATAATTTCTTAAAAAAGAATGTATTTAGAAACATATTTGCACATTGTTTCCAATAAACAAAATTACTACACTAAATCCCTCACTTTATATCAAAATTTACAAAAAAAAACTCCTAAACGAGAGCGCACGAACCAAAACCAATTTTCAATAAAAACAGGAGCAAAACAGATGAAACGAAACTAGAAAATTGAAACGTAACTAAAAGACTCTTTACAGTAGTTATTTATAAAAAAAAAACATTTGATCAACAAAAGATATCAAATATCAAGTTCATAAAAATATTACCCACATTAAGCATAGTACTGAGTTATAGCGAAAATTTTGGCTGTGGCGAAAAGCAGAGACACTGCTAATTTTTGACGGATAAAATGAAAAAAAATTCAATTTTCGATCGATTTTGTTATTGTAAAGACATTTGCACTATTCAATTTTCAAATTCAAACACCAAATGTTACTTTTCAGCTCGGAAAAATGAACTGCACAAACTAAATTGACGTGAAATGATCGGAGACATGTGTCAATGCCATCTGTTTTCAAAGCGAAAGCAACTTTTCATGCTAAAAAACTGAGTACAACTCCTGCTTATTTTCAAGCTAAATTTTCGCCGAAACAGATTTCACGTGAAATTTTGTATGAAAAATACACGTGAAATTAAACGCACTACTAAGCTTAAATCATTAACATTCTTGCTTAATTATTAGTATCGACTTTCACATCCTAATGTCCTCTCAATGCACGAATAACAATGTGATTAAATTAGTTTCAAAAATGATATAAAAAGTAAAGTAAAGCAATCCCACGACAACCCTTGTACGGGTCTAGGGGTTGAAGCTGGTAGAGAGCTTCATTACAATTTATTTAATCATTGTGGATACGAGTGTGGAGTGATTAGTTCCACGACTCACTTTACCCCTGATTTAAATCAGGTGCCTAATCAGAGCTAGGTGAACTCAAAGCTTGGCGCGGACCCTCGTCCGAACCTGGATTCGAACCAGGAACCCCACACGCAAGAAGCCAGTGCTCTACCCACTAGGCTATTCAAGCTCTTAAAAAAAAAAAAAAAAAAAAATGATATACTGTATATGTAGAAAGGCACATTTTTGACGTGAGAGTGCAACAATCCTCGTGAACAACATCTGGTCTTCTGTACACATCCTGTTTTTTTATCATCGCTTATCTCCTCTTCAAAATTAACTTTTATCTACTTTAATTTAGTTTAATAAATTTGTTATTTTAACGTTTCTAATCCACTCAAGGAATGATGTTTGAGCAAACAAAACGAAATCTGATGGAATAGTTGTGATTAGCTCCGCACGTCGGCTGAGTTGCGCTTTTGAGCCTCCATTTTCTTTATAAACTGTTGTTCCTCGGTCTCTGACTTATTTCCTTTGCTGGATGATATCACTTTGAGCAGAATAGTTCTTACACCGGTTGCCATATTTTTGGAGTCACTGTGAGAACGGAATAAATGAGTAATGGAAAGAGATAACCAAGTGAAGCAAACGTGCCCGCACATGTACAAGTGACCTTTGTTCTCACCAATAAATAACCTTCCAAATTAGATCTAAATGTGTGACGTAAATTTTGTGTGCTTAATCCCAAGAGAATGCCGTTTTCAATGTCAAAACACCCTTACCAACGAATTCTTCCAGTTCATAGGAAATGCAGCATAGTGGCTGTGAGCACAAAATACAAGTTAAGGCGACATAGCACCTTCAAATTGAAAAAAAAATTTTATTTTCAAAGGCTTGTTTTTAATTGAATGAAAAGACATATCTTAATGAAACTTTTTACACATACTTTATATGTCTTAGACTACATAAACAAAATTGTTAAAAATGTTTTGTGGCCCCCTGTCGCCTGTCACAATTTTTTGGAAAATACACCAAAAAAACCTGGCGTGCATGATAACTGCCCTCAGGAAAGTCTGAAAAAAAACGGAGTTTTGACCAGCATCAAAGCGGCCTTGGAATGAACTAAAAAAAACTTTGGTTGAAAAATAACAAAATGGCGGCGTTTTTTTCGAAATTCGAGCTTTTTTTCCCCAAAAATCGGCTATAACTAAAAAAGATTAATGCCGATTTTTTCATCCGTAGTTCATTCTGAGCATTAACATGTGCAAATTAACGTGTTAAAATTACAAAACGATTGGATAATATAGTTTTTCTTAATCATGCACGCCAACTTGAAAAACGTTGTTTCGAGAAAATCGCGTTTAAAGTTAAAATTCAATATTTTTTGCAATAAATCTTATCTAAAATTAATCTGCGATGCTTGGACCATACAATACACCTTCTTCTTGCTCATATTCCTCCTCTTCTAAAGATTTTTGCTCCCTTCGAGCAGTTCTGGCCTCTTTAGATGCCTCAGTTGACTGTTTTTCCGCCTGGTTAATTCTTGCAGCATCTCTATGCTCTGCATGTTCCAGCGCACATTGGCCAATTGTAATTCCCATGACTTGCATTATTTTCAAGAAAGCCATAAATCCTTCATTAAATGTACATACAGAAATATTTGCAGCCATATTTAGTACGTTTTTCCCACAAAAAGTATGTTTGGGGGCCAAATTCCAAACACAAGCATTATAGCTTTCGTTATTATTCTGCGCAAAATTGCCCAAGCAGCGCTTTAATAAATCTGATGATAAGTGATCATAAATAGGCTTTAAAATTTCTTGTACCTCATCATCTAAAGGTGGAGGATGCTTGAAATTGTTTAATGCATTATCAGCCGCTGCCTCCGCCTTGCGCCAGTTACACCAAGCCGGTTCTCCAACAGGACAATAATAGTGTTGAGGGCTCTCATCAGTTGAAATTTTGTGGTAATATGCTGCCCAAATTTCCTTGCGCATATTTTCAACTGAATCAGGATTTCGTCGTATAGTTAGGCCATAATACGTGGCTAAATTTTTCATTAATTTTAGTGTCAGGTGAACTTTTTTCGGACCTTTTTTTGGAGATTCTACACTTTTTTTAGAAACATCTTTTACAGCTATTTTTTTATTTTTTTTGCCAAGGCTAGCTTATTTTTTGCTTCTTTTAAAGGAGATGACTCATGTATCTTTGTCTACACTTTGGCTTAATTCGATGTGGCGATATAGCGAAGTGAACGAAAATCATAGAATCAATGATCTTGGGGCGCTTCGCTATATATACTAATAAAATTTTTTTGTTTTTGAATTTCAATTTTATATTATTAAAATCATGTTTTAAAACCTTCATTCTAACATATTCAATCAAAAGACAAAAATCGATTTTTTTAAAATTTGGAGGTGCTACGTTGCCTTAATGAATATAATCCTACATCCCGATAAATGAAATCTTCGCTCTTCTTCCGGCAGCCAAAATGCAGAATAGTATTGCCAACTTCTTTGTCTTCATTCTTGGAAAAAAGCCTTTCTTGCACAATGCCACGGAACGGCACCAGACCAGTTCCTGGCCCTATCATTATAATTGGAATCTCTGGCTTCGTTCGAAGTGTAAACTGACTCTTGCGAATGAAAATAGGCATATTAAGTATCATATGATACTCACTCATATCAGAACTGTCACAATGAGTACGATACTTATATCAATACTTGGTTGTGATACTACTTGAAAGTAAAAGTATCGATACTTTCTTTCGATATCGTGTCCCTAGCCATCATGCGCAACCGAAAAATTATGACTGGCTCATCTAGTGGCCCAGTGTGTGGAGGCAAATTTGTAATGCTGCCTCCTCACTGTGGGCCATCATCGGCAACTGCAATGGTCGCAATGCTCGTCACAATTATCGTCACCATCACAAATACACATGTGAAAAGTGTCACGCAGAGTTTAGTGTTTCTCATAGTGGTGCTGGTGATATTTAATAGCATTTGAAACCTGAAAAACATCAAAATGCCGATCGTGTCACTGCTTCCAGTTCTTCAATGTTGATTTTTTTCAAGAATTCAACTTCCAAAGGTTTGAATATTGCTGCGTCAAAAGGCGTCTGAGCTTATCAGACTATACAAAAAAAACCCAGTTTTCGCTCCAATGGGCCTTTCTACACTTGTATTCTTGATGCACTCCTCAAACTATTCTTCAGCAACGGAACCGTTCATATACCGATTATGCATATGAATATATGCGTGTTGTTGTTTTCTCATTTTGACTTGAGTGTTTCGTGAAAAATCCTTGACCTGTGAACTATGTTTATAGTTGTGTTAGTGATTTGCATCAGTTTCAATCAGTTTCAAAAGTGATGAAAAATTCTGTCCACGTGCATCACTTTTTGTAGAGATATCCCCTCGGTTCTTCTGCCTCTTGCCCAGAAAACCGGTTTAAGGACTGCATCAAGAATACAAGTGTAGAAAGGCCGAATGATTGTGCGTCGAAATTAATCCAAACATGTTTCGATCGGAAATTTGCATGCACGCGTACGGAAACTGAAGCTATTGCAATAAATTTTTTGGCGGGTACAGCGATCGACGAATCAAAAGATGATCTCAATAAATCCAATTGTATGACAATTTTAAACGAAGCTTCAAACCACGGTAACAAGAAAATATGTCCTCTTGCAGTGCGCTTTTTTCAACCTTACAAAGGTGTGGAAATAAAAATGTTTGACGTCCAAGACCATATCATTATTGATTATCTACACCAACTATTGACAGATAATAATTTGACAAAAAAGTAGTGGCATTTTGTGATGACAGTGCGAATGTTAATTTCGGGGGTGTAGCTAGGCGAGGAATTAACAATCTGTTCGCAAAATTACAACCTTTTCTGAAAAACCCGTTGTTAGGTATTGGATGTGGAGCCCATATAATTCACAATGCAATAAAATGTGCTGCAGATGGTCTACCTTTAGATAACGAAAGCCTTATTGTAAAAATATATTAATTTTTTTATGTTTACAAGGTTCGAGTTTAAGCTCTAAAGGAGTTTTGCGCTGAAGCTGAAATAGCAAACCACAAAACCGGCTATAGTAAAACCAGATGGCTTGCGCTTATGCCTGCTTTGGAGAGAGTTTTAAAAATATTCCAGCCGTTGAAAGATTATTTTTCGAACACTGAAAAATGTCCCAAATTATGAAAAAACTTTTTTCAAGATCCCAAAGGCCACATCAAAATTATCGCTTTATTTTTTACACGCTCAGTCAGCAAGTTTTCGCCAGGCTGTATTGAAGGCTGAAGGACAGACTTTGTCGGCAATAGAAGCTGCAAAAGAAATTAATCATTTCAAAGCCAATTTGGCTCAGAAACATATCAATCAGTTTCATCCAGATACTGTTCATAGTTTAATTGTGAAAATGGAAGAAAATGGCACTAATATTGATGAAGAGTTTGTGAAAAGTATGGCTACAGAATTTTACAAAACAAGCCGTGAATGTCTGGAACAGTAGACTTGCTTTCCTTCCAAAGAAATGGATATATTTTGTTGGGTAGATTCAAAAAAAGTACCTGCATGGGAAGATATTCAAAAAGCACTGGATGTATTGATTGAAAAGAAATATATTGACACGAATAAAGATGCAGACATATTTGACGAATTTACATTAATTTCAAGCTACGTCACTGGTACAAATCCTCCAGTAGAAAGAGTTTTTTCTCGAATGAATAAATTGTGGACGTCTGAAAAAAATCACTGTGAGGTTCCAGTTCTGAAGGCGTTTTTGATAAATAAGGTCAATATAAAAATTTTATTAAAAATCATCTCCAACTTTATTAAAGCCAATTTGTTCCTCTGAGAAATACATATAAATATAATTCAAAAAAATATGTTGCATGTAATAACTACTGCCAGAGGAACTTTGCTTTATTATTTTTACTAAGCTGGTGAACCAGTAATTGATTTGATTTTTCACAATTTGTTATATTAAGAATAATTATAATTAATTAAAATATAATTTTAGTGAACATTAATTGTATTAAGTTACACTTTTTTTTTAATAAAGAACATTAAAAAGTTGTGTTTATTTTCAATGTTAAACCTGCTAACTGACGTATATAAGCCCAGGTCCCGTTTTGGGTTAAAAACAATGGTCAGTTTAGGTATACCACTCCAAAGTAGTTGAACTTTTATCTAGTGAACCTGTATATTCTATTGAAGTGTTGGGAATAAGTTACGTTGGCATAATGTTTAAAGCAATCAGTTTGCCGTTCAAAGATGGTTACGTTTTCATTCGTATTTTTCATCATAGCGTTTCATGAATTAAATAAAACAGTTAAAAAACACAGATTTGTTACTTTTATTATTTAGACACTTACTGTCTTTACATAGAGACAGTTATGCCAGTATATTGTTGTCATGCGACTGTAAGAACTGACCAAAGTCGACGGAAGAATTTTTAAGAACAATATTTTGTAATAGTTAATAATTAAAATTGTAATTGTGACGTTTTCGCAACCGTTAATTGAAAACGCCCAAACAAAAACATCTTTTGCCAAAAATTTGTATTTTCAAGTAATTTGGTTTGAAAATGTGTAAAATTCAATTTACTGAATGTGTATTGCGTACTTTTCTGGGGAGAAAACTTAGAAACGGAGCTCAAAGAAATGAAATAATCAATAATTGACATTAAAATCATCCCTCAACGTATTTTTTGGATCGGATCGCTCAAAAAATAATTCGAAGGATTCGGAATGGCAATTTCAGATTTGTCAAAAGAAGAAGTGGTGAAACAAATGAAACTTTGTTAAATATATCCTCGTAAATGTGACTCCTATTACAGATATCATACATAAAGCAATACAAATGAAGCCAGAGGCTTAGTCGATATCTCACTACATTATTTTCTGAAGAATTCATTTAAAAAAAAAACTCTAGCGCACCTGAACCGCCAGAAACACTAATGTTCGAAGAACAGTAGAAGAATCGTGCAGGTTTTGAGTGCATATTCCACCACATGAGCTGCTTATTACGGCCAAACTGTTTCAAATGCCACGTTTTACATTGGTCTCAAGAATGCATTATAACTCATATGGTGGAAGGTTTCAGATATTACCACTGGCATGAATTTCAACGTTTATGAGAGCAAAACACTTGTTAATTATATTCGTCATCAGCTGCTTATTTCACAAAATTTTGAAAGCAGCATCTCATATAACATCAATGAAGAAAATGCTCAGTGCCTGCAGCACTGTAACTGAAGTTGGTGTTTGGGGATGCGATCCGAAAAATTTGCAGAACTTTGGGAATTGAAACATCGGTTATTTATTTTCATTGTAAATGTTTCCGGTATGTATACTTACTGTAAGCTTTTATTGATACAAAAGTAGCACAACCGACTCGTGCTGGCAACCTTTCGCCAGTATCAAAGCCAAGAATATATATATCACATCTGCTTCACGTTGTTATATTACATTCGAAGTTATAGGAGTATAAAGAAATTTAGGGTTACTTGCAGCGAGTTTTTTCAAATAATCGAAAGCTTAATATTTGCTGTTTATTATCATTACAATATCATTACCAATTGAAAATTCTACGATAAAACCGCTTAATAAAGATATTGCAAACAAACACAAAACCAACAATAGCTGGCAACCGGATGGTGGCTTTTAAACCAAATTTGGCCTGAAGTATGCTTAAAATAGGTTCGATTAATTGTATGAGATTCGTATGGATTGCACGACTGCACTGGAAGTTATAGGGCAAAAAGTTTTATTTTCCTGAGCGAATTTTCAAAACCAAAGACACAAAAATTACCATAGCTGGCAGCACCAATCGAATTTCTCAACCAAATTTCTATCAAACAGTGTTTAAAGTAAGGTTCAGCTACTATTCAATTTCATTATTCAATTTCATGAAAATCTGGTAACTTATTCACATTTCATAGGGCAAAACACCGTTTTTTTTCTTTGTAATTTTTCAAGATGGCACCACTGGCACAGAGTTGCCTACAATTCAAAATCGCTTCTATCAGATCTGGTCCTACTTAAGTCCAATGCATTCGGTAAATTTCAATTGTATCTGATTATTGATTCGTGAGTTCCCGTGAACAGAAGTTTCTGATGCTAAAAATATAGGTCAACTGGGAAAGGGTTACCGTTCTTGTCCGACATGAAAAATCCAAAGTTTTACTTTGAACGTGTAGATAAAGCATAAGTTTTGTATACAGATTGGTTTTATTGTAAGAAACGGACAGTTTTTAGGATATTCGATGGTTTGAATGTTTTCACTTCCAAATTTTTATTTTTTCAAATTTAAGGCACCAAAACTATCATAGCTGGCAGCTCCAACCGAATTTTCGACCAAATTTCTACCAAACGTGGCTTGAAGTAAGGTCCAATTACTGTGTGAATTTGGTTAAAATCGAACGATTCAATCAGAATTTATAGGGCTAAAAGCAGTTATCTTTTTTGGTGATTTTTAAAGATTGCACCACTGGCACAGAATCACCCGCATTTCAAAATCACTTCTATCAGACCTGGTCCTATTTAAGACCAATACATTCTGCAAATTTCAATTAATTCTGCTTATCGGATCGTGAGTTTCCGTGAACAGAAGTGTTTGATGCTAAAAATATAGGTAAATTGGGCAAGGGTTACCAGGCGTGCCCGTTATACCATATCAAATTTTATTTTTTGTCTATGTAAACAAAGCACAAGATTTACATATGAGTGGCTTTTCTTTGAAGAAACGGCATTTTTTCAAGAGAGACGATGATTTGGAGGTTTTCACTTTCAGTGCCTGCATTAGCTACAGGGTTGCCAGCACAATTAAAATTTTTTCAAGTTTTCCCGTTCTCTTTTTAGGCACCCAGCGCACACATGGGGTTAAAAAATTCCAAAACATTATCCGATTCACATGTAAAATACGTTCGAAATTTATTTCGTCAACTTTATTTTTTTTATTAAAAATTATTTGTGTATGGAATAATAAATATATTAAAAATATCACTAAAATGGCCGCCGGCGCCAAAGGGTTAAAGATTATTAACTTTTTGTGAGACTTGGCACTATTCTGCATATACACCAATGTGTCCTGAAAATTTCAGTTCAATCGGATGGCGCGTTCCTGAGATTTTTTCACTGAAATTTTTTGATGATATATATATATATATATATATATATATATATATATATATATATATATATATATATATAAATATGAATTTTTGGCCAAAGTGATTCTAATACTAATGTTCTTCTTCGAACATTAGTAATAAACTGGGATAGTCGGCATGATAGGGCTGCTGTTAGTAAACATAAGCTTTTCAAGGAGTTTGTCTATCGAAAGTGCTTACTTTACTTTTGTTCATTGTAACAGTTTTAGTAAAAACACGTTCTTTTCATTTCAGTCGGTATAAAATAAGATAATACAAGCTACGCTAACGTTGAGTTGGATATGAAAGCTGACTTTCGAAAGGCGAAAAATAAATGTTATCGCCATACCTTCAATTTAAAACATAGTAACACATGAGTCAAATTTCGAGCAATGTTTATATCCTTAGCTTTAAGAGCATATGTTAAATGTTTTTTGTTGATACAGTGGACACCTTTTTACTTATAATACGTTATTCTTTTTGCAATATGAGTATATTTTTTAATGTCTCTATTTTATATATTTATCTACGCTCTATTCGCTCCGACTTGGCCATACCCTCACTTGCATATCATGTGGTCGCTGTGTCGAAGAAAGAGCTATATCTCTTTTGTGAACCTAAATTTTCTCTTTTTTGACCTGGTGAACACTATAATGTGTGCCTGAGCAATCAGCTCTCTCCTATCTGATTTCACCAAAGTACTTTAGAAGCAATTATAATGAAGCCAAATCAAAATTTCTTTCTGCGGACATGATGTGTTAAAATTTATACGAAACCGAAGCAAAAACGAGGTGATCCATGCTTCGATGCAAGTGCTTCGAAAATCCGTTTGAAATGCTTCTTTTCCCGCTTGGTTTCAATGAAACGCCACGACAGTAAGCAGATATCAAACAACGAATATCGATATATACAACAAACAGACGAAATACAACATAAACAGGTGGAATTACTACCAAAATCAATAAAATAGCAACATGGCGTATGAACCGATTCAGACGATTCGAAAAAAAGCCCCAGCGTAAGGCCATCGCGAGATGTCCACTGGAGCGTATATAAGTTACGGAAAATACGAGAAAAATAGTGAGCACAGTGCATTTTTTTTCAGCTTATTTTCTTTAGAGTCAAGACCATTATACTACCCTGATTCGCATAAACGTTCTATTTACATTTTAGCGCTTTCGATATATTCAATGATTTGTGTTTTGATTTGTACTGGAGATATATGGAGAGTGCATTTTTCAATATTGATTTATACTTCCACAAAAAACACGTTTTTCAAATTTTATAGAATGATGTAATAGACTCTGTAATTTTTGAGTCCGGTGTTAGCTCAAAAATGACAAAAATGTAGATAGAACGTTTATGCGAATCAGGGCAGTAAAAGTATATAGAACTAAGAAGTTGGTTTATGCTTATAAGTCATTTAGTTAAGCTGCGTCGCTTGCGAAGTAATTTTTGCTTACCAAATTATAGAGTTTATCAAAAGAACCTTACGGAATATTTTAGCTGGTGGAATATCAAAGCATTAATACATTTATTAAAAGTGTAATCATCGACCATAGTTTCTATTTATTGTTCTGAAGAAATAATTATCATTAAGCGCCCTAGCAATGACACTTTCTCGAATTTTTGTTTTACTGAAGTAGTTTAATCTGAACATGGTTTTTTTTTGTATTTTAGTTCTAAAATGGCCACGCACCAGATGTGGCAAAAAAAACTTCTGACCATTGGTGTTTGGTTCTTGTTCGTGACACTGGAACTTACATTTTTGTACGGCATTACATATCTCGTTATGTTTCCAGTCTTCAAATATGGCTTGGCGACAGAAATTGGGAAGCATTTGAATTCTATGAACTCTCTTTTCGATGTTTTTTAAACTTTGATTTTTGATTTTCTAGGAATCAAATCTTCAGGGGGGTATGTTGCAGTTTTAGGGATTGAACTCATCATTATCTTGTGGCAAAGGAGGAAGAAGAACAGCTCTTGATTGCAGTACTGTTCGTTTCTCTGAATCGAATAATATTTCATATTATTCTCGGTGCAGCATACGAAAGATCACAGACCTCCGATCACTTTCTGCTCAATCTTCAAGAAAAATTGAACTGCTGCGGGGTATTCGGTCCTGAAGATGCATATAAAAATGTTAAAGATAATATAACCATTATGAAAAGTTGCGAAAGAAAAATCTATGGCTGCTGGCATGCTCTGACAAATCGTTTCACCTTGATAGAAATAATACGAACTGTTTATGATTTTTCCGCAATAATGGTAAATGGTTATTCCGCAATAATGGTAAGTGGTAATGGTAAATGGTAATGTTTATATAATTTAACTGGCTATTTTGAGATTCGCTGAAAAATATTTTTGAGCTATAAAATCAGTATCATTAGCGCGGTTACTTGGCTTAATAATTCATATTATATATTCAAATATATTTCAAGTCTGCTTGAAATTTTATGAATATAATACCAAACCTGTGGCGGTTTTGCCATTTTGAAAATGAGCAATCAAACATACATTTTCGGCACATTAGCCTTCCATGCTGATATTAGACAGAAGAATGATAACAGACATATGTACATATAAGAAATGACATTAGACCATAAGGAATCAAGGATGGATACCAATCACTTTAAAAGTTCTATTAAATGCAAACATATGAGCTTGATTTCAACGTGATGATACCTACCAAGTATATCTGCATAAACTTGGATCTTCACGCAAGCTAATGAGAATAGCTGAACAATTTCCTGAGGAGAGTGACCAGATGAATTGTCGAAAAACTATTCGAAAACTGTTTAGAATTATTATTAATACCAAATATGTTATAAATGGACATAATTTAAATTTACCCAGCATACGCTTGATGATTTGCCAAAAATATCAAGGTGTCGAACGTGAATAAACAAATGTCAAGTTTGCCCACGCTGGGCGCCAGTTAAATTTATACCCCGACAATCAATTCCTGTCAGAATTCAAAAATTATTTTTTCTTATCTTTCATGCTTGCTGAGATTTCAAAAATGATCCTGTTTCTTATCCATTGCTGATTATATGCCATTATTTCCATCCGGCTGGATAATGTTTTAGTTGATGGTCACACCACAAACAAAATATTTTCGAATCAAACAACATTTTGGCAGATCAGGCGCACGGAAATAAGTCAATACAAAAAAATTTAACCTCTAAAATTTTTCTATCCCAATAACTTCTGCCGCTATCACTGGATGAATATAAAATTCAGAAGGTGATTTGATATTGACACAGGATTTATGGATGCGATGCTAAAAATGGGTCACCAGCACTGAGCATTTGAATCATTTTTTACAAAGAGTCCCAAATGTTTGTAGTTTACAATGTTACTTTCTAAACCAGCTCTCGGTAGAAACGCAAAAAAAAACAACTAATATTGTCTCAAAATTTTGTCTGAGTTCAATTTTGATGGGCTCGTGAAACTGAAATCGGGGACAACTGACAATATGAACATGAGACATGACATTAACTTTAAGTTATTATTTTTTTCTAGTCAAAACCTTACGTTTACAAATCATATCACTTATGACTTTATCAAAACATATGCATAGTAGCGTTAGCAAATTATGTGCATAGTATTCCGTCTAAATATATTCATTTTATTCTTTTGCAGATGATTCTGTTCAGATCGGAATTTATCGCTGTGCAATCAATAACTTAAGTGAGTGAAGCAACGACCTAGAAGATATTTGGACAGGCGGTGAGAAATCAATCTTGGGACCGAAAACGGGGTTTTCTACCAACTCATATAAAGCCGTACGAACACATAGGAAAAAGTTCAAGGGTGTAGGCAATATGCAAAAAGTGAAATATTTAAGGGGTATCAGCTTGGCGCGTAGGTTTGAATGGCAATTGTATATTGATATTTGTAGAAAAGGTATTATCGTCGATTTGCAATGAAATAATTGAAACCTAGTCAAATGAAAATAATGTAAAATATTTGAAGGTATTTTGAACAACTTTATAATATATTTTTGCAATATCGAATTAAATGAGTTAGACTCATTGTATTTTAACTTAACTATTTAACTCCTACTAACTGGTAGATACCTGCTACTTTTCCTAATTTGAAATAAAATATGTATAATTAATGCATCTATCAATTGTTTTTCATATGCATTATTCTAAAGTAATCTGAAGACATATGTACGTTGTCTGGTCTACTTTATCAAATTTCACTGTCATCGTCTACGAAGATGGCGTGATGAGTTCCACGTGTCACTTTACCCTTGATTTCACTTATTTATACTATTGAGAGCTGCGCGAACTCGAACCTAGTTATACAATCTGTCGTCATAACCTGCAGGGACCCCACACATTAGGAGCTAGTACTAGACTGTAAGAAGTTCCATATGCATTATAAACCAGATTGAAACGATCATATGCATTATAAGGTTGTTTAAATCTTGAGAAATATATCCTAGAAAATACTTTAAGCATATATTTCTGGTGTGGAGCACTCAGTTATGTATACTATTAAAAATAAACTAATAAAAAGGTTGATAAATAATTTGATTTCTGACTAACATATGCCTCCCTCTTCCTTTCTAACCGGGCTTGGGACCGGCTGCGGCGGAATTACGGCAATAGTAAATATCTATATATATATATAAATGTATATATATATATATATATATATATATATATATATATATATATATATATATATATATAAATAAATATATGTATTCAAACTAAACAAACAGTAAAAGTTTAGAGAAATGTATTATTTTCCACGTTTTGAACGACGAAACACGACAAGACAAACAAAAAACTGGTCAAATATTGAATTTTAAAACAATTTCACACAAACTACAAGAAATTGCCCCCAGCGACAAGTCATTTATACCACGCCGATGTTTCCCCTTCACCCCGCTATTTGCTACCACGACTAGGGACACGATATCGAAAGAAAGTATCGATACTTTTACTTTAAAGTAGTATCAGAACCAAGTATTGATATAAGACCCGTACTCATTGCGACAGTACGGATATGAGTAAATATCAAATGATACTTACTATAGTCAGTCAGTTTAGACTTCCAACGAAGCCAGAGATTTCAATTATAATAACTGGTCTGGTGCCATTCCGCGACTTTGTTCTCGGGATCAAGCACACACAATTTACGTCACACATTCAGATCTAATTCGGAAGGTTATTTATTGGTGAGAACACATGGGCGGGTACGTTTGCTTCACTTGATTATCCCTTTCATTACTCATTAATCCCGTTCTCACAGCGACGCCAAAAATATGGCAATCGATGTAAGAATTATTCTGCTCCAAGTCGGCTTCCAGCAAAGGAAATAAGTCAGAGGCCGAAGCACAACGGTTTATCAAGAAAATGGAGGTTCAAAAGCGCAACTCAGCCAACGTGTGGAGCTAATCGCAACTATTCTATCAGATTTCGTTTTGTTTGCTCGCTCAAGACGGGTCGGATTAGAAACATTAAAATAATAAATTTATTAAATTAAATTAAACTAGATAAAAGTTAATTTTGAAGAGGAGATAAGCGATGATAAAAAACAGTGATATGATGAGGATGCGTACAGAAGACCAGATATTGTTCACGAGGATTGTTGCACTCTGAAGTCAAAAATGTGTCTTTTTACACATACATATATCACTTTTGAAACTAATTTAATATCATTGTTATTCGTCCATTGAGAGGACATTAGGATATGAAAGTTGATACTAATTACAGTGTACCAATAATGTCACCGTACAGCAGCTATTTGAAACTCAAGTGATAAAAAACAATAAATTGTTGCAAGAAATGAAAAAAAAAACATTTTTATTTAATTTAGAAACAAAAACAGATCCATTTCAGTTATTCATTACAAAGTTATTAACTTAAAATAAAACAAAGTCAACAATATGTCTCCAATAAAGTCTTCGTACACTAACGAAACAGTTTATGAAAAATCTTAAAAACTATAGATACATTTTTTGTTAATATTTAATTGGGTAGCCTTTATTTTTAATCACGGTTTTAAGACAGTGTGGCATCAATTCTACAAGTATTTTTTGCATAGCTTGGCTCTATTTTCGTCCATTTCTGCTAAAGAGCCTGTTTCAACTTAGGTTTTGAGCTAATATGATGAGGCCTAATCCTTTTTTCCACCATGTTCCGCATGTGCTCAATGGGATTGAGGTCAGGACTTTGCGGCGATGTTTTACGCAAATGTAGAATTTCGTACGCCAAAACATGCTAGAAAAAAAGAATCAGGACTCATCCTATTAGCTCAAAATCTAAGTTGAAACAGGCTCTTTAGCAGAAATGGGTGAAAATAGAGCCAAGCTATGCAAAAAATACTTGTAGAATTGATGCCACTCTACCTTAAAAACGTGATTAAAAATAAAAGCTACCCAACTAAATAATACCAAAAAAAGTATCTATAGTTTTTAAGATTTTCATAAACTGTTTCGTAAGTGTACGAAGACTTTATTGCAGCCAAATTGTCGACTTTGCTTTATTTTTAGCTAATAACTTTGTAATGAACAATTTAAATGGATTAGTTTTTGTTTCTAAATTAAATAAAATCTTTAATGAATAAATCTATCTAAACCTTTTTAAATTTCTTGCAACAATTTATTGTTTTTTATCACTTGAGTTTCAAATAGCTACTGTACGAAGACATAATTCGTAGCTCAGTTTAGAAAGATGGGTCGATTTCCATATAAAAATGTTTCAGTCACATGTCGATACGATACTACCATCAAAGTATTGATATGAGTAAAATATCGAATAGTTTCGATTCAAGTAAAATTTTACTTGGTATCAAACGAAAGTATCGATACCGTACTAATATCAGTACTTTCATCGTGTCCCCAACCACGACCGATGTTCATTAAATTGTCAAACTCGGTGAACATCAGTACGTATTGAATCGACGGGCATGGCGGACCAAGATAATTGTTTGATTTTAACGAGTACCTTGCTACTTTTTGCGAAATAAACTTCATTTATTTAATTGTTACACCACAGAGAGCACTTATATATACTTACTTGTGGAAAAACACACCGACCGCACGAGAACGAGCTGTGTTTTGGCAATGTGGCACTGAACACATCATTTTTACCGGATTTAAATGTTTTCAAACACTGTCACTAGCACTTTTTCTGTTCAAATCCTGCGAATGTACCTAATTACTTCCGAAAAGCACTTTAATTCGCAAAAAACACTTTACATTAGTGATTATTCGACTTATTTATAACGTTGTTGAGCAATTCACGGCGGGAGAAAAGTCAAACTGACAAATTGATGAACAACGTGGTGCGTTGCATGTTCGGAGAGGGAGGGTAGAGACGAGGAAATTGGTTCCAGCGCACTTTCCTACATGTACACTATAACCGCCTGTCCAAATATCTTCTAGGTCGTTGGAGTGAAGCAACTTAAGTAAATGCAACATTTTAATGATTATTCTGAAAATATTTATGATTCTGATTTTGATTACTAATTTAATAAATGTTTTGATTGTGGTAATTTTTCTGCCTTTTTAATCATGTTGTGTAGTAGTAGTACAGCATTTATTTTGGTAATTTCATTATAATATAAATAACAATGTTATATTAAAAAAAAGACACTGAAAAACTAAGCAGATTATTCTCGAAATATCGATGTTTGCCAGAAAATAAAATAAATCTAGCTTCAAAAGGAAATATCGGTTTTTGTTTAAATATTTTTTATAAACTGGAAAAAATTGGTGCACATTAAAAACAACAATTTTCTATTGAATTTATTTTTGTGATGAGTTTTGTTACGAAAATTGGAATACAGATACAAAATTTGGTACAAATTACAGAAGTAAATTGTAAGCAATACTTCACGATTGTGAAGCTAATGCATTGAAAGTTTCACCACTTTCCTTAAGTGCCAGCAATTTATTAATTACTGTAGTATTCAGTTATGCCACATGATGATATTAGGATGGCTAGGCTCAGTAATTTTTTATATGGTGATGCTCGCTGTTCCCTAAATTCTGCTTAAGATGATTCGAAATACATTATTTTGTTAGTGTGCTCATGAAAGTATTTGCATATTTGATTTTTTGATTCAGTTTCTTAAAGCTTATTTTCGATTGTTTCTCACGTATACCGGAATTCTTTTCGAATCCTTGATGAATTCCTAAAAAAAATTTGAAGACCGATTTGAGAAAGATTTATTGGCTCTGTTTTTTGCTATATTTTCATTTATATTATTTAAATTACTGTAATAAATATTGGTGATTTTATTGTATTTTTTCAATTCCAATTCTATTAACCTAAGTTTCGCTTAATCGCATTAGTCAGCGCTCTGTTTGCTAAAAAGTTTTATGATTTTCAACTAAATTTCCTCAGCTTAAATTTATTTACCGTTTTGTTTTACTTATTTTGTCACTAAGGAATTTCAATATTGTTAATGCTCTGTTAGTTCTATTATATTTTTGCATTTGCCTATCTATGCTGCTGATGCATTATTTAAAAAACAAGGAGGCGTATTTTCGGAAAATTTTTCTTTCGGATATATGCTTACTCCTGTTTTATTATACTTGTAGTTTTAGTTCACTGTTTCAGCTCACATTTTCTTCCATTATTAAGTTACTGTATGTTTTAGTGCTTACACCTAGTACAAAAATACTTAGTGTTGTCAAAAAATAATTCTCTTTCAAATTTTCTTTAATGAAACACTTTTTTATTATTGCATTAAACATTTTTGAATTTATAATATACTTTATAAAAGTCTTCACTACTAGAACTAACTTATCCGAAAACTATGAATACTTATCTAATACTATTTCCACCCGGCGCAGGAAAAACACAAAACATATTTTTTGAAATACATGAAATCCCTCCTAATTGTCAAATTCAAAAATTATTTTTATGATACTAGTATTTAGTATTTAGTTAGTAACAAGGAACAACTAAAAAGCAATGGCTAGATATGAGCAAGCATGTGTTGAGAAAAAGGCGAAAATCGTAGCATAGACACCGGTTTAAAATAATAGCCGTAGTTGTTAAATCTGCAGTTATGTAGCCTGCGTGCGCTGCTTCCGTTGCGTTTTATGACCAAACGCAACGATGATTATACTCAGTGCGTTTGTTCCGTTTGTCAAAACCAAAGGTGGTCAGTTTAGTTAATTTCGTGATGTATAGCTCATATTAGAGTGTGGGAGTTGTTTGAAATGTTTTGTAATTTGTTGGTTCAATATTTTTTGTCTTATTCACAATTCTCAAATTATATTAATTTCCATAACGACATAGCAATTTTGTATTTAATTAAGACAACAGAATACATATATCGGGCTAAAAATTATTTTAAATGCAGTACACATATTACAATTCGATTCGATTGAAATTCGTTTTTTTTTTCATTTGACCACGGCAAGCACGCTTGCAGTTTGAATTTAATTCTCCACTACTTCAAGCAGGCACATAGTGCTTTGAAAAATTTCCAAAACGTTATCATATGTATGCATGCAACATGTCAAAATTTATTTCGAATATTTGGATTTTTTAAAAATATTTATACGTTGATAGAGTTATACGGGTATTTTAAATACAATTGAAATGGCCAATGGGCTACAGATAACTAACATTAAGTAAAACTGGGACCGAATCCTCATATACACGAATGTATCCTGAAAATTTCGGCTCAGTTGGTTTGTACACAAGAAACGGCGATTTAAATGCGAAATTGTTATGTCATTATTGAAAACTCCTTTGTATGAATTTTTGAGAGAAAAAAAGTCAACTAAATTGACTGAGAAACAAAGAGACGGATAGAGAATCGGCTCAAAAGATTGTGGCATTTTGTTTAAATTTGTCTCATTGATGAATTCACATAGTTATGAGAGCTGATCCAAAAGTAGTGTTAATCAGCTATTTCCAGTTGGCATGAAATTCAACAAAAAAAAATTTTACTACCTTATATACCAACTAACTCTGCATAAAAAAACATATAAATAGGCTACGATTTGAAGGAGGTACATTCATTTTAATACAAATAATCGGGGAGGGAAGAGAAAAAAATGAAATTACAGGTGTCATTACCTTGGCTGAGTTGCACGCTGGGCCAAGCAGTTTAAGCTAAGAAGTACAACCACTAGAAATGAATTCCGCAAAGGACGTCCATCCACGTCCCTCACTGATGACAACGTAAAAAAAGACGAAGAGGTATTTTTGCCAGAACAAAGAGTGACCATCAGTCATGTAACTGAAGTAACAAGGATCTCGCAAGGCAGTGTTCATAGAATCTTTGCCAACGAATTACATATGAAGAAGGTCTCTGCGCGCTGGGTGCCGAGGTCATGCAACAGTTTTTTTGGATGCTGAAGGAATTATCAGGGTGGAATATTTGAAGAAGGAGGCGCAGACCAAATAAGAAGATTGCGGGAGGCTATTGAGGAAAAAAGACGCGGCAAACTGCGAGCCTTGTTTCACCAAGACAACGCACCGGTTCCCAAGGTTGCAGCTGCGATGGCTGCAATTCAAGAAAGAGGATTCGAGCTACTTAAACATCCACCCTATTTGCCAGATCTAGCTCCCAGTGGCTTCTACTTCTTTCCTCGGCTCAAGAAACACCTTCGGAGGAAAACATTAAGAGATGATAGCGAAGTGATGGCCGCTGTTTTGGCATTTTGGGAGAGTAAAGACAAACAAAATTTTCTAAGGGTATCCTGGGTTTGGAAACAGATGGAGTAAATGTATTAACTTTTTAGGAAACTATGTTGAAAAATAACTATATTTTTTTAAGTTTAATCACCTTCGTTTATATCCATTATCATTAATTTTGAATCAACCCTCGTACATAACTTTAAACTATGTCTGCGGTTGCCATCCGGAAAATTTCGAAAACTAGGAACACTTTGACATTGGCTGGTTATTTTTTTTGTAAATGCTTGGTTTTGAATACAAAATGGAAGCATCTGTTCGTGCAATATTTGGGAAATTGTCTGGTGCTGGCAATCCTGTTTTAGCACCATAATCAAAAATATACCAAATCTACTTCACGTCAAGTTAAACCCATCCTGTGAATTTCGTTACGATTGAATGGTACGATAGGGGTGAATAGCATTTTATGGTTTCCAACCTCAGAACTTTTCAAATTTTTGAAACCTAAATATTTGTTGTCTATTGTCATTGCAGGATTAGAAAATTTAATCACAACATCACTTACTAAAGAAATACCAAAAATTACAAAAATTACCATAGCTGGCAGCCCTGTCATTTTCTTTCTACGAAATTTTTACGCCAGCTGGCCTTTAACAAGTTCCATTTACTTCATGAATTCCGTTTTGATTTCATCACTAAATCGGAAGTTATCGGGAAAAACAGCTTCATTTTGCTGAGCAAATTTATAGCATTTAGGTGACAAAAATTACCACAGCTGGTAACCCCATCCTAATTTTTGAACCAAATTTCTACCAAATGTGGTTTAAAGTAAGGCCCAATGTCTGAATTACTTAAAATGTGGTGGTTGAATGGGAAGCTATGGGCTAAAAAGCAGATTTTATTCTCAGTGATTTTTCAAGATGGCACCACTGCCACGGGATTGTCCTAATAAATACCAATGTGTATTCTTTTAGACCTTGTCCTAATTAATACCAATATGTCTTGTAAGTTTCATAATGATTTGATTATTCAGTCGTCAGTTTTCGTGAACAGAAACTTCGAGTGCTTCAAGTAGAGGTAATTTGGTGACGGGTTGCCATTCTTGTGCAAAGTGGAATTTCAAAAATGTCAAGTTGATTTGATAGACAAAGGCCAAAATTTATCAATAATTTGTAATTTTTGTTAAAAACCAACAATTTTTCAGGAAGGTCGATGATTTGAAGTATTTTTTTTTCACGTGCCTGTGGTAGGAACGGAGTTGCTTGCACAGTTTTGAAAACACATGTGTGTATATTTTGAGTCAACATCAATACGCTCAGCGAATTTCATGATGATCCAAAATTTTCGTCAGAAGTTAAAATCAAAATATGAAACAGAGTCCTTGCCTAATTTTAGGCACTCAGCGCCCGCACAGAAATATAGAAATATAGGGGTACCTGGAAATTTACCAAAATGACCACCGCCACCAAATGGTTAAAGATATCTTGATTCTATCAAATCATGGACTTATTCCTTATGTACATCTATGTTCTCCGAAAAATTCAGCTTGATCGAATAGGCCACTCGAGAGACTATATCCCTTAATCTCTTTGCTATATATATATATATATATATATATATATATATATATATATATATATATATATATATATATATATATATATATATATATATATATATATATTTATATATATATATATATATATAGGGCAAACTCGACTTGATGCATCACAGAGGGCGAATAGGTGGTAGAAGACCACACAATTAAGAAAAACAACCAAACATAGAAAAAAAACCCCAAAAGCAAACACACAACCACAAAAACACAAACATACTAGTCCGACATCCATCGGCAAAATTCATGTAACAGCTGTGTGGTTCATAAAGTCGAATTTTACCGAAACAATAGGCGTGTTTTTTGCTTCTCTATCCAGCATAGAGCAGAATTGACGCATTGGGAACAACAACACTCCTGTACCAGTGAATTCACTAGTACAGATATTCAATTCCTCAAAGGCAGTTCAGGTGCTGAATGATAGAATGTGCTGATACAAAGAAAAAAAGCTCATGAAAAGCTGTCTTTTTTGCCATGTGACGGCTTTGGTTTTTTCAAGGTTATGTTGAATGTTTTGGTATTTAAGAAATTAGAAAAAACCCTCATAATGTGTAGAAAGTGAATAGAGGCTCTTTTCTGTTAGTCCTTTTTCTATTTTCTATCGATTGTGGTAGTTTATACTCGTAATTTTCTCCCTTTAATTTCAGCTGTTTTGTGCTACCACAGTGAATACACCAATCTATGTCAATCTTAGCGAATGCATTGCCATTTTTTACTAGATCGTTGTTTTTGCGGCATAGTTCTATTCTGTTCTGTATCGGAGCAAAAAAACGCACCTAATGTATACTACATAATTTGTGGCCCTTACGTTGGCGTCCCGATTTTTGTTGCAGCACTTGATTTGTTTGTTCTTTTCTTGACGCTTTCGTGCACAACGACGTTCAGGGGCGTTCTATAGTTAGTGGTAGTCTAGGCTCGTCATATTTTTCCTTTAGTTTCAACTGTTTAGCGCTACCACAGCGAATGTAGCAACCTTAGCAAATGCACCAGATGTTCTGTTCTGGATCGTTTTTTTCCGCCATTGTTATATTCTGTTCTTCACCGGAGCAAAAAAGCGCACCCATTAAAATCAGTAGATATAATAAAATGATTTAATTTACTGTTGGCATCTCTTAGGTTCGTTAGATGCGGAGATTGGAGATTTTGGAATCGCACTGTTAGTTGATTTTGATTTGGTGAACTTTTTTGGTGTCCGTTTTCATTATTGCTGCATCTGTTGTTGGTTGGTTTGTGTTTCGCAGCAGCACTAACAGAAGCTGGTTCTTCATTTACCGGAGCCGTATGGCAGGCGATTGATCGTAATGCAGGTTTTGAATGTTTTACGATTGAGATACGATCAAGCGGCAACATTACTATCCTAGAGAAATCAGCACAGGAAGAATGTTCCGATCTTTTTCATGACTCACAAATAAGATTGATTGAGATTATCACCATCATCTTTGTGACATGAAACACAATCGTTCAAACATTGGAAATATGATATAGAATTATTTACTTTGTTTGCGTCTTTATCAAGCTGGAAATAACAAAAAATACGGTGGTCAATTAGACTAACTTTATCAATTGGGTTTTTCGCACATCTATCGAGAGCTGGTTAGGATAGTAGCAATAAGTAAAATTATTTCCCAGTTGTTGTTTCCAATACTAAAAACGTAACAATCTTACGATTGAGGCGAAAAAAATGTGAATAATTTATGATAAAGGTATTGATTCGATTTCGATTATTGATACTGTGTTATCTACAGAGTGGGTGTATAAAACTGTTCATTTAAAAACGAATATCATTTGTATCATTTCGTTTTCGACTTAAACTTCATCATCATCAAATGAATTTAAATCGAAAGCGTAGACTCAAGCTTGTCATAACGGTTTATACAAACACAAAATCGGTTCTACTTTCAGCAGCATACTAATTCAATTTCCAAGCTACTTGCAGATGGAAGTGAAGTATTAAAAAGAAGTATTAAGCGACGTGAAATATCTTACTGCTAGTCTCAATCACATCATTGATGCAAATTGTGAACGATAGTTCGCTCCTTACTTTGACATATCGTCTACTGAGATCACTTCTAATTTCTTTCAGTAAGTTTTATCTGTATGATATTTTATTGTGCTTTGGGCATCTAATCTTTTGTTATTTTATCTTTGAAAATCATTAACGAGTAAAATGTCATTATTTCATGTACGTGACTTTTGACACATCGCCAAAAAAATCAAAATGAAAGTTAGTGGACAGATTACGGGTAAAAAGTGGCAAAGCAAGAAGAAAATCCAAGAGTAACATACATATCCGTCTAACTCTTTCCCACATAAACTACGTCAAATTGATTAGCTGTTGGGCAACTTCATAATTCGGAACTAATATCTCAGTGGTTCGAACGTCTCTAATGTAAATCGCTAGTAGTGTTAATCCCCTAGTTAAATCGCAGACGTAAAATCGGCAAGGCGAAATTTTTTTCCACAAAATTTGTGCAGTACGAATTGATGTAATTTCAAAGTAGTTTCCATATTGAAGTGAAGAGTATTGATGTGTTTTTTGCTATTGGTTTCCTCCGGTGCCTATTATAAGTGATTAATATTGAAAAATAACACAGAGTCAGTTCAAATTAGTGAAATGATTATATGCATTCCTCGGTGAGTTTCATCCCCGCTAAGCGATTTTTCAGCCATCGAAAACCTCTACCCATCTAATCTTTTATCTACTTTTTCACAACTGTTTCTTGGAAATCAATGACGTGCTTTTACGTATGTCGGGTAGTGTTCAACCATTTTTATTGCGAATGATTGAAGAAGTAGCAGTTCACGTGAATGATAAATAAAATATTAATGTGTTAGGCGAGCTAGCTGTCCAACTGCAAGATTTTGTTAAGAGAGACAATAAAATTTGCTGGGCGAAAGTATATATATGTAGTTGATGAATCACCCGATTTTAAGGTCAATGACAAACACGGCGGTTCCAGCGAAGCGTGTTCCGAGAGGAAAACCGAATCGAATTAGCCGTGCGTTACTTTTTACGTTCATTGTTACGTTCATTGTGATGTGATGACACACACCGCGGTGCGGACCGCCTCTCAGTTTCGAAACCGAGTCGATAGACGAGAGAAATGACCCACCGACTCGGTTCTGCGAGCGTTTTTCGATTTGTTCATAGCTGCGAAATACGATCGAGCTGAAATTTTCAGGATGCATTGATGAATGCAGGGGATATGGGAATGAAAATCTGATAAGAAAATTGACTATTGAAGAATGGCTAGGATACAGTATTGGAAAATGAAACATTTGTGGGCACTTAGTTTCTAAAAGTAGGCAATTACAGATTTTCGAAGAAAATTAGTATTAGAATTACTTGGCTCAAAATTCATATGCATATATATTCATATATATGTACATACATATATATATATATATATATATATATATATATATATATATATATATATATATATATATATATATCTATATATATATATATATATATATATATATCTATATATATATATATATATATATATATATATATATATATATATATATATATATATATATATATACGTTTGTATACACGACTACTTTTTTCGCGAGCATCTATATGATACTCCGACGTAATTTATAACTGAACGGACTCGATAAATGCTTCTGAAAACCGCTGTGTGTGTCAATCGACGCGCCAAACCGAAGCGTTAAACGCTTCGGCGGAACCGCCGAGTGTGTCATTGGCCTAAAGCTCATCTCGATGGCGGTATATACACATTTCATTAAGAGAAACTTGTCAAAGATGCTGAACTGCTCAACCAAGTATTCCAGTATCTTGAACTTAATGATCAAAATTCTTTTGGTCTTCAATTCATGCCGAAAATGAGTGAAGTTGTACGGTGAGTTGAAAGTAAAATTTTCTACAAGCAATGCAGCAATATCAAAGTAAAGGATGCAGTACCCTTGATTGAATTTAGAGTTAAGCTCTTTCATTACGGTAAAATATTTGGATGAGAAAATGAAAGCGATTCTTTTGGGAGCTTGTTTTGTTTGTGGTCGATGCGACGTTCTTCAAAATGCAGGCCAATCGTGAAACAGAAGTTGAAAATACATTAATTCACAACATGTAGCACCTACAAAACTAAATTTTCTACACTTCTATGTTCGATAATATTTTAAAACATGATAGCTGCTCGCTGAAATAAGAAATTACAAGTACTGAAAGCATTTCGTTCTCTTCATGAGCTCGTTTTAGTACTTCAAATATAATTGAAATAGCGCGTGTGCGAAAATGCATAATCATAAAGGGTTTTTTTTTAAACGAAAGTGAAGAACGATGATGTTGTTTGTATTTTGATATGATTGAATTGCTGCAACGAGGAAGAATTCTTTTCTCAGACAGTATTAATCAATTTCAATTTTAAGTATTAAATGGAAAAAAGTAGTATTTCTCAAGTTGATGAGTAGTGTATCATAGCAAAACAAAACAAAACAACTATACATTATGTGGATTTAAACTTTTGTACCTATCGGTTTGAATATGTTGAATAGCAAAGAACAGTTAAATCTAAACTTTATGGTCTTCTTATTGGGCGAAAGTCTGTGCTGACTTTCTTCTTTTCTGAATTCGCGATGGCCTGGCTGGCCAATTATTAAATAGATCTTTTGGAATTACAGATATTCTTTAAGGGAATTACCTTAACCATTTAAGTTTTTTTACTAACGTTCGAAGAAGAACATTAGTATTAAAATCACTTTGGCCAAAAATTCATATTTCTATATATATATATATATATTATATATATATATATATATATATATATATATATATATATATATATATATATATATATATATATATATATATATATATATATATATTCATATATATACATATATATATATATATATATATATATATATATATATATATATATATATATATATATATATATATATATATATATATATATTCATATATATATATATATTCATATATATATATATATATATATATATATATATATATATATATATATATATATATATATATATATATATATATATATATATATAAATATATATATATATACATATATATCATCAAAAAATTTCATTGAAAAAATTGAACTGAAACTTTCAGGATACATTGGTGTATATGCAGAATAGTGCCAGGTCTCACAAAAAGTTAATAATCTTTAACCCTTTGGCGCCGGTGGCCATTTTAGTGATATTTTTAATATACCTATTATTCCGCACACAAATAATTTTTGCAAAAATAAAGTTGACGAAATAAATTTCGAACGTGTTTTACATGTAAATCGGATAATTTTTTGGAATTTTTTAACTCCATGTGTGCGCTGGTAGGATCAGGTCTGATAGAAGCGATTTCGAATTGTGGGCAACTCTGTGCCAGACAAAAACTGCTTTTTGCCGTATGAAATGTGAATAAGCTACCAGATTTTTGTGAAATTGACACAGTAGCTGAACGTTACTCTAAACTCTGTTTGATAGAAATTTTGGTGAAAAATTCGATTGGTGCTGCCAGCTATGGTAATTTTTATGCCTTTAAAATAAAATTTTTTGCCCTAAAACTTCCAGTGCAGTCATGAAATCAATACGAATTTCATACAATTAATGGAACCTACTATAAACATTATTCAGGCCAAATTTGGTTGAAAAGCCACCATCCGGTTGCCAGCTATTGATGGTTTTGTGTTTAATTGCAATATCTTTATTAAGCGGTTTTATCGTAGAATTTTCAAATGGTAATAATATTGTAGTGACAATAAACAGCAAATATTAAGTTTTCGATTATTTGAAAAAACTCGCTGCAGGTAACCCTAAATTTCTTTATACTCTTATAACTTCGAATGTAATATAACAACGTGAAGCAGATGTGATATATTCTTGGCTTTGCTACTGGCAAAAGGTTGCCAGTACGAGTCGGCTGTGCTACTTTTGTATCAATAAATGATTACAGTTAGTATTCATACCGGAAACATTTACAATGAAAATATATAACCAATGTTTCAATTGCCAAAGCTCTGCAAATTTTTCGGATCGCAGCCCCAAACACCAACTTCAGTTACACTGCTGCAGGCACTGAGCATTTTCTTCATTGATGTTATATGAGATGCTGCTTTCAAAATTTTGTGAAATAAGCAACTGATAACGAATATAATTAACCCGTGTTTTGCTCTCATAAACGTTGAAATTCATGCAAGTGGTAATATCCGAAACCTTCCACCATTTATAATGCATTTTTGAGACCAAAGTAAACCGTGGCGTTTGAGACAGTTTGGCCATAGTAAGCAGCTCGTGTGATAGAATATGCACTAAAAACCTGCACGATTCTTCTACTGTTCTTCGAACATTAGTGTTTCTAACGGTTCAGGTGCGCTAGAGTTTTTTGTTTTTGATTCTTTTGTTTTAGACCAAGGTCAGTGGGCGGAGAGACCCCGCAGCATATGGGGTCATGACTACCCCAACATCACGGGCCTGAGGCTGTCTGTCTCATCCTTGGGCCTTACTAAAAAGAGGCAATTTTCGCCGTATTTCAATTCTCGTATGTTTGTTGGTCCTGTATTTTTTATATCAGAACGCTAGCAACGTGTTTTGTCACTTCGCTGCTGGGTCTGGCTTACGGACCATGCCAAAAGTCTGCATCTGGTCCTTTTCCTTTACAGACAAAAGCCCCTTCCCCTCTTTATTGCGGTTAGTATATGTTCATTATACAAAGCGTCCCTTTTTTCTGGGAGCAAGTCCTCCCCATTTTTCAATGACCCACCACAGCCACGTATAGCTAGCAAAGTGGCCTAGCAGCATCCGTCGGGGTTGGATTAAGGTGTGTTTCACTAATGCGGATGAGGGGCCTTTTGCAGTGTATACTAAAACGTAAACACATAAAATGTCATAACATGTTCAAAATATAAACTTTGCGACTTTATCGTTAGCGCCAAAAAAAGTGGTGAGCACTAAGATTAGCAGAAGATTTAACTTAGCGAAGACAACAACATATACACTTCATATTAAAAACAACATTAAAAACCATATCCAAACGTTTTAGTATATTTTTCGTTGGCTAAAAATGTTACTATATAGACCGGTATATGAGTGAATAACGTCAGCCTTTTTTCGGTAAACCAAATCAGTCGGCGACCAAGTAGACGTTATTCACGACGAATTATAAAAGACAATAGCCATATGACCGTACCATTTCACTTTACGGCCATTTCTAGGGCACCTTGCTCCCTGGGACTTTTTTTCTGATTTGCCCACGTTGATGGTCCGCCATTGCACCTTACCGTTGCTTTTCCGGCTATCTTCTGAGCTTCGGTTCAGTTGAGGCACCTCCAAGCAACACCCTTCGTTTTTAAAACCGTTACATATTTTCCCTCAGTTTTCCTTTGCAAAAGTATTTTAAACCCAAATTAATGTCATTTTTCATAACATGGCAGGCATGTCATAGCTAGTAAGATTGCTCTACAAGCACATCTCTAACAAACAAATAAGACTGTATACTCGTATAAAATATACATAATTTAGTTGAATTGAATTGAAATGTTCAATTTACATAATGCTCTCAAATAGGATCGTGACCGGTCTTTGTCACGTGAAACAGATAGTAGAGTGGTTTCAAAAGTTGTTCATAAATGTCTGAAAGGAAAATTTTGCGCAAATTTAGCAGCGGCTTACCTTCCATGGCCATCAATGTTTTGATGGCATTTCTGTGGTTACAGGCTTCGGAAAGGCAAATACAACGTCCGCTGAAAGTCCGGCTACGGCAATGCCAGGGGAAAATATGGTTTTTAGTAAGCTAAATCTGAGCATCGATGTGAAACCCTGGATTATTAGATATATGAAACCCAGGAAGAAACAAACCACTTTTATCATATTTGACCAAAAAAGTTTATAGGTGCTCAAGGATAGATACCGCGTGTTACTGAACTACTTCTTTTTGATGGTTAAATTTAACCAAATCCAGAAGATGTGAAGTAACTATTCCCTATGGCTGTCCATGGGGACCAAAACGCAAAGATTCAGTTTAGCCTCTCTTCTTTAGATAGAATTTGGCCTAATAGTCCCTGCATCATTTCTGGTCATTTCTATGCCTGTAAAGATAAGATTTGTTGAGATCAATTTACAGCATGCCAAGGCTTCGTCGTTTCTTTTGAACAAGAAATGAACGGTATAAGACATTAATGTACAGTGAATATATTTTTGTTTTATATCAAAACTAATCTATAAACAGATTCTTGATTTTTTCAATTACCTTCAATTTGTTCCTTTGCTCATTTCACATGGGCTGAGTTTGGGCTACTGCAATACTTCACGACCACGGTCACGGTCCATCGCGTATTTCCGCTAGTAGCTGTCATGCTGTCATTGGTATTGTTGCAACTAAGCGCGAATGGTCGAATAGCGTCGAAGATCCAAATTCCAAAGTATCGTGACTCTACCCGTGAAAGCGATGAAGTTTTGTAGGCATATAAAACATCAAGTTTTAACATTTTAAATTGATTTATTTTTTATTTTGACAGGGGAAATTAAAGAGACAAGGCAGCGGTTTGAGACCCACTGAGAACACCATTCCATAGCTTGTGCGGTGATGAAATTGTCTTTTGAAGACAACTCATGCACAAACATCAATTAGTTAACTCCGAATTCATCATTTTTATCATTAAAATAATTTATTATTTCACTCAAGATCTATATTGTATCCCAATTAAAAGTTTGTATATAAGATACAGGTTTTTTTTTGAAATAAAGACATAATTATTTTACATTGGCTGATCAGGAAATAGTTTAATGTATTCTTTTAAATGTCTTAAAGATCGAAATATTATATTTTTTGCCCCTTAACATTTGAAAATTTTTAATGTAGCTGAAATTAAGATTAGACAATGAAAACTTCAATTTAACTACGATAACACTGGTAAACAAAAAATAATTTTTAGCGTGTGCCAAAAAAAATATTAGCTGATTTTGTTAAGAACGAGATCAAGTAAAGTAGAATTTGTACTCAAATATTTTAGATACGAATAGTTTTATTGTAATATGAATTTTTTATTATTTTTTAACTACAAATTTTTTAACAAAAATTAGCTTATAATCAGTGTTAAATATAAATATAAGTATTGCTTTATGACTTTCCCAACAATAATCCGCCAGCATACTTGGACTCCATTTTCCTTGGTATCGTTTTTATATTGTACAAATATCTTGGTTGAATCTTTCACCGTGTTTTTCACTAACATCACCCAAATTTCTGGGAAAAAGTCCAAATGTGAATGTAAAAAATGTATTTTTAGGGGCATATTGCAGCCTAATGCCTTAAAGTTAACTAAAAGTTTCTCTACTATATTTTCGCAGTCATTTGATCGGTGATATCCGAGAAAATTTCCGATAATTTTTAAGTTTGAGTTTTTCTTTAATTTGAGTTTTTCTTTAAATGATTCATTGTGTATCACTTGTCTGATTTGGGGACCAGCATATATGCCCTCTTTAATTGTGGCGTCACTGATTTTGGGAAATTTTTCTTTTAGGTATAAAAGTCCTGCACCATCTCGATCCATTGCTTTCACAAATTTTTTAATCAGGCCAGGTTTTATATGGAGGGGTAGTAAAAATATATCACCAGGTTTTACTTAAGGAGCATGTTTTATATTTTTCAGGCCTAGAGTAAGAGATTGTCTTTTGGGCCAATTTTTGTTAAAATAATCATTTTTGCTATCTCTACTGTCCCATAAAGCCTCCATTGATATTTGTTATATTCGATCTTTCCAAAATAAATTTCATATTTTCATACGATTCTATCATGTTAGTAGCGTGACCTATCGGTATGCAATGCAGTTTGTTACCATTATGTAACAGAACAACCTTAAAACCTGTTTTTGAAGCATCGATAAATAAACGCCACTCTTCAATTTTGTGTTGTATCTCCAAAACATTCACAACGCCACAAACATTGTTACAAAATATCAGATCGTTATCCTGTGAGAAAAAACTTTTCAGTTCTTCGTCTCGATGTCGAAAAATAATTATTTTTGTGTTTGGTTGCAACAAGTCTAGACCCCAATAGTTCTAACTGTTGTTTTGACAAACGTAAATCACGAACTAAATCATTGAGATCTCCTTGAGACAGTAGATGCGGTTTTTACTTATGTTCGAAGAAGAACATTTTACTAATGTTCGAAGAAGAACATTAGTATTAAAATCACTTTGGCCAAAAATTCATATTTCTATACACTCAAAAAAATTTTGGATGAATTTTACCCTTGCAATAGTAGGAAACTGGTTTCCTACTACTATAGATGTAAATTTACTAAAGTGCGCACAAAGAATATTTTACGTCTTAAATGTGTAATCTTTTTTACGAGCAAATTGTGTAATTTTACCCTAAAAAGACGCAAATTTTGGACTAATACGCACGAAATTTATGTAGCAAAGGCTACTATTTACGAGTCTTTTAGGATAATATTTACTAATCCATTTATTCGTGAATATCTTTAAAATTGTTTACAAAAACTATAATAAAGATTGTTTTATCAAACAAATGACATCAAAAACTATTTCGAACAATTTTAGGAAGTATACAGTACTTAAGCAGGCAGGAATTTCAGCAAGCCTCTAGCTAAGTTTCAATTTCAATAAAATTGCAATTGAAAAAGTTTTATGATCCAAAAGCCACACACTTAAGATGGGGAAGTGCTATAGCATACACTACTACTCCAAAATTAAATATCATTATCAAAAAACTGTAAGTAGGTAGCTTTAAATGTGGAATATAAAAACTTGTTGCAATTTCTTTAAGTTTATAATTTATTTTAATTTTATATATACACATATGTACATTAATTTATAACACTTATAGCTACACCTAATTAGCTTATAGCTACACTTCTAATTTGCTTATAGCTACACTTCTAAACTTATTATACGAAAAGATAAGACTAAACTTTGCACTTAACTGCTGCTATTCAAATGTAAGCAACGATCGCGAAATATCAGACTCGTGCAGTCACAATGTTACATCAATAATAAGTGAAATTTGAGCAAATGATACAATTTTACAGCTTTTGTGTAAATGTGAGCAGCGAGGTAGTAAATTTACACTCTTTTTGTTAAGGTTTACAAAATACTATTTATTATTCAGTTTATTTGGCGTAAAAGCAAAAAATGCACATCTTATGTGTAAAAAAAATTGTGATTCGTTATTTTAAACAGAAAAATGAATATATTTCCTATTACCATATAATTAATTTTAGACCCACTTTTTAGAGTGTATATATATATATATATATATATATATATATATATATATATATATATATATATATATATATATATATATATATATATATATATATATATATATATTTACATATATATATGTATATATATATTTATATATATATATATATATATATATATATATATATATATATATATATATATATATATATATATATATATCATCAAAAAATTTCAGTGAAAAAATCTCAGGAACGCGCCATCTGATATTTTGAATATACCTATTATTCCGTACACAAATAATGTTTGCAAAAATAAAGTTGATGAAAAATTTCGAACGTGTTTTACATGTGAATCGGATAATGTTTTGGAATTTTTTAACCCCATGTGTGCGCTGGGTGCCTAAAAAGAGAACGGGAAAACTTGAAAATTCTTAAATTGCGATAACTTTTGACATAGCTATTCAATCATTACGAAATTTTCAGGACATATTGGTATTATTTAGTTGTAGATTTGCGTAGCTTTTAATGAGCGTGCTGGCAACCCTGTAGCTAATGCAGGCACTGAAAGTGAAAACCTCCATATCATCGTCTCTCTTGAAAAAATGCCGCTTCTTCAAAAAAAAGCCACTCATATGTAAATTATGTGCTTTGTTTACATAGACAAAAAATAAAATTTGCTATGGTATAACGGGCACGCCTGGTAACCCTTGCCCAATTTAACTATATTTTTAGCATCAAAAACTTCTGTTCACGGAAACTCACGATCCAATTAGCAGAATTAATTGAAATTTGCAGAATCTATTGGTCTTAAATAGGACCAGGTCTGATAGAAGTAATTTTGAAATGCGGGTCATTCTGTGCTAGTGGTGCCATCGTGAAAAATCACTAAAAAAGATAACTGCTTTTAGCCCTATAAATTCTGATTCAATCATTCGATTTTGACAAAATTCACACAGTAGCTGAACCTTACTTTAAACCGCGTTTCATAGAAATTTATTAAAAACTTCGGTTGGAGCTGCCAGCTATGATAACTTTGGTGTCTTAGATTTGAAAAAATAAAAATTTGGAAGTGAAAACATTCAAACCATCGAATATCCTAAAAAATGTCCGTTTCTTACAATAAAACCAATCTGTATACAAATCTTATGCTTTATCTACACGTTTAAAGTAAAACTTTGGAAATTTCATGTCGGACAAGAACGGTAACCCTTTCCCAGTTAACCTATATTTTTAGCATCTTCTGTTCAACCAATAATCAGATACAACTGAAATTTGCAGAATGCATTGGACTGAAGTAGGATCAGGTCTGATAGAAGCGATTTTGAATTGTGGGCAACTCAGGGCCAGTGGTGCCATCTTGAAAAATTACAAGGAAAAAAAACTGCTTTTTGCCGTATGAAATGTGAATAAGCTACCAGATTTTCGTGAAATTGACACAGTAGCTGAACCTTACTCTAAACTCTGTTTGATAGAAATTTTGGTGAAAAATTCGATTGGTGCTGCCAGCTATGGTAATTTTTATGCCTTTGGTTTTGAAAATTCGCTCAGGAAAATAAAACTTTTTGCCCTAAAACTTCCAGTGCAGTCATGAAATCAATACGAATTTCATACAATTAATGGAACCTATTATAAACATTATTCAGGCCAAATTTGGTTGAAAAGCCACAATACGGTTGTCAGCTATTGATGGTTTTGTGTTTAATTGCAATATCTTTATTAAGCGGTTTTATCGTAGAATTTTCAAATGGTAATAATATTGTAGAGACAATAAACAGCAAATATTAAGTTTTCGATTATTTGAAAAAACTCGCTGCAGGTAACCCTAAATTTCTTTATACTCCTATAACTTCGAATGTAATATAACAACGTGAAGCAGATGTGATATATTCTTGGCTTTGCTACTGGCAAAAGGTTGCCAGCACGAGTCGGCTGTGCTACTTTTGTATCAATAAATGATTACAGTTAGTATTCATACCGGAAACATTTACAATGAAAATATATAACCAATGTTTCAATTGCCAAAGCTCTGCAAATTTTTCGGATCGCAGCCCCAAACACCAACTTCAGTTACACTGCTGCAGGCACTGAGCATTTTCTTCATTGATGTTATATGAGATGCTGCTTTCAAAATTTTGTGAAATAAGCAACTGATAACGAATATAATTAGCCCGTGTTTTGCTCTCATAAACGTTGAAATTCATGCAAGTGGTAATATCCGAAACCTTCCACCATATGAGTTATAATGCATTTTTGAGACCAAAGTAAACCGTGGCGTTTGAAACAGTTTGGCCGTAATAAGCAGCTCATCTGGTAGCATATGCACTCAAAACCTGCAAGATTCTTCTACTGTTCTCCGAACATTAGTATTTCTAGCGGTTCAGGTGCACTAGAGTTTTTTTTCTTCAAATTTATGCATAAATAAATACTTTTACTACCTTTTCATGAAACAAATTTTTTAAAATTATTTTTATTATTTTAGTGTCAATAATAGCGATTCGGGCTGGAAGCACATAATATGCGGGATATATGTTGTTTTGTACGTGCTCCTAGATCTTGGATTTCCGTGCGGCATCATATTTCTCTTAATGCACCCAGTTTTCTACGAGTTTTGTGGCTTGGTGACAGCAACCGGTAGGAAGTTTTGACAATGTGTTCACATTTAGCTTTTGAATCTGAATTTTAGTGGCGGCTATAGTCATTGCAACTGAATTTGGTAGTCTAATATATTACAACAGAAAATTATCAAAGATTTGTCTGGAAAAGCAATACAAGATTGCGACAGCATTTGCTTTTCTTAAAATCTGTATATTTATATTTGTGCTGCTACGAGCATTGTTAGAAGCACAATGCTCTGAAAAGTTCGTGGACATTCTTGAAGAAAATTTTAAATGCTGCAGGGCATTCGATGTTAAAGATGTCTTCAGATGTCATGAATGTTGCAATACCACAATTCCGAAGACTTGCTTAGGAATCGCCGTTTATTGCTGGAAAGAACTCAATTATCGCTTTGCTATGGTGGTAATAATACGAATTGCTTATGGCTTTTTTGCGTGGATGGTAAATATTAGATACAATTTTATATTTTAGCATCCTTTTTAAAAATTCATATTTTACTGTCAAATATCATTTAGACCAATGATAATATTACTAAGGCCTTCAGGTAGGCAATTGACAGCCAATATAGTTTGTCATTTTATGTGTGTATAGTTTATGACTATCAGCTAATATAATTTGTCGTTTAATGTGTGTATCTTTTATGATTATCAGGTTTCGTTCAATCGTCATTTTGTAAAATAATTAGATTTAATTTCATAATCAAACGTGCAATCTATGTGTTCAGTGATGGTACAGTTATAAAAGCAGTATTATCATTGGTTCCCTTAACATTCTTAAAAACAAACATTCGCATGGATTCTTTGGTCCAAAATGACGAGCCTACTGATGATACCGAGTCTAGCTGCATGATATTAAACTTTCAAGAATGATACGTTTTAAAAATTGGGACTTTCACACCAGTTTGTGAGAAAAAGCGAACGCTTTCAGAAGAAGGATTCCCAGAAGAATTGCTGAAGCTATATGAAATAGGAGAAATAGTGCAAACAGCGACTAAAAATATCATAAAATATGCTTAAAGTTACATGGACAGTATCAGAAGTATCAGCGTTGTCAAAAATATCAACGACTTTTTTTTATCGGAAGAACGTAAATAACACAAGCAAACAGCCATGCATGCAATCAAATGGATTTTTTTGCATAGCATTCAAGGCAAAACTAAAAATTCCAACATAAGAAATATTTTTTTTTCGAACAAGAAAGAGTTACTTTTTATTCAATATTATCTTCTTGCTTCTCCTCTAATCCATCATTAGTAAGTTTTTAGTATTGTAGTCAAAAATATTCAAATTTGTTGTGCTTTAGAATTTGAAAAAAATACATTACATATGTTTTCTCAAAATATTCGTACGCTTGATAATACGGAAAAATATCGACAAAACAAAACGAACATGAGTAAAGAAGTGTCAAGGCTGCCCACACTGGGCGCAAATTATATTTGTATTTTAACATGATCAATTCGTACTTACGCTGCTGCTGCAATTTCAAATTCAGTATTTGTTAACTTTGGTAATTGCCGGATAATAAACTATTTTATCCTGAGTCCTTGCTATCCTGTTTATTTTGTGTCTGCCATGGAGTTCGCTCTGTCCTATTGTTGTAATTTTTGGTGAAGTATCTGTCTTTTGTTTGCTCTTTAAAAAGGTTGGGCTTAGAAAACCATATTTTTTGTGTGTTTGTTTCTGAATCCGTATGCATTCATCCTCATACATTCTCTTTTTTCATAATTTATAGGATAACATCTGTTTGCTGGATCCACTTTGAACTGGTGTTATTGATTTTCGAAGAAAATTTAGTATCAAACTCGTTTCGCCGAAAATTCATATTTATATATATATATATATATATATATATATATATATATATATATATATATATATATATATATATATATATATATATATATATATACAGTGGTGGCCAAATAAAATGCGACACATACACACAAGTGAAATTACCTAGAAAATCGTATTTTTGTGGCCCTTTTGAACCAAATTTACTGGGAAAATCCCATGCGGGGCTAATTACATACCTTTTTGTTCAGTTATCGTGACAGAGTCCGCTTCGGTCACTCGTTCAGTCTAGTTTGACCGTTCACGAGTAAACATGGCACCTCACCTATTGAGTGAAAAAAAGTGAGTATTGTGATGTTAAGCAACGAAGGGCTTTCTACCAGGGCTATAGCCAGTAGAATTTGTTGTCACCACGGGACTGTGGCGAGAATTTTAGAAAAAAACGCGAAGGGATCTCTTGAGCGGACACCAGGAACAGAATTTGGCAATAAAAAGACGACACCGATAGGTGACCGACATCTCAAGAACATAAGCTTGAGTGACCGAAAAAAAAACCGCTAGGGAAGTCAACATGGACTTCCAGGAAGCGATGGAAGTAGTGATTAGTGACAGAACTACGAGAAGAAGGCTACATGCAGCTGGTCTATCAGCTCGACGGCCCCGAAAAAAACCATCTTTAACGGTGAAAATGAGAACAGCGAGGCTGAATTTTGCCAAATCTCATCGTAATTGGTCGGAAAATGACTAGAAAAGAGTACTCTTTTACGACGAATCCAAATGCAACATGAACGAATCCTATGGACTGCAGTATGTACGTCGCAGAATCGGGGAGGAACTGCACAAAGACTGTGTTGTGCCTCGAAACAAGTTCCCTCCGAGTTACATGGTTTGGGGTTGCATTTCTTATTTCGGCACCGGAGATTTGGTGTTTTTAGAAGGATCAATGAATGCGATCAGTTACATCAGCGTGATTGACAACCATGTGATCCCGTCGATGGATAGGCTCTTCCCAGTCATTTACGACCCAATTTTCCAAGATGACTCTGCTCCATGTCATCGCGCTCGTAAGGTAAGTGTTGGTTTTTTTAGAAACAACAGTTCAATACGACAGTAAAAAAAAACCAAAAACTTAAAAAAATTGTTTTGGTTTTCAATAGGTTAAAGAATTTGTCGCAGAAAGGGAAATTTCGACACTGGAGTGGCCAGGAAACAGCCCTAATTTGAACCCAATCGAGAATTGTTGGGTGGAACTTAAAAGAAAACTGACGAGTCGGAGACCCAGGACCAAAGAGGAACTCAAAAACGTCCCCAAAAAAGCTTGGGAGGACAACATAACCACTGATTACTGCCAGTCTTTGATAAAATCCATGCCTCGAAGGATTGAAGCTGGGATCCGGGCTCGCGGAGGAAATACGAAATACTGGTTTTGTTAAATTATATAAAGAATATTGTTTTTACCTCCCTACTAGTACTTTTCCTTCAAATTTCCTTTAACGAATCCTAAATAATGGATAATTTTCAATACAACACTTTTTTTGCGAAAATGATCCTTTTGCTCATGAAACGGAAAAGTGGCTGTACTGTCCACAAATAATTTTTTTTGGTTCTGTTATTTTGACATTTGACGTGTATAACTATAGTTAAATTCTTAAACACCAGTTCGTATCATTTAAGCTCGGCGATTATTCTGAAGAGACGTTATGTGGTGATATTCACAGGTGTCGCATTTTATTTGGCCACCACTGTATATATATATATATATATATATATATATATATATATATATATATATATATATATATATATATATATATATATATATATATATATATATATATATATGTGTGTGTGTGTGTGTGTGTGTGTGTGTGTGTGTGTGTGTGTGTGTGTGTGTGTGTGTGTGTGTGTGTGTGTGTGTGTGTGTGTGTGTGTGTGTGTGTGTGTGTGTGTGTGTGTGTGTGTGTGTGTGTGTGTGTAAATATATATATATATATATATATATATATATATATATATATATATATATATATATATATATATATATATATATAAATATATATATATATATATACATATATATATATGTATATATATATATATATATATATATCTATATATATACACACACACATATATATATATATATATATATATATATATATATATATATATATATATATATATATATATATATATATATATATATATATATATCAGCAAAATCATTAAGGTAGATAATCTCTGAAGTGGCCAGTCCGATTGAGTTGAAATTTTTGGAGGGCATAGATGTATAGAGGTGGTAGTTCCATGACTTCCTAAAATTAAGATATCTCTAACTCTTTGGCGGCGGTGGGCATTTTAGTGAATTTTCAGGTACTCCTACATTTCCATGCAATGTAAATTATTATTCAAAAAGTCGTTCTAATGAATACTTATTATCTTTTAAACTTGCCAATGATAAATATTTTGAGCCGTGTGTGGGTGCTGAGTGCCCAAAAGTAACCAAGGATTTTTTTTTCAAATTTTGATTTGTAATAACTTCTGGATGTAATGCGAAATTTGCAGAGCGTATTAATGTTGACTAAAATTCAACACACATTGTTTTTCAAGACAGTGCAGGCAACACTGCTACGACAGGCTCCTGAAAAAAATCCTTCAATTCACCGACCATGCTGAAAATTTTTGCTTTTTGACAAACAAATTGAATCATTGATAAATATTAACTTTTCTCCATCAAGTCAAATCGAAATTTTCAAAATTCCGATTTGCACAAGAATGGCAATCCATCACCAAATCTCAGCTATTGTAGCACTCGAAACTTCTGTTCACGAGAACTGACGACCAAATACCCCGACCATCATGAAATTTACAAGACATGTTGGTAGTAACTAGGATCAGGTCTGATAGAAGTGATTTTGAAATGCGGGCAACCCTGTGGCAGTGGTGCCATCTTGAAAAATCACAGAAAAAACTGCCTTCTAGCCTATAATTTCCGATTCAGCCTTCACATTTAAACAAAATTTGGTTGAAAAATTAAAATAAAGCTGCCCAAAGGGGGTATTTTTGTCCACTAAATCTTGTAAACTTGCTCACCAAAATAAAGCTTTCTCCCCTATAAATACCGGTCCAGTTATGAAATCAAAGTCAAGCTCATATAGACAATGGACCTTAGAGCCTAGACAGACAGCGCAGCCTACATGATAATTTGTCGTAAACATGTCGTTAATGATCATTTAAGTGCCGTGTGTCATATGCTAATTTGGACTAATCACCACTAAATGACCAAATTAACAATAATTAAGCAAATCGCTAATGATCATCAAACTTTCGTAATTTATTCTTTAATGAAGTAGAGTTGCCCGATATAATACTAATTACCTTTGTAAAAAGTCGCTTTTCCCATTGAAAAATAAGAAGGCAACTTTTCTGAAACGTCAGATTAAATATGGCCATACCACACTGGAACAACCGGTTCTCGTCAAATCACCGAAGTTAAGTAGTGTTTTGCGCGGTTAGTACTTCGATGGGGGACCGCTTGGGAATACCGCGTGTCGTTGGGACGAGAAAACATCTTTTTGCAGTCCCTGTTAAGCACTATATAAAAAAAATAAAAATATTTACAAAATTTTTATGTAGTTCTTGCGCGGTTTGTATTCCAACTTTATTAATTAGCACATAAGAGAGGCAACATACATTTAAAACACTTTCAATTTCTCCATTTTTCAAAAACTAGTTTCTTTGAGTGACAGACAGTCAGCGACAGTATTCATCATTAAGGCAAGGGCTGTTTGTCAGCTACTTTTAAATTACTAATTTAGACATAAATGATCATTAGTAAATTATTAATTTAAGTGCCTGGAAAAGTTCGACTAGCAGAAAAGTGGACTGTGTAGTTCGACTAGCTGCAAAGTGGACTGTGAAGGATGCTAACGTAACACAGCCAGACTTCGTAGAGTAATTTTGAAAGAGAACTTATGTGCGTGCGACGACAAAAATAATGAGCCATTGATAAATGGTGCATTCAAATGCTAGAACTGCGGCGAACGTGGACATCTACAACGGGATAGCCGAAAAGGAAGAAGACTGGGTTATTGCCTGGCAGTTGCAGTTGAGCAATAAAACTAGGCAAGCTTACGAGGTAGTGAAATGTTTAAGACATGGATGCCAGCCCAAGACGACACTCTGTAAAGACGTCATCGGCAACATCACCGCCGAAGATAGCCAGATTAAGGAGAGGTGGGCCTGCTATTTCAAAGAACTCCTTAATCCTGCACAGGGCTCAATAATATCACAGCCGATAGACGTTTCTGACGAAGTCCCGATTGCACCTCCAACACTGGAAGAAGTCAAATCTGCCATAAAAGCCAGAAGAACAATAAAGTGCCGGGCATTGACGAGATTCCGGTTGAGCTAATCAAGTACGATGGAAACTGCCCTATAAAAGCCATCCACAAATTGATCCAGCACATCTGGGGTCAAGCAAAAATACCACAGAAGTGGTGCAAATCCATCATATGCCCTATCCACAAAAAAGGAGACAAATTTCGGTGCGAAAAATACAGAGGCATATCGCTACTTTGCACGCCCTATAAGGTACTAACGAAAATATTAAAAAATAAAATAAATGTATACGCTGAATATGTCTTTGCGGAGCACCAAGGAGGCTTTAGGTCTGGTCAATCAACTACGGATCAGCTCTTCACAGTCAACCAAATGCTCGAAAAAGGCTGGGAATTTAACATCGACGTCCACCAGATTTTCGTGGATTTTAATCAAAAATATGAAAATATTGACCGAAGCGATCTGTACAAAATAATGCCATACTTCGGTATCCCGGCAAAACTAGTCCGACTGACCAAAAGACAATAACGTCGACAGCATCACAAGTCAGAATCAACAAAAGTCTGACTGACGCCTTTGACACAAATGTCGGACTAAAGCAAGGCGATGGGTTGGCCCCTCTGCTGTTGAGTACGTGATAAGGAAGATTCCTGTCGACACAGGGGGTACGCTTCTGTATAACTCGAACCAATTAGTGGCCTACGCGGATGACATTAACAGCTTGTCATGTTCCTTCACATCTGCCAAAGAACTCCTGTTGAAACTTGACCAGGAAGCCAAAGAAGTAGGCCTGAAGATCAATCAGACGAAAACAAAAATCATGACGCAAACAAGAAAGAAGACCTCCATTAGACGAAATATAATTCTGGACGAATATAATTTAGAAAATGTGGACAAATTTATATACTTAGGCTCGAAATTGACAACGAAAGGCAGTGAAACTGATGAAATTAAACGGAGAATACAGCTCGCTAATAGAACTTTCTACTCCGTTCTGGCCCTACTGAAGACCAGCTGTATACACAGGAAGACGAAACTACAAGCCTACAAATCAATAATCAGACCCATGGATCAAATAGTAAAGGTTACGACATGAGCATGACAACACCTATTCGTGACGAAACAGGATGCAAAAACGTCTACAAAGCATCCCAAATTAGCCGGTTTTTAGGTGAATGGAGAGTTTATTGGATGTTACAAGCCCAGACAGACGGGCGCTTCAATTACTGATTTGTAAGGAAGAAATTGAAAGTACTTGAAGTGTATGTTGCCTCTTTTATGCTCTAATTCATTAAGTTAGAGTACAAATAGCGCAAGATCGCTGTTTAAATTATTTAAATACATGACTTTTGCAAAGAAATTATTATAACTTCGATAAGTTTGATTGTGAGCTCATTCAAGAATAAACAACTAAAGATAAATCATTAAGCGATATATAAATGAATTTTAATTTCGTCTTTTAACGATGTTCAGTTAGAATTACCATATGATAGACAGCACTTAAATGATCATTTATGACAAATAATCATTTAGGGCAGCGCTGTATGTCTACTATTTATACAATGAAAACAAAAAAAATCAATACAATTCATACACTCGACTATTTTTCCATAATTCGCCGGTCCCCGATACGTGACGAAATAGGATGCAGCACCGAACACCGACCACCCATTGTCGTAATCTTGTTTCCTTGATTCATGAATCAGACCTACGGATTTTGCTACGGATGTGAAACTTGGACCCTTACCCAAGCATCCGCAAATATGTTGAACGCCTTCGAAAGGCGGGTCCTCAGGCGTATGATTGGAGTAAAACAAGAGTGCGGTCAATGACGGATAAGGTACAACCACGAGTCGAGGTTTTTGATGAGCCAGAGGTTGCTACAATAATCAAACTGCGGAAGTTGCAATGGGCTGGTCACGTGCAACAAATGGACGAGCATCGAATACCTAGGAAGGTATTCGACGGAAGGCCGAGGGTCGAAGACCAGTGGGAAAACCCAGAAAACGCCGGTCTGACTCTATCGACGAAGACCGGGCAAAGCTGCTCGGTTCTCGAAGTTGAAGGACGCGGTCATTGGACCGAGACAACTGGAGGCGTCACCTGCGAGAATCCAAGGCCCGAGAGGGGCTGTAGTGCTACGACGACGAGTTACAGAGAAACAAAGAGCAAAACGGAGTCCAGAGCCAGCTGATGAAACCCCTCTATGCTGGGATTGTTGAAAGAAAGAACAGTTGAGTGAAAACTGCTGGAGAAAGTTTGAACCCAAGTGCTGCCACAGATGCAGAGCAAGGTGTGATCAAAGTGGTGAGTCTAAAAGGTTGAAAGTAACCACTTCATCTTGCAGAACATCAGGAAAGAAACCAGAAACCAAGTTGAAAAACCAATATTGGCTCGTAAAACTTATCATGCTGGAACGGTAACCGTTTTCAGGCTCCAGTCAGATGACTACGATGCTAAAAATTCCAAAGGAGGAATACACGGGACCGCCGACTCTTTGTTTGTGCCACCGTTTCGAGGAAGGGGAGTCAAGCGCAGATGTGCGGTTCATGAGAACTGAAACTACCGAAGAGAAGTCACAGAAGGCGATTCGTGAGGTAATTGGCAGCTGCGTTGATATTTTCTGTAAACAATTTATATATCTTTCGTGAAGATAAATTTTGACAAGTCTCCATTTTTTGGTCATTTTTTGAAGTGAAAATTCAGATAATTTGGATAAAAAAGCGGAGACTCTGCTAATTTCTGACAGATAAAATGTCAAGAATTTTAATATTTTACGATTTTGTTACTGAAAAGACATTTGCACTATTCTACTTTGAAATTCAAACACTTCTTGACATCAAAGGTCACTTTTTAGCTCAAAAGAATGAACTGCACATACTACATTGACGCGAAATGAGTGCAGACTGTAAGGTTTCCTAACAAGCTTGAGTTTATATTTCTTTTGAGAAAAAAACATTTTTACGATACAAAGTAATTTTCCAGATTAAAAGCTGCAAAAATATAAATTTTCGAGGGAAATCAGAAAAAATATTTCAGCTTTAGACTTCTTCAAAATCATCATAATGTGGAATGCATTCTGTCTAGACACCTCTGATAGGAACCCAAGATAAAAATCTAACGGTCATCTTATGTTTTTGCAGATTTTTTTATGCATTTGGTCAAAAATCGGTAAAGATGCCGCTGCTGTAAATACCATGGTATGTACATAGTTGGTTTTTTGCTGAATCAATCAGATGAATTGTGTGAATTTTCATACATTATATTCAAACTTTGACATGTTCTCTGTTTTCAGACAGTGGGATATTCGAATACGCAGCAAAATGCAGATGAAATGACATCAATTTCAACTGGTACGCCAGAAAAAACACCTAGAACAGAAATGATGGTGAGTTGTTTAGTCATAATAATTACATTTTAATTCGCGCACCAGATTCAAAATGCGGTTCTTTAAGAATTACCAGTAAACAGAAGCTTTGAAGTTTTAGAATGAAACTTTATATTGTCTTAACGCTCTTTGGTATAATTTCAGGAAGAGATTCGTCCGTTGAGAGATACGTCTGTAAATATATCAAAGTACAAAAAAAGCGATGGCAGGAAGCAAAAATAAGCCCATCGTCAAAAATCGAAAACCGTGTAGCATAATTTTAGTGCTTTATCTGTAATGATTATGTAAGCATTATTGTAATATATAAATGGAGGAATAATTTGAATTCATTTTAAAAATCTTTTAAAAGGGCCTTAACGATTACATTTCTCACATACATAACATCACATCTCCTAGTACAAAAATGGCAAGGCAAGGTTTTTTTAGCGCTCTAATTGAAGTCAATCGCAACTGCTCCAAGTGAAGATCACCAAATTCTGTGAATTTCATTTTCATCTGATAGCTCCATCGAAAGTTACACGGATAGAAAGGTCACCACTGCCGCAGAGTTGCCTACATTTACAAATAACTTCAATCAGAAGTGTTTTCAATGTGCATGTTATATTGGCTCTGAAAGCATGCATTAATTTAGCAAAAAAAAAATAAAATTTCACTAATAAATTTTTGTGCGGTTTCGCGTTTTGACAGCTGTCAATGTCACTTGTCATACACAACAGTAGAGCAGCACAAACGAGTAAAATTTTCATATTGTATTTAAAAAGTTTTACTTATTCACGAGATCCGATGCTATACCTGCATAAAATGGATTGAGCGAAAGAAAAACGTCAAACATTTGATGGTACATGAATCAGCGTTTACGGCCTTTTGCGATTCACACTCGCCTTTTAAAACTAGATTTGGGGTGAAGTGTTTAAAAGTCTGTATAGTTTATCATAGTACTATTTTTAAATTTATTGTTTATCTCCTTTGTCACAAAAGCGAAAAAACTGCTTTTCATTTCCATTTCTATTCAAAAATAACGTTTGATCAATTTGCTACTAACCACAAACGGACTATCTGCGTTTTAGCACTTTTGAGATAATAAATGATTTGTGTTTTGATTTGTACTGGAGATATATGGAGAGTGCATTTTCCAACACTGATTCTAACATAATTCCACAAAAGATAGGTTTTTCAAATTTTATAGAATGATATAATAGAGTATGCAGTTTTCGAATCCGGTGTTAACCAAAAAATAAGAAAAATGCAGATAGAGCGTTTATTCTTATTAGGGCAGTATGGACGCACATCCATTTTATCTTAGTTACTTTCTTCTGCTACTATATTAGCTATGCCGGAATCTTGGACAGGCCGACTGTAAAATAACAAGTGTGAGAAAGCAGCTATTTCGTGACATTGTACAGCCAGAGCAGCTAAAATAGTAGCTATAGCTGTTATAGCAAGAATCACTGAAAGAAAAATCTTGGTAAAATCAACAATTTTCCTTAGTTGTTTTTGCGTCAACTACGGGCTATAGTTAAAACAACCATAAAAAAATAGTTGATTACTTTTATGCACCATGACGCGTGGTTGATAAACAACGTCCGTGGTGCAAAAAAAGTAAGCAACCACAAACAATGGTATTCCAACAATGTACATAGTACGAAATAACTATAGCCCATTTTGGTGTGTTCTGGCAGGGTTAGCTCTAGAAACGTACAACCCGGGCATTTGTCCGGGGCGGTAAACGTAAAGGGTTTAATAATTTCCTACTGTTTTGCCAAAAGACTAAAAAAAAATATTAGCAGCCCATAATTCTTAATGTTTTTCAAAACAGCCAAATAAAAGCGGCACAGATAATTAAGTAAGAAAAAAAGCTAGGTCAGAGCATACACACTGTATGCGCTCACTGCTTCGGCACTGCACTGCATCGCAATGCGTGTCCTTTACATGCATACATTAATTGCACAAAAGGCGTCATACAGCGTAATATAAAGGCTTCACAGCATAACATGAATATGAATTATATCGAACAGCAAACCGAACACAATTTTGCCATGTAGCATATGAAACTTCTATGATAGAATAGGAGTATGAGTATGAGGAGTATGAAAAATCAACAGTTTTCCTTAGTTGTTTTTGCATCAACTAGGGCTATAGTTAAAACAACCATAAGAAAATTGTTGATTACTTTTATGCACCATGACGCGTGGTTGATAAACAAAAAAAAATTTCATTCGGAGCATGAAAAACGTTCAAATGTTGAAACCATTCTACTTTGCGTAGAATAATTCCAAAGACGTTGCTCACTGAATTACATTTGTTGAAATCAACTATTGCAAAGTAGTTTAAGTACCATAAAATCTGTTGATAATTCGAAACGTTGAAGTTTTAAGTGAATTGATGAATATTTTTCTATTGATCAACTAATTTCCGTGGTTATAAAACAATTAAAACAGTTGATTTCATGAACGTTGCGATATTTTTTGTACAACCAGAGCCAACTACTTTTATATCGTTAAATTAACTATATCAACATAACTATTTTCCTTAGTTCGTTTAACGATTTTGAATGAATCGTTGCAATACAATTAAAAATAGTTGAACCAACCAATAGTTTTTCTTTCAGTTATCTTAAACACATGCCAAACTTGATTCTCCTGAAGCCCAATACATCCTTTCAAGTTCAATAGAATATGATTTTAGTTTCAAATGCCTTGATATATTTTGAGGTATTATGGTTCATGCAAATCATATAAAAGTCAACATTAGACGACGACGGTGACGGCGATTACTTTCGCACAAGTTTGGCATTACTTTTTGGTTGGAGTTTCTTGTGTTGATATTGTCGCTTCTTTGCATTACCTTCTTCTTCTGTCGCTTTTTTTTGAGCGCAGCAACATTTTTTAACATTTTCCCATTCGTTGCAAATACCGTCCTACGAGGCAGTGGCCCTTAAGAATACACACAGAACAACGCAAAGCGCTTTGAGTTATCTTGAGAGTTAAGCCTTATAGTTGCCTGCTGCGATGCGCATTCATGGAGACCCAGGACTGACTCTTTTTCGCACAGGATGACTCATCTGACCAGGACTTCATAGAAGGAGCATTAGACCTCGGTAACAAGTAACCAAGCCTAGCTAGTTCATTGGCCTTACAGTTGCTCTTTGTCCAGGTACCTAAATCAATTGTACTGCCGATTGTCATGACATTTTCCTAGAGATGCAGGGCATTCAGCGACAATTATAGAGACTGTACAAGCACCAGCAAGGGACTTAATAGCCACTTGACAACCTGTAAAAATACCAATAATGACTCCGAATATTCGGTTATAAAGTATCCAGTCGATGGCTTGAAAAATAGAAGCAACTTCCGCCTGTAAGACATTGTAATAGTCTGGTCGACGGAGATAAACCTTGAGATTTAGCTCATGAACAAGTCGCCTTGTACCGCATGATTTTAAGATTAGTAGCATTTTGAGGATCATTAATATTTTTAGGATTAGTAGTACTATTAGTTGGGCTCGAATAGTTATGCACGTGCATGTTGGATACCTATTTTGCATATTTCACATATTTTGGCCTTTAGAGCATATTTTGGCTTAAAATGCATGTTCGTCCATATTTTCATCATTTAGCTTCATCGAAATTTATTTTCGTAGTGCTCGTTTTTCCTTTTGGTATATTTTTTTCCAGCTGTGGACACAAACACACAAGCAATTACAAAACGATGACCTTTGACATATTTCATATCACTGCATATAAAAGCATTGTGGACATCAGAGCCACCTTTTGACGATCTCAAAGAGGAATAACGCACTGAGCAGGCCGAGACCCAGATATTGCACACCGCAACTACAACTCCAAGAGGAGAAGAAGTAAAAAGTTTCGAAGATGTAAAAAGTTTGGGAGAAGTAAAAAGTTTGATCTACAGTCTCAAACAAAGAAAATTCCCAGATCCAGATAATATTACCAACAGCGAATGAAAAAAACCTTATCGTACCGTAGCATAATGTACTGTACCGTACATGTATGACGCCTGTACGCAAACACATTCACTGCAAAAACTACACATACCTTATCTCAGTCTGTAAAGTTTGCGTATATGTACACAACCGACATACCGACCGAAACAGACACGGTGCAAATGTACGCTACGATTGAAGACTGTACGGTACATTGTCCACAAACTTTATCCTCTACGATACGGAATGTTTACACCTACACAACCCGTACATAAACGGTTTACACTAAATGTACTGTACGTTTAGTGTACTTTTGCGCTAAACTCACGGAAAACGTGTTCCTCTCTCGTCTACAAGAGAAAACCCTTTTAAATAAGTTTCTACCAGCGGAGCAGTTTGGTTTTAACAAAATCACTACACAGAGCTGCTGCTAGCTCGAGTAGTCCAATACATTTGATTACACGGTGAAAAATATTCGGATAATATTGATCTTCACAATGGTGTACTATTATGTATCCTAATATTCGTATAGATTATATATGTTGACGTTGGATAAAATTGTTCTATCCTATTTTGGAATAATTTTTGTACGAGTTTCGTATAAACGGGTGGTTTATACCAAGATCGGATAATACTTATCAAAAATTCATATTAAAAATTCATAAAAAATAAAACGAATTATTTAGAATTACTTTTGCGTCGGAAGTCGTAAAGTTCGTATTTAAAGTTTGTAAGTGTAAGTTTGTAATTAGCATTTCGAGTTAGTAAGTGAAGTTAATTGAAAGTGTTTATTAAAGTGTTTATTAAAGTTATTTGTGAAAATTATTTGGTAGCCATAAGGAACAACTTTAATCACTACAGGAATATTGTAAAACTTTGATTTTGGTGAATAAAGTATATATGAAACAAATCTATCGATTTTTTTCTTCAAATAATAAAACAAATAATCGTTATCCATCTCACAGTACATCATTGAATTTAATGCTCGAAAGTTTTACTTGGTGTACTATGTCAAGTGTTTTCACAACACCTACTTTTATCTTTGAATGCATAAATATTCAATTGTTTTCATTCTTTTTTCATCATAATGGATAATTATTCCCAATATATATGTTCATAATAAAAAGGAGGGAAAAAACCAGAATAAGATTTTGGGTTAAATGATTTTGGGTTTTCGAAAATGGGATAAATTTATCGTGTGACCTCGAAATTAGAATAATTAGGGGGCTTCGCCCCCTGCTCGCTTCGCTCACCAACCCCCAGACCATTTACGATTTTAAATTGTACATTTTACTGGACGTATGTACTAAAGCCGTGCGAAAATCAATAAAAGTTCACAGTCGCAGAGATCAATTTTTTTATTTACTTAGATCTGTAGAAAATGTTTTATCCAAACCTCGACAAATATTTCAACGTCATTTAACAAAAAAAAAAAAATATGGACGATCATGTTTTGCGGGTCTCATTTTCCTTTCCTTCTCATAACGCTTCCTCAAAAACGATGTTCTTTATAATTTTCTCTTCCGTACGACATTCTAAAATAAAAATATAATCCCGTTTATAAGAGCGTCTTATTCAATTTATATGAATAATTGGTATTGATTTTATCTTATCAGATAAAATTTATCTTATCAGATTGAATTGTTTGATCTTAAACAAACTTATTGGATTGATACTAACTTTCGTTTGGACCTATATGCATTCTAAAATTTATCAAATTTATCCGAAAATTTCTAACCGTGTAGGTCTCAATATGAATAAATCAGCAGGACTCGTCATGTTGGATATTGCAAAAGCATTTGATAAGGTGTGGCACGCCAGGCTTATCGTTAAATTGGATCATCTGTGTCTACCAACTGCATCCATCTAGCTCATTGGATCCTTCCTTCAAAATAGAGCCTTCGAGGTTGATAGATTTGGAAAGCCCTAGACTTGAAACAAGAACCAATAGCATATTTTCATCTAAAATACCTATTTCAGCAAGGGTCCCTCAAGAGTTGTACAATTTGTGCACAGCACATGTCCCTAGAAGCAGCAGCGCTCACATCTCGCTTTTTGCTGATGACTTTTGTATTTTTCACATGTTCAGGCAACCTCAAATCTGCAACTTTCCATCTACTCAGCATCATCGGGGCATTACAGCCTGATCCAACCCTTAGCCTCCTTAATACTTCGCCTCCATTCGTCTCGGTTCAGTGACCGCGTCCTCCAGTTCGGTGCTCTCAAAAGTGACCTGCTGTCAGCATCTATAGAATCCACCCAGCGCTTGCGTGGCTTACCGACTGGCCTGGCTCCGCTCGCTCGCCCGTTGAGAGATCGTTTGGGGATTCGATTGTCGCTCATTCGTTCGACGTGGCCAGCCCATTGTAGTTTTTGGAGTCGTATGACGGTAGAGACTTCCAGGTCGTCATATATGGTATACAACTCGTTATTGTATCTGATTCGCCATCCATCTTCTTCCCGTATTGGACCGAGGATCCTTCGCAATACCCTTCTCTCGAACGTATTCAATGTTTTTTCAGACGCCTGGGTCAGTGTCCAGGTTTTGCTTCCGTAGCATAGCACAGGTCTAATAATTGTTTTGTAGATGCGAAGCTTCGTATTCCTGTGTACGCATCGAGATTTTGAAGTGGGAAGCACCGAAAAGAATGTCTTATTGGCTAATTGAATCCGTCGTTTGATTTCGTCAAGCTCATTCCCATCCTTTGAGAGGTTCGTCCCTTGGTACACGAAGTTGTCTACATTTTCAAGGTTATAGTCCCCTATCGTTATGTTTTGTCTTATTGGCGTCCTTTTCCTTGATTGAGTCATAGCTTTAGTTTTTTGTTCGTTAATTTGAAGACCAACTTCCTTGGCGGTTTTGTCTAGAGCTACAAATACTTCCTTGGCGTCGTTGAACGAACGTGACATAATGTTGATGTCATCAGCGTAAGCTACTAGCTGTGTCGACTTAAATAATAGAGTTCCTCTCGTGTCAACGGGGATTTTTCTGATGACGTGCTCAAGCGCTATGTTAAAGAGTACCGGAGCTAATCCATCCCCTTGTTTTAGCCCTGTATTCGTCGAAAACGAGTCGGACATATTATTCTGAATTAGCACTTGTCACGTGGAGTCGATCATGGTCATTTTCACCAGTCGTACCAACTTTGCTGGGATTCCGAACTGCAGCATGATGCTATATAATGCAGTTCGGTTGATGTTGTCGCACGCTTGTTTGAAGTCGTTGAATATTTGATGGATATCAATGTTGAATTCCCAGCATTTTTCTAAAATTTGTCTGACCGTAAATATTTGGTCAGTTGTCGACATTCCACGTCTGAAACCACCTTGATATTCACCGAGAATTTTTTCAGCGTGATGGGAAATCCTTAACTCTAAAATTTTTATCAAGAGCTTGTACGACGTACAAAGTAGTGATATGCCCCTGTAGTTTTCGCATCGCAGTTTATTTCCTTTCTTGTGAATGAGACATATAACGCTTTTTCGCCACTCATCCGGCATCGTATCTTGTTGCCAGATGCCAGTCATCAATCCATGGACTGCCCTTAAAACGCCCTCCCACCTGTCTTCAGGAGCTCCGCGGGGATACCATCGATGCCCGGTGTTCTGTTGGATTTCAAGCGGTCCATGACCTGTCGGACTTCATCTAGTGTAGGAAGGTGAGATGAGGCACTGTCAAGGTATGTGCCAATTAATGATGGCGATTCGTTGGGTGCGGGGACATTTCCGTTCAATAATTGCTGGAAATAGGATTTCCTTCACCTGTTCTGAGCCACTTATGATGCATCCATCGGCAGCCCTACATAGGCTAGTTCGTGGTTTAAAGCTTTGTTTTAAGTGCTTCACTACTTTGTACGCTTATCGAGTGTCGTTAGCGATAAAGTTGTCATTCATGTTATTCAGCATGGTGTCAAAATGCTTTCGTTTCTTACGTCTAATTATTCTATTAGCTTCTCTCCGAAGATCGTCATATTTTTCTTTCTTAACTCTAGTCGGTCGTTCAATGTGGATTTTGTAGGCCGCATTCTTTTCATCAAACGCGGCTTGACATTCCTCGTCGAACCATTCATTTCTGCGTTGCCCGACTGTATATCCCACTACTTTTTCGGCTGCTGCGTTCACTGCGCTTTTGATAGTAGTCCAAACATCGTTGATAAACGTGGTGTTAGGCGTGGAAGCTAGTTCCATTTCCAGGCGGATCTATATTCCGCTTCGATCGTCTTGTTTCGAAGCTTGTTGACATCGAGCTTGCGTCTTGAACTTGCTCTGGCTTCATACGACAGTGATATTCGACATCGATATCGAGTCTTCACTAAGTAGTGGTCGGAGTCGCAGTTGGCTCCACGGAAGGTTCGCACATCTAAAATACTGGAGGCCCACCTTTTCTGAATCAGAATATGATCAATCTGATTAAAGGTGTGGCCGTCGGGGGATGCCCATGTCCTTTTATGGATGTCACGATGCGGGAAACACGTGGAGCTTACGACGAGATTTCTGCTACTCGCAAAGTCGACCAGTCGTTGTCCATTATCGCTGCATAGGTCGTGAAGACTAAATTGGCCGGCGGTTCTGCGGTGTGTTTCCTCCTTTCCAACCTCTGCGTTGAAGTCGCCCAGCAGGATTTGTCGCATGCTCTTGAGGCCGCTTATGATTTTTCAAGCGTTTCGTTAGGCGTTACTCGTTTTTGATATGAGTAAAGCGTTCCAAAAATAACATTTAGTTTTCAGTAACATGTTCCATTGGGAACATGTTACAGATTTGGAACTATCTTATTTAACGTGTTACGTTAAATAACGCCCAACTCTAAACTAAACCTTTCTTTTTTGCAGGTTTTGGCAATTTTTGGAATAATTTTGCATATTTTGCTCATTTTAATTGCATGTTTATGAGCATATTTTAGTGATTTTTCGTGCATATATACATGCATATATCAGTTTTTTTCTCGTGCATAGCTTTCCAGCTCTAAATATTATGATTTTTGGGTATTATTATGATTATTTTTATTTTATAATTAGTAGTTTTTTTAGGATTAGTAGTAAGTATTACGATTAGTAGTAGTATTAGTAGTAGTAAAAGTATTAGTTGTAGTAGTATTAAGAGTAGTATTAGCATTAGTATTATTAGTATAATCAGTATTATTATTGACTTTATTATTAGTTTTACTATTAGTATTATTATTACTATTATTACTATTAAATTATAAATAACAATAAATATTAAAAAAATAATAATTTGAGATAAGGAATGTAAGCTGTGAACTCCAAATTTTAGTAAAGGGTACGGAGCGATATAGTCAACACCCGCTGGAGTGGGAGCTCACTCAGCAAAGATCCTAGCATAGTTGAACTCTGCTGTATCTCTTGCTGAGATACAATTTAGTCTCACAGCAGCAAGATTGGCTTCCTGTAGGATCAGTAGATTGTGTGCCTTAGTGGGGGTGGTGCGGAGCGCTCTAGTTACCGGTACTGGACTTAACCTCAGCGCTTTTTCAAGCTGACTTTTACGGGTAGCCTTATGAGCAGCCTACCACCAGAACGCCACCCCGAACAATAAAATTGACTCAACCACTGCGGTATAAAGACAAGCAATAGTACGAGGCTGCAATCTCTAATTTGCCCCTATGGCTCTTTTGCAGCAGGAAAGTGCACTGAAAGCCTTCCGCTCTTTTTTTGCTACATTGTAGCTCCATAGTAACTTCGAATCACGAATGAACCCTAAATATTTGACTCAGGCTAAGGTCAATGGAGACCCCGTTCAATTTTAGTCAGTTGAAACGAAGAGGTTTGTAGCCCTATCCATTTCATGCTTGAAAAAACAAACTCCAAAAAGAACACACAAAATGTTTGGAAAGTGATGTAATTTTTATTTCATTTTAAAAATTAATTCTTGTCATTATAGTAAAACACAATGTCGTTCAAATGTCATCTTGTTGAAACCATATGTCGTCAAGATCATAATCTTCGATTTTCGTCCAAAAATAATCGTTTAACATGAGGCAATAGCGCTCAGAGCTGACGATGATGGTTAGTCCTTAATCGTTGGACATCATCACTGAAGAACATTTTTTTTCGCAAAATCACCATCAACAGCTTGTTGCTCCATCACCGTTGTTTTTCTTTTAAATGATCCATATTCTAAAACGGCAAACTAAATAAATGACAGCGTGGTCGACGTGTATCTTTGACAGATGTCAGTATGCAGGGCTCTACTTTCTCAAGCACGAAATGCAAAGAGAGAGAGGATTCCTCCCTGATATGCGTCCGTGCTCAGCCCTCCTCGTACGTAAGTATTCCCAGTAGAAGAAACTATCACTCTTTTCTTCAAAAGATGCACAATAAAAGCAATCAGTCGCTCATCAACATGCAGCACCAAAAGTGCCTCTACAATTGCGTCAGACTTTGCGTTGTTGAAGGCTCATTCAATGTCCAAGAAGGCGGCAAGTGTATATTCCTAAAGCGTTTATTCCTTTTCTCTATTTGCTCAATGAGGATGTGAAGAGGAGTTTCGAAAGACTCACCTTTGGTATAAACGTGCTGTGACTGCGAGATCCTCATAGGATCGGATGATCTTTTAATATGGTAATCAATGATCCTTTCTACAATCGTAATCAGGACAAAGTTAAGACATATTGAATGATAGATCTTTGTCTTAACGTGCGAAATTTTTCCTGCTTTATAGATACATACAGTTCTAGTTTGAGTGAGAACATACGAGAAGCGCAGGCTAACATTGCAAATCTCTCTGGGCGTTGGTAACGATACTTCTATGGACTGCTGGATATTAGCCGCAAGAATGCCATCGGGACCAGGAGATTTAAGCAGCTCAAACGAATTAATGGCCCACCTCAGCTGAGAAATGTATATCCTGAACGACGGTGTTGAGCTAGTACTTTCTCTGTTTGGTACGTCACTTCTAGAGGAGGACAATAATTGCCCAGAAAATGTGCGTCTATGAGAACGTTTAGAGTATCTGGGCTCAAACTAGTCCAAATGTCTTTAGCGTTCATGATACACCACATAATCTTGTAAATTGTGCTTAAAATCTCACGAAGGTAGTTTGTCTCGCTGAGACCCTACATTTTTCTACAAAAAGATCGCCATGAGGCCCTCTTTGACTTGCGTATGGCATATTTATAAGCCTTCAGTGTTGTTCTATACAACGACCAATCATTATACCGTTTAGTGCTATGGAACTCTTTCCTACACTCGCTTCGCAGGGTGTGAATCTCCCTGGAATCTAAGAGCATATAATTTTTGCCAAGATTGTCCGTTACATTTATGTAAAATGCCGTACGATGTACGTTAACTTTTCGTAAGGCTTATTGTTCTTGTCATTTTGCTAGAAAATTGGATAATATTCGATGGCATATTCTAGCACATTCGCAAAAATAAGGAAACACGTAGGTCCCCAATCTACTTGCCTCGACTGTCTCAACTCACATACATCGTGGCCATTTTGAAATGCCGTAAAATTTTTCCCTTGAGGATGATATGGTTGAAAACAAAAAACAAAAAACTATGGTAAAAATATAAATTTTCGAAAACAACTTTCTTCCCTAAATTTGTTGGCTTGCTTCAGCTCGTAAACAAATTAATATCAGACTATTTTCCATTATATGAAGAAGGTTGGCTAGTTGGTTCAAGAGACCCACTGTATGTAGTTACTTCTGCGGTTTGGTATGATTCCATGGATCTTATTTTCATTTTATAACACACACATATTAAAATCTAAGCTCAATATTTGAAAATAAGACTCTATAGCGCTTTACTTGGCAAGCCCATCGACTTAATCATTGCATGTGTTTCACAACATTTTTCATTCTAAACAATTAAGAAACTTTAATTTCTTACCCTAATCTTCCATATGGATTGCATGAAAACCAAAAACAAATTGAAATAACATTGCACTAAAATTTAACCGTACAAACAAATACACAAATGCAACACCTCTACACAATCAAAAGCGACCTGTTAGATATTTACCATTAGAATTCCGTAGTAAGCTCTCTACAATGTCGGGTTCAAGGACATCACGAAAGATTCGTTCGTTTGCTCTCCTCGTCGACATAGCACGCACTAACTACGTTAAACGTATCCTTGTGCTTTTTACAGATAGCGATAGACCTAAATACGTTCTACCTTGCAAGCACACATTCATGAAGATATAAGCAATTGTACGCAGGATTCGTTCATTTTGGTAATCGCCTGCTTGCCTGCCTCATTTCATGCCATACTCAAGCTTAAAGCTTTCTTTGTGAGTGCAAACGAAAAGAACAGCCATGTGTTTTTGTGCCAGGAGCAACAGTTTGTACCGGATTTAGCGAACTGTGTTGCCAGACACTAGTGTTGGGTTGAAGCATATACGAGTAAGTTTCTTTCATGGTGAGATACTCAAAAAACGGGGTGAAATTTTATTTGATTGTCTTTAGTGCGAAGAGAGTTTACAAATGTATCACCTGAGGGTGAATCAGGAGTAGCAGGAGTCAAATATTGAAGGAAAACAAAAAAAAATTCGACACATAGTCTCAGCTCTTATGTAACATAGCCTCAACGACGGTGACTATAATCTCCGCACATATCATTAAAGTAGCCTGATCTACACTATCTTCCTAATAAGCGCGTATAAGCTAGGAGGTGAACCGTCGGCTCTCCAAGAATAGGATCACGGAATCGAACCTAAAATCGAGCAGGATTTATTTGACAAAGCTTCAATGTTAAAACCTGAAATTTCCGTAAAATAAATAGAAATTTTCTAGGTTGCGTGGTTTTTTATTTAACTTCTACCGTGCTATCTAACAAAAAAATCCACTTAGAAAAGTTCCGGGACCGATTTTCAGCACCAAGTCTGGCAACATACTCCTATCCAATGAAAATCCTGAAGGATACAATACAGGAACTAGTAGGAATGAGGCCAAGGCCACATACAATGTGATACCGTGGACAGAGAGCTCTGAAAGGAGAGCAAAACATGTCAAGGGAACACCAAGGACAATGAGACAGGACCAGGACGAGACGTTACCATCATCAACAGATGAGCAAAGTCTAGGTCAAGCTGTACAGAGCTTTCATGAATTCAGTCGCTTCGCGATATCCTTATCGTTCGGTTGTGGAGTTGTGCTCTTCTCTTGTATCTAAGACTAATTCCAATGAGTAATTTTGCACATTGGTTTCTTTAAAACTAACAAACTAAAAGTGACTGAATTTGATTTCAATTTGTGCCAAAAATTTATTATTTTATACTAGGAAAAAAGTATCTATAGATTTTATGATTTGAGCGCTGAAACGGCTTTGCATCCGTTATATGACCATCTCTATAGCTGATGCTAACGCTGAAGCAAAAGCTGAAAGTTAAGGTATTTCCGGGGATCCGTTTTTTTGCGGTACGGATACGTAGCAGCATGAGAACGTAGACCGTGGTTTTTGGTGGCTTATAATCTTTGCTATATGGTGACAGATGTATGTGATGTGATTGTGTTTTGCCTGATTTGCAGCAGAAAACTTTGAAATTTTCGGTCAAAAGTGTGTTTCGAAAGCTAATTATCTATATCTATTTGTATATTCAGTGAGGTAAAGAGCGTTACGGTACATTTTCCTAATACGGTTGGGTTGTATATGAACAAGTTGCATTACGTAATCAAAGAGTTGAAAAATATGTGAGCTGTGTGACAGATTAGACGTGAAGACATACTCGTATAAGTGTGAAGTGATAGAGATTAACAATCCCAGAAGCTGATATTGGGTTGCCGTTGTTAAAGGCGAAAAAAACTCGTGGAAATGAACTAAGACAGGTAGGTAACGTAATTGCTTAACCTATTTTTAAGAGTAAGACTAATAAATCTCCACTTTAATCATATATCCATGTATTGAAAATGTATAGAGTTTGCTGATGCATGAGAAAGTAAGCAAAATAAGTATTGGTTATGTATTTGTAGCCTACAGAAACGACGACAATAATAAAACATTTTACAATTTTTCGTACGAATTGATTCATTTTCAGTTTAGAACTGGTTTTTTTTTAAACATTAAAAACAAATATTCAAATCTAATTTCAAAATTGCTATCATCTGCGCCCAGTGTGGATACTTGTAAGTAAGTTTTGATTGAAATTTAGATGACTGGAATTAAAAATTAAATATAATGTTCTCAAAATTTGAAGAACATAAAGCTCCAGGTAGCTTATATTTCAAAAATTAATTTATTTTAGAACATCCTTGAAATCTATTTTGCGATTTCAAAAAGTTACATAGTAAGACTGAAAATTGAACATCAAAAATATATGGTATTTTTGTGTGGGCTCAGACTAATCTTCCGATATTTGTCAGGCACCTGTTGTCACTGTCCGAACCCAAAACTGATTTTAACCGATTTCGAAGCACGAAAATGTTCTATACTTTGTACATACAATTTTTTTTTGGCAGGAATAGCGTAATTAAAAATATTTGATAATCATCTGCACAAAATTTCCCTGAAACCCCTTATTGATTGATTCTCTTGCGGGTTCTTTTTCTATGCCCGGAAGCTTATTTTCTAGAAATTTCTTCAAAAGGTTTTTTGAAAACAAATCGGGTTGTACGAGGTTTTTAGAGATTAACGGGAATCTGAGCAAAAACAGCTTTCGATTCTGTAAACTGTGATATTTTTCCGCCAAAACAAGCTGGGTTAGGTCTTTTTTACGGTGTCCTTTTTTCTTGCTTCTCCTCCTTCGTTAATAGCTCTTGTGTTGTTACTGTTAAGTCTTGCTCTTAAACTCCGTTTTTCCTCCCTCAGGAACTCTGCGAGGATACATTTTTGGCCCTTGATTGTTCTTTTTGTTTCATCTTTCTGCCCTATTCCACTTACCCTGCCTTTTATTTTGCTGATGGTCTCAAAATTTTTAGAGTGGTTGTATCCGCTAGTGAATGTTTCACGTTACAAAACGATTTGAATATTGCGAAGTGTCATCAAAAGTCTTTCGCCTCCAAAACATCATCTCTGCTATATTCCTACCCTGCTCTCAGCTCCTCTCTGAATTTCGTCGATAATTTCATGGACCTGAGCGTGATCTTTGACCACAAGTTTAAGCTCGATCAGAATATATTACACGTCACTACCAGATTCTTTTGTTTTTCCAGCTCCAGCATTAATTCTTCATACCTTTTGTTAACCTTTCCACTTCTTTGTATCTGTTTTTTGCTATCACTCATAGTGTTCTAGAATGTTGTTGCCCAATTTGGTACTAGAGACTTGATCGATGCAGTTGAATCTGTGCTGGTTGTGATTACAGTAGGTACTTCTTCGAAGTGTTCATCGCCGAGTGCCTCTTCTTAAAATTTTTGAACGGCTGTATATTTGTTGATCCCAGTATTCACTTTTTTGTTACAGAACCGGCCCATGTTAGTAGAATCTCATTCTACATTAATATTAATTTTCCTCTTTCCACTTTTCCATTTTTTTGTCAGGACAATATCCTTTATCTTGGATCGTTTGCGCAAACGTTATCTCTGTTCAAAAGTCGTTTGAAAATAAATGTCTTTCATATACTTCGAATATGTCCTAATGCAATCGATTGCTTTCTTTTTACGGTTTATATCGCTTTTGATTCCGTTTTTTATTTTACTATCTGGATTTCTCCATTTTCTTGGTTTTTATGCTTTTGTTTTTTTTTATAGTTTTGGTCTTGTCTATTATTGACTTTATTTCTGTTGATTTAGTCAGTAAATTCATAGATAAATAAATAATTAAATAACTTACTACAGCCCATACTTGCAATACTTGCACTTAATAGGCTCTCACTAGCTTACTTTCATTATGTCAGGCTTTCAGGAGCATATAAGGCATATTTTCTCTTTTTCTACACATGCTGACACATCATGCTGAGTCGTTTAGCTAATTTTCTGGTCTCAAGCACTTCAAAGCCAGCCGTCATGTGTATAATGGTTAGTATCTTACTTTCCGCCAGAATGACAATAGGTATGTTCCCGTACTATGATTAATTGCAATTAACAGCTTTCCTCTTTAATGTATATATATATATATATATATATATATATATATATATATATATATATATATATATATATATATATATATATATATATATATATATATATATATATATATATATATATATATATATATATATATATATATATATATATATATATATATATATATATATACACATATATATCATTCTTTTCAACTGCTACTACCTTTTTTTCCTCTGCTGTAAGACTGTCGAGTTCCTGTATCCCAATTTTGGTTTTGAAATCAAGATTGCCAACCTCATGGAAATCCTTCTCAGTCCGTTAAATAGCGTCACCAAATTTCGCATTGTCCTCACCGTTTCACAGTGCCACCAGTACCCCAACGTCTACCAACTTCATGTTAAACCCATGTCCCCTCTTTGCTAAGACTTATTCCTGCTAGGATATGTTGAAAAACCACCTTAGACATGGTTTATTACCATCATTTTTTTCCTGGACGATTGCTTTTTTTTCACCAATAACTTTTCTTTGTGCTCCAAAATCGATGCTAATTTTTTAGGTGAACCTGGATTAATACATGAATTTTGCCGCCCGTCAATCACAGTCACCTAGGTGATGCCTGCTTCAATTCGTGCCCTAACGATTTTATCTTTGCTAATGGTACATTTAAGTAACTAACCGGTTTTTGTGTTTTCGCTTCACGAAAGCATCGCGCTTTGGCAATTTCGAGTACCCTGCAACCCCTACGATGGGTCTCTTATATTTTATTTAACTTTAGCATTGCCTTCTTCTGATTGGCTCACCAATCTTTTGTTACTTCTAGAGTCTTTGTTACTTGAGATGTTGCTGCTTTTTTTTAACGATAACTCGACACTTCCGCAACAGCTTTTATTCTTCGGGTATGTAATTTTTTTTTAAGATGCACGTGCTGTAGTCCCTGAAACTTCTGTCTACGGGTAGGGTTCTTTGCACCTGACCTACCACTAAAAGCAGATGCCTCCTTTATCGCTGGTGTATTTTCTTTAATTTTTTTTTCTGTTTTATATAGATAAATGTAGGTAAGTTTCTCTCAAAGCCTCTCTTATGATCCCATGGTTATTGGTTAGTTGGTTAAAGATTAACAAATGTGCTTATGGACCCATCTACTGAAAGCCAGCTCAGCGACTCAACCAAGCCTTTCCCGCCAACTAAATGGCGCAAACTTCGATCACAATCTGAGACCTGGCAAGATTTTACCAAGAAACCAAAGGCAATGTCAGACAAAGCAATTTTTTGTCCGGAAGAATGGCTGATAAATTTCAATAATTAAAGTAGCTGAAATCCAGGGACTGAGTTCCTGCAGTTACGACTAAGTGGACTTCAACGAAACAATTAAAAAACAAAGTATTCTCTTTACAAGCCTCTCTTGGTTGATTGATTTAAGCTTACAGATACTTTATTCACAAGTAATCTATAGAGCTGATTCAACTCAAGTATTTATTCAGAACAAAAATCCTGGTTGAATTTGAACCAAGGATCACATCCGTTAGATGTGAATTCTTTACCAATCCGACTACACAAGATTCAAAAACACGCATCGGTCTATAAAAACATACAATCAATTCAGTAAAATAATTCAGTACATAAGTAACTCATTCCAGCTAGACCTAAAACTCGTCAGAGCTTAGTGTAAAAACTTTGATCCTCCACGGTATCCAGATGTCTCAAGCACCATGTTATCTGGGAAAAATCCAAGACTCGAATTCAAAGAATATTTGGATTCAAAAAGCATTTGTTTAAGAGATATGTCTATAGAGAGCTTACTTATGTATCTCTAACTAAAAAGCAACAACTAGTTCACACAATAGTAATGGAAAAAATGATGATTCCATTCAAACTCTCAGGCGTGCCTGATAAGAAGCACCCCCCTTCAAACAATCTTCTTTGAACACTAGTGCAAACTCAATCAGACGGCAGACGGTAATTTGTTTTAATTGTTTTTCGTGCGTTTTGCTACAGATTTCAAAGTGTGCACCAGACAACTGTGGTAAAAGGGAAATGATAAATGCAAGAAGCGAATAAAACCGAAACTGGTGCAATTGACAGAAAAACTGGAAAAAATAATTTGAGAGACAATTTTTTTTGTGGGATTTTTCGAATGGAATGAAACAATCAAAATGAAAAGGAGACGATTAATTGTTTGCTGATGACAGATGGGGAGACGCTAGAGAGTCATTTGATAGGATGACGACATGATTTTGCATATTGTGAAGATTGCAAATTGGAGCGGAATCATGTTAAGTAGAAGGTTTTTCGTGAGACAAATATTAATGATGCTAAGCAAGAAATAGTACTGGAGATGTATTGCTATTATGCTGATTTATGTTCAGAGTAAAAAAAATGACGACAATATACTTACAAGGAAAGGATTTTAGGATGTTAGTAAGACTAGTGGCTTGGTGCTTATTGGAAACGTAAAATTTTTTTTTTTCAAATATTAACCTAATTTATATTTAATATTACTCTGAAGTTGCAAAGAAAAATTAAAACAATTATAAACGTAGAAAAAAATTATGACTATCCATTGGGAAGTATACAAGCTATTCTCTAATTATATTCTTCATAATAATTATTTATATTAATTAATGTTTCCTCGATTTTTATCAAAAAATGAATTGAAGAAGACAATGATTCTTATCTCGTAATGATGCGGCATGAGGCTGTAAATCCTTTGACCCACACTGGGCGCCAAATTATTTTGCACAAGTTTTTAATATTCATTTGACACTTTGGTGTTTATTTACGTACAAGATGATACTCATATTTAACATCAAGAAAAGAATAGCTTGTTTCAATAGTTAGTAAGAAAATTGTTACAGGTTTCGTGCGCTTCCATCAGAGTTAACGTATATGATTTTTTTTTTATGTCTTTCATAAACTTTATAAATTGATTGAAATTCTTTGTTTTAACTGAATAGCTCTATTGCCAGAGGAAAGCAAAGATAGAAAAGTCCAAGGCAGACAAACACTTGAGTGTTTTGGAACAAATTTTCCGTAGGCCTTTTCTTCCCAAAAATTTTAGAGTGGACATGATTTTTTGGATATTCAGAATGCTTGAGCCACTCAAGCACCAGCGTTTTAGTTTTACAGCGAAAAACATTAGCTGGGTGCCTAGCAGCACAAAAATTTCTGAATTGACCGCAGTTCAATGAAAGTTCGTAAATAAAAATTCCTTGAAGTATTTAGTAACAATCTTTTTTAACGAAAATTCGAGTAAGATCTTCTGAAGGTGAGAGTTTAATCAGGATGGTACTAGTGAGGATAAATTGGACCAAGTATAAAACAGAATTGATAAAATTGATAAATCGGTATCGATGCTGGACTTATCTTACCTAATTATATACTTCTCAATATATCTTACCTCAATATGGAATTGTTTTCTGCCGATTTAACATCAACTAATCTGGCCAATATAGAACTGCAATTTGAGGTCCTACACCAAAAAATTCGGTCAATTCAATTAAAAAAAAACCAAACATTACCGATAAGTAATTCACAAGCGCTAACACAGTGAAACAACCCTGGTGGATCCGAAGTCACCAATAACAGTTTAACTGCCATCAAAGAAACTGAATCATCCATCTTATGCTGCTGTCCGAACATTACCAATTACAAAAAAGTGTGGGTGGCAAGGAAACAGAAACACGAGTGGAGCCAATTTTTCAGATGCCCAAAATATCCAGATGCCCGTTTCAGCTGATGTACACTGAAAAAACACATGGCGCCAGGGGCCATAATTTATAGACTTCTGGCGCCATGTACATAGTCGATTTAGGGATAGTGATAAAATATAGCGCCACACGCCATAATACATGGCGAAAAGTACATAGGAGCAGACGCTATGCTAATTACATGGCTCATGGCACTATGTAATATAGCGTGTGGGGCCATAATTTCTGTGCCATGTAATTATGGCGCTGGGAGCCATACTGCATAGCTCAGGGCACTATGTACATAGCGTGTGGAACCATAAATGCTGCGCCATGTTACATAGGACCACGCGCTATGTAGATTCTGACATTATGCCATATTGCATAGCTCAGAGTACTATGTACATAGCGTATGGGGCCATAAATAATGCGCTATGTTACATGGTTCTGGGCGCCATGTGGATATTTGTCAGTGTAGATGGTTCTGGTTCTTAGAAAAATGCTTGTGACTTAGCAGTTTAAAAGTTGGCAAATACAGCTAAAAATATGGGTTAGAAACTGAAACAATACTGAAACAATGCACAAACTCATTTTCATCCATCGCCAAAGCCGAAGCTTTTTATTACAATCTCGAAGGTGCAGTGTAGTCCTAGGTGATGTTTTCATCGAAGTTTGCTCTACCTAATACCACCAACGACGTGGGGAATAATATAATTACAGAGCTCTAAAATGTTTATATCTTCTAACTGTATCTTGGCTGCTGAAATTTGTCATAATCCTTTAGGTCATCATCCTTTATTACTGCTTTAGTAGCATCTCAGAGTCCAGTTTCTCAGTACAGAGTACTTGAAACCGAACATTCTCTCCTGGTCATCGTCCGCATGCCAAAGAGTTTATAAACGCAATACTTGCGTGTGCACAACGCTGGCAACAGCCACGGAAAGTTATTGTATCTTGTTTTTATTTCCAATGCTTACTCATATATAGTCAAACACTATCCATCATCTCCTTACTGCGACCCAACACATCATTCGCCAATCATTATCATCTTCAAAATAAAAACATTCTTCTGTATACCACATCTTTTGAATTAAACTTTAAGAAAGTCGACTAACATTAACTAAATACATATTAATGTGGCTGTGTACAATTTTCACTTAATTCTTTTTAGATGCCTCGCTTACTGGATACCAGTGCATTTCTCTAATGGGTGCAAAAAGGTTCAATGGAAATAAAAGACAATGTGCCACTTGAAAAATTTTACATCAAAAGAATGGAAAATACATTGCTTATTGTGCTCTCAAGAATAACTGTCTGAAGAAACGAGATAAATTAATAAATGGGATAAATTTATATATAAATGACTCTCATCTGTCCTGAAACTTTCTTCAATATTACTTTATGCGCATGGCGCCAAATTTTTAAATAAGGTATTCAATGTTCGTGACTGCTTGGGACTTCAAGCTGACGTTAATAGTCTTACGACTTGGTGTAACTAACACTAACAAGTGCACCATTGTTTCACATGCACACAAAATTAGTCCGCTTGAATTTGAACACTCTTTGAATAGTATTTCCTTAGGATATTCTGCCAAAATGCTCGATTTAAGAGTACTTTTAAATACTTTAGACCATCAAATTAACGCCACTTAGACCATCGGATTAACAACACTTTAGACCATCACATTAACGCCATCCTGTTCCAAACTTCGTTTACTCTTGGTTTTGTGAGAAAGCGATCTAAGTCAGGTATTATTTAGCCTTATCTTCTTCCGATGATATTATTTTTTTAACGGAAACTGGGATCTCTGCTGAAATTTTGAGCGAAAAATTTCTTCAGAAATGACAGCAACAGAGTTTTAACCCAAAAAGCGGATGGTTTCGGGGTTCTGATAGCCATTCATAAATCTTTTCACTGTGCACTCTGTGAATTTGTTGTACGTTTTCTTGTTGAATATGTTACAGTCTGAGTTCCTCTCTCATATGCCACCTGCCTACTATTTGTTACTGTGTACACTCCTTGTAATAATTCCATATCCGCATATGAGAATTTTTTTTACAGTGAACTGGCCAATTGTATTTCCACTGTCCAATTATGTTCTCCATTATCTGATGGTTATCTGTGGTGACGATAACCTTCCGTTCATCCAATAGGATGTGACGCCTTAGACAATCGGGTCTAGAAATGCATATTCCGTTTCTTTCTTCTATTATACTGTTCTATGTCTCCATTCAATTCCATTTCAATTACTAACAATCGTTTTTTGGACCTTGCCCTCTCCAACGTTCCCTCCAATAATATATATTTTCCTCCTCAATATCTCCTTACGTTGGCCTTGATCCACATCATCCTCCACTCGGAATAAATTTCAAACTTGCTCATCCACTTCGAAAAAATTGTGGTTTTTTTTCAGCTTTTCAACTTTTTTCATTTTGGCGAATTGCTTAACAACTTGATGTCACTAATTGATATACTTTCTTTGATGGGCTGGGCGAAGATGCTTTCATCTATGGCACATTCCCCCAAATCATCTAGTGCACCTTGGTTCCCTGTTGATATGTCTATTGCCCTTCGCAACAAAGAACAGGCATGCTTAGTACACTTGCGTAGTCCCTTTGATGATTCGCTTCAAAATTTTCACAAATACCGAATAAAAGGAAAAAAGCTAGTGAAACAGCTTAGCGGAGATACTTTACGCACATAGAGTCATCCTTCTTTTCTAATAATCCAAAACCATTTTGGTCGTACATCAATTCTCTGAAAACTTCGAAACCCTTACCGTATAGTTTTCCGTTTAACGGTGATGTCGCCTCTTCTCCCCAAGACATTTGTAAGTTATTTGCCCGTTTTTTTCTCAACTTTTGTATCATCAAACCCATCCAATCTTCCCAACAGCAACACTCAATCATCTTCAGCTTTTCGTTTTGATTTCATTACGACCATCCTTTCTGAAAAAGAAGCTTTAATACCCCTTTTAGACCCTACAGCCAGCAAGGATCCTGATGATATTCCGGGTGAATTCATTAAGTCTCTATCTTAATCTTCAAGTTTCTACAAAACGGGGAGTGTTGAAATTGTTTCCAAATATCGACCTATTTCCCTTCTCTCCTGTTTTTCGAAATCGCTCAAGCGAATCATCCACAACAGGGTATATGGTGCCATTAACCATTTGCTCTCCAGGCAGTAACATGGATTTATTAAAGATCGTTCCACGTCAACAAACTTGGTCGCATTTGGCAACTCCGTTGCTGGTTCGTTGAATGCTGCTGACAAGCTGACGTCTAGTGATGGGCGTTTCTGTTGTTTTCAGAAAACGAAAACGAACTGTTTTTTTTCCAAAAACAACTGTTTTTTGAAACTTTTTGAAAACTTTTTTCACTCGACCAGCAGCAGATTGATACTGGGTGTTACCATTAGTGATGGGCGTTTCTGTTGTTTTCAGAAAACGAAAGCTATTTGGAAAAAAAACAGTTTGAAAAAAACTGTTTTTTTCAAACTGTTTTTTTTTTCAAATAGCTTTCGTTTTCTGAAAAAACAGAAACGCCCATCACTAATGGTAACACCCAGTATCAATCTGCTGCTGGTCGAGTGAAAAAAGTTTTCAAAAAGTTTCAAAAAACAGTTGTTTTTGGAAAAAAACAGTTCGTTTTCGTTTTCTGAAAACAACAGAAACGCCCATCACTACTGACGTCATCTACACAAATTTTTTTAAGGCGTTTGACAGAGTAGACCATACTGTGTGCCTGGATAAGCTGTGTAATTACCCAGAATCCTTCATTCCTGGTTCTCCTCCTATATTGTCAACCGTACTTGTCGTGTTGTCATCAATGGTACCATTTCTTCCCCTTTTCATCCTACATCTTGTATTCCCTAAAGTTCCATCCTCGGAACGCTCCTGTTCGTACTGTTCATCAATGATTTTCTAGTTGTTTCAATTCCATTTTCTTCCTCTACAGGTATGAACTTAAGCTTCTACAGACTCATTCTTTTTATGACGACTGCCTGTTTCTTCAATCAGATCTTACTGCTCTGGGTGATTGCTGCTAACTCTCTTTCCTTCAATATTCCTAAAAGTCCTGTTATGTCCTTTACTAACAAACCAATTCCTATCCACTTTGATTATACCCTATCTGGTATTTTGTTCCTGCATGTAGATCAACATAAGGATCTTGGCGTTATCTTTGATCCTCGTTTGAAATTTGATCTGCATGTACAATCCATTTCGTTGAAAGTGTTAAGAATGGCAGGATTCGTTATTCGTTGTTCTCTTTGCTCGCTTAATATCTCAATTTGTGTCCGTCTATTCACGTCGTTAGTACGTAGCATACTAAAATACTGCTCGCAAGAGTAATCTCCTCATTTTGTGTAATTGTCAGATGCAGTCGAGTCTTTCCAACGTAAGTTTACTCGTTCTCTCTGTATAAGCTCAATTTCCGCTACTGTCCTTACAATGAATGACTAAAATTTTTTAAAACTTTCCCCGTTGCACGTCCGCAGATTACTCCTGAATTAATGTTTCTTGTGCAAAATTTATATTGGCCTTTTTTCTATCAATATTCCTGTTACCGAACATGTGCGGGTCTCTGAGTGACCTATGGGATCCCAGTATTTTTTCACCATCCCTTTGGCGCGAACTGAAGTATTTTTTCCTTCACCAATACTGACAATGCTAAGGAATCATAATCAGCATCAGTTTGGTTCTTTTTCCGTACCTTTCCTTTGTTTTAAGAGCCAGATTCTTCAAACAACCTGCTTGCTTATGATTTTGCTTATGTTTCAATTTTCTTTTCTTATTTGTTATTATTATTTTTCAACTTCACTATTTTAGGATGACTTACTGTTTATTAATTTTCACTTTCGTTATTCTATTATTTTAATTATTTTTCTGTTTCTATTTCATATTATACTTTATTGCAATATTTTCGTTGCTTATCATATTTGAATTATTGAATTCGCATGCATATGCTTCTTCTTAATTTTTGTTATTATGTATATATCTTCCTTTTCCACTTTAAAATTTGATGTATATCTATTAAATGGATATTAAATAATTAAGTTGCAATATTTCAAAGCAAGTTTGGTTGGCACCCCTCTAGTTCCCTTCAGGAAGCATTCGACTTTTTCTATGCATCATATATTTCAATGCTTTCTCGCTACCATAACCTACCTGGAAGCACTTTACATATATATATACATATATAGCAGTACCCTAACAGACCTAAACATTCCATCTCAAAATTCAAGAAAACGTGCTCGACCTGGTGGATTTCTCACTCGAACCACAGTAAACTTTCCATTCTCTGCAATTTGATACATAATATTTTCAAATTGAATGATTGAATAACAGGTATTTCACTCACCTCAGGGTACACATAAACACGTCTCAGCGGAGAGAACGGTTTCCAACGAAAAAATAAAATAAAATACGGATACCACGTAAAATGAAATGAAAAGCAAAAATAAGAAAAAGTATACATTTCCCAAGGCTATACATTTTCAAGAAGTAAAAATACTTAAGACCAAAAAAATAAACGAAATAAGTGTGCAGGCCCATTCGATGGACATGGAAAAGTTTTTCGTCTGGTTGACGGGTATGGTGATTATCATATGAATAGATTTTGTAGAGAAGTGTGTTCTGAATGTAATAAATTCGAAGTGCAGTTTGAAATTTTAGCTGTTATAAAAATTGAACATTTTGGTGAAATGTGAAGACTAACTTTCTTTTATTCACTGAATTTGAGTGAAATATGGACATAGTATATTTTTTTATTGTTTTAAAGTACCAAAGTTGAACGCCAGTCCCAACTATGAATTTGGGAGACGTAATAGATATCAATGAGTAAGCACAGGTACAGGCTAAAGCAATTTGGTCTTCAACCTCTCTATTCAAAAAGTGCTAATCTTATTGACATTTATCACTTATCAACCCGTTTTCTGCTTCCTGGTCCCACGACTACAAACCTGTTTCTATATTTGATATTGGCGTCATAAATCCATTTACCGAATAAAAATACAAATTTCTCCTCATTTCTATCTGCGAATATCATTATCCTAGTGTGATTGATGGCTTCGTTATTTTTTCAAAGAAAAATAAATATTTACATTTACTCGCATCCCTATCTGAATAGTATTCGATGCCTTATCTATAACTTATCGTATGATTTTTGTTTTGTTATTATTGACTGAGCATTATTGAAAGTTTTCAAATGTAACACGTTGCTTTAAATGATTGACCAGATGATCCTAGTCTTGGTCGAATATAACATGAACGACGTCGTTTTCGGTGAAATAAGACAGGCATCCAATGTCAATGCAATCTTTCGAACCCAAATCATGAATGGATCAAGGGATTGAAAAATATTATGTTAGGTGAAGCTGTTTCGGGGTACTGTTTTAGTATAGATAATAGGAAGTTTAATAAAATCTTCAAAAACAACTAGCTGATTTTTCAAAAACAATTTATTTCAAGAATTCCTGGTAGAAGAAGAAGAGTTTTTGGAAAGTGTATTTTGACCGCTTTTAGGAAAGCTTCTCAAAACAGAGAGATTTAAGAAAACGAAACAAACGTATGGATGTACGAAATTTAGTGAAGCGATTTCACTGCAAAGGTAAAATCTATAAATAAAACAAATCGAGAGAATTACTACCTCAGATGTTCTCATATGGCCTACTATCTCAGTGCATATGGCGACCACTTTCTGTTCACGGAGTAGAAGACTGAATTTTTCTTTCTTCCTGTTCACGGAGTAGAAGACGAATTTGCCCATAGTCCCATAGTTTTCCTGCACTACTACTGACACTCAGATTCACTCAAGCCTGAATTACATTGGATTGCAGTGCAGTGCAGTGCACTGAAATTTAGAACTCATGTAATTGCAAGTGGCAATTCACATTAACTGCAGTGCAGTGCAACGGACTGCACTGCATCTTTTAGGCTAATTTCTAAAACGCTGCAGACTGCATCAGCTGACATTCGTTTGAGAGTAGTTAACCGGGCAAAAACCATTTGAATTGAGGCGGAAATTCCGTTCCAGGCATTAAATTGTAAATGGACGAAAAACAGATGCAGAAAACTTTAAATATCAAACCTCCGCAAATTGATTTGACATTAATTATCAGAACACTGCACTGCTTTCAATGTGCTTTGCAATGCGTGCACTGCTTCGAAACTGCGCTGCGCTGCACTGCACTGCATTCCAATGTAATTCAGGCTTCAGACTGTGGGCATGTTGAGCTTCTGTGACTTTAAGAATGCGCGTTGGCAGGATAACAGCGTGATCTAGTTTTCTTCGTTCCTGAGCCATCAACGTATAAAATATACCTTGTCATAAATGAGTGAATTAATCGTCGTCGTCGCTCTGTGACCGTCAAAGTGTACAGGTGTAGCAATTCCGTGAATTTAAATAAGTGTCAAAGTGTATCCCATCTATACTCTATCTCTTATACTATTGTGTCTACCAGTAGTGGATATAAATTTTGCATATCACGGCTAGCGGGAACCTGAAAAGAAGTCGGGATTCATCTCCCGATGTATCACTCCTACGGGATCGGTTAAAATTTAAAAAAATTGGATCCAAATAGCCTTATGGCTCAATATTCAAACCGGTATAGCGTGCTAGCAAACTTGAATTCTACTCAAGTTTCTAGCGGCACAAACCTCAAGGAAAAACGCAACGCGAACATCACAGCTTCAAAAAGTGGAAATAAGTCAGCTGAAACCATGAAAGAAGGTGAGTCTACATCAAAACGGCCTAAACCTCCGCCGATCGTAGTGTCAGATATCCAAAGAGCATCAGTTAGCCCTGCTTGGCAGTATTTCCATTATGAAATTCGCACTGAAGCATATGGCGATCGGAATCAAAATCATTGTAGAATCAATCGATGATTACTCAAAACTTCACAAACATTTAATCGAGAAGAAAGTAAATTTTTTCACTCACTCTCGAGCTGACGAGAGGCCAACTAAATTCCTTCTAACCGGTTTGCCTGAGATGCCAACAGATTCTCTCAAACGTTATCTAGCCGCCAATTATGATCTACAATGCCTAGACATTAAGCAAATCCAAATCGACCCAGACAGAAGGCGCTTTCAAGACCAGACAGTCTACATTCTATATTTTCAACGCGGGTCAGTGAAACTCCAACAGCTGCGTAGCATCAAAGCTGTTATGAACACGATAGTTCGCTGGGATTACCAGCGAAGAAATCAAAATCAGCCAACTCAATGCCGAAATTGCCAGGCTTACGGGCACGGCTCGTCTCACTGTCATATGCCCCCAAAGTGCATGATTTGCAGTGGAGAGCATGACAAATCCAATTGCCCATTGAAATCTTCGCAGGCGGATTTAATTAAGTGTGCCAATTGTAATGGGAGCCATCTTGGAAATGATATTTTTTGCCCAAAAAGGGCAGAATATATCAAAATTAAGAATAACCGTCTACAAAACAAACAGCATCCTGCACCAGTTTTCAATACACCAACAGCATCAAACATCCATTTCCCCCCGCTAACTACTTCTCATAGTGTACTCGACAGGCCTAACTTGGCACATACATATAGCTCTTTATTTAAGAACAATAAAGATTTATCAACTAATCCTAACGATAACGCGACTGCGTTTCCAATTCCTTCAGCTGGATCGTATGACTCGTTATTTACGCCCGCTCAACTCGTTGTAATTCTTAATGAAATTATGACAAAACTTGCTGTATGCAAAAGTAAAGCTGATCAGTTTACTGTTCTAACTGAGTTGGCAGTCAAATACGTTTACAATTGACCGATTTAAACTGTCTTCTGTGGAATGCGCAAAGCATAAGAAATAAATCATTAGAATTTTTTCAGTTTATAGAAACTAATAATATTGATATTACTTTTGTGTCTGAAACCTGGCTGAAGGAAAAGGACAAATTAACAAACGCTAACTATAAGATTTTTCGAAACGATAGGATGGATGCTACTGGTGGTGGCGTCGCGATAATTGTAAATAAACTCATTCGTCATTCTCCATTAAAACCATTTCCAACTAAATGCATTGAAAATTTAGCAATAAAACTAGATGATATCAGCGCAACCCTCGTTGTAGTCTATTTTCCAGGTACCAAGTTGAATGTGGAGAAACTCAAAGATTTCAAATCTGATATCCAACTCTTATCAAAGCTCAATGGAAAATTCATTATTTGCGGTGATTTGAATGCCAGACATCGTCATTGGAATTGCTACAAAGCTAACAAAACCGGTAACATTCTCTTTGACATTATATTGAATAATAATGTGTTCATCCATCCACCGTCTAAACCTACATATCACCCTCCTATCGGAAAACCTTCTACTTTAGACATTATTCTGAGCAACGGAAACATATCCATTACACAACCTATTACGCTAAACGAATTGTCTTCGCCCCACTTGCCTGTTAGTTTTAAATTGCTGACTGTGGCTAATATCAGAAATCCAAAATTCACTAGATTTCAATATACCAAAACCAATTGGAGAATATTCAGGCATACTCTAGCTCTACGACTCGAAAGCTCCGATTCAACTGCACAAACTTCTCAGGAAATTGATTCAATCATCCAATCTTTTTCATCGGCCATATTGGCAGCCAGGGATCAATCCACACCGAAAGTCTCACCAAGACCCATACGTTTTCCAGAATTAGACGGTGAAATGATTAGACCAATTAAGTTGCGTAACAAATTCCGTAGACAATGGCAGCGAATTCGTAACCCCGACATCAAAACTCAAGTGAATGGTTTGACGCAGCTAATCAGGAATAACTTCATAGAAGTGCGAAACCGTAGGTGGAATGACGTAATATCTACTCAAGAAAAAGGTTCTTCGACCGTGTGGAAATTACATCGAGCTCTTAAAAAGAAACCGGCTTTTATACCCTCTCTCAACGACCCTGTTATCAGTACAGCGTATACTGACCAAGAAAAAGCAGACGTGTTAGCGGGCTACTTCCTTCGAGCCCATCATTCTGGAGACTCCCTAGGCAAAACCTCCCTGGAAATTGAAGCCGATAATTTTAATGATGAATTAATTAACAGAGGCGCAGATGCATCCGCTATTTTATGCTCACGATCTGAGGTTAAGCGCATTCTCAAAAAACTCAAAAATAAAAAAGCCTCGATAAAATCCCCAACTTACTTCTCAAAAACCTACCTACAGCAGCCATTGATTACTTATGCTCCATTTTTAATTCATGCTTGCAGATCAGCTACTTCCCGTCTGACTGGAAGAAAGCAGTTGTCATTCCTATTCTTAAGCCTGGAAAGAATCCACATGACCCTAGCAACTATAGGCCGATTAGTTTACTTCCATCTCTTAGTAAAATTTTCGAAAAAGTAATTCTGTGTAGACTCCAGGAGGTGATATCACTCAACAAAGTCATTCCACCTCATCAGTTTGGATTTCAACCACATCTCTCAACAAACCATCAGCTGTATAGAGTATGTAGGCATATTCAAACGGGATTCGAAAGCAAACTGTCTACCGGTCTAATTGCGCTAGATATAGAAAAAGCTTTTGACTCGGTATGGCACAACGGATTAGCATTCAAGCTCTCTAAGCAACTATTTCCTACTTGCCTAATACAAATAATTAAATCCTTCTTGACAAATAGAAATTTTTCGGTGAAAGTTGGGCAAATGTATTCCTCATCATGTATTGTTTCCGCTGGGGTTTCTCAGGGTGCCGTTCTTAGCCCAACTCTATATAATTTATACACTTCGGACGTCCCAACGACTCCAGATTGCGCTATTGCAGCCTATGCTGATGACACTGCGGTGTACACAACTGCGATCAACCCTGATGTTATTATCAACAGGCTCCATGACCACCTGACATTACTTGAAAAGTTTTACAACAAGTGGAAAATTAAAATCAATAAACAAAAAACCCAGGCTATATTCTTTACAAAGAAGCGCGCTCGTCGTTTTCTTCCAAATCCCTCAATCAATATCCTAGATAATCTAATAAAATGGTCGGACTCTATCAAATATCTTGGCATCCGGTTAGACAAGAAATTGACATTCAAACCTCATATGGATGATGCATGTTCAAAAATTTCCAAGGCAATACGCGTGCTCTATCCCCTCATTAACCGTAACTCCACCATGTCAACCGCGAACAAACTGCTCATCTATTGCCTCAGTATGCAGCCTATATTACTTTACGGCTCCCCTGTCTGGTATACTTGTGCCAAAACAAACAGGAAAAAGCTACAAACGCAACAAAACAAGTGCTTAAAAATAATTTTAAACAAATCGCGTTTCTTTTCTACAAAGCAACTCCACCGTATTAGTAAAATCAAATATATAAATCATTCTGCTAAACAGAACCTACATCAATTTCTGCGGAATTGCCAAAAATTGAATCACCCACTAATAGCATCCTTAATTTCTGACTATGTCGATTCTTAGTTTTAAGTAGTTATAGGAAATTAGTTGTAGTTTATAAGTTCCCAAAGGTTTTTGTGAATTTTTCCTTGTAAGTTGACAACTTTTTTAAATATGTATGCATTTTTAAATAAATTAACTCCAATATAAACTATTAAATACTTATATAGATGTAAAGACATAGTCTGAACTCTAATTTAAGAAATTATCATTTGTATTTGTATTTGTATTTGTACAAACTAAGATCAGCCATAAATAAAGTATATCTATCTATCTATCTATCTATCTATCTATCTGAATTAATCGTAAGAGCGATAGTCGTTATTGGATTTATTTTCAGATTCTAATGGTCGGAAGCTCAGAAAGTCGAGAGGACATCGCACTCGCAGAAAAAAAAACTATCACAATTTTGAAACCATCCCAAACTTTGTGTGAAATACCCTGAAAACGTTAAGGAAATGCTTACTTTCCAAATAATTGAAAATATGCGGATCAAAATCGACCAAAGTCAAACCAATGATGTTTCGAGCGCAGCTTATGTTCAAGCTCTGAACGCAGAAAAGCAATTTGAACTAGCGAATGGATAGTGCTGGTTCTGACGGCACCCTTTCACAAGACGTTTTTAATGTGGATTGTGATTAGAGTATAATAAAAAAAAATTGGAGTAAAATTTTATCGACATCATCAGTAGATGTATCGTGTAATTCGTTTGTAGATGTCAGTCCTCCGGAGAAAGGGAATTATCTCAATCTCCTAGTTAATCTCCCCCTTAGTCAAAAATGGGACTGTGCAGCCCACGTCTAGCCCTTAAAATTGAAAGATGTCGTTTGACGTGCATTTAACTCTAACCTTGTAACAATGAAAGTGGCAATATGTATTTTAAAGGGGTTATACGCAGCTAACAAAGTAAACAACATTTATATCATTTTCGTAACGCACATATATTTAGGAATATATACAAAAAACATCATGTCAATTTGACAAATATTCTCCAAGTTACATGCATATTTGTAAAGACATTTTTGAGCGATACAGAACGCGTCACGATCTCCGGACGAAGAATGCATGAGATTTCATGGAAGGGAAATATAATCCGCAGGCATCACTGAATCGGACTATTAGAAGCTGCCAAGTTATAGAAGGGTTCATTATTTAGTTGAGGAACAGACGTCTTGCTGCGAGTTGACGAGCATTTGATTACTATGTGTAAAGAGCTTTTCAAATTTTGAACGCGTTTTTCTCGAAACTTTTATCAATGAGCAAGATTTCTCAGAAAAAGCTTAATCAAACAGTATGAAATATTCACACGAACTTTATAAATATATTTTTTTTTGTGATCCATCGCGTTTTTCTTGGCGATTAATATTTTCCATTCTATAAACAATTTAAATCCAAAACTTTCATCAAAAATCCTTTTTCTTTTCTTGCAATTTCCTTCAACATTTCAAAAATTCAAAAGACTAACGATAGCTAAAACATTTCGTTTTGGTAAAAATATCACCACATTAGAGTGATATTCAATCAAAATGAGCAAAGAAACATCTGCGCCCAACGTGTGCATGAACAAGGGGAGAAAAATTTTTTTTACTGGGCTGTTATTTGCCAGAATTTTGCCATTTTTTTGAAGAGTTATAGATTGATTTTGCATTTGCATTAAAATTTCGGAAATTATTTCCAATAATGATGTTTGTTTGTGACATTAGGGATAACACATGTAAAACAGATCGGGTCACAAAAAAACCGAACTCACAAAAAAAGCAAACGTCCGATCGTAATTGAATATTTTAGCAAATGAAATCTTTCATCAAAGTTTTTGATTTTGTGAAGTAAATGTAAATCATAAATTTCGAGATCAATCATAGCACACTGAGATGAATTTTTTTCTATTGACAGCGTCATTTCCGTCCGCTGACAGATTCAATCGCCACACAAATTACAAATAATCAACTTAATTCCATATTTCGTTGCTTGCTTCCTCACATAATACTATGAACCTCATCATCCTGATCAACAGACCATTCACTCCCAATTAGAGCTGAATGTCTCTCAAACGAGTGTTGTGCCACAAATCGTATCTGCTATCACCTGAGAAACTACAACAAAAACACCATTATCTTCGTAGGATATATAATCCTAAGCGATTCCATCTAACGTCAACTTCAAAGCCCATTTCGAGTGTATCGACCCTAACCACCTGCCGCTACCGTTATCATCACAAGTAAATATGCTGAGGTAGTCGACATTTTGATAGGATTCCAGATTAAAGCTTGAGAACATTGTAATTTCAAGAAGTGTAATACGTACACACCTGGTAAAAGTTTCACACAGGCACACACACATAGGTACACTCTTTCTCTCGAAAATTAAATCCAAGACAAGAAATTCATTCGGACAAGTTCCTGTTGCTAGAACTCATCATGTTGCTGACATTGAGCAAGAAATGCCACTTTTCGTTTGCAATGTAATTGCATATCCTGAATGGTCAAATGTCTGGTAAATATGGTCACTAATTGGTCCTAGCACCTCGTACAAAAAAAAAATCTGCGGTCTTCTTTATCGCCTCGAATCGTTTATTTCCCATGGATTTTATTGCCTGTTAAGGATGCCAGCCCCATCTATTATTGTCGTTCCGTTCGCTGCCTTAGTTACATTCGATTCAGGTTTGGTGGTCCCGACACGCATCCGTTCTTGTTGTCCTGTTGTGCCCGGGTCTGTCAAGCTTTCATTCTCGCAACAGACAACAGAGAAACCGCAACGTTTGCCTTTTAAGCCAATCAATGTTTGAATAGTGAAGGCCCGGGAGCAAGCCAACAAGTTGGGCAAAAGAGGCAGTTGGTATGGGCCACATTGTTTTTGAGGTGAAACTCGAGAGGAACATACATATAAGACCGGCAAGGTCATGAAGTGATGCGAGCAGGCGAATGTGTTTTGTTGCTAAATGGAGTGAAGTGTTTTAGTACACCGAAACCATTTGGCTGTGCCAGTGGACAAACATATTGTTGTTGTTGCTGCTCGGGATGAAGACTATCTTTCGATCAACTAAAGAGCTTTCATGGTTGAAGTTTGCGTATGAGTGTTCTGGCAAGGATAACAAAGTGAGTGCAGTTTAACCGAAATCCGTGGGGGGTTTCAGTTTAGCTGGCTATTGTTGAACGTTAATGGAGCGATCAGTACTTTATGTTTTCCGTTATGGTTGGGCAGGAAGTCAAAGAAAAAATGATGAATATTTTGGGAACTTATCGCTAAAAGGCGGATGTTTACCAAGTGAAATGTGAGTAGACTTTGGAATATATAAAAGAAGAGCGTATGTAGTTTGGTTCGGACTTTGCTTGTGACCAGTACCAATATGGAACATTTCAAAATGAACTGGTCGATTGGATAAAGTTTAAGCTGCTAAGCTCTATTTTTTTTTTAACTTGTTGATTGAATGAGATATCTTTGCAAATATCAGGATACGCTGAACTTTATATTGATTAAATTTCAAACATATTTTCACTACAATCATTTCCACCAATTTTTTCATTGCACTACTTATCCACGTGTTTATTTTGGCATTAAACACTCTGCCCATAAATTCTAAGCCTGTCTTAGCCCTGAAAAGCTCTCAAGCTTTATATCATTAAATTTGGCCATATCTAATGTAACAATACTGATGATGATATTAAACATTACAGCCCATCAAGAGCATCATAAGTTTTGTATTACGTCGAAATGGTGAGACATTTATGGTTTGGCTTTCAATAGTCGACGGGTATATAATGGAAAAGGAATAAAATAAAATGACCATTTGGAGTGTTTTATTAAGTGTCATCAGTCCTTGTACGATTGGATAGACTGGTGATTTGAAAATGCGTATATCAGGTATCAGTACGAGTTCTATGGTATTCACTTTTGATGGTTTTCAATTTCTTTTTCGGTTGTTATTTTTGGTTGTATGTGATTAGAGTTTTTATGAGCAGATACTTAAGTGGCTACCACGTTAATCAAGGAATGAATGAATATTGTGACATAACATAAGGAATATCTAAAGCATTTAGAAAAAAGATGCAGTTGATAAGCTCAATTTGTTCAGAATGACCTCATGTTAATCTAAAAATAATGAAAAATGACCACTTTTCTCCTCTTTTTCGTTTACTTATCATGTATGTTTTTGCGTATGCTACTTAAAAAATATTTCAATTTTTGTAAAATTAAATATTTGAAACCACTATTACTCAGCGTTTTGAGGTAGTTTAGGCTGGTCGCAAAATAAAAAAAGGTTTTCAAAATGACTATGCTTAAGGGGTTACCCCCACTTGTAGCGCAATAAAATAGGTCATTTTCATGAATTTTGTTTGACAAAACTACGAAATGTTTTTAAACGACTGTTATATTTTCTTAAAGTACATACTTTGAACACCTTTCAGTAATTTTTTTATTGAAAAATATTACATGATTTAATTTCAAATGGCCGTCAAAACAATGGAATTTTAATTGTCACTTTTTGCGGTGACCAAAATTGTGTCGAAATGGATCATCGGAAACAAAAAATAGCGATTGACTTAGTTAAATAACAGTATAAACTAGTGTTTGATCGAAGGATTTCAAATAATATTTATTTTTTACAAAATGGCGGACAGTCAAAGTTAATATTTCGATTTTCACTTAAAAAAATGGTCGTCTTTTGGCTCTAAAACGGCCATTTTTTATTTAAAAAAAAATCGAACGATCAAACACTACATTTTTATGTATTAAATAAGCCTGCTAAGTTTCAAAAAGATCGGTTCAGTAGTTTTCGAGTAATTTTGGTCACCGACTTCAAAGATGTCATTTCGAGAAAAACGCGTTTATAAGTATAAGTAACGGTTGTTTAAGTAACAGTTTCTTCTCTTTCAACGTTCATATCTCGGTCAATTATATTCGGATCGACTTGAAATTTGAAGGACGTATTCTTAGATAGTTATACTTAAAAAAAATGCAACAAAAAAAAACGAAAAACTTCAAAGTTACAAGTGGGGGTAACCCCTTAAGAGCTTTGCGTATGTTCGAATAAAAAAGCTGCAGTATTACTCTAAAGATTGATATTCATTTCATAATCAAAAATCAAAATCAAACTACATTGTATTCAAATCAATCCATTCATTGAAATTAATTTGAAAAACGAAAAAAGAACAGATAGAATAAAGTCAACACAAGAAACTTAATGAGCTTTAAGCTTTAACAAATCTCAAATTATAAGATTTATAACTTTTTCACCACATAAAGTTAAAAGATCCCCTCGAACAGCTGCTTAATCGCAGGAACTGATATCAAAGCATCAAATCAGCTGCCTTTTCATTTCAAAACAAAAATCATACCACCCGCCATCCAGAGAAATAAGCCAAAGAATTGTTTGCCAGGAGTCCACGAGTACGGTATACACTAAGGCGCTGGTTATTGGTTTTGGGTTTCTTTCCAGCACAGCTGAGCTCAGTGCCACTTATCAGTTATTTTACACACTTCACCAGCCAGTGTGAAGCAAAGAAATACAAATTTGAGAGAGATTTGTTCAAAATTAATTTAATTTTTCTTTCAATTGTTTCATCTTCGCCGCATCTCTACGTAGAATTAAAAGTGCATTATTGTTTTAGTTCCAGGTTTTGTAGCCTTCTTATCATCTGGATCATTGTCTAACGATATATTTTACTGAAACCACAGCTAGAGAGATTCTTAGAATTGATTGACTTTTCCAGCTTTGCCGAAATTAAGACCTTATGAACTGTGCATTTGTGACTTTGTTTCTTAAAGTATTTGAACAGGAACCATAATGTGATTTCACCCAGCTGCGATTTAAATAGGCGAGTTGATTGAGTCTAGAATTATTTAAGCCACGTATCTCCAGCTCTTCTCAGAATTAAGTTCCTCCGCCGAACAAATAGTTTTACCGACCTAGGATATCGTAGCGAGGACGTGTTAAGCTCTTGACCCCATAGTAATTTGCCAGTGAAAAGTTTCAGTGCCTCCTCTTAGTCGCTGGGTGTTTAAGGACCTTTACGATACTTAAGCTCTTAATGCATTACGGCTTGAAAAACTTGACAATTGCTAGTGTTTTTTTTCACTTTTGCAGAGGGTCAGTGAAATTATTATCGTAATGAAAGATCGGGTTGGCAGCTCGTTGAAGATGTCAACATGCACATTTTGTTGAATTTCGTATGACTTACCTAAACCAAAGATATAACTGTTTTTAGGACCAAAACTCATAGAATCGTTGGGGATACGTAGGATTGATAGTAGCTTATTCAGTTTGACCCTTACTCGGCTACTTTTACAGTTCCCCAGTGGTGGTTGTAGGCGATGAGAGTTTCCACAAGAAGAAAAGAAACAATACACCTTCGTAATCGTAGAGTAAACAAAGATTTTGTTAGGAAGAATATAGACGTTAAGATGCATGTACATGTTTCCTGTTTTTTACAAGCTTGTATGCTGAACTCTTATTTAACTCGAGAATCTCATATGCTCTTTTGTGAGAATGGCTTTTATGCTCCTTGGAAGGGAATGTATAAAAAGTTATGATTCAAGCTTCTTTCAATAAAGGTTATGATACTTCCTTCTCCCCGAGCCATTTTATCATCACATTTCAAACAATTATAACGACACACTGTCAGCTGTGAAGTTTTTGCTGATGCAAGTCACTTGCTTTTCAGTATTTAAAGTTTACTAAAAAGTATCAACAAAGCGGTGTATGTTTCAAAAGGTCAAGATTTTGAAGGCAGGGAGTGGTATAAAATGGGAATAACTTGTACAACAGCTCAGTTGTTTCAAACATGGAAAACCATTTAGAAAGAAATTGAATTGTTCAGCTTTAGGTCCAGAAAAATTTTCTTCTATAATAGAATGTGTTTCATGATTCGACTAAGACCGAAAATGAATACTTTTATCAATTCTCAAATCACGCGACCAAGTGCACAATCATATAAATAGTATTTTATCCAAAACTCAATGCCATGGTCTTGAAAACCAATCACCAATGTTCAATTGTCTGGGAAGTGCTTGGACGATGTGTTTGAGGACGCGATGATCCGTACGGGCCACGCACACTGATTGAGACATGGACAGAATGGAAGGAAGAAGGCAAAAAATATGCCCAAGGGCAAACGAGAATCGAAGAAACAACAAATCATCTTCATCTGATCAATATTTCTATCAATTCATATAGTTTCCTATCTGTTGAACATCTCGAACATCTCGAACATCTCTTGGCAATGAACTTGTTTCATATCATGTACCGAATTTCTAAACTAAACCAACATGCATTGAGGAAGAGGTTTTTCCATCATTTTTTACATACGTAAATTTTTTACATATGTAAAACCCCACACTGGGCGCAACATTTTTTTAAATACTTTTCATCAGCCCTCAATCTCAACGGCTATATATTTTAAGATCAAATCATTTATACATGTAATTTACATATATTTTACTATATCAGCAATTCCACCAAACAAAATACTTTTGGAAAAGTTCTAAGGGCACTTGAAAATTTAAAAAATAATTCAAGCAAAACACACATAATTCCAAATCCCAAACATCCTACAAAATAAATATAATTTCCTCGTTCACCCTCTCTCACACTGTGCCTAAACAATCTTCGTTTCAAAAACTTTCCTAGACTTTATGGAACCATAGGCAAGTATCATTCGAAATCACACTTCAGGGCTTATCGCACCGACGGAATCCTATCTAAGTCAACTCAACGACGAAACAGTGGTCTAGTGCTATGTGTTCTCTCTCCCTCTCTGCCCCAAAGAAAATATCAACAAGGCCACAACAACAACAATGACATAGATGTATGTTTTGCAAAAGCAAGCAACAAACGTATGACAAGTGTTTGTGCATATATCGATCTTACGTTGAATATATCTATAATCCTCGAAAAGGACATGGTCGATCTATTTCAGTGTACACAATTTCATAGCTTGCTTCAGTGCGATAGATATCATCAGTCTCGGTTCTCGTTCTTGTCATCATCAACATCAATTGTACTCGTATCTGACAAAGAGGTTGTATACAAAATTTAACGAAAATATTTGTTTAGAGAAAATACATTTCTTGGATAGAATAAAGTTCGATAGATGATGAAAGTAAAGATAGTGAAGGTAAGGTTTAATATGCATTTTGTTTTATGGAGGAGAATTGTGTAGGATTAAAGATAAAACTCAACTGAATGTCGTATAGTTGATGTTTGAGGCTGGAGGAGTTGGTGATTAGAATATCATCTTTGATTTAATCGAGTCACTGGGCGAGTACAGAGTAAATCTATATGAGAAATTTGTTTGTTTTGAGTATTTACGACAGACTTTGCGGCTGAATAAAAATTGTTGTCATAAAATAAAAAACGAATTCATACCAGTCAATTTTTTTGGCTGTTTTTCCAAAAAAAAAACTTTCTGTTAGTACATCAATGAGTCAAGACATTAAGAAAGTCTTTCCATGGGTATGATACAAAAGAAAGTTTTTTATTCGAGGACAAGTACTTCTTTGAAATCAGATATTGGTCTTTGCTGAGTTTTGCAAAATCTTATGGCAGCTTATGACTATTCAATTACCTTATGAAGCTGAATACTAAACAATTGCTAAGAATAGATATAAGCAAAAAAGTTTGTTTAAGAATCTTGAAACTTTTCTTGCATACATTGACAAACACTTTTATACGAAAAGATACTTTACAAATTTATTATTTCTGAGTCAAAATGTTATTTTATATATTTCCGCACTTATAAACCAATTCTTCTTCTAGCAATACAGACAGTCCATGCAGCTAAAAGAATTCAATATAAATAGTAGGACATGAATAAGTTTAAACAAAACACTTCAAACTTTTCCGTTAGTAAAGCAATAAAATATTAGCGGTCAGTGTAGGCTAAAGGTACGAACATTATTGGATTTGTCTTATCAATGGTTTTCTTTGCATTCAGAATGGCTTATTTGAATTCCAGAATATGTTAAATTTTATTTCACAATAAACTACATAGCAATAAAGACCCAAATGCATTAGCATAGATGATAATTCCAAAGGGTAGCATATATACAGCCATATAAAAGCTTGTGAAATTTCTCACTTTAACATCAAATTTTTACTGAAATGTTTTAGAACCTAATAAAAATGAATCCCTCCTTTAATCCATTACCCACTACCGTATACTGATTTCTGAAAAAAATCAATCATCTCCATACGCAAGCAAAGTATCACGTCGATTTCGCATGATTTTCCGGAAAAGCCAGAAAAACAATATACATGCGAATGATCCTTAAACTTGTCGTGTCATAAGGTTGATGACCGAACTCATAGCAACCGATCCCCTTTTGTCTTGTATTCATTACATCAGAAGAAGAAACGAATTCATTGTTTTAGCCTCCAGTTCATTTCTCGCCGAGAAATATTTCTCCACCCCATTGACGAAGTTGCCTAACGACAGCATCGTTCTCTGTGTCCTGGAACTAATGTACCCATGTATATAGGACATAGTAAACGAGCCTGCCGTGCTACCGTCTGTAGATGTCTTGTTTTCTCATTTGAATAATTTGCAAATTCCTGGCACCAGCCTTGTGAGATGCGACCGGCATTTTTTCATGCCCTATCAGGGGCTTTTTCGTTTTTTTTTCGGGCATATTTGCCAAAAGTCTAGGCTTGTAGTCAGAGACGAAGTAAGGTGGAAATCGTTTGGTTGACAAAGAGAAAGAGAGAGAGAGGAAAGGAGATAGAGATAGATAGAAAATGAGCGAGAGATAGAAGAATTTCGTTTCATGACAACCTGAGTTTCTGCGAAAAGACTTGAACAACGCTGTTTTTTTGAATGTGAATAGCGTTTGTTGAACTGTATTCCATCGAAAAATATGTGTACTTTTCACTAGATGGATAATTTCGACCGTAAAAATTGTACATAGCACGATTGGGAACAATTTGAGAAATGCTGTTTGGGTGACGACTCCAACGTTGGTTGCCGTGGAGGTAAGAATGAATTTTAATTGTATTTTTGAGCTCGTTAAATATAGGCGTGAAGTAATGTTGTGTTGTTTATTCGGGTTTGGGTGTGTTTAATTATGTAAGAGAGTTTTTTTTTTTATCTTTGTTACTCAATTGATTATGATTTATCAAATTAATGAATTTGAAATAGAATTGAGCCTGGTGTATGCTGAGTTGGATTGTGTTGCAAGAAACGAATAAAATTTAAATTGTGTTATATTTTTCATAATTTCGTATTTTTAAGGACAATTAAATGCCTTTTTCTCACCAACAAAACTGGTTCAGATTTGAACGAAAGAAGAATTGTATTTGCCTGAAAAATTTCAACATCATATGTGGATATTTATTAGTAGAATCATTAGCGGATGTCATTTTTAAATCTGCACATGTTTTTGAACGATTTGGTCCAATCAAATGTAATGATTAATTCTCAACAACGGTAAAACCAGAATTTAAAAATCTCTCCATTACATACGAGGGTTGATCCAAAAGTACTGATAATCGGTTATTTCCTGTTCGTATAAAATTAATAAAAAATTTTTTTTTACTTCCTCATGTATCCACTAAGTCAGCATTTAACAAACATATAAATAGGCCACTGTTCCAGCGAAGTACATTCATTTGAATATGAACCGTCGCAAAGAGAACATTTAAATTGAGAAAAACGAAATTCAAATTGTCAATAAGTACCTGTGTTTGAAAAACATATCTACCAAAGACATAGACAGCAACTTGGTGAAAACATAAGAAGAATCTGCTCCTCCATATTCCACCGTTGCACGATGAGCCAAGGAGGTTAAACTGGAAAGAACACCCAATAAAAATGAACACCGCGAAGGATGTCCGTCCACGTTCCTCACTGAAGACAACGTGAAAAAAGTCTAAGATGCCGTGTTGGCAGATCAAAGATTGGCCATCAGGCATGTGGCTGAGGTCACAGAGATCTTGTATTACAGTGTTCAAAAAATCGTTGCCAGCAAATTACATATGAAGAAGGTCTCTGCGCGTTAGAAGAGAATGTTAGCCGTTGAAAAAAAGAAGAAACGGGTTGACATTTTGAGGGTGAATCTCGAAGAATTTCAGGCAGATTAGAATAATTTTTTGTCACGTTTTGTGACCATAGATAGAGCCTTGATCCACCATTTTGATTCAGAAACCAAACAGCAATCAATGACTTGGCAGCAAACCTCTTCAACGATGGCAAACAAATTCAAAGTGTGAAGTTCCGCAGGGAGGGCTATGCATCAGTTTTTTGGAACACTGAAGGAAATGTTATGGTGGGGCGTTTAGAAAAGCGAGTCACTATATTAGGCTCTTAATACGCAAGCTAAATAAGGAGATTGCGGGAGGCTATTAGGAAAAGTAGACACGACAAACTGCGAGCCGGAGTGCTGTTTTATCAAGGCAATGCACTGGCTCACAAACCTACAGTTGCGATGGCTGCAATTCAACAAACAGAATTTGAACTGCCTGAAAATATACCCTGTTCACCAAATCTAGCTTCGGGTGACTTTTACTTCTTTTCTCGGGTCAAGCAACATCTTTGGGGCAATAAATTTGGGAGAATAGAGACAAACAAATTTTTTAAGGGTATTAACTTGACAACTTGACTTGTTATTCTACAATAAAAAGACGACGAAGTGATTCCTGCTAAAGGGGGCAGTCGCTCTTTCAATTGCATGACTACTCTTGAATAATGTTCTTGCATTTCACTTCAGCTTTCCTTGGTCTTCATAGTTTATTCAAATTAAGGAAAGTTTCTGGTAAATTTGTGTGTTCAACTTTTTCGTTTCAAAGTGCAGCCCACACCTATTCTCTCAAGTGTTAGTTCTAGAAAAATGTTTGTCAAGAAAACATTATAATATATAATAATAAATATTAATATTTAAAGAACCCAACTGTTCTGATACAAGAATGTTCAAAGTTTCGAAATGCATGACAACTAATTATGGTTTCACAGTTGTCGAAGTAAATAAGCAGCAGTGCTCGATAATCCAAAAAATACAAGAGTGATTGGAAATCAAAGTTTTAAATCAACATGAATTTTAAGCATTTCGATTCCATCTTTTAAGCAAAATTCAAAATCTTTTTACGTAATGGCAAGGCATTGAAATGGGTTAGATTACCAAAAAAGGAAGTAACTACATTCCTGATATGAAACACCTGCATCTAGAGATAACATGTCGAGAAATAACGGAGTTCCAGAGTATACGCATTGGAAACAACATCACTCCTGTACCAGTGAATTCACTAGTACAGAAATTCTATTCCTCATATATAGTTCACGTTCTGAACTATAGAATGTGCTGATCGAAAAAAGAAAAGCTCATGAGAAGTTGTCTTTTTTGCTGTGAGGTGGCTTTGGTTTTTTAAAGATTATGTTGAATGTTTTGGCAGTAAGGAAATTAGAAAAAGCCCTCATAATGTGTAGAAAGTTAAAAGAGATAATTTTCTGTTTTCTATCGATTGTGGTAGTTTATACTCGTTATTTAGGTTAATCACAATACAGCGATTTGCCGCAGCGCGTTGTGGCAAACCGCAGTCAAAAAATTAGAATGCACTGTTTTGTATGGTAATACCCACAATTGCTGCGGCCGAATTTGCGGCAGCGGCAGAATTTACCAAATTTCTAATTTTGCCGCACCGGTAGCGGTGATACCAACCGTAGGTTGGCATCATCACTTGGTTCAACTAAGTCTACTTAAATTAGGTTGAATGGTCTGGTGGAATAGACAAGCGATGGCTGATATGTATTGTGATAAGCCAGCCTAATCCTCGTACAACAGGATTTAGCAATGCAAATGAAAAAAAAAATGAATTTGGTTGGTGCCTTCACACAAAAAAAAATTGGCTCTGCTATATGTGTAGCAAAAATAATAATATCCGTAATAGCCATAATTAACTGTAGTGGGCACAAAATTGCTCCTACAAATATATTTTTGTTCTATTTATGTGTGATACATAATATATACTAGCAACAGGTATAACTATTGATTTAAAAGGTATTATGAGTATATGGAAATTCAGAGTTATACTCATTTTAAGTAAAATTTGGCTTTCAGGTAAAAAATATAACTCGGGTACACAAAATATGCACACAGCAATCATAATTATGCACGCTACAGGTATAAGTTCTATATGGGTTTCTCTGTTTTCTGGTAGCAAAAGATATGAAATCCATACAGTTGGTATATTATATACGCGGCAGGTATAAAATGACCACTGAACAATGTAATATGCTTTTCGTAGATATATGGTTTATTTTTGTTTCTAATTATGGGGCATCTTTTGTTTATAGTTTGAGATTGAGCTTGCAAAAGGGTCGGTAGCTTAGCTCGCTAACGCGTCAGTCCGAAGCAGCGATCTACTGCCCGCGGGTTCGAATCCCGCCGTGTCCATGGCTGTATTTGTTCGTCTTATGTTGTCTTAACAGTCAGCGACTGGGCATAATACCAGCGATCCATTGATTAAGTGCCAGATTAAAGCTTTATTAGCGACTAAGAATAACATTAGCGCTTTAGAAAATGAGAAATAAATGTGGCACTTAGAAGAATAATGGAATAGTTGTTATCGGCTTCTCCCATATGTGTCTCCTTACCGCCATGGCTAAGCGCTCGCTTCAAAGAGCAATCCCCTGAGCTTTTTTCTGCTTACATACGATAAATATTTATATTATATCTGCCGTGAATATATTATGTCTTTCAAAATACACCCATATACTCATGTGAGATATATTATATTTCCGTCGTTTTATATCTGTCAGCGATATATTTTTTTTTTGAGTGTTGGTTGCATTGACAGCGACATTGTCGCTGCATTGTGGTTCACCAAATTCAACTACGGCATTCACGCGTCCCGCTTCGGCGCCGCTGCGACAATGCCGCTGGTTTGTGTTTACAGTAATTTTCTCCCTTTATTTTCAGCTGTTTTGTGCTATCTCAGCAAATGCAGCAACCTATATCAGTCTTAGCGAATGCACTGCTGTTTTGGACTAGATCGTGGTTTTTGCGGCATAGTTCTATTCGGTTCTGTATCGGAGCAAAAACACGCACCTATTAAATATCATAGTTTCTTTCGCTTTTTGAAAAATAAAACATGTCGGTACTGGGAAAAACTTTTTCCTCTAGGTCAGTCTGTTGTGGTAGCACTGGGTAAGCTAATATGGTGGCGAAGTAGACAAATAAATAATTGACAAGCAATTACAATCCATAAGCCCGTAGGTGAATGAAGCAATTTCACTACACATGCAATTTACTATCTGCAAAAGAGCTTTCCCCTCAATGCCGCACACTCCACCCCCAAAACATATCTTTCTATTGTTTTTGACATGGTCCATTAACGGGTTGGTACTGGTTGGGCGGCAAATAAAATATGTGTCCCGTGGGACACAGATCTCGAAATTATTTAAATTTTGTAAATGAAATGTGATGTTATTTCGCAAGGGAAGTTCGAAAAAAGACAAAAGCTTTTTATGTTAAATTCATTGAAAAAAGATGTATGTATTTGAATTTGAATACTACTCACAATGCACATTGTAGGGCGATATCCAGTTTATAATTGATGCAAAAAACTTTTCACTATTACACTATTTAATCACAAAGTTAAACATTTACACTTTTCATTGATCAAAACACGAAATAAAATCATGTGTCAAACCGCCGGACTGAAGACTTAGGTCAATGACACACTTGGCGGTTCCACCGAAGCGTTTAACGCTTCGGTTTGGAACGTCAGTTGACACACACAGCGATTTTCAGAAGCGTTTATCGAGTCGGTTCGGATACAAATTACGTCGAAGTATCATATAGATGCGTATGAAAAAAGTAGTCGTGTATACAACATATATATATAGATGGATATATATATATATATATTTATATATATATATATATATATATATATATATATATATATATATATATATATATATATATATATATATATATATATATATATATACATATATATATATATATATATATATATATATATATATATATATATATATATATATATATATATATATATATATATATTATATATATATATATATATATATATATATATATATATATATATATATATATATATATATATATATATATTTATATATATATATATATATATATATATATATATATATATATATATATTTATATATATATATATATATATATATATATATATATATATATATATATATATATATATATATATATATATATATATATGCATATGAATTTTGGGCAAAGTGATTATATTTGCCTACAACTGTTTCATTTTCAAACACTGTATCCTAACCATTCTTCAAAAATCAATTTTCTTATCAGATTTTCATTCCCATATTCCATGCATTCATCAATGCCTCCAGAAAATTTCAGCTCGATCGGACTACTCAGCAATGAACAAATCGGAAAACCCTCAAAGAACCGAGTCGGTGGGTCATTTCTCTCGTCTACCGACTTGGTTTCGAAACCGAGAGGCGGTCCGCACCGCGGTGTGTGTCATCAATGCTAAAGTAATGCACGACTATACCGACTCGGTTTTCCTCTCGGGAAACGCTTCGCTGGAACCTTTATGTTGCTTTATGTTGCGTTAGTAGGCAAACTGATTGGTTGAAATCAAATTAGCAAGTGTTTAAAGTGTGCAAATTAAATTCACAATTCAAAACGATATTCGGTTTGATTTCAGATACTTGTACTCTACTTCGACATTTAGGAGTACATGGTTTTAATTCGAAGGAAATTTAAGATTTGATGATTGTGGTTGTACACCAATTTACTTTTTCAGATTGGTATTTATTACACTGTCTATAAATAACAACAGTTTCCATGTACTAATTTCACGTATATTCAGTTTCCATTTCGTTGTAGTGTCCCATTTCTGAGGTCAGGTTCGAAAGGAAGACTAACTTCACAAGATTTTCTGATAATAGTTGCAGTGCTTTCTGCGTATTGTTCTGTTTATCCACTGAAACTGTCTGCAATACTACAACAGCTGATCTGTGTAGTACCAGAACTAAAACAGTTGCTTCCTCTAAATTATTCCAGTAGTTTGTTTTGCACCGAATGAAGTTACGGTAGATACGGTAATAATTTTCTGATCAAATTTTTTTCCTCAAACTTTCTGCCGAGGTTCTCCATTGGAATCATTTATCTTGCAATGCTTATGGTCATTTCAATGGGCTCGTTTTCAAGCTTTTTTTAATGTTAAGCTTTAACTTGTGGGAACACATAATACACATCTACAAATACACACAATGCACAGCACTCTACAACTCACCAAAATTAAACACACAAGAAAGTTAAGTTTAGAAAAAGAAAAATATATATTTTTTTATTTATCTCTAGAATATAATTTTACTCACTAAACAGACGAGTTTGTTCAAAATATAAAATTTGGTATGCATTATATTATTAATTTCAAATTGATGACTCCGCGACGTTTGCACAGGTTTCTTCAAATTTAGTAATTAATAATTATATTTTTAATTCCAAATTGAAGCAGTTTGAGTGTCAAACCAGCAGAAAATTTTCCAGCAACAGCTGCATTATCAGCTCATTACCAATACACTTGAAGGTGTATTGGAAGGAAATGTAATGGATCCGAATGCAACGGACATGCAGCAAGAAGCCAATCATCAATCGATAACTCGACTGGTAACACAAACACTGCACAAAACCATAACAGCAATACGGCAGATAAGTCTTGTAATTCGTAAACTAACATCGGGGGCGCAAACTAAAAACGGTGGTTTACGTTCAAAACCATTTAATCTTAGACGTAGCGCGAGCCAACGTAACTTGCCCAGCATGAACTCGATCAAAAGTAACAGCAATTCGCCGAATAGCATTGCCTCGATGAATCACATGATGGCTATGGGAGCAAATCATTCCATCGATCATCCTCTGCCGTTCTACTTGACACTTGGAACACATATTCCGCCAACGTATATGACACGTGGCACATGTATTCTACCAATGCGGCGTGTTACGGGGCCTGCGGGTTCGAATCCCGCCAGTGCCATGGCTGTAAGTGTGAATGCGTGTGATTGTCTATGAGGGTGGCAAATGGGCCCAACCTGGTGGCCGCATTCCCGGCAGCCCTCTTCACTAACCTAACCTTATATGATGCTTCCGGTCCCACGCACTCTGCCACCGAAGCAGCCAAATCCAAACTATAAGGGAAATAAACCGTCACATAAGGAATAATCAATACAAAATATAGATTTAAAAAACTCAATTTAATTAGTAAAGAAAAATACAACCACATACAACTAAACTATATACATAACTGAATAGCCCCAATACAACATTTTATTTGGACAATACAAAACATTCCACATCCGCCATCGGTAGCCACCAGCACCGAGACCTGGCAATCGACCATCTCGGCAGCACTTCTGGCGACTGCCGCAGCCCCGAAAGCTGGCCTTCGACCATCTTGGCACGCGCTGACTACGGGTCCCGAGAGCTGGCTATCGAACATCGACTAGGCAGTCGCCATGGCTAACACACCACTTAACTCCACCTCCTCGACATCAGCAGGATACTAACACTTGGGGGGAGTAGTGTGGAAACACATAATATGCATCTAAAAATACACACATTACCCAAAACTCTACAACACACCAAAATTAAGGAAAAAATTTGTTAATTTATTTGTCAATAGCATATATTTTAGCTAACCAAACAGACGTGTTTGCTCTGAATTTGCAATTTGTTATGAATTATATTTTTAATTTCAAAAAGTCAACAGACATGTTATTCAGTTTGGGAGTTTATCCAATTTGGGAACATGGGGATCACTTCTTCACTCTGCTCTGATTCCGCTTAAGGGGGGAAATACATGTAAAATCGAAAAAAAATTGCTAATTTCAGATTGAATTAAAATATATATATTGTTCATTCAGAAAATGTTTAATATTAAATCCTTAAAATACATGTCTCACAGTAAATGAAAATCTTTTTTTAATAATTTTTCAACGCAAAATGGCGGCGGTGCGAGCGAATGAAAAAAACACATCAAAAACTGCCTCGTACAACTTAACGCCTTTTCCGGGGAACTTGCAACATTCAGAGAGAGAAAAATATGCTAATGAAATATGTAATTCATAGGTGAACCAATAAAATTTATAAAAATATTTTAAATTTTTACATTAATTTTAGATTAAACATAAAAATCGATTATTTTTCAAAAAAATCACACTTTAAACATTAATAAACAAATTATTTTTCTGAAATTACAATAACATTTAGGTTCAACGAGGAGATAATACTCTTTTGTAGAGGTGGTATAAATTTGAGCCGGATCGATTCAATATTTTTTGAGATATCTTGTACGGCAGTTGAAAAAGTACTACTTTGAGAAAAACGCGTTTAAAGTTTTAAAGCTCCACCGACCTGGGGAACGCCGCGCTGCCTTTAACTGACTATAACTCGAGAACTAATACGAATATCGCTTCAAAACTTTTTTTGGTTTATTGTAAGAGCATTTCAAACATTTTGATGTAATAAAAAAAACCGATTTTATTATTAGCAGTTACATGTATCTCCCCCCTTAAGCACATAAAACAGCAAAATTACTTGTGAAGCTGTTCAAACAGAATTTATTTCAATCGTTTTTCAAACATATATTTCAACATATAAATTTTTTTTTTTAAACTAAAAAAAAATCAGTGTATAATTACTTCGTGGAAGTCATGTATATTAAAATGTAAATAAATTTTAAAGAAGACTTTTCAACAGGATCTGTTAAGCTGTCATTTATAGGTATAAACCAATACAGCACGTAACATTTTTTCTCAACTAACCAGACTTCATTATCATTAAACATAAAGTTCAATGATCCGTTGGCTTCCATAAAAAATCTGATTTAATCGCCAAGTCTTCATAATACGCTCCTTGCCATCTCAATGTTGCTATTCCGAGTCATCTAATCAACAGACTTTCAGTAAATCAAACAAATGTCTCTCATCTCAGTAATGACCAATTCCATTAAAGAGAAATTCCTCATTCGAGCAGATGTCATTTATCAAATCGAAGCAAGATTTTTTCTAGTGCTAAGACAAAAGACAACTGTGTATCGCGTGGCCACAACAAACTCCTGGCTAAGACAAACTTTCATACTCATATGACTCATCGCGTTACTGGCGAATCTACCCACGGGCTATGAAAAAAGCCTGTGATAGTTATTTTTGTTCGGTTCTTATGATAGTCCGTACATCAAAGATTTTGCTGTGATATTGGGATGGTATATTCCGAAGAAAAGTCAATAGGTTTGGTCTCTACTCTGATAACATTTTGCAACAGTCACTGCAAAAAGTGATTGATCATCAAAATCTGGTTGTGATATGTATTTTTCGTATATGTATCTTCATGTATCTTTCGGATGAAGGTTGCGGTCCGGAGAATTCATAAGTATGAAGTTACTAGAGAATAAAAAATTTAAGGAACAATTCGAACCTTTAAAATATACACTGTTAACACCTCAAATAACACAATTTCAAATAACTTTGTAGGCACTTGCACTTATGCATGAAAAACAGTTAAACGACTGAAGTACTATTTTAATACATAATTTAATAAACGAAACATTAATGGCATTAGGTTCGGAATTTGTTTTTTTATTTCACAACAAACTCTTAGCAATTTCCCTACCACAGATTCGTTCGCTCTTGGGTTGGAATTTGTTCGAACTCAGTGAAATATTCGCAACGAATTCCGATTGATTTTAAATTTGTTTCTTCCAAACTTCAGAAGACATTCTTAAAAAATATTCAAATGTTTCTCATAAAATAATGAACAGTAACACCCCAGTCAATAATTTTATTTATTTCAAAAGCTTTTTATATTTCTATCTCTTTCGCTCAGTTTCGGATTATTCGTAACCAATTCTGAATTCTGAATTCCGAATTCGGCACGCTGTGTGCTTGCAATTTGCTACATGTGGTTTTCCCAGCAATGCAACTGTTCACTGGTATGGAGTTTTTACGAATCAGATAAGTTTATTTTCAAGACATAATCAAAAATGAAGCGTACCCTACTTAATTGTGAACCTAAATTTTGACAATCGGGTCATTCTATGGAGTGAAATTTTTGACAATAGAAAAAAGCGGAGACTGCCGATTTCTGACAGATAAAATATCAAGAATTTCAAATTTCGATCGATTTTGTTATTGAAAAGACTTTTGCACAATTCAATTTGCAAATTAAAACACCAAATGTCACTTTTTAGCTCGAAAGAATGAACTGCACATATTAAATTGTAGTGAAATAAGTGGAAGTATTTCATTTTCGAAAGCTACATTTCACGAAAAAAAATAACTTTTAACGCAAAGAAGTGAATACCGCTCTTGCTAGCTTTCAATCTAAATTTTGGCCGAAACAAACTTCACGTGAAGTTTTATTCGAAAATTTCACGTGAAATCGAAGGCAATACTAAACTAAGTGCTTAACGGCGTGCCACAACAGTTCCATAGAAAAGTGAGCTTTTGTAACGAAAAACTAAAGTCATACATACATATGTTAGCGTTGCAAAAAGTCTTGAAAAGTTAGAACTCCTCCGGGAAAGTTGTGGCTTATTATCCCGTTTTCTTGTTTAATTTTGCTTGTGTATTTGTTCCCAAGCCGAAACATTTTCCGGATCAGGACCATGGAAAATCTCTTGTAATATTTCGGTAGACGGTATGTATATGTACATCTAGTAATGATTGCAGAATCAGAGTAAATATTCTCTGAAAATGAATGGGCGAATTGATTCGATTAACTAAAATCCACGCAATTTAAGCTGTGCTCGGTTGCATGAAAAATTTTGATGAGAAATTGGATTTTCTGAAATTTTCAGGAAATTAAATTCCATGGAAGCAAAATAATTTGAAAGTATTTGGGGCATGGCGAATTGAATGTTGACGGAAAAATAATATTTTGCAAGTATCTTGTAAGTGTTATTAAGTCAAGACAAAGCCTTTGTAGTTGATATTATTAGGAGTACAAGTTTACACATCCAGTTGCAGACAAGTTATGGCTAGTAAAAGAGATATTGTAGAGAAATTGGTTTTTTTTTTTAAATAGGTTAACATTCGGTGAGTTTATTATGGTTCCGGGATGTCTGTTCCAAATTTTACTTTTTAAGTTTGAGCTCGTGTCCGTAAAGTTTAGTGTCGGCATTTATATCAAATAGGTTTTTAAGTTAAATTATACTTCAATGCGTGAAATGTGATAACCAGATCCTTACTATGACGTCTTTGCATATGTGTGCACAAGTTAGCGCGTTGTAGGCCTTCGTCATGAAAAAGTCTGTTATTGCTGAAAGATAGTCGAGCTACACGATACTGAACGTTTTCCCAAGCTGCCTGATCACAAATAAGAACTGGGTTCCAAAATGGTCCGGCATATTCATGGATCGATCTAACAAAAATCTGTGTAAAGTTTATTGATGTTCCAAAGAAGACATTCAAAAATGATTTGCGCAAAAGGTTTAAAATGACACTTGTTGTTTTTTTTGCGCACATCAATAATAGCGGCCGACCAACTAAGATCAGATCTAATAATGATCTCTAAATCTTTTGTGAAACGTCACAGTTTCAAAATTGACAACGTTTATCATATAAGCCAAGGAAAGATTATTTTAAACGACGTGTAGTACTCTTATCAGCATTTAAGGGCAAGAGGCAGTCGCAACACCAGCTATTTATTGAAGCTAAATTAAACAGCCGTCTTGAATGGTTTACAAGCGGATTGGCATAATTTTTGTGTCATCTGCATAAAATGATTTGCCTGAGTGAATATGAGACAATAGATCACTGGTGAATATAAAAAAAAACTGGACCAAAACTCAGCCTTGGGGACCTCTGCTACTTATCAAATAGCTTTGAGAGAACACTGAACCAACTCTCACTTTAATTTTTCTACCACTGAGATAGTCTCGAATACCTAAGGTTTCCAGCTTATGTATCATTCTTCCGCAAGATACTTGGTCAAACACCTTATATAAAACTTTATTAAACTCCGTCAAGAGAGGAGCTTCAGTCATCAGCAAAATCCAGCAAGTTTGTTAAGGCTTTCCAACACCAAACGAAGTCATGTGGATTGGCATTCTTGATATCACATGAGAGAACAACAAAAATACCAACATACTTCTTAAAGAAGAAAGGACTTATTCTACCTAATCCAGGAAAATAGTTACGTATTTAGTTGATAATAACCTTTTTGAAATATTCATTAAGCTGTCAAAGACAACCAATTCTAGCACTTAATATTTCGGAGAGGTGTTTCATCTGGTTCAGTTGTGAAAGAGGTACAGAACTTTTTTTTCAGATTCATTTTCATCACGACATCGTTCTCTGTTTAAGTTGTTCAACACTGACCCGGGAGTTCAGATTAGTTCTTACAAATTTGAAAAACCTTTTCGTGTTTTTGGAAGCTCATTTTGCTTGGCAGCCCTAATTCAAAAAATTGTTTAGAGAAGCTACGGTGTACACGATAACCCGAGTTTTCATTGATTCGGGAATATCGTTTCCATAGTTGATTTTTGTGAAGAATGATTAATACTATTTTACAATCCATCTAAGATTTGTAATATTTCGAATTGGCTTATTTAGCTCAGGAACATTGGGTGCGTATATTAGTGACAGTGGTGAGGAAATATTCCACATGGTGCCAAAATCATCATTTTAACCGAGTACTTAATTCCAATAAACAATTCTCAGTACCATGGTAACTGAGCTGTAATCAATAATTATTTAACAAAGTTGATCTTTCTGGATAAATTCACGCGCATAATCATAGCACTGAAAATGCAAGTTTAGTACGCTCTGGCCAGAGTTTCCTATTGGGGGTGAATATTGGTGTCCTTTTACGAGCTGCTGGTCATCGGTAAAAACCAAATCGATGATGACCAGTGTGCCATTATCCTGGAATCGAATCAGATTTGTCAAGAGCTGGACAAGGTGAGGGTTCAAGCAGACTCTAGAGAATTGGGCAGTAGATAAATAACCCTCGGAAACATTGGCAAGAACCTATTGGATGCCACGAAAGCAAAAGTCACCTAAAATTAACAAATAACTTGATTCGGATAGATTTTCCAAGTTATTTAAAAGTATTTAATATTTGATGATATGTCAAACTATTGTATTTAAGAATAAGCTTACATTTGTAATAATGCAATCAGGTGCAATATGATATTTTTTATTAACTTCTTATTAATTAAACCAGCAACCGTAAGTTTTCACGCACAAGTACTTCTGACTTCTGTAAGCTGCAATCATGCATTATTTTCTTTTATATGACTTGTTTTATTATGTATCCTGGTATTTATTTGCAACAAATTGAATCAAATCAAAATGAGCTCCCTGGTCTATAAATACAAACTAAGTTAAAAGTTAGATATGTTTTATGGAATTTGCAATGAAGTGTATCAAGCAAAAACTACAAAATGACTAGGAATGTCGCTATATACAACCAATAAATCTAACACATTGGTCTGATCTTAAAATAGAGTTACATCAGCCAGTATGTTTGGATCATTTGAGAACATGTTTCTGTTCGGTAAATGACTTTAGGCTTGAAAATTACAATCATTGTAATAAATTCATCACATTCATCAAAATCTCTACGCAAGGGCTCAAACAGTGAGTTGAAGTCGCCAAGGTTATCGAAAGATGTACTGCAAGCGCTGCAAATATTCTGTAGTCATCGGATTTCCTGACGCCTGGTCTTCCATTGATAGCAAAGACAAGTGCAAATGCAACACGCGCTTTCTATTTCAGCTTATCACATTCGGAAAATCCCGCTCAGAGACCGGTTTGGAGTAGTTTGCATATAAGTTAAGTACGATATTTCCCTTTATAGCTAAAAAAAAAAATTGCACACCGATTTTAAAAATTAAAAGCAAGGCAACAATTGTAAATATGGTAACACTCAAAACCGAAGAAATCCGCTTGTACTATCGTGCATATATGGCCCTACACAGCAATAAAGTCTTATCTGACATTTGTTTTATTTTTGAGCTAACACCGGGCTTGAAAGTTTCATAATCTATTACATCATTCTACAAAATATCAAAAACCTATCTTGTGTACAAGTGTGTTAAAAACCAATAACGAATAATGACTTATCCATCTACCTGCAGCATAAAGAAAAACACAAATTTTTAAATAACTCAAGAATTACTAATATGCAGATAGTAAAGCAGTATAGATTAGGATTGAAGCAAAATAGTAAGAACTGCAATTACAAGTACAAGCTAGTACGTAAGGCAGTATAGATTAGGATTGAAGCAAAATAGTAAGAACTGCAATTACAAGTACAATCTAGTACGTCTGCACACTTTACAATTTACTTGAAAAATTAGCTTATAAGCTGAATTAGCAACTTTTAAATCAAATCAGCGAGAAAAATTTTACATGCAAACAAAAAAGTGAAAACTTTCCATAAAATAATATATAAAAAATGAAGTAAATTGTATCGAGCCTTACGTATTTTGCAAAGACTGTTTTACAGTTATAGCAGACAACCCATTGCATTTGAGTACATATTTTTTTTCAAATTAACAAAATGGTGGTTCCTTTTCAACGAGTCATACTTGAGGCAACCCACATTGGGCGCCAGCTTTAAACTGCAATTGAAATGTTTTGAATTTGAGTTTTTTTCTTGAAAAATTTAATTTTATTACATCTGATAATTCTAGTCAACAGATAAAACACATTAAATGCTTGAACATTTTTTACGAAACTATATCCTATTTATTATTAAAAACAAATTTTTCAAGCCGGTTGACTGCTTACGATGCCAAATCGAAGCTTAATATGAAAATTAATAACCTTTGTGCTTTTTGACTTTATTATTATTCAATTCTTTTCAAAAATATTAAGAAGTTGACTTGAATATTGGGGATCATCTCAATATGCTCAAAATTTTAGATTTTACTCCCAAAATGTACTGTTCAATTTATTTGTCATTCATACTGAATCAATTTGATACTCCTGATTTAGCTGTAAATCAGATCAACCAGTTCAAAAGCTTTGCAAATTTTTTTCAGATAAGTATGCATGTAGCTCCATCTTGCTAAACAGATTGAACCAAGCAAAGCGAATTCATCAAAACGATATCACTGATTTCTAACAAATTGTGTCAGGTCAGCAAATCCACTCCTCCAAAAACACCACTAGTAAAACCATAATCGTTACGAAACCCTATGCTATCTATCAACCTGGACTAATTCAATTCATTCGTACATTTACCAAGTTTGTTGAAACATAAGTGCTCGGTTTATCAAACTCACGAAAACTTTCAGTTTTCTTCTCAACATAAGCTCAACACGATTCTGCATGATTCCACATCTCATCACATCTACCTTCAATCTCCTTCTATCCGTCTTCTGTCTCAAAGCACGTAAAAGACTGGATTAGGCAACATTGTCTGACAATTCTCGAACAAAGTCTGGAGAAGCTGTCGCTGGAGCAGTCAGTACCTTCGAGGCAAAAGGAAAAAAGTCATAGTCATTATCAGCTATGAGGCGGATTATGGTCGTTATACAAGTACCAGGAGCGGTTTTCTTTCGCATCGAAGAAAATCCACAAGAAAATCTAGAAAACAATCGTGCAAATAGAAGATATTACGCTTTTATGGGAATTCGGCCTGTGGTTCAATGAAATAGTTATTTATGATATTACGATGACAATGAGTTTTTCGAAGTATTTGCGTTGAACGTTGAGAAATTATTGGTGATGTTATGTATTGAAACGACTCGTGTCACAAATAGTCGACGAAAAACTCAATGCTGTGGTGAATAGTTGAAAACTCATTTTTATTGAATAAGATTTATTCAAATTCAAAATAAAGGAAATCTTAACAAAATCAAAATTGGAGACTTTGGAAAATTGGAATTGAATAACTAGGGACTAAAAACGTCCATTTGAAAAAGTAGCTTGAATATTCATATTATTCTGATTCCTAACTAGGTCAAATTTTACTTTGAACATCGCCATTGACCATTTATTTCTTTTGTATGATTTTCACCTTAATATTTTTTGCCATTCCTTCCCTTCCCCTATCATCCTCTAGGCTTACGAATAAAAATTCATCTACCTGTTGACGACAATAACAGAAATGCCCAACTTGAAATGAGAAAAAAACGATCGACATAAAAACATGTCTGACATTCTTTTGAAAGTATTCCTAAGCTTTCTTTCGAATAGGAGAACGCAAGTACGCAATATTAGACTTTTTCACTTTTTTTCGTTCATAAATTAAGACGTTTACAGAGAGAGAAAAACGAAAGTGGAACAAGAAATTGCGATGAAATCCATTTGAAAGTTGTGAGGATATCTCTGGTTTCATATAATTTTTCGTTCTTTTGACGTCTGTCCAAGTCTTTTTGGGGTGGCAGCAAATTAAATGATACTCGTCAACGGTACGAAGTGAAATATGATTGCGCATTTCATTCAATGAAAAGATTTTTTCGAGTACTATTAGATTTTCCTTTTGTGATTTAGATTTCCTTAGCTTGGTTGTCAGGTCGAGAAAAGGCTTTTCTGAATTCAATTGGACAAAATTTAATTTTAATAGAGATCAGAAATGATTTCAAAATAATTGCTATTTCCTTTATACATGAAACTCATCTGTGAACTATGTGTACTCAATAATACAAAACAATAAATAAAGAAGTTGCGTTCGTCGCATCGTTTTGATTAAGGCTAGAAATGAGCCATCATGGACAGGTTAATATTCCTTTATTGAAAGACCTTTTCTATGCATACTGAAAACACTTATTTTAGTTCGAACATAAGTACTAATCAGGTAAGTAGAGACTTTTACGCATAGCTGTTTGTAAAAAAGGGTCAACAGATTGTGTCACTTAGCCTCCATTCAACACCAAGCAGAATCTTCGAGCATGTATTATAATTCATGCATGTCCATGATTTGCATTTTCTGCCTTTGCATACTATTAGCTCTTACTTTAATTTTAAGTGAATATTCTGCCAGTTTCACACATTTTCATACCCACCGGACACATCAACCCTTCAATTTAACAAAACGCATTGCAATCAAACTTAAACTTCTTCCTTACCATCTTCTACCGTCTGCACTGCTTTTCGTTCTTTCAAGTTCAAATCCTTTATCTGATTCAAAATAAAATCACTTTACTTACACAACCACACAATCACATTCCATATAGTTTTCAATGAAACTAATATTGAAAATAAACAATCACCTCACAATTTGTATGTGTTCCATTTCAATGTCTTCTCTCTTATCTTCTATTTGAATTCTTCGAACTTTCAATCGGATCAGTAACGTTTTGCAGTTTTGTAGCGTTGAGATTCATCGTAATTGTAGCTATGTAGTTTGAGTTTGCATTGAAAACGTACTGAAGATACTTCTTACAATTGACTAGTTCTTGAAAAATTTTATCCTTTCATAAATAGACGTATTGATGAGAGAACCGGAAAGGCTAACTATTCAAAGATTAGTCTTTTGTTGGCATCTCTCTGTAGCAGGTTTTCTTTCTTGGTCAAGGATTGAGAGAATTGAATAGGAAAATCTATCGAAAAGTGGTAAAGCTTACAAGAAAGGAAGCAGTAAAAAGTGCATCTTGCTCATGAATTGATTTTCTTGGACTGTTTTCAAATGAATATACATAGACTTGAAAGAATTTTTGTTTGTTTTATATTTTCAAATATTTAATTTCGATTCTAACTGAATTAGTAATTTAGTGTACACAATATAAATAAATAATTAATATTTACTTATTTATAAAATGTATTTACAATAATTAAAAATGAATATATTTAGTTTGACATATACTAGTGTTGAAAGCCTGATGTAGAAAATCAATCGAACTGGAACAGGTTCCTAAACAAATCAAGTTTGCCTCGCTCTGAAGCTAGTGTCAATTTTCAATGACCGTGAAGTAATCTCTTTAAATTCGAATTATAGACTCATCTGATTAGATATTGACACCTAATCAGCTTCGGCAGCTCGGTTTTTAGTCTAACAAGGAGACTGTAGACTGCATGAAGTCTGCTCTCGATCATTTTTCCAGGTATCCAGATTCCATGGCTCTTGTGATGGTATCGAGTGAAGATTTTACCTTTCGATTTTGGGATGATGTTGTTTTATGTTGTTTGCAATAGCGTCCCAATATTTTTTTTCTGCTGGGGACAATCTTTTAGAATTGCTAGAATGTAAAGTAAAGCTTTAGGAAAGTAGCTATTGTCAAAGTTTTTTCTAGTTTGATCAGAATCGCCCATTTTATTGAGAATTCATTTTAGCGTATCTACGTATTTCTCTGATTGACCATTCAACAATGGAAAATATTGTGCTCGTTTTGTTTCTGGCCAGCTTTAGAAAAATGATATTTTTGGCATTGGTGCATTTTCAGAGTTACGAACGAATTCTTTTACTTGCTTGTCGTGGCAATACACAAATTTTTAGTCAAGGGACAGCATTCTATCTTTGCTGGGGTGACCTGTATGCAATTAGTTAAGAATAAGTTTTAAGTGGTTTTGTGGCACAACTAATCGCTTTATATAAATCAAGCAATTGTTATAAATTAGCAAGATTGAATAAGTGAATACATTTACTGGGTCTGGCCATTTATTGAAGAGAACTTCCTCACTTTGTTCAGCGTTTGATATGAGCACGCACGAAATTACATACTCTTTGTAAGGGGGTTTCTCAGATTCCTTTGTGGATGTGCACTTGAAATTGAAACAATAAGCATGCAATGCCAACGCAACGAAATATGCTAGCAGTTGCTTGTGATCAGAGTATAGTGTGAAATTAATACTAAGGTTATTGCTAACTGCATCTCACATTTGTCAAGCTAGACTTTGACACAAAAATAATCGGGTGATCGCGGTCAAAGATTAGACAGCTGAATCCATTCAATTCGAAAAGGGTTGCATTTTGAATTTATCAGGAAACATCTACCGCGCCGACTCTGATCAAGTGTCTGAAACTATAGTGCAATGTACGTAGCCGCTAATATGCATGTTACCACTAAACCCTTTGTGCTGTATGAGCTTTCAGGTATGTTTTTTTGAAATTTGTACCATTTGATTTGTTTGTGAGGTTTTTTGCTTACAATTTGAAGTTCCATTTGTTGCTTCTTTAACACGAGCTGTGTCTTCCTTTAGACTAGCACGGTTGTCTTACCTTGCCGTTTGTGATAATGATATTTTACTGGTTTAGTTGTTTCCAGCTTATGCAAAAACACAACTATTTCACGTCAGAATCAAATTACCCTATCCATCTTGATTTAATCCGGCAACTTCGTCGAAACTTACAGAGATAGAAAAATGTTTGGGATCACTATCCGAAAAATTTTCAGAACTTAGAAAACTTATTTTCATTGTAAATGCTCGCGATATGAATACTTAATGTAAGCATTTATTGATACGAAAATACTAAAAACGCCTCGCGCTGGCAACCCTTTGCTGGCGCCAAAGACAAAAATATATCACACCTGCCTCACATTGAAATCAATCTGCTCTGTCAATTTCGTTCCGATTCGATGACTGCGTTGGAAGTTATAGGGGTAGAAAGAAATTTAGGGTTAAAATTTAAAAAAAAATAATTTTTGTTGTTGATGGGCCCTACAATTTTACCGTTTGAAAATTTTACGATAAAATCGCAAAACTAACAATAGCTGGGAACCCTTTTTCCTGAATATCGCCTAAAGTAAGTTCCATTTACCATATGAACATCGTTTTGATTTCATTGCTCTATTGGAAGTTATGTGGCAAAAATCTTTTTAACAGGGAAAACTTTCAAAATCCAATCACCAAAATTACTGTAGCTGGTAGCTCCAACCGAATTTTTCAACCAAATAAGGTTCAGCTTCTGTGTGAATTTCATGAAAATCTGGTAACGGAATCAGAATTCATAGGGCAAAAAGCAGTTTTTTTTGTAAGTTTTCAATATGGCACCACTGGCACAGAGTTGCTCGCATCCGAAAATCGCTTTTATCAGACGTGGTCCTAATTAATACTAGTACATTCTGTGAATTTCAAGAGTATCTGGTAATTGGGTCGTGATTTCTCGTGGGCAGAAGTTTTTGACGCTTAAAATATAGGTTAATTGGAAGAACGTTACTGTTCTTGTCGGATGTGAAATAACAAATGCTTTACTTTGGTTGTAAAAACAAAGCATAAGATTTATATGTGAGTTATTTTGCACTGTAAAAGACGAAAATTTTTCAGGAGTCGATGGTTTGAAGGTTTTCACTTTCAATGCCTGCCATAGCTGTAGGGCTGTCTACAACTTAGTAATATCAATATGTCCTCTAAGTGTCATAATGATCTGATAATCTGGTCAAAAGTTATCAAAACTTAATAATTTAAAATTTTTCAAATTTCATTTTAGGCGCCTAGCACACACATATGGTTCAAAATTTCAAAAGTTTCATCATATTCACATTTGAAACAAGTTCAAAATTCATTTCATAAATTTAATTTTTGCAAAAAATATTTGTTTATATAATAATAGGTATATTTAAAATATCACTAAAATGGCTTCCGGCGCCAAAATGCTAAAGATTATTAACTTTTTGTGAGACCTGGCACTATTCCACATATACACCAGTGTATCATGAACATATCAGTTCAATCGAATGGCGCGTTCCCGAGATTTTTTTAACTAAAATTTTTTGATTATATATATATATATATATATATATATATATATATATATATATATACATATATGGTGATTGGATATACATACATATATATATATATATATATATATATATATATATATATATATATATATATATATATATATATATATATATATATATTTATATATGTATATATATATATACATATATATATATATATATATATATATATATATATATATATATATATATATATATATATATATATATATATATATATATATATATATATATATATATATATATATATTTAGAAATATGAATTTTTGGCCACAGTGATTTTAATACTATTGTTCTTCTTCGAACATTAGTGAAAACACATGACATCAGTATAAGGTGAATGCTCCTAATATTGGCCTGAATCAAACGTGGGCCACCCGCTATTTTTTTGCCGCCAAAATCGTCAAAATCAAATTTGAAGTGCAAAGCCTAGAACAATAGCCCCTGTGCTTACTTTAGATGCCTATTTTCGCGAGTGCGATCTATGTTGTAAATCAAGAAAGGGTTTAAAATAAGAATGGCAGCAGGGCGAGCTTTAGAAGTAAGATATCCGGCTTTTGGGACAATCAGCTACCTCTCTAAAGAATGGAACCACGGGAATAGTGACTTGAGTTTAGATACACTTGTCGGTTCAAGGATTGAAGTGAAGTCTCGTTGTATCCACAATTTTTGCTTTCGTCATATTCGAACTATTTTATATGAAGTTTGTCTGAAAAACAGGTCCTAATCGTAATATGCTTTAAAAAGCGCAAGATATATATATGTTTGTGGCATTCTTAAAGTCCTGAACTTTACCTCATTCTGTCACACCAAATTCTCAACTGCATTTCAAAAAATATTGTCGTCAGTTTTAAGTATCTGACTTTTTAATACTATACACTTAAACAGGCTCTAAGTTCTAATCACGTTAGCTCAGAGTAATGTTCAACAGACTGTCATAATATATGGTCTTCACGTAATACCTAAATCACATTATAATATTCTATATGCTCGAAAGACTCCTGTATCCTCTTTCATTTATTCCCATGGAGCTGTAAACGATATAGCACTGGCATAATGAAACATATCTTCCTTACGTTACTCTTTTTATCGTTTTTTTTGTGCCCAACAACAACCGCAACGGAAATTTTAACATTTTCGAATCAAACATACGTTTTCCCATTCGAAAGCATTCGTTCGCTTCGAAAACCAAACTCCATGATCCAACAAGGTTTTCTTCATTTTTTCCCGATGGTAGCACCACAATGGCACCCAGCCAATGGTAAGTATCATAAATCTTCACCGCAACTGCTACTGAAGTGGCAACGCTCACGAAGATGAATTCTACCTTCGGGGCCATAACAAAAGCAACGAAACAACGAAATAAATAAGAAATTTCCTACGGTTTTGGATCCTATCTTACGTTACGTTTGCTTTTATCAGACTGAGACGAATGGTTATGGCAGGTATTTAGATAGGTATTTGTTTATTTTTCTCGCTCATCTTTTCTTTGAGTTCACGTTACTTGTGTGGGCTCGTCACCATTGGAAAAGCCATTAAAAGCTAACTTGACCTCACCCTGTCGTTTCGGTTCGGCGTAGCATGAAAATGAGAGTTAATTAGATTTTCCGAGTTAGAAAAAAGGATTTCCATACTTGTGATAACCGAAACGTAGAGTATGCATCGATATACGTACAAGAGGAAGCGGGAAAAAAGACAAGGATGAAAACTTTCGGATGAATATTCATAAGTGAGCGAAATGAAAAGATCTTTATCTTTAAAATGGGTTGGTTGGTGCTACTTAATTATGAGTGTGTGGTTTGATGGGTTTGATGGTTAATGTGATAAAATGAAAGTTTTTGTGATGAATTTGATTTTATGTTTTTTTCGGAGATGCGCCATAATATTTTGAACTTTAAATTGAATGGGCTGGTGAATATGGCTGAGAAAATCATGGAATAAGGCAAGCTAGAATTTTTCCCGCAAAGTGGTGATGCCTACAATGCTCTTTTACCAGATTTTCGCATCAACACATTGAAGTAAATTTATCAAGACTGAAAAATACAAAAATACAAAAAAGATAGGTTTAATGTCAAAATTGGGTATGATTCGTTTGAGCGCCCAGTGTGGGTATTTTGTTATACAATACGCAGAATGAATTTTTGTTGAAATCGATATGTTTTCAATAAAATTGGTAACCTTTGCGAATAATAAACAAAAATGAATTGTTTTTCTCCCTGCCATATAAAATTCTTACGTCACCGAAATCAATTATCGAGTGGTGTTTGTGCTCTTTGACAAATACAATCCAGCCCTGCAATTGGCCAAGCATCTTGCTCCTGATTTGAATTAAGAAATGTCACTTTTCGCATTGTCATAATCTATCTTCAGATTTCAGTTATTACACAAGCTTCGATGTAGCTGATTTCGGAGATTTTCCAGCAAGAAAAATTTTTCACCAAACACAGCCCTGAAGCCAACAACCAAGATTTACTCGACAACGGTTCGTTGTAAAACACAAGGTTTACGATGGTTATTGGTGTTTTTTTGTGTCGCGTGTCGTTTAAAAGTTCAACTTTGTTATTGCGTGTACCTGATTATTTCAAGACCAGCTTTGAATGGAAGTTTGTCCAGAACAACTAATTTTTCATTGTTATTAAAGTTGTTACGGTGGCTTTTGATACGGTATTTTTTTCATGTTGTTTTATCGGGGGAGTATTTTGTAAGTTTGATGTTTGCAAATGCATCACAGGGGAGCTCTAAACGTAATGATTTAGGGAGTATGGTTAACATCAAATCATGCAAAGTTTTTGAAGATAAACGGTGGACAAATTATGTTGTCGTTCATATCAAACCAGAATTTAAATGTGAGTTGAATGGTGTAATTCACAGTTTGAGTTTTATACTAAAGAAACTTTTGATTATTTGGAAACATACAAGTGATTACCTTTAAAGTGCTGTTTTTGTCAAATTAGGACCACCAAAAGTAGAAGAGGTATGACATTGGTTTTTGTGTCCCGGAATATTTAGGAATACCATTTTAACCATAACTTCTGGTTCAAGTTTGAGTAGCCTTATGTGGAGAACACTAGCTTCTTGTCTGTGTGATTTCCGGTTCAAATTCAGATTCAGGTGAGAGACCGCGCACCGAGCTTTGAGTTTATCTAGCTCTCACAAGTGCTGTCGTGGGATTACTTTACTTTATTTTCTACTACTAAAACTAAAACATACAAAAGGTTATCTGACAGTAACAGAACAAGATATCAGCAAGTGCAAAGCAGTAAAAATTACATCCACCGGAGATATATTTTCCAATAATCAGGCGTCTTTCGAATTTTTACTTATTAATTATAAAAACTTATAAATTAGTTAAGGATAGGTTAGGTAAGAAGTCTTGCATTAGGTGACCAGTTTGAGCCCATTTGCCACCGTTCGCTGACTAGCTAAAGCTGCCAAAAGACCACTCCGTTAAATATAGTCAGTTGGCTCCGCGAAGTGGTACTAGCAATTTCTTTTAAGTTCTGCTTCCTAGTTTCTCTTTGTAAGCAGCTTTGCGTCTCTCTTCCAGAAGCGTCTAGATTTTCACTTCCTTCGTTTAGTGGGCCTAGCTGCCGCAACACTTGCAGTGATCTACAAGTTATAGAGACCGCTTCACATTCGGTGATTTGCGAACGTTTCGGTTTGCTGTTTTCCGTACGTGTCGCGGCTTTCACAAGTGTCGCGATTCATGAAATCCGCTGCCAGTCTACTAGGTAGCTACTCTGCTTAGTGGTATCGAACATTTCTTGGACTCGCGGTAGTCCCCGGGTCGGGTTCGATAGCCAGCTTCAAGGCAAGCAATTTCTTGATCGTCTGATCTTGCGTCATTTCTTTGGCGATCCTTGTTGACAGCATCACCATTGAACTATTTTGGATTACGTTTTCTTTTTATAACTTTTCATCTGAGGTACCCAGAGATACTTGTTTTGGTTGTTTATGCTTAGATGCATAGGCATTTGTTTTTATACATCAGGTTTGGGTTTCGCTATCTTGAACCACTTCCAAGGCAATTGGCAGCATCTGCCTTACGCTACAATCCGTCCCAGGGGAAAATAGTTCGGTTCCGAACATCTTTTCTCCTGTTGAGATCGCGAATCAGACTTGTTTATGACCTTTTGAGGGTTCTGTATGCTCTCACAGTACGCTGAACTTGTTCACTTTACTACCGGGGCCATCAAAGTCTAACAGATCATTTTTCTGTAGACCGCGGTTTGCTATGCTCCTGAACTGGCCAAAGAAATATGTTGGATCAAGAACCTCGCAGGTGAACTTCTACTTCAGTCGCCAGCCCAGGACTATCACCGGGGCTCCGTGTCATCCCTGCGGAAAGAAAAATAAGTGCGTCTTTCTAGCAGATGCGAATTCATTTGACTGTCTAGTAAATATTGACAAGAACGAAGAGTTTCACCATGCCGATCTGAAGTGCTTTCTTTTCATAAATAAGTGAGATAAGAAGTAGATCTACCATTAAAATCTATTTTTGTAAAAGATTTGATATTAGAGCTTTGTAGGATAAAAGCTACGATCCACCAATGCTTTTCTCGAGAAATTATGCGCTCATCAAATGCTTTTTTCAATAAGTCGATGATTACACGAGCTGTATATCCTGTTGAAACGAGAGGTCTCCTGCATTATGGCGAAACAATTCCGGAACGAGAAAATCATTGATCATGGCTCTATATTGGTCACCATTGACTGTAATGTTATTCCCAGCAGCATTTTTCAAGACATATGGACCAATTATTCCACCGGCCCATAAAGCACACCTAATAGTTACTTTCTCCGGATGTAACGGTGTAACGCCTGTGGTTGCTCATCACTCTTATTGCGAAAGTTTTGTTTATTGACGTAGCCATTCAACCAGGAATGAGTCTCATCGCTTAAGAAAAAACAAAAAATGAGTTTCTCGAACAGAATCATTTTTCCGAAATAAATCTGCACAATTCACAGACGTTTCTCAGGCGTCAGCTTATTCATGATAAAATATGTTGCCAACTTAAAGTTCTATACCTCTAATTTGTAATTTTCAGTATTATAATTCATTGTATTCCTTGACTAATCAACTATATTAGTTCCAATTTCAATGACTGATCATAATTGATAGTTTAGTAGATAGAATTTGTGGGGTCTCCCCGAGAAACCCCGCAGCGAGCTTTGAGCTCGTTTAGTTCTGAGTAGTTAGTCATTGGCAATAGTTAAGTTAGAAGTAAAGTGAATTGTGGAACTAATCACTCCACACTTGTATTCAAGTTGATTATGAATTTGAGATGAGCTGAAGGCTTTCACATCAACCTTGGATCTAGTTAGTACTTTCATGCATTCTAAAACTGGGGAATAGAAAAGGTAAAAATAAAAGAGTGATCATTGACTTGAAGCAAATATTTTACATTTGCGTCTTAACCAACCGTTTCGAAATCATAAAAACTATGATAATTCCCTTCTACTTCCATATACATTTCACACATCTGACTCTACTCTACTTCTGAACTAAAAGATGACAGCCAGCCATAGCCACTTTCATACGCTCATGCATTTCACAATGCAAAACTAGTGGTATCATTTATATTCAATATTCACTTTGCCGTGTTCTTGCAAAACATCAAGAGCCAAACTACCGTACACAATGTATATTCATGTGCACAGTCCAAAGGACTTTATTCCGTAAAGTGATGTCGGAGTCTTAGCAATCCAAAATATCCAGCACTATCTGCAGTCAAAAGCTTTTCTGTCTTTATTTCCAGACTGCTCTCAATTAAATTTCAGGCTTGTGCTCACCATGCGATCAAGTGTTTACGTGAAACTCTGCAAAACCCGATTGAGTTCCTGCGACCGTTTTCCTTTATAAATATGATTCTTTTTTTTGTCCTGTCCTTATAATTTGTTTTTTTTTACGTTTCAACCTGAAGGATTAGTATTTCAAAAGAGAGTGTTTAGTGTCAAGTCGTGGCAGTGAACATGAAAAAGAAAGAACTGAAACGTTGCGATAGAGTTTTTTTTTGAGATTGTGAGGTTAGTATGAGAAAAAAGTTAGGGATTAAATTTCAGGTGAAAAAATGCGGTTGGCAATAGACGTTAGCGGTACTAAAAAGTGTAGCCACAAGATTTTTATGATGGCTTTATGATGGCTGTTCGGTGGACTCAAGCTCACCGCTTAGATCCTAAAATAAGTAATGAGCCAGTTTCATAAGACAAGCGGAAAAAGGAATTAAAGTTGAAGTATAAAACTCATTTCACTTAACGGACCAAGCTTAATAAGCAATTATAACGAGAAAAATGAATGAAGATGAAAGGAATCACTCTTGCCCCGGAAGAAATATTGTCTTTCCGCAATTAATTGTTTCAAAGTAAATTGTTTCTACATTGTCCAACTTTCTGAAAAACTACAATGCTAGTTTACATTACTTATTACATAACTTATTAAGTAATCACCAATATTGAAATATCTGCTTAAAATATCTGCTTTATTTGCACTTGATAATAATATGAAAACGGCAAATTGAAAAAGAATCCAAATAAATAAATCAATCTTGACTTGACAGGCAACGTTCACATTGTGACGCACGTCTCAGCGGACATACTTATTTTCGCGTATAATTTTCACGTTTTTCTTCTCATAAGCATGAAACATTTGGGTTATGTGCTTGTTGAAAATTTCAACAATTTCATGGCAACATAGAACAACAAAAACCATTAAACGTACACACAAAATGTGAAAAAGTACCTTGACTGGTCTTGAAAGTTGGAATGAGTTTGATTGTGAAATGAGATACAACAACGAAAAATTATGATTTTCGTTAATGGGAAACAAAGGTCAATTATATGCTGAAGACTTGTGCACCTGTTCAAGGTAAGTGCACTTGATTTAGGAACATTGAAATGCGTCCTGAAGCTAAAAAGTAATTTTTTCAAAATAATCTCGTTTGCTGTTTGCTTTCAAAACATTATTTTCAAATCTTTAGCTTAAAAATGTTGAGCGCCCAGTGTGCGCATCAAGTACGCATAATAATTTACGTGCTTCAGAATAGATTTTTTTCGAGATCTGGACCTTTAAATAAATATTTAAATATTTAGCTATTTAATTCAAATTAAAAAAACTACAATGCTAGTTTACATTACTTATTACATAACTTATTAAGTAATCACCAATATTGAAATATCTGCTTAAAATATCTGCTTTATTTGCACTTGATAATAATATGAAAACGGCAAATTGAAAAAGAATCCAAATAAATAAATCAATCTTGACTTGACAGGCAACGTTCACATTGTGACGCACGTCTCAGCGGACATACTTATTTTCGCGTATAATTTTCACGTTTTTCTTCTCATAAGCATGAAACATTTGGGTTATGTGCTTGTTGAAAATTTCAACAATTTCATGGCAACATAGAACAACAAAAACCATTAAACGTACACACAAAATGTGAAAAAGTACCTTGACTGGTCTTGAAAGTTGGAATGAGTTTGATTGTGAAATGAGATACAACAACGAAAAATTATGATTTTCGTTAATGGGAAACAAAGGTCAATTATATGCTGAAGACTTGTGCACCTGTTCAAGGTAAGTGCACTTGATTTAGGAACATTGAAATGCGTCCTGAAGCTAAAAAGTAATTTTTTCAAAATAATCTCGTTTGCTGTTTGCTTTCAAAACATTATTTTCAAATCTTTAGCTTAAAAATGTTGAGCGCCCAGTGTGCGCATCAAGTACGCATAATAATTTACGTGCTTCAGAATAGATTTTTTTCGAGATCTGGACCTTTAAATAAATATTTAAATATTTAGCTATTTAATTCAAATTAAATTTTAAATCAAATTTTAAGGCATCAAATACTAACTCGCTCCTAAAACATATTCATGTTCGTTTTCACGGGTTTGCAAAATAGAAGTTAAATGATATAAGAAAAATAGTGATCTCATATAATTTTATTGCCATTCAATTGATTTGTTAATGTAGAATGCTTTTGACATCAAGCGAATTCGACTTTTTTGAAGTTACAATGAAAACACGAATTTAATAGAATAAGTCATTTGCAAATTTTGTTTGACTAGTAGAAGAAAATGACTGCTTCAAAAAGAAGTATCGCATTTTAAATGTCACGTGCGTTTTTGTACATTCAACTTAACATACATTTTTCTATTAAACATGGGGGTGACCAAAATAGTAACTCTGAAAGAAGAAGGCTATTAAAACCGCCAAATTATGGCAAGAATTGGCCAAAGCAATAATGTGGTAACTTTTGTTATTGTCGACCCCTAAATTTTTGGAAAAAATCAAAAGACACGTACTTTCCGTGCTATGACAGCTACTGCTAAAAGAAAAATTCAACGGATCGATTTGACTCAGCACTGTTGGCATAAAAAAATTGTTGCACAAAATGAAGATGTCTATTTTTAACTTAAAAAAAATGAAACGCAAGTTTGTTCCTACAGATAAGCATAAAGCTAGTCAATTGAATTTTAAGAGACGTATTATGGCTTGGAAAATTGAGTTGAATCATGTTTTCTTTTTTAAATTATTCTTGATGGTCTAGTGTAGTCTAGCATAATTTTTGTTTAAATGATTTGAGGGAAGAAGAAAGGATTTTGTTAAGATATCACGCAATGAAAGGCAGGCTTATGGTGTAGGTTGCAATGTCTTGCCATAATATTATTCACTTTATTAAAATGAAGAGCGCTAGATAGATTTTTTAAACTAATACCAAAACAATATTTATTTAAATATAATTCTTTATGTATTCGTTTATTTTGAATTTTGTTTTCACTGGATCTTAATTATTAAAAAAATCTTCTGGACTGCTTTCAGCAAAACATGGTAGTAAAATTCTTACGTGACTTTCAATTTGACACTCTATTCAATTGACACCATCTGAAATTTTTAATGTTGCTAAATAAATCTCGAAACAAGAGTAAACTCTAGCTCAACCGAACCGCTAGAAACACTAATGTTAGATGAACAGAAGAGGAATCGTGCTAATTTTGAGTGGATATTTTATCACTCGTGCTGTAACATATTTCGAGAGCAGTGTACCGCTTTAATCTCACCAATGCAATTGAACTAATAGGATGGAAAAGTTTTCAGTGCTGCTACTTTGTGAATTTCAAAATTTTAGAAAGTCAAATACTTTAAACGGCATCTTCTGTAACACAAATGAAGAAAATACTCAGTGCTTGCAACACCTTACCAGCACTGCAACTAAAAGTCTACCACAACTGCTTCTCGTCAAAATCAAGCTACGATATGAATCGCGTTTTGATGATGTCATCGAAATCCACAGTGGTGGAAAAGTATTTGGGGTTGCTTGGAAAACTTAGAAAATTTAATCATTGGTTACTTATTTTTATTGTAAATGTTCGCGATGTGAATACCTAATGTAAGCATTTATTGATACAAAAGTGAGGCTGAAGTGATTTAGAGTTTGAGTGAGAGATGATATTCAAATTTTTCTAGTTGAATTTTTTTTTTCAAACCTTTCGTTAATTTTGTCAATTTTTCAGACGTATATCCGCGTTCATATCCTCTAGAAGTACCTTTATCCACCATATGAATGAAATCTAAAACCTCCACTTTTTTTCACGTGAAATGCCCTTTATTTGAAATTTATTGATAAAGCTTAATCGAACATACATGTTCATTCCAATTAATTATCAATAAATAGTGTCAATGTCGAATTCTCTTCTGTAGTTATTACTTTTAAATAAGAATATTTAAAAATAATAATTACAGAAGAGAATTCGATATTGTTAGGAAAGTATGCATAAAAATACAAAGCACTTTATATATAAACATAAAAGACACAGATATGTCCACTTCACTGCGCCGAGGGTGATTAAGGAAACGAGTCGATTTTCGTACAAGGCACCTCCAGAGTGATGAAGTGAACCTATCAGCTTTAGTATTTAGCATGCTGTTAGGACTGTCCCGTGTTATATGGACTAGGGTTATAGTTTTTTTTTGCGAATAGCGGCTGCAAAGCCATCATTCTGGTACTCCACAGACATCCCTGACGCACTGCAAAAGCAGGCAAATCCCATCATAATCTTGAAGATATTATTATATTGGATGTGCAAGGTGTCCAGCGATCTTTTGGTATATCTGATACACAGGTTTCTCGTATACAAGCTTTGCAAATATACCTGGAAAAGAGTTACCTTAACTTGCTTAGTACAACAGGAAAATCTGCGGGTCAACATATTACCTCTGCCTGCCAAAGCCCTGCGCTTCCTTTCAATATCAGCATCGTCTTTAAGGTCGTCGGTAATTATATGTTCTATAGTACTTTAAGCACATAAATTATTCTCCTGGGGGCATGTAAATAAAAATAAAACAACAATCGCGCTCGTCCGGTGGTTTAGGGGCAATGTGCAAGTGGAACGCACTCACATTTGACGGCGGTTAGCGTCCATGCGCAAGGGATGCAGCCAGTGCTGCCATTTATTTTTTTGGAATAATGCTAGATTCAATTTTATTTAATGCTAAATAATGCTTAATCCTGTAAAGTAATAATGCTGAATCCTGTAAAATAATAATGCTAAATAATGCTTTCTTATTGGATTAAAATAAACATATATATGTACATATAATTGCCGTGTTCCATTTTTACTAATTAATACTTCCAAGTACTTGGGAGTAGATCGCAAATGGAACGCCATCTTCGTTCATACGAGCAGATTCTAGCTTGTGAAATTGTATGCAATTTTCAAATTTAAAACAGTTGAAAAACAACGAGTACAAACTACCACAATCGCTAGAAAATATAAAAGCAGCTAACAGAAAAATACCTCTTTTAACTTTTTACACATTATGAGGGCTATTTCTAATTTCTTTACTACGAAAACATTTTAAATAATCATGAAAAAATCAAAGCCACCTATTGACAACTAAATAGCCACCTCATGGCAAAAATGGCGTTACTACTCATAAACTACCTATATTTTTCAAAATATAATTTGGAATCTCACAATTATTTATTTTTAATTGAAAAACAAGTATGCATTTCATTTCACTTAATTTTCGCTTTTTCTGCAACATTAATATCACTTGTCACTAGCACTGGGATTTCCTAGGAATCGTAGACAAAAAATAGAAGATCGACTATAGGCGCGTTTTTTTTGCATTGGAAACGACAACAACAACTCCCCCTATGCATAACAGGAGTAGTTGTTTCCAATGCGTCTGCACTGGTTAGCATTGTTATGGTAAAAAAAAACACGCCTTATATATCCTTTGTTCTCTTGAAAGCACAAAGGTGTAGAACTAGTTCTAATGTACTTTTGGTCTACAGCAAAATCATTGGCAGCAGGTGGGTTTGCTGCAGGGATTGATCGGTCGACAACAGTTTCGCTCACTGCGGGTAGGCTTACAGTTGACATTTTCAAAATACTCTAGCCTAAAGCGCATATTTGTTGAAATGAGGCAGGATTACATCATGTTTTCAAATGTTTGGTCTGTTCGCGTACTCTATGCATTGTTTGACTGCATACTGAAATCTATTATGAAAGAGCATGAGATGCTAGATCTAGATCCCGAAAAGTGTCAAACGGTGTAGCGCAAATATAGCTTAAGATGACTTTATAATCACTATCATTATTTCAAAATCAGGCAACTGTTACTTCTAGTTATCACTTCTAAAGAAATGCCATGAAAGGGACTTTGTACTTTTCATGAATTTCCCCCATCATATGATTCAGAAAGTTTCAATCCGTGAACGCGACTGAAAGCACACTTGGATGATGAGTGCCAGATTATTCCGAAATCTAAATTTAAATGCTAAAAATAATGCTAGATGCTAGCTCCGAATTTTTAATGCCGTTTTGGAAAAAATAATGCCAGATCTAGCATTCAAAATGTTAAATTAGCAGCACTGGATGCAGCTATATTTAGACAGATCGTGCGTATTGCTATGAATGCTGTATTGTATCTATCAAAAACTGTCTTTCTTTTCGTGGGTCCGACGAAACCCCTAGTTACTTCATCACACAAAGTCCTCAGCCTTATCAAGGAAACTTCTTGAATTTAATTTTCCTGCTCTTTAAACATAATTCAGCTCTTAAATTTCAATTAGAACACTTGACAAAAGGACAAATATCATATTTATCAAACCTAATATAGAATGAAATCATTGACATAATGGCAAAAGCAGTTAGAAATAGCATTCTAAACGACATCAAAGAAGCCAAATAATAAAAAATTCAACTGCACCCTAGATGTCTCGCATATAGAACAAATGAGCCAGGTCATTTGCTGTGTAAGAAAAAACTGGTGATATGTGAAATTAAAAAAGTTTTATTGATTTCATAGAAGTTGCTGCAAAGACAGGAGAGTACATTTGTCAACAGATTATGGAACAATTGACTGTTAATAGCTTAGATATTAGACAATGCCGTGGGTAATCTTATGATAATGGGTCCAATATGACTGGCACCTATAACGAAGTGCAAGCCAGGATTGCCGAAAAGATGAGCTGGCCGAGTTCGAACCGTATTTGGCTCAATCCTTAAATCTTGTCGGTGTCTATTCTGCCTCATCATGTCCGGAAGCAATAAACCTATTTCAAGTAACTCAAAAAGTATATTGCATTAGTATAGGTTCCAATAATCGGTGGGATACTATGAAAATATATGTTGATTCCAATTTAAAATGAATTTATGTCGCTGTGAAAGCCCTCTTAAATAATTTGTTGGAAGTGGTGGCATGATTAGAGGAAGTTGAACAAACTTCTCATGCTCCGGAAGCAAAGTACGAGGCAGGTTATCTCTTAGATGCTTTAAAGAATTTTAAATTTATTCTGAACTTGACGATTAGGGCAAATATTCTCCGCGAAATCAATCAAATAAATATTGAAACTCAAAAAGAATATATAATTCTCGCGTGTTTTGTCACTTTAATGGATGGCCTGATGAAAACTTTGCAAGAAATGAGAGACAATTCAATTGAATATTGGATAGAAAAAGCCAAATAAGTTGCTGGAAAAATAGGTGTTGAATCTATTCTGCCAAATAAACGAATTCCGAGGTGCAAAAAACAATTTGATGAGATGTGTCATGAGGAATCACAAAGACTTCAACCTGTTCAACTCTTTGCTAGAGCAAAAATGATGGTATTTGATCGAATCTTATCAGAAAATTAAAAGAGGGTTGATAGTGCTACCACGTTGAATTTGAATTTTGCATTTCTCAATTGTACTGAAATTTTGAATACGTCAGCTGAGGAACTGCAAAAGCAAGGAGCTGATGTTGGACGAAAATACGAGCAAAATTTAAGTAAAGTGGAATTCTTCAAGGAACTCTACGTTTTTAAAAGTATATAAAGGTATAAAAAATGCTAGCGCTTTCAACCTCTTGCAACAGATCTGAATACGCATGATTTAGTGGATGCCTTTCCTAATATTTTTATTGCTCCGCGAGTTTACGCTTCCTACTATATCCGCAAGCTGCCAGCGAAGTTTCAGCAAATTTAAACTTATTAAAAATTGTCTACGATCGTCCATGAGCCAATATTAGAAAATAGAAAATCGAACTGCTCATAACATTCTTTATCATAAGGGCATAGTTTTGTTTGCATAACAAAAGGCTTGAAGAGTAAAATTGTAATTTCAATGTGCAACATAATCTTTAATCTATTCCAATTCATATACATATATGTCCGAAACGTTTATGTATTTTGGAAAGAATATATGGATAACAGACAAAGAGCAGCGCTACACCGGTCGCTGTGGCGTTCTTTGAGGGAGGCTTATGTCTATCAGTGGGCTGAAATGATGCTGATGATAAAAGTAAAAAGTTTGGTTGGCGGGGGCGGCATTTTTCAGTTTTTGCCCTGTCTCGAAAAAATTCAAGACCCTGGGCTGACCAGATTTTCATGAGTGTGACACAATATGATACAATAGCTAAACCTTACTCTAATCAATGTTTGGTAGAAATTTGGTAAAAATTCGATTGGTGCTGCCTGCTGTGGTAATTTTGGTGTCTTGGGTTTCGAAAATTCGCTCAGGAAAATCAAGTTTTTTGCCCTATATCTTTTAGTTCAGTAATGAAATCAAAACGAATTGCATATGATAAATGTAACTTATTATAGGCATCATTCAGAAGGAATCTGGTTAAAAAACCATGATAGGGCTGCCAGCCATTGTTGGTTTTGTATTTATTTGCAATGCCTATATTAAGCGATTATATTGTAAAATTTTTAAACGGGGATGATTTTGTAGTGACAATAAACCACAAATTTTAAGTTTGCGAAAATTTGAAAACTTTTGCGACTGATAGCCCTAAATTTCCATCTACCCCTATAAATTCCAATGCAGTCATCGGATCAAAACGAAATTCGGTTAGATCGATTTGAATGTAAGGCAGGTGTGATATATTTTTGGCTTTGATGTCAGCGAAGGGTTGCCAGCTCGAGGCGGTTTTTGTTATTTTCGTATCAATAAATGCTTGCATTAAGTATTCATATCGCGAACATTTACCATGAAAATAACATACCGTAGTTGAAGTTTTCTAAGTTCTAGAAATATTCGGTCCCACACATCTTTGGTTTTTTGATCCCAAACACCTTTCTATCCCTGTAACTTTGGACGAAATCATCGGATAAAATCAAGATCGATAGATTGATTTTGACATGAGGTAATTGTGGGAGACTTTTAGTTGCAGTGCTGGTAAAGTGTTGCAAGCACTAAGCAGTTTCTTTGTTTATGTTATGTCACACTGCTTTCAAAATTTTGCAGTATTAGACTTTCCTAAATTTTGAAATCTATGCAAGTGGTAGTCCTGAAATTTTTTCTACTCGATGAGTGCAAATCCATGGGTTTGCACTCGAAACAGATTGGAGCACTTGTGGTAGAATATGCACTTAAAATCTGCACGATTCTTCTATTGTTCATCGAACACTAGTATTTCTAGCAATTCAGGTGCGCTAAAGGTTTTTTTATATATAAGATAGCTCAACAAATCGCAAAGAAATCGCATTTTTCATAAGCAACTGGATATGCAAATATTTGAAAAAGCTTTTAAATAAACAAGATTCACGTTTGTAAGTACATATCAGGATAAATAATGAAAATAAAGGAAATAGTTATTTTTATACATCGCGATGGCCTACAACTCGAATCTTCTTTTAGGAACGGAATTGAGAAAAGAGATGATGATAAAAATGTTCACTTATAGTTCAAGAATTTCACTTTCAACAGAATCAGCAACCAGCTTTATAGAGCAGCAAAAATTGCACTTTGAATCAATATTTACCTTTTTCTTTTTTCTTTATCTCAGAACTAATGTCCAAAATATCAAAAAGAGATAGTTTATACGTTGTACTGATATGTTTTGAAACCAAAAAATTTACATACTCTTTATTATATAACAAATACTGTCGAACAATTTTTATAAGATATTTTTTTTTTCATTTCAGACTTTAACTACATACATAAGCCATCGCCTTGCAAATCAAATCTTCTGCTTGTGTCAGTTTTCTGGATACATAACAAACATTACATCACAAATAATGACATATAGCAAGCATATTGTAACTAGATCCCTGACAAACATCACTCTCATCCCCGCAACAAATCACCAATAATCAATACCCAGCGCATCATAGACAAATGGATCATTTAACAAGTACACAATCAGCGCTCGGTGCTCCATCAACTCTTCCGCTCTCTTTGCCAACAGTATCAGCTAATCAACTGGTTACTGGATCATCATCGCCCGTTCCCATCCACCATGCCAACCCTCAAGGACTCCTATCGTTTCTAGGTCAGAACACAGCTCCAACGTCACAACCACAACAACACCAACTCCAGCAAGCTACCATCGCCACAACAACAACATCTCTGTCAGCTTCCTCATCGCCACGTAAAAAAGGACGTCTCCAGCGTTCCGAACGACTTCAAAGCGATTCGAGTGCATCGTCGTATGCATCGTGGGAAGCATTGGTCCGTGAGAGTTTCGGTCAAGTAGCGTGGCCAATTAAAATAACATCGTGGGAATTAGTTGACGATCGTATTCAAATCGTTCCGACCAGGTGAGTACGCCCATTCAGAGATTTTCCTACACCCCCCTAACACCCCCCTAATACTCCCCCTGGAAAGTGCATACACCCCCCCTAACACGGACAATTTTCCTACACAAAGCGAACTTTGTGTCCTTTGCTCCAAAGCGACACCCCTCCTAAAATTCTGAACACACCCCCCATGAAAAATTCCTGAGAAAACCTCTGCGCCCATTCAAAACAGTATGCAGTTACCGAATAACAGAGAAGTGGCTCGCATTAAGTCCTTGGAATTTTCACGGTTTCCCAGCAACTCAACTGATCCGAAACTAAACCACAACATATAAGTGTAGAGAACAAAGACTTTTGCTTGTGGCTTATATTTCTGATGCTTTTATGGATATTTATGTTTATTTTCAGCAACATTTGAAAATTTCACTATGATTATGGTGGCAAACAGTGTTGCGAACACCTGAAAACAGCCGAGCCGCCGTCAGTGCAACATATTATGTGAGGTCGGATTCGTTCTGTCCCGCGTGCCAAACCTGCCAGCTAGCTCAGTCCGGCGTGGGTTTTTGGGACGAACCCGACCTTCGTGCTATGGCACGCAGACAACACAACATTTAACACATGGTACAATCAAAAAGGAAGGGAAGGAAACCTGTAGGAAGCATTAAAACCGAGCCAATTATTGGGACATTATTTATGTATTTAACTCATAACAGAAATTTAACAATAACAAAAATTAACAATAGCCAGAAATGAAATGAAGAGTATAAATAATAATAATTCCAATAAAATTATACACTCCAAATAATAGATAAAGAAGAAAATAATTCATGGAATAAAAAAAAAAGTAAGAAAGAAAAATTAATAGTTATCTAATAATTTGTGGTGGGGGTCTATGGGTACTCAACCCCGGCCGGAATTGGTTCACAATGGATCTTAACACATTTGAAATAAGAATGTTGTTAATAATAACATGCATACTAGAAATAATTCTCAAATAATAATGAATTAACATTTACAACGACTATAAAATCAAGCCAAAAGATATTATAGAAGTAATAATAATAGATATTTGATAGAGCAATAAGAAAAATTTGCGGATAACATTGCTTTTCCCCCACACTATTGAATTTAACGGTATTTGACTAATACTTATTTACTTGATGAATCATACTATCTGAAAAAAATCCGTTGAACGACCTGATGATATAGACTACTTCGACAATTCTCTGCCACTTCAATTCATAGACTACCAATTTTAATAAATTTTTTTCTCATTGTTAGATTTCCTTCCTGAATATTACCACACTTGAGTACTTATATGGTTATCCGTTAATTAAATAAAATCCGTTGAACGACCTGATGATATAGACTACTTCGACAATTCTCTGCCACTTCAATTCATAGATTATCTGGTTATCCGTTAATTTAAAAAAATCCGTTGAACGACCTGATGATATAGACTACTTCGACAATTCTCTGCCACTTCAATTCATAGACTACCAATTTTAATAAATTTTTTCCTCATTGTTAGATTTCCTTCCTGAATATTACCACACTTGAGTACTTATCTGGTTATCCGTTAATTTACTCATTAGAGGTAGATAATGAATATTCATACGAAGCATCTCCCAAAATCGGTTTCGTTAATCCACTCCCAATAGTTTCATGAAGTTCTTAACACGATTGAACACCAAAAGACACTATCTCCGTAAATTCGACTTTTTTCCTCTTCGGTGAAATCTCTTCAGGTGAAATCTTAAACTCGTTCAGCACACAAACAGCACCCACGAATTGGAAAATACATTTTATACGTTTTCGACGATGCCACTCACAACTTTTTACATCAAAGCTGATGCTTATCACTCCGTTTTTCTTTTTTTTTCTTATTTATCGGGATTTAGTCACTTTTCAAGTGGACTTGCAACTCAACACGTCAGAACAAACCAAAACAAACCCGATGTAAAAATCCAAAGCAAAATGATACTGAACTGCAATATCAAATCACACCTTCATCTCTCCAGTCTTCGAAACCGAATCCCCCAAAGCCTCCCAAGCGCTAAAAACTCCCGCCAATAGCTCCCGTTGCCGCCACGTCCCGTTTTTTCGTGTTGCTCAGCTGTGCAGCCATTCTTCTCCACACCTCGCACCATGCATCTCCCGTTTTCACCGGCCTGATAACGCAGCTGATGCAAGTATTTGCATATCAGCTGCGCACAGGTCAGCGAACCTGATGCAATGCAATGACGCATGCGACAATCAAACGCATACGCAAAGCCGGTTTTAGTTACCAATGCAATGCATTCGACTGTCGCACGCAGCACTGCATTCGCAAGGTTTGTGGGTATATGTGTGTGGGTGATAGCTGTGGCGAGGCTGTTTCGCAACAATCGTGGGGACGACCCAGACCCTGAAGTCTCACAGCCGGGCACAATCAAAATGTGTTACCAACGTTTCAATTTCGGAATTTATGCAGAATCAAAAGGTACATCTCCGACTCCGTCCCGGATGTCTTTTGAGTGAAAAACACCCAACACCTTACCACTTGCATCTTCCAATTCGTATGTGACTTGACCAGTTTTTCGCTTAACAATGGCGAACTTTGCTGCAAAGCGATCTACTGCCTTGCTCACAACGAAGTTCCGGACGAAGACTCTTTGACCCAAAGAAAAATTTCGTGGTCTGGCCCGCAGATTGTAATGTTGGGCGCTTTTTTTATATGCTTCGTTCAACTTGTCTTTCACAAGATCTTGCGCCAAACGTTGCCGGTCAACGTTTGATTGCAATTGGATTTCTCCGTCTTCAAAAGCCCTAAGACTCCTGAGCAGCGCGTACTCTGAGCCATGCTGAATAGGATGATATCCGAACATGAGGAAGTGAGGCGAAAAGCCAGTCGACTCATGCACTACCCTACGAAAAGCAGAGCACGACTCAGGAAGCTTCTCGTCCCACTTCGCATGATCGGATCCTATGTAGGCCCTTATGGCGTTTAACGTTGACACGTTAGTACGCTCTGCAGCATTCGCCTGCGGAGAATACACTGGAGTAAAACAGTGATGCACTCCATAGTTTACCAACAATTCAGCAAATGTCTTGGAAGTAAATTGAACTCCGTTATCTGAATGGAGCCATTCGGGGACCCCAAAAGTTAGGAAAATTTCGCGTTCGAGATATTTTACCACAGCGTCTGCGGTTGCCTTAGCCATGGGCTTGAGCCACACAAACTTAGTGTAGTGATCCAAGACCACAAACAAGTGTGTGTTACCCGATTTCGAACGTGGATATGGTCCCATAAAATCCACAAAGAGGCGCTGCATAGGTCGCTCCGTTTCTCGCTGTGATCCCATGAATGGTCTTTGAATGGAATTCGAAGGCTTGATCTGCTTGCAGGTCACGCAATTCTTGATATGTCGCATGACATCTTGCCTCATGCGAGGCCAATAAAAATACCTTTGAAGCAGTTCAATCGTTTTTCGAATTCCACAATGCGACCCACGAGGATCATCATGAGCTCTTGCTATGAGCACCCCCTGCTGACCATCCGGGACCCATAACTTCGTTTGGGGAATATCCGAAATAGAGGCATCGAGCGAACCCAGTGTGATGTATATTTTGTCGTTCGACACGTTCAGATTCTGAAATTTTTGGGGGTGATCCACAATTTGCTCCCTCAAATGCTTATAGGAGGGCTCGTGAAACGCAGCTTCTGGAATGATCACACCCAGATGCTCGTGCTCCGGAAGACATTTTCCAATTGTAGCCACCTGATCATCAGAAAAACAGGCTCTTGACAGAGCGTCTGGGACGACGTTAAGATTACCCTTCCGATGCTCAATGTGAAAATCATACCCCTGCAGCTTCAAGCTCCAGCGAGCCAATCGTCCAGACAGATCCTGTTGTTGCATCAGCCATTTTAGGCTGGCATGATCTGTGATGATAGTGAAGGGCAGCCCCTCGACGTACGCTCTGAACCTCTTAACACTTTGCACCGCAGCTAAGCATTCCAATTCGGTAACACTGTAGTTGCGTTCCGCCGCGTTAAGTTTCAAAGACATATACGCGATGGGATGCTCTCCACCATCATCATCCTTCTGGAACAAGACACTTCCAATACCCAATGCACTAGCGTCACATTGAATATAAAAATGTCTTGTGAAATCTGGATTGGCTAACACTGGAGCGGAAACCAACAGTTTCTTGATTTCATTGAAGGCATTGCTAGCAGCCCAAGACCAGTTGAAAGAACGCTTGCCTTTTAGCAGATCCGTGAGTGGCGCAGTGACGGAAGCAAAATTTGGGATAAAACGTCTGTACCATCCCGCCATTCCCATGAACCGTCTCACGTCTTTTACCGTTCGGGGCTCTGGATATGTCAGAATACCTGACACCTTCTCCGGGTCGGTTCGTAAAATCCCATCACTAACCACGAAGCCAAGGTACTTGATCTCCTTTTGGACAAACTTGCTTTTTTCAACATTGATGGTCAAATTGGCGTCTCTGAGCCGTCTCGCAACAGTGCTCAAGAGCTCCAAATGCTCATCAAATGTTGAGCTTGTGACGAGCAAGTCGTCCAAGTAAACAAACACCTTGTCCTGCAGTTCGTGTGGTATTACTTTGTGCATTAACCGACACATAGTCTGCGGAGCATTGCACAGACCGAACGGCATAACCGTGAAACGATACAAAGGTCTGCCAGGGACGGTAAAGGCAGTTTTATCACGTGATGCTTCGTCTAATGGAATCTGCCAGAAAGCGTCTTTCAGATCCAAACTAGTGATGAACCGGGTGTCTTGTAGGCGTGCCAACAGTCCCTCAATGAGAGGTAATGGGTAGGCATCTTTTAAGGTGACCTCGTTCAGACGTCGAGCATCAAGGCATAGACGCACCTTGCCAGGCTTCCTCACCAAGGTGACGGGGGAACTCCACGCGCTATGGCTTTCCTCTATCACACCCAGTGACAACATACGATCAAGTTCGTCATACATCAGTTTCTGTATAACCGGTGACATGGCATAGTGTCGTTGTTTAATGGGCTGAGTGGAACCCGTGTCGATCTTATGTGACACGAGTTTGGTTTTTCCCAGGCCCTCCTTGTTATATGAAGGAAACTGATGTATGACAAGGTCGAGTCGTTGCTGCTCCTGAGTGGTCAATAGGTGAAAACCAGGGCACGCAGGCTCTGTAAGGGCCTCGACCGAGTGACCTTGCGTTGGAACGATTTTGAAAAGGTCCCAAAAATCCATACCCAGATAGACAGGGTGGGTTAGAGACGGAACGACCAAAAATCGCATCCATTTACTCTGGTCGTTAAATCGCACCAGGGTGCCAACATATCCCACCACCGGACTCTTTTGACCCGAAGCTGTCTGGACGTGGGTCTGTATAGTATGCATATACAGGCCCAAGTCCGAGAGCAGATCCAAAGAACCGGCGCCGAGTATGCTGACACTAGCCCCACTGTCGAGTAATCCCGTCAACTTTCGTCCCTTGATAATAATTTCGGCGAAAGGGCGATTATCACCATTAATGTTGACTATCGACTCAACGCTGGCGCGTTTCAAAATTTTTCTCGCGGCAAAGTACCTCCAGGATCTATGAAAACGCCTGGACGATGACAATCCCCGACAAGCAGATCGAAATGAATTGACGCAAGTGGATTCAATACTTGAATCAGAAAATGAAAGTGAAAGACCATCAGAGAATTGAGTTTGAACATATGGGTTGGATGTGATTGGGTATGATGTGAGTTTGTCATTCTGAAGCGAAAGAAATTTGGGGTGCATATCATTCAGTCAAGATAGACGTCGCAACTCCGGATCGACATTAGTGGCTACATCCACCTTTCCGTGGCGCGAGTTGAACCGCGGAGAGTCAGACTGATTTCTGTTCGTCATCATTACCTTACTACTATCATAAGCTCGACATTTAGGACACTGAGGTTTCATGACCCCATCAGAGCCACATCCAAAACAAAAAACTCGCTTAATGGGCGTCGAACAATCTAAGAAGGAGTGTCCCAGATCTTTGCAATTCCAACAGACACGAAATTGTCCACGTTGAGTGCTGAGTTGTGGGCTTGGGGTATTGAACCGTTTCGTCACAACTTCGTGCACATGATTTGATGTTTCACAATGCCTAGGACTCATTTTACTAGGCTCTTCTATTTCATGGCTCCATTCTCTGCCATGTGCTGATCCCGACCGACGCCAGGACTCTGGTCGTTCCATGATTTCGTCATTTACATCAATTTCATTGATTCCCAACGGACGACGAATCGGTCGACGTTCGACCTCCAATCCACGCCACACGGACTCAACGCGAGTGCATCTTCTGACGAGATCACGGGTAGTCGAAAAATCGAAACCAGCCAAATGCTCCTGAAGTCGAACATTCATATTCCGAAAAAGAATACACTGCAGGTCTTCATCCCCTAACGAAACTTGCAATTGAAGAGCCAATGCCTCAATTGCTTCATAAAACTCAATAAAACTCTCGTTGGGACGTTGCCGTCGAGCGTCTATAGCCCGCCGAATATCAACATCTGTGCGATGCGGTGCGAATCGTTCAAAAAATTCCGCTTGGAGTTGGTTCCACGTCAAGTTCCTATAGAGATCTCGCAGCTGCCAGTACCAATTAGCGGCTATGCCCTTCAAAAGCAAGTGCAGGTCTCTTACCAATTCATGCCCCGAAACTCCATAATCAGAAGCCATAGTGGACACGCGAAACAGGAACTGCCGTGCGTCCATATCTTTAGAGACCCCATCGAACAACAAACCCCATTTCGTAATAGGGACCAATGTCCGTGGGAGTTCGTTGTTTTGTCGTGCCTCTCGAAACGTAACCCGCGGCTCCGTACCAATAGGACCCCTAGTAACCGTCGATGACAAATGGTCTGCTCCATCTTGAGAGGGCTCCACCGCAGTAGTGGGTGGCAGAACCGTGTGCCCTTGACCAACTCTTGGGGGAGTGCTGGAGGCCGAAAGACTGAGGCGACCTAACTCTCGGTCAATATGGGAATAACTAGGGTCCCAGCTCGCCGTTCGTCGCCTCATGTTCGATTAATTGAATACCGTAATTAAATAAAAATAAATAAAAGTATAAAAATAGCTGTTAAGAAAAATTCAAATAAAAAAAAAAATCCCGATCACCTGCAATTTCCCTCTCAAAACTAAAATACACCCGGAAAGGTAAACAAACACCGAGAAAGAAATGTATTTTCCCCCTTTTACGCAAACTCGTGACGGAATATAGAAAACTAATAATTCTTGTGCAGAAGGAGAAACGAAATTTCGTAATAAAAATAACCCAAAATGATTTAAGCGATTAAATATTTTCCCGCTCCGATAAGTACTAAGTAACTGGTTTGTTATAACTAATGGTACTCCTTAGATTTCAACACTACTAAATTGCAAATAAACGCAAATCATAAAAAAATAATGCTTCCTACATTTCCTCTTCCCGTAGGGATGTTTGTAAAGGAAAGGAAAAGGTAATAAAATTTGAACAAATAATGAAAAAAATGGGAATTAAGGAAATAGTGATCAAATGTCAACAAGTTGAACTTCCCAGCTGAGTCAAGAAAGTTCGATGACCCTATTTCGCGAACTGCTCAAATGGTTACAATCAAATAAACCTACACCGTCAAACCGGTGGACTCAGTCACGATCTAGTATCATCGAACCTCCCTGCAAGAAACAAAAGTCTCGAGGCGCCGAAAAAAATCAAAACTGCTCGCTTCTGGCCAAGCGACTTCACAACCGAAGGATATTTCAGCGACTTTCAACTCGAGTGGTTCCTTTTGTTTCGCCTCAAGCTGAGAGTCAGTACACAAGTGAAAAGAGGCGTCCCTCTGTCATACACTGAACAACACACAATAGCACGAGAACGGGCGCCAATGTTGCACTGACGTCCGCTCGACCAGAATGAAATAAAGGAGAAAACATTAAAAATATAAAAAAAACAAGAAAAATTAATTAAAATGAAATCCAACATGAATAATCTGATTAAGTTGCCAACTATGGCCAAAGAGAGAAGAAAGAAAAAAAAAAAAATATGGCTGAGGCAATCAAGTGCTCCCGGGAACAAATATCACCCCAGCCCATCAGATTAATCATGCGGAGCAAGGAATGAAATCAAAAACCAAACTAAATGAAAAACCATACGAAATTGACTACTGAAGTTACACAAAAAAAAAAAAAAAAAATTGACTAAAAAAAATTCTGAAGAAAAACTACCAAAAATTAAAGTACCAACTCAAAATTTATGTACATATGCCTAATTATTAACCAAAATCATGTTTGGGCGCCATTTGTTGCGAACACCTGAAAACAGCCGAGCCGCCGTCAGTGCAACATATTATGTGAGGCCGGGTTCGTCCCAAAAACCCACGCCGGACTGAGCTAGCTGGCAGGTTTGGCACGCGGGACAGAACGAATCCGACCTCACATAATATGTTGCACTGACGGCGGCTCGGCTGTTTTCAGGTGTTCGCAACAACAGTACGTGTATTTTCCGGGGATTTTTTTCTTTCGATAACAATTTATTAAATTTTAATTCGGAATATGGATCATTCAACAGGAATTTCACAATTCCCAGAGCAAATAAAAATTTGATGAGTAAATCTCAGCTTCAAGCCTGATTTCACAAAAACATGCTGAGTGGAAAATGTTCCAATTTTCAAAACAACGGGAATTTTCGCTAACATCTGTTAAGCTATTGCGCGTCCACTGTGGACTTTTCAATTCCCAGAACTTATTTGAATATTTTATTGGTGTCCAGGTAGCGTAATTTCAGTCCATAGATCCATGAAAAAGTTTAGCGTTATTTAAGTAGCTGAAAGATGAAAGTGATTCAAAGTTATCATGGACGAGCTCAACTTAGACACAGGTTAGCAGTTATATCCATTAGATACTACTTTTCATGTTTTTAACAATGAACAAATTTAGAGACATAATAGCTGGTTTTTTTATTCATTTGTTCATTAGCTGGGTTTTCAATCACACTTTTAGTATTTGTCTTGCATTAAATTTTTCATTTGAAATAATGGTCTTCATTCTGTTTTTTTCTTCCCAACGCATCAATCACACAGCACTCATTTACACTCTCTTAGTCTTGACTACAGTTAATTTTCACTAAAAATCCCATTCGAAAGTCAGATATAAATCAAATGGACCACATGCCTTGCATAACTAACTACGAAAGTCCTTATCTCATATCCACATTCCATAAATCAACCGCCACTCCGTCTAATAAATCCCACTTTGCCTATCTTCTTAAGGTCACTAGACTCACCGACAAACATCTTAAGCATGCAAATCTCCTCACAACTTTCATTTGCCACACGCATCAAAGCAGTAAATAGCCTCAAATTACTTGATATGTTTCAAGACCGGCAAGTTTCGGCCGTCGAGAAGCATACAAATTTCAGTAATTTGTTAGCCCTCATGTTCTGAGCTCTCTCCGTTCTGTTTACGCATAAGGACATATTCCTGTACGCTAGCATGTATGGTACTTCGGAATAGAATCCTGAACGAAAAGTTTCGAATATCCATTAGATATTACGACTTGCGAAAGTTTCAGCTGGGACGGATGTCTAAGGAAAGTGTATTTGTGTACTTTGTAGTAAATGCTGTTGGTCCTGAAAATACCTATGTAGGCCATATTATTGTACCTTGTACGGGTATTTATTGCGACACAGATGATTTTATGGAAACAAATTGTTGTTTTGTCAATGTGAAAATTTAATTTGAATAATTGAGTTGGTGGTTGTTGTTGTTGTTGCTTTTGTTGGTGATTCCGATGAGAAGAGGGAGTTGATTAATGGATATTTAATTGCGATGATTGTTGTGTTGAGATAATTTTTGATAACCTGTGGAGGCTGCAATGTGGCAGTCTATTGGGGATAGCCCTGTATGTTTCGAGTTTGTCGAGTTTAATATGCACTCTCTCGGTGGACTATAAGGCACAAACTCTATTTCGACCCAGATGCTGTTAATCATTAATGTTCCAAGCAATTTGTACCTTAAGCTAAGCAGTAAGTTACTTCCAGTGAGACATAACAACAGTCGAAAGAAGGCTTAAAGTACGTTGGCACTGCACTTTTAAATCAGTTAGATTTAGTGCTGACAACTAAATCAGGTGAGGTGTTCGCACATGAGAGTAGAAGTGGCCTGCTCCACCCTTCTGGCCCTACATTCCTGTCTGTGTAAGAGGACAAAAACGCACTCTTTTTTTTCTCTGCCTTGGGTCTGGTTGGGCTTGGCGGTAAAAAGTCGTTGTCAAATGAACGCGCTGACGGTTACAGTTTAAGTGGAAATTATTTAAGACGTCAATAATTGTGTTGTAATGCAGAGATTTCAAACTTGATTAGTGATTTCCGTTTACAATCAGATTGGGGTTTTGTGTTTTAGTGCGTGAATTGCAAAATAGCTAAAAATTTAGACTGTAAAATGAAAGAAAAGTGTGTAGATAGCTCTTGCTAAAATAAGCAAGGTTTCAGCGTGGTTGGTGTGTAATTTCACAAAAAAAATATTGAATATGTATGTAATTTATCCTAGCGAGAAAAAATTCCGCAAAAATTTTGCAGGTTTCGTCTAAAGTGAAAAGTTTGTGCATCGATTAATTGTTTACCATAGTTGTTTACACTGTCGGAAATGACTTTGCATTGCCATGATTACTATGGTTTTGGTCAATGGCATAGATCGTTATATTTTTATGAAGCTAGAGAAAATTAAGAACCTAAGCTGCTAAAATAATTAAAAATCGAACAGCTCTGGAATAAAATATTGAATAAGTTCTCAGCAGTTTCAAATTTAGTATACATTTGAAAAGTAAAACCAACGAAGTCGAAACCAAAAATGACCTAATTTCACCAAAGCCGGTCCCATATGCAGCTGCAAAAGGTGGAGGGAAACGAGATAAACATGTGTGCTTGGTTTCAAAAACATGCTGCTGACGTGCAATTCGCGAAACACTTGCGTACGTGAAAGCAAGCACATGAGCATTGTGACAGTGTTTCAAAATTGTGCTAAATTTCAAAACTTAGGTCAGTAATAAAATGTGTAATTCTCAAATTATACTCACTCTGTACGCATGTATTTTAGAATCAGTAGACAAGTTAAAGAGAGAGAGATTTGTTTCAAGCAAGAACATGAAAGCAAATAAACAGACCTATGCAGATGCAATATTTAACGTATTCAAAGCTTCGCGCAAAGCGGTTGCCCTTGCTCAAATCTCAAAAAATTAAAATAAACTACACCGTAGTCATTTTTGCGTTTTTACTGATTTTCGAAGAATATTTAGTATTCAACTTGTTTTGCGGAAAATTTATATATATATATATATATATATATATATATATATATATATATATATATATATATATATATATATATATATATATATATATATATCAGCAAAATGATGAAGGGAGATAATCACTGGAGTGCCGATCCGATTGTGCTGAAATTTTCGGAGAACATAGATGTATATAATAGGTAGGTCCATGATTTGCTAGAATTCAGATATATTTAACGCTGTGGCGGTGGCGGTCATTTTAGTGAATTTCCAGGTTCTCCTATATTTCCAAGCAATGTAGATTTTTGTTAAAAAAAAAGTACTGGGAATGAAAACTTATTATGTTTTAAGCTTGCTAATGATAAAGAATTGCAAATTTTGTACCGTTTGTGGGTGCTGGGTGCCTAAAAGTAGGCAAGGATTTTTTTTCAAATTTTGACTTGTCATAAATTCTGACAGAAACATTGGATCATCGTGAAAACTGCAGAGCGTTTTGATGTTGACTAAGATTTAGCACACATTAGTTTTCAAGACAATGCGGGTAACCCTGTAGCTACGGCAAGCTCCTGAAACAAAATCCTTCAAATCATCGAGCCTCCTGAACAATTTTAGTTTATTGATAAAATCTTCAAATCATTGATAAACTTTATCTTTTGTCCATCATGTCAAATTAAAATTTACAAAATTCCGATTTGCACAAGAACGGCAACTAGGAGTTTTCAATATGGCTGCTTCTGACGATAGTTGTTCACTTCGTTTGAGCATGTACATGGTAGGAAATTCCCAATATGGCGGCTTCTGACGAACGCTATTCGCTTCGTGTGATCGTGTTTACACTGGAACCAATATGGCGGCTTCTGGTGATCACTGTTCACTTCGTGTAAGCGTGAACATGCAAGGAAGCTTCCAACATGGCTGCAAGGAAATTTCCAATATGGTGGCTCCTGACAATTGCTGTTCACTTCGTGTGAGCGTTCAAACATGCAAGGAGATCAGTGATTGTCAGAAGCCACCATATTGAGAACAAATTCCAATCTATGACTGCTTAAGCCAGGCCGCTGAACAAATTTCTATGGTTACACGAAATCTCGATTTTAAACCGGTTTTAATCCAAATTTCGTGTTGCCATAAAATTTTATCCGATGACCTGGCTTGCACATCCAGAGAACTTCAAGTGCGAATTTCGTGCAGGTACATAGTTTGCGCACACATACATGAAAATTAGCCACAAGCTCACAAAATTGGGTATACTCTTAATCTCATTTTGGGATCTCATATAAAAAAGCTCATATAATGTGGTTTTATTTGGGGATTAAGATTGAAACAGTGTGAAGTAAACGAGGCCAAGTCTGATGAGTACGGTGGGTGGGGCCAAAATTCCCACCCAAGTGATGAAAGCGATGGTGCTTTCGCTGTAAGCTATGGGGTATTCTCGCGCTGCAAGATTGCTTTTCCGTGTCCTCTGACCCATTCTGATCGCTTTTCTATCAATGCATACGTTTAAATTGGTCCATTGTGTATTCAAATATATCCATTTTGCATCCCCTGTTACGACCTGATGCATAAAGCTCTTCCTTTCGTGCCTGGAAAGCAAAACTACGCAGAGAGTTTTTTCACATTTTCAGTTGCCTGTCATTCAGCTCATGTGCTACAAATTTTCTTGCCATCTGAATATGCTTCATGGCAAGTAAGTGATCAAAAATCGGTCGGCAAACACTTGATCTCTCGATCATTTCTTGTTGTGTTTCACCCAACAATGCTTGTAATTTGGCATCTTGGAATTTTCTAAGCTAACCCGGACGCTAAACCAGTGCACCCAAGCATCTTGAGATGGCACATTTTAACCGTAGGTTTTGCCGAGTTTACAATGGCTTTCACTTGCGTTTTTCTTCTGATTAAACAAGAAAAGCGATACGTGTCACAAATGCTTTTTATTTGGCTCAAAGCTCGACTTCTTTAGCACACGAAAAAATATGAAACTATCTGTCAATCGATCAAATAACAATGGCTTTTTTACAGGTAACGTCATAGGACTGTGAACCAACCATTGTTTCCAGCCTCACCTCTTAAAAAAAAGTATTTATTGTAACTGCCACAACTGAGAAGTGAAGAAAACATCAGCCTACCTTATTCTCTCATATTAATAAAAAAAATAGACTTAAACTAGCAACTACATCGAAATTGGACAAAAGCCAATACAATTTATATATATTCCTTTATAAAATCTAAGAGAACAAGTCATTTTATAGAGCAAGGTTTCTCTACTACTAGGTGCGTTTTTTTGCACACCCGAGCAGATTGAATTTTGTTAAGTATATTGAATGCAACAACTAAATCCTGTACATGTCGCGTCACTGAAGCAGAAAATGTTAAGCAGTGATTGTTTATGGGCTTTTATGTAGAGTGTGCTGTTAACAGTAAGAGTGTTTGAAACGGTTCGTACCACTGCTGTTGACTATTGTGCAACCGGCAGATTCAATTGAATGAATTGGCTTAGCACTCCATAGTTGTCAATTATTTTACATCAAATCTTCTAGTGTGCAGATTTTTTTTCAGTGTTTCAACGCATAATTCATTGTAGATTATTTTATATGCAAGTTTCATGTCTGATTTCGATTAAAACCTAGATAAGATTCCATATAGGTTTTTTCTATGTGTGATTCTAATTTAACAACCAACCTAAGCGAAAGCTCAGCAAATGTCATAACATATAACAACAACATGCAACAAAAAACAACGCAATTTTTCTGCTCCGGATCGTTTTTTTGCAGCCCTACGCTAGCGTGCGCTACTAGATTGATCAAAAACGCACCTATTACTAATAAGTAACAATAATTTACACATAACCTTCTGTTGCGCAACTTTGGACGAGCTTGTAAATGCTAGTTGGGTTCATAAGTGATGGGATTGGATTTGCTGCTTTTTTTCGTTTTTCCATTGTCAAAGCAAATAAGAGCATTCACCTTGATTTATATTTGTATAAGTGTTCCAACGAAATTCGGCGACACAATAGGCGACATGACGTTAAAGCTTTCACAGTCGTAGCGGTCAACAATTTTTATACGCAGTAAAGAGTCTTAGTGACACAAACAGAGTATCTTCGAAAATGATTTGAGTCAAAAAGCCAATGAGGGCTGAAACCTAGCAAACTATTGCTCTTTGAATTCATCATCAACTTAAAGCTTTTTTTATTATATTTTTTAATTTTCAAAGTCGATAATTCATCAGTAGATGAACTATTTTCGTTTCGTATGTCTCTACGTCTAAGTCTCAAACATCTCAAGCGATGTAGTTTCATCCTTTTTCTCTCTCTTACCTCTACAGTTTGACAACGATCCATTCTTGGTCATTTATCTTTTTTTTCGCAATTTTAATTGATATATTTTCTTCTTCAATCTCTTTCTGCCTGTTTTGTGTGGATATCTTCGAATTGTGATCAACTAGTAATTGATGGATTATTCTTTAGCCTCTGACGCGAACAAAATGATTGAGTTTCGGTTTTTTATATTCATAGATGCTTACCAGCAATTTCACTTAAATTCACTACAGTTTACATTCGTGCATCTTTCTAGCGCTGTTGACTTAATCAGCTTTTATTATCTCTGTAGAAGATCATAATAAACAAGTGACTTTATTCCCAAAGCTCTTTTGATTTGTGTCGATTAAATCTTGTTTTCTAAATTTCATTTCAAATCAATTCAGTCAAGTAGACCTCTTGAGATATTCTCGATTTATTTTGCACATATGGAAGCTTATTTCTATCAATCTTTACGGCTTTTGGGAATGACCAGAATGGGCTATGTTTTATAAACTGGACCTTCTTCTTCACACTTCTTTTGATATAATTCAACTGATTTCATTCGTTTCTCAAATCAAAAATTTGACTTTATAAATCCGGAGTGAAATCTACCTTTGCAGTATCGAGTCCTTCTCGAGAAACTAAAATATATCTTTAGGGAAAATTGATGTTTAAATTAAAAATTTAGGTCTTTTTTTGTTATGAGTTTTTAAATTTGGCACTTAAACTAGATTTCAATTCCCACTAAAACAAAACCAATCAAAAACTAGTTTATAAAAACCGTAAAAGCACATAAAAAATTCCAAGCGCCCAACGTGGGACAACATATGCATAAAATATTTAAATATATAAGTAAAAACGTTCTTCGGAAACATTTTTAATAATATTCGAAGAAGCACATTAGTATTAAAATAACTTTGGCCAAAAATTCATACTTCTATATATATATATATATATATATATATATATATATATATATATATATATATATATATATATATATATATATATATATATATATATATATATATATATATATATATATATATATATATAAATATATATGCATATTTTGATGTTGATTACATATATATATATATATATATATATATATATATATATATATATATATATATATATATATATATATATATATATATATATATATATATATATATATATATATATATATATATATATATATATATATATATATATATATATATATATATATATATATATATATATATATATATGCATATTTTGATGTTGATTACATATATATATATATATATATATATATATATATATATCACAAATTTCATGTCGGACAAGAACGGTAACCCTTTCCCAACTTACATATGTATATTTTTAGCATAAAAAACTTCTGTTCACGGGAACTCACGAACCAATAATCAAATACAGTTGATATTTACGGACAACATTGGACTTGAATAGGACCAGGTCTGATAGAAGCGATTTTGAATTGTGGGCAACTCTGTGCCAGTGGTGCCATTTTGAAAAATTACAAAAAAAACCTGCTATTTGCCCTATGAATTCTGACTCAGTTACCAGATTTTCATCAAATTGACACAGTAGCTGAACCTTACTTTAGGCCATGTTTGGCAGAAATTTGGTTGAAAAATTCTATTGGTGCTGACAGCTATAGCAGTTTTTGTGTCTTTCGCTCAGGAAAATAAAGCTATTCGCCCTATAACTTCCAGTGCAGTCATGAAATCAATACGAATTTCATAAAATTCATGGAACCTATTATAGGCATTATTCAGGCCGAATCTGGTTGAAAAGCCACCATAGGGCTGCCAGCTATTGTTGGTTTTGTATTTATTTGCAATATCTTTATTAAGCGATTTTATCGTCAAATTTTCAAATGGTAATGATATTGTAGTGACAACAAACAGCAAATATTAAGTTTTCGATTATATGAAAAATTTCGCGGTTGGTAACCCTAAACTTCTTTATACTCCTATAACTTCAAATGCAGCCATCGGATCAAGACGAAATTCGCAGGGTAGGTTAATTTCAACGTGAAGCAGATGTGATATATTTTTGGCTTTGATAATGGCAAAAAGTTGCCAGCACGAGTCGGTTGTGCTCTTTTTGTATCAATTAATGCTTACAGTTAGTATTCATACCGGAAACATGAACTATGAAAATAAATAACCAATGTTTCAATTCCCAAAGTTCTGCAAATTTTTCGGATCGCAGCTCCAAACACCAACTTCAATCACTGTGCTGCAGGCACTGAGCATTTTCTTCATTGATGTTATATGAGATGCTGTTTTCAAAGTTTTATGAAATAAGCAACTGATGAAGAGTATAATTAACAAGTCTTTTGCTCTCATATACTTTGAAATTCATGCCAGTGGTAATATCTGAAACCTTTCCGCCATATGAGTTAGAAGGCATTCTTGAGACCAAAGTAAAACGTGGTGTTTGAAACAGTTTGGCTGTAATAAGCAGCTCGTGTGGTAGAATATGCACTCAAAATCTGCACGATTCTTCTACTGTTCTTCGAACATTAGTGTTTCTAGCGGTTCAGATGCGCTAGAGTTTTTTTTTTTGTTTAAAGATTTGGTGTAGGTAAAGACTTCATTCACAATCCGTGGGAAAATAAACATAGTAACATAATAATTAGCAAGTATATAATGTAAGCACAGTTTGACTTTCAATTACTTTTGCATCACATTTCTTCTCAACTTAAGTACCAATTTGTTACTCAGTAGTCATTTTAATAACAATTTATTATAAAATGCATTGCATAAATATAAAATGTGATTAATTATAAAATGATTTAACTCAAGTGATTAAAGACAAATACTCGAATTTCATACCTCATCAATAACATCAAAATGCAAGGATATTTTGCATTCATCTACCTTCTTTGACTCTCACATCATCCCTGTAATGATTTGTTGGCTTTGATCCGTTCGAATACGTAATTCAAGTACATGTGACACTATTTACACGTGCATATCTCACCACGTATAGCCTGATATAGTTCCTGATTCCAACATCGATCGGTATCATTAGCAACGTCACCGCAGCATGACAATCAACCAAGCTACGAGTGAACGAGAGCGCATCATTCAAGCCGAAGGGCATTTCAGGCCTCCATAAATCTCTGCGAAATATCACAAGGTCAAATAAATCGAGTATTGAACGCTGACCATTCAACAAAAGCTATGCAGGATGGAATATGTGTATACTTCGGCTCGTATTCCACACACAATACTCAATCATCGACGAAATGACGTTGAATACGGAACCCAGTGTGAGAAAAATTATCCTTAGAAGAACTGCTATGTGGTGGCAGTGAGTTCGTGTTCCGTTAACTGAAAGTTGACTATTGTTGTAAGCGTCAGCATATTCGTTTTCTCTTAGGATCATCCTGACCAGTCTGGTTAAGCTTTTCGCTACAGATGGTACACCCTACACACACACACATATATACATGTTCACCTGAATTGAAGAGGTAGAATATCTTATCATATGTGCATATATACAAGTCATGATTGAATCACTGGGATCGAATAAGCACCGATAGCGATGATCATATCAACACAGTGCTAAAGCATTGAATCAGGTGTTAGATGGCTGACTGCCTCCGAACGACTATGCTCTTCATATCGAAGATAAAAATAGTTCATGGTATCTAAGTCAAATGAACTATACGTCAGTTTCAGCTAGAATTTATCTATATTCATTCATATACATTAGACCATAGCTATATCCTCTCTTGCCACATAAAATTCACCAATGTACATATACTTTGCGGTCGTTGCTAGTGACCTGAGTCCGCCACCTAATCGCCAGCTTCTCGATGTTCTTCTGGGCCACAAACAGTTTTTCATCATCGCATCGCAACAGCTATCTCACCTTGCGCGATTTCGATGCATATATTCTTCGGTAGACAAAGTAGTCTTGGCTAACATTTCACTGATTAAACCATACGAAATTCATTCATATAATTTCCAATGTTTGAAAAAAAAAGTTTAATCAATCCGAGTGTCCTTGCGAATATGTTTATTAGTATCGGTCGAAAAACACAATATATTCTTGAATTAATTTAAACAGTGTTGCAATTAGTGTATTTATGTTGTTCTTTTTTTCGAGTTCTCGCAAGTTTTTCTGTTTTTCCGGATCCGGATATCGAGGGTTTAATGTTGTGCTGGTTAGCATGGAATTCGCAGTGGCAAGCTATTGCTGTTATGACAACCACAAAAACAGTGGTTTTATAGTTGTGGGTTTAAATTGATGATCCGAATTGATTTTCAATATAATATGCGTAAATTAGTATCACGTGCTAATGAAAAGAACTTTTTAAATTTGTCTTGTTGTTTTTATGAAACAAGAGTACTTAATAAAGAGGCACGGTATTTAACACATGAGTTTTAAATTAGAGCCATACAATTTTTACTGGTAGTTTCAATCTGACCAAAAGCTTGAAATTTAAATTTAAAACTATATCAGAAACTTTGCCTTACATATAGAAAGAAATCATAAAAAAAAATATTTTTCGACAAATTTTGCTCTAACTATCAGCACATCTATCTCAAGGCCACTGAGGTAGCTTCAAATGCACCAATTGTGACGGCAGTTATACTTACAGTCATTGTGTGTGCTGAAGAGTGCACAAAACTATCAGCTATCTATTTTTTCGAACGGTTATTACTACCTAATTTTTTACTTCTACTCAGGCTGAGTGTACCTGGCGTACTTCAAGCTTGTATTTTTTTAGCTACCACACGCATTTGCTGACATACTTTTGAGAAATCTGTGTTGATTGGAAGAACTCTGGAATTTAAAAAACAAACCAAAGAGCTTTAACAGTTCTTTGAAAATGATTTGTGATGTGAAGAACACTTCCATATTTGAATCAGGTGAACCAAGTCATGTAAGAACGCCTTTTGTGAACTCCTACATCTACAATAAATTCAAATATCATGTGAATTTCAAGATTTTTGAGACGATATTATATCAAATAGACTCGATAGTAATTGGTTTATTATACCAGAGTAAACGATTTCTTTGCCAAGTTTTGATGCAATCACCCTGATCTGCAGTCGTGCAAAAAATGAACCAAGTTCTATGAAAATGACATCAAATACACTTTACCCATCCATGTTTTAATCACATAGAAGCACCTGTTCTACAACTACTTATTATTAAACTGTTTCAAATTTTCTTTAAGTGCTTTAAACAAAAAAGCGCATTAATGACATTTTCTGGGCTGAGGTCATCCCCATTAAAGACATATCTCCTTTCATTATGCCTGCATGTTTTGACTAAAAAATAACGAAGCTCAGTCTTAGGACTCAAAATTACAGTTTGTAGCTTATATAAGCTTTAAATTGTATATTTTCGAGAATCACGAAAAAAAACTGAGCTGTATTTATTATTTTGACCAAGAAATAGGGCTTAAATAATATTTCATTGCCTGGAATATGTGTCCAAAAAAGTTTTTTGGAAGGAGCGAAAAATTAATTGAGACCCAACTAAGTGTTTTTTATGTTTTGAGTGAGTACTGAGGAGATAGGTTTGAAATAATAACCTTAAGCAATTTCTTAAAGTAATGGTCATGCACATGAGCTGTACCTTTTTGACACATGCATCGACATCTTGAACTTTCAATTATATTTGATTTTAGTAAGTAATATGTATTTGATAACTCAATAAGTTTGGTTATAAATAAGATGCGACGGAAACAGAGATAAGAGAGAGAGAGAGAGAGAGAGAGAGAGAGAGAGAGATTTTCTTCGTCTTCTGTTTGGTTTTAGTCTAGCAAAAGACAAGATTTAATATCATAAGTTAGCATAAGTCAAAGGAAGTTGAACTTACCTACGATAACTCGCAGTCAAGAATGAACTAATTACCTACAGTACGTAAGATTAGATTTAAAAATCAAACACGCTCACAAAGAACCCCGACAAGAATGAATGAATAGCTCGCCTGGTCTCAAACTATTCCTGAAATCTATTGTGCGTGTTACGACTTGGGCCAAACTCTAATTATCAAAAGGTTTGAATGGATAGTGTTTAGTAGTTTTTTAAACCAATTAAATACGTAGCGAAGTAAAATTTGATTTTGGATCACAAACATAGACTAGTCAATCAAAAATTTAGATTAGAGCCCTCTAAAACATCAGGCTACCGATATCGTCCCTGGTTCTTTGATGAGTCAATCACTGAATTCTCATTAAATTTTTTTTAAAAAGTGTAAAGTAAGGATTTGTGTGATTTTTTTTTACTTACTCAATAACTAGAGTTGATATTTAATAGCGAGTGCCGCAAAATTTATTCCATGACTGATTTTAAACTAACCTCGGTACTAAATTGCCATAAATACATCAAGCATTCTGGCATGTATATTTTCTTAAAAAAATAGTAAAAATCCTATAAAGAATATTCACTTCTCTTCCGCTTGCATTCAATATTTTTTTAAAAAGACTCTTTTTATAGAAAAAAAACGTCAGCTGATAATTGTTTACTTACAATGTCGACAACAATATTGTGTTGAAATGAAACATATCACCAGCACATTGCAGCCACGTTTACTTACTAACAAAAATATCCTCACTAATTATAAAATAGCAAAACAAATTCGTTAAAATCTTCACGCCAATCAACCTAATGTAAAACAAACGATCATAAACATCACATGTATCATTAGTGCACGCAGTGATATGAAAACGTTTCGCGCAATCAGTCAGCAAATCAACAGCTCTCACCGAATTCCATAGACGAAACGTCTCTTCGATGATTCCAAACTGGGCTCCCGTTTCCAATCAGTTTAAGGACAATACATTACCCGACCGTCCAATTTCACGTGTTCGTCCGCGTCGTGCATCATCCGGTGACAGTTTTCTGTTACAAAAGTTTTCCGCTCCTGTTTCCGGGAAATTGGACAGTTTTCGTCGTTTGACTAGTTCTGATCGAACAAAATCCTTGGATAAATCAACTTATCTGACAAGTGTCGTGGAAGTTCCTGAATCTGAGGATGCAACAGGACATAGTCCAGCTGACCACACACCAACATATAGTTCTTGTATCGATTATAGTGGCAGTGATGGGACTGTTGCAACAAGTGCTTTGAACAGTCGAAGATTTTCCCAGGCGCAACGTCTGACGTCGGGCCGTGGCCTGACAGCGAAACAGAAAAGGATACGATTTCGAAGCAACAGCATATGTGTCGATGAACGACAGCGTGTTGCCAACGAAAGGAAAAAGTAAGTTGTTATTTCATAGATTCCCTTTTATTGCTTTCTTGGGTGTGAATTTCGTTGTCATTGCTTTTGTGTATTTGGTCCTGAAAACGGATTTCATGGTTTGCAGATGTTGCATAAGTTTTACATGACGGTCGAGATGCGTATATAGTCTACAAACGTAAGTCTCGATAAAATGTGCAATAAGTTTGCTATCATATTCTAGTTACGATTATAGTATCGTGCCATATGGGGGCTATAAAAAACAGAAATGATACGGTATTGAGATGATTGTTGATTTTCTCGTAATTTCTGTTACTGTGACCGAGACACAATTGCCGGTTGTAAATCTTCTAAGTGTCGCAGTCAGTTGAATTGCGAATTTCTTGATTGGGACGTAAAATAAATTAGCTTTGTGAAACGATCGGCCGTGAAACACAAACCCAACAGGAATGACGACGCAATTGAATTTATTCAATGCTATCCAAATCTGACTATTTCTGTAACTAATTGAAGACAGCAGCTGTATCCACCGACTCCATATACATACTATGAAATTTCTCATAAGACCCATGTCATTCATTCGAAATACTTTCCAACTACGTCCAGCTAATTAAATCAAGGATTATTTCGTCAGTTTTGAAACTTTCATTTCACAGTATACAAAATTTCTATCACCGCCATTCAACCGGAATTATAAGCCCACCTCAAATCTACTTTGGTTACTGATTCTTCGTGTCGCACCAGTTGTATTTTATTTCAAAGTCCGTAATTGGACAAACATCGACCGCATCTAACCACAATTGTAAAATTCGAGACTACCTAGGGATTCAATAGATTCAAGAAGCGTAGTAACTACAAGAAAAGTCGTTTAACTAGTCGCAACCATTTGACGTTGAAAGGCGAACAAAAGAACCTTCGCTTCTGTTCAACTAGTGCCGCAAGTTCACCACTCTCACACCTAACTTTATTCTTTTCTGATTTGCCTGAGGGTAATTACACGGTATTATTTGTAGGTTTTAAAGCTTCATCTTATTCTAGCCTTCTCTTTTCACTTTCACCTGCCTCATTTCTTGTTCGCTTACTTGTCAAAAGTTAAAGTGCTCTCTGTTTGACTGACGCAGAGGTAGACAAATGATTATTAACTTCCTTAGCGAGTCGAATAGCCTTCGCAGTATTGCTCTTTTAGCTGTTACAGGAAATTTCAATTAAAACTTTTCCGTCCGAAATCAGTCGAGAGGCTATCAATATAATCGGCAGGTTTTCAACCCTAATCGTTGCGTACCATTTGTTTATCAGTTGCAAGATTTTAATCGTTTTCGTTTGTACGAGATTGTGTTTTTCTGCTCAAGAGCTCTGATTTAATCATCTAATTCAGGAAACATTGCCTCTGTCTCTGAAAGTTCTGTCCCAAGAAACCCAAAAAAGGAACTCATCCATTTCAAATGATTCGTTAATAATTTCATTGAATGATGTCTAAGTCCTTCCTCTGAACGGTTGTCTTTCTTTGGGTTCGAGACAGAAACGTCAGATCACAAGATAGATGCAGATCCTTAGCAAGTGAGGACATCTTTATTCGGAGCTTCATTGGATATTCGAGACGTTTTCAAATAATCGCGATGAATTTGTGGAATCGGTATTATGTAGTGTGAGTTAGTGTTGTGGATGAGTATAGATGTCATCGACCATTGAAAGACAGCCAGGAGCGTGTAATGTCCTTTTTGATGTGATGCCAAAATGAATGGCGTTGTTTAAACTGTCGTTTGATTGACGTATGAGCGAATGGTTTTGAGAAGAGCATTGAATGCGAGAAAATAGGATGCTGTGTGAAAACTTTGTAGGATGTAAAGGATACGAAGATGGATGGTTGTAGTACTTTGCATAAAAGTAAATGTGTAGTGACAAGATGAATGTGGTTTCATTTATGCATATATATGGAATATGCGGTTAAAGATGTGACTTTGTTTGGCTGTGATTGAAAAGTTTTGAAAAGAAATGCATAAATTGCGAAGGAGATTTTAAGAAAATAAAGATAAATCATCGTAAATGTGTTAAATTTGGTGATCGTTTTTAAAGTTTCATTAAAGTATACCTCGTTGAATTTAAGTTGTAAAAAAGCTGTAATGGCAAACATGATGCAATTAATATTCGGAAAAAGAGACTTTCCAGCTCTACAAGTCTGAATCCTTTCTTATTTCTCTTTTATTTTATTTTTTTCTAATTTAACTTTTGCTGCTTATGAATGAACAGGACAGAGAGATTAATTTTAAGACACATTAAATTTCGTGTGAACGAAATGCGAGGAAATGCATTAAAACACCTAACTTTCAATTTAAAATTGAGTCTTGACAAAATATATTTCCAATGTTACATAATTGATTCGAAATTCCTTTAAAACACTCAAATCACTTGTAATCATTGGATAACAACAGATTGAAAGTTCTTATCTTACTTTGAGGACTTCAAAGTAAACGAAAAACTTTCAGCAATGTGTTGAAGAAATTGTACGAGAAATTTGACTAGACAAAATTTGATGGAGTTAAAAACGTTGTATTTAGCAAAATTATTTTGAATCATCCTTTTTAAACCAGTTTACAGCTTGGAAAATTTTAGTAAGAAGAAATTCAACATCAGCGAAATCCGTCAGCATTTTTTAGAATAAGTTCAAACCGGAATGATATATTGTCCCGCTACAACTCACTTCGTGTCTCGAACACTGGAAGTAGTAGACACTCCATTTTCTTAATTTCAGAAAGAAAAACTACCTAATCGAAGCTATTATCAGGGGCCTGAAAGTACGTGATTTATTTATGGAAGAGATTGGCAGGGAGTGAAGGATTTACCATCAGCGGGCACGTAACAAGAAACAAAAACAAAATAAGTTCACTTTATCACATGCGAAAGTGAGAAAAGCATACTGACAAACGACAGGTGAGAATGTATATACCCGTGTTAGCTGATAGGTGAGAGTGTGTTGGCGTGCGTATAATCCCATCAAGAAACAGTAAGCGCAGCGAACATTCACTGGCAACAAACGAAATTCTCTGTATTGGGTTATATATAAGATATTCCTTTTACTCGCCAAATGGTATCGAAAGTAGTATTCCGCGTTAACTACCTTATCGACTACCATTTTAATACTCAGAAAATATTTTAAGAAAATCAATATTGCATATATTGCTATTCGTCAAAATAGTCTCTATGGCAAAGCACATGTATATTGCCTAGTGGGAATGAGAAACGTATTTGATCGTAGCAGCGTTGCTTGGCGGGGTACTTTGTGTCTTTTTTCAACTTGGACTTGGATATTGCTATTTACTTCTCGCAATCAGTGGGGAAATATTCTAATTGTATCGCAATTCACGTACTTTCCGAGCTATATATAGTTCTTAAGCTATGCTATTGTACCAATCTATGATATCGACGATAATCGAAAGTATGCTAGTCTTCAAGACGATGGAAAGTATATTTGTCTTTTTCACCTAACCCAAATTTTCATTCAGTGTTTTTAAATGGAAACTTCTAAATTTGTGTCATCTTCTGTTTTGCATGTCTTGAACACTTATAGGATTCCCTGTGCTACCTTGTTACTTGGGGCGTGACCTAGTTAATAATGATTTTAATATTGGCTCCGAAGGCGCAAACACTGTTTCGAGTTTTGGGCTCAGGCTCTCGATATTTATTTTATTTACACTATTCAGTTTGAACTACACAAAATATATCGCACTCAAATAAAATATCGAGAACAATACAGCAAATTTTCACTGTACTCAATTCTCGCTTTCCTTTCCATTTCAGCAGTGACTGTTGATGATTGATTCGCTCATGTTTTACCTCGGCTTTTTTGTACTGGAGACAGACTATAATCGATTATAGTCTACCTCCAGTATAAAACTGAAGGCAAAATACAATCGAATACACTGCTGCTAGATTGGGGGATTTCTCGCCAATTGGGCTATCTTTCCGTTGCATATCGCGACGAAATTTAATTTTGGGCTACTGGTGAATTTTTGGGCTCCACTAACAAGCTCAGGTTTCAACTGCTAAAAATATATAAAGTTGAATTCACAATTGATTTTCTCAATCTTGGATGGAAATCTCTTCACTTCAAGCTTTAAATATACACTTTATGTTTTAAATTCCGGTTGAACCGAATTTTTATTTCTAGTCTATTATTTGGCCGTCTGCATAAGGTGGGCCGCAAAAAGATTGCAATTTAAATCTGTGCTTGTAAAACTCATAAGCATGAGCAACTAGTCAAAATACAGTGAGCGCGGAAGAAAAGTAAAATCTGCTGCTGGATAAAAAATGGTCAAAGAAATATGCGAGCTCGTTTTTATTGCTATATGTTCCTGCATCTAATATAAAATCATCTGGTTACACTACAACGCACCGCAACGCCAAAATGCAATAGTCGATATATGTTCATAACATAAAGACTAAAAGTCGAAATAAAGTGCTACTAAATTTTTTGACATCTTTGATGCGAATCCCACTTCTCTTGAATATCAACAAAATATGTTGGAACGCCTATAAAATATCACCAGATACGACACAAATAATGAGTTCTTCAATTTACACCTTTACTACATCAGAAAATGAAATTTAAGTATGATTTTCGACTTTTTGAGAGATTTGTATATAATTAAACAAAAAATAAATACCCATGTGAAAATGGGCACAAAAAATGTTTCTTGCATCTAACAAGAATAATGTTTGCCATAATTTTGGCCTCGACCAATTGTGTGGCAGTGTTGGGCTCTTTTGGGCTATTTTAAAAGGCGAAATGGGCTCCTTGAACGAAAATTTTCTCGCAACACTGATCGAATCTGGTTTTGCGAATCTCCGATAAGCTGTGTGCTTTATGATTTCCATTGCTTGATACACTACAAAAAATTCCAATGTTCTGGTTTGTATGGTAGTGCGCACATTGTCGGCGACCGAAATTCGGGCGAATATTTCGCAGCGTCAGAATTTGCCAGATTTCTATTTTTTTTCGTTTAGTAGTTTCACCGAATTTCACTGAATTCGGTTAGCGCCATGAACCTAACTGTCATTCGTCAGTACATTGACAGCGACATTTTCGCTTCACCATATTCGAAACCGAAATTGACCTTTGAATTTCGCCGCCCCATGCGAAATTTTGCGTTCAATGTGTTCAAGCCTATAAAGAGATGCTAGCAGCGTACAAAGTTTCTAGTTTGGCCCTTGGTTTGGCAATTGGCCTCCAACATTCGATGGAGCTATCCAGATCTGTTATTGTTGTTGTTTAATTCATTCTAATGCACTGTTTCCTTTACTCACTCTATCCTATTGACGAACCTGTTGACGAAAAAGTTAGCCTCATCTTTGAATATGATTTTTCGGTACTTTACGTCAAAAATCATCAAAATGATATGATGGTGTGAAACATTTGTAAAAAAAATAATCGCACGGTGTAAAACGACCATAAATCTTGGCTTTGACACTTTTTCTTTAGAGTTCTATATTTGCTTCTGATTAGACAAGTGTGTTACACTGGTACATCATGAAGCTCATGATATATCTAATAAAGACTATCCTAGAAATTTTTGTATCATAGAATTTTTCTGACAAAACAGACAAATTTCACCCCATTATCAAAAAAGGGATTTATCCTGCACGCAGAGTTTTCATCACCAGCAGAGTTCCTTCGCTCTCATTCAACGCCCATATGAAGCACACGTCCTCACCGTTCAGAGGCATTTTTTTCATATTGTTCTATTATTTTCTTTATTTATATCTGAGATTTTCATTTATAGTATTAAATAATTTTAATTTAATTTCTGTGTTACAAGCTCGAATTTTCACTTTCACACATATTATTAAATTTTTCACAACCATTCCACTTATTTTCGTCTGCAGGGTAAAAACAAAGTTTGAGTGGTTTGGCAGCTTTACCTTTCTTAATATTCTTTTAATGATGGCCCAATATCCTTCTATTGATGTCAGCTCTGCAGCATGGAGTATTTTCATATGTTTTTCAATAGAATTCACGTTGTTTTCCTCATACCATTTTATTGTTTGCCGAATATATTGAGCAATAGCTAAATCTGGCCAAAATAATGTAAAAGGAGTATTTATGCAGGAATCCTGCCACGTACAATTCGGCGCTGATTGTCTGTTATGTGAAAAACAGCTGAGTTTCCACAGCCTGAAACAATGTCAAAAAACAAAAAAAAAAACAAAAAAATTAACTACCAAATAAACCAAAGTTAATGAAAAAAGAGGTGACAAAATTATTTTTGCAGATTATATTGTTGCCACAATTTTTTTTCTTTACTTTTCATGGACGATTATATTTGATGAACCGTGCATCACACGAGTAAAGTAATGCGTTTACCTACTCTCGTTTAGTTTTCGTAAAATTAGGTTGCTTTAATTTCGTTTAAAATGCCCCAAGAATACTAAATTTGCACCAACTGAAAGTCAGCTATTGTTGCTGAGTAAAAAACGGTCTTCTTGGGTCAAAACTTTCGAAAAAGTTTAATTTATTATAAGAACACCATCCATTGCTCAATACCAAAAGCAAATAAATACCAAAATGCGAAACATTTTCCTGGCAAAGGAAGGAAACTGATTTCTGTAAAACCAAACAATGAAATTTTTAGAACAAAACAAGGATCACCTCTCAAAATATTTTAAATTTTATGAAAATTTGATGTAAAACTTAATACTAGCGATTCAGAAAGTGGACTATTACATAAAAGCCTACGCTGCGCAGCTTAACTAAAAATAAAACAAAAACTTTCGAACATCCAAATAAGCCGGTTGATTTTTAGAGGAGTATCTTTTAGACGGATGATTTGGGATGTTCTTCAGACAGAACCAATAAATGCAGATTCTAGTTTTTAGTTTCAAAAGAACAAAGAAAAATAGAGCGGTGACACCGGGACTCGACTAGCCATTTTCTTTGCCATATCCGATGTCAACTACTGTCAATTTGTGGCATGCGTGGGCAATTCCATGGCATGACATATCACGTCAAAAATGCCTCTGAATGGTGAGGACGTGTGCTTCATATGAGCGTTGAATGAGATCGAAGGAATTCTGCTGGTGATGAAAACTCTGCGTGTAGGATAAATCCTTTTTTTGATAATCGGGTGAAATTTCAGATGCAGGTGAAACTATTATATGATTTTCTGCGGTACGAAGGGGATGGGGTAGAAGTCATTAAAAGCAAATCCACCGATCACCAATAGGTAGTTCCATTTAGTTACTCATCCTTCAAAATGCACATTATGTATTTGTGTTCGAGTATTTAATTTTATTATTTAAAATTTCCGTACCATAGTTCTACTTTTCGTAATTTCCCATCATTCCATATTCTGTTAACTATTTTGATTACTCAACGAGATCTGTAAACTCAGAATTCCTACATTTTCTTATAATTTTCTTATAAAAATTAACCATATCAAGAACTGTCGAAATATGGCCAAGCAAATGGTATGCAGGAAAGAATTCTAATCCATTCTTTCCTTCAGCTGAGAAATGGTCCAATTTTCAACCTTTTGCTGATTGGTGTGAGAATGAGATACGAATGTGTGAGACAAGCCCAACGGGGATTAGGAGAGCATTGTAACAATGGAAAAACATACGAACTTCTTGCATCTTGCTTTTATTTAATGTTTGTGCATGTACATGAACGTTTAATGCAAGAACATTTCTGTCACAAATTAATCATCTCCAAATGTTAAAACTCATTTATGCGATTATGAATCTCAGATACCTGTGAACAATATCATAAAAATTTGGTTACAAATGGAGTAATCGAATTGTCGTAATTTTTAAATGCATATATATACAAGATACAACATATTAAGGTAAAACTAACATGCATTATACACGTTTTTGTGTGTGCGTAAATAATAGAAAACAAGCGCCTTTTATGCCATTTTGCCCTACGATCAGAAAATTTGCATGTTAATTTTCACATTACATTTTTCGACCACATGAAAATGACTCTATTTTTTCACATGCGGCGCTAGCGTTCCTACGCATCATAGCATTTGCCGTTAATAAAGGGGAGAAATTCGGCCTCTCAAGTCTCAGTGCTGAGTTCAGTAGAGAGAGGTGTATTAAGCGTATTTGTTGTGAGAGTGCAGCGTTGTGCGTGTATTAAAAAAGGCTAAAAGGCCGCCTCCACTAGCCATATCTATGGCAAGTCGCATGGCATGCCATGGAAAATGGCTAGTAGAGGCAGCCTGTGACAAACCCACCGCAGCATCTTCAGGGCATAAAAATAAAGGTGTGGAGCTGTGGTTCCTAAAATGCCATTGGGCTTTAGTTAGATGCCTAGGAAGCATGAATATGACCTTTCTTCGAGTTATAGGCTCGCTAATTTATATTTTGCAACTAATGTTCATATCATTTAACGTATTTTCGTGGTTTGGCAAGGGTTACCTTATTTGCTTTAACAACTACTTTGTCTTATTTTGTAGAAGTCGCTTGTTTTGTTTCTCTGCTTTGAAAATGTTTCACCCCTTGATGTTAATTTGAATTTATTCTTTAGTTGTGGATGATATTTATATGAAACTCATACTTTTTCGAAAGTTCTGACCCAGTAACAATTCTTACCCAGACCCAACAACAATATTTTGCTCAGCAGCAATAGCTGACTTTTAATCAGTGTTAACTTAGCATTCTTTTTTCAAATGATTTAAAAACAACTTAATGTTGCGAATTCTAAACTAAAGTATATAAACCCAATACGTTACTCGTACAACGCACAAAATATCCAATATAAACATCCATGATTCTCCTAGAGTGATATATTTCGTAGATGCACAAATAATTCAGGCCCGAAAATAATGTGCACAAATAACTTTGGTACCTCTTTTTTCATTAATTTTGGTTAATCTGAAAGTCATTTCTGAAATTTGTTGTTTTTTTTTGATTAGTTATAGTTTTTGTTTGCTCACTTCTTGCTCTCAACTTTACGCATGAAAAAGCTATGCAAAAATAATTGTAACATCATCCGTATGACTTGTAATATTAGCACGATGGGCCTAAATTTCCACTGACAAGCTATATTTAAAATACAACTCATCATCCATCACTGTATAGCAATCATTTTGAGTCAAAATTTTCTTATACTATTTCCTTAACCTGAGAACGCCAACTTTGTATTGATTGGTAATTTGTATTAGTAGTTGTAGTAGTTTTTATACGCAAAATAACACAAAATGTCTGGTGTCGGCAACCATTTGCTACCAAATGTGCACCCTGTGGAAGCTAACATATCTTGTGAATCCGGTTGAAGGGATAGAAAAAAGTTTCGAGTGCTCTAAAAACAGATAATTGGGTGAAGGGTTATCGTTTTTGTGTGACGAAGAAATTTTTTTTTGTCTCCTTCACTCCACTCTATCCATCACTCAATATGCACGGTCCGTGTACATCACAAAACCATCACTAATTAATTCTTTCTAGTACTTCCCAGACAATTGGTATTTGGAAATTTCGATTTGATACGGTGGAAAAAGAATTACTTTTATGAATCCTTCGTATTTTTTCTGAAAATCCTAAGTTCGTTAGAAACGTCGACGATTTGAAGGATTTCTACTATGCGCGTGTTGTAGCTGCAGGGTTGTGTAAAAATTAATCAAAAATCATGTGTGAATATTTCTAATAAATAAAAAAATCTTCGTTTACTTTCAGGCACTCAATGCCCAAAAGTGTTAGCATACTCTGAATGAAAATAATTTATGTGTGGCAAACTAAAAGAAATTTTTTTAACCCTACCTCAGATTAAAACTCTGAATTCATCTAAATACTGTCGAAAATGGCAATAAACTATTTTCACTATCAATTCTGAATAGCACCCAATGTGGGCTCTCCAAAATAACATTTTTATTATTGAAAACAAACGATGTAAGTTTTTCTGATAGATGTTAAAATGTGTATTTCCTGTTTCAACAATTGCAAATTTTCGTTAAACCTACCACCTTAAGTTCAAAGTCATCGCTGCCAAAATTAATATGTATGCACAACTTAGCAAAAAAGGTCTATATTAAAGCTTAATTTTCCCTAGACAGAACTCTTTTAAGTTTTTAAAAGCTTTACTTCCTGAGCTTATAAAACACAAAATTAAGCTCAAACCCAGCTAAACATACTGATAGCTTTCAAAGTTGTTGAAAATTATATTCATGAACCAGAGCTTATTCCATAACAGTTAGTGCATACTTCGAAAAAGCTACCAACTTGATAGCTTCCATCCTAAACTTTCACCCATTGAATTTTCTCATAATTTGTTTCATCCAGTGAATGAAAAAATATCGTACCTTAGAGCCAAACTACACGAGCGGAGTTATTGCTGCGTTTTTCCGCTGGGAATGTATGATAGTTTTCGAACCCGGTGTTAACGCAAAAATGAGAAAAGTGCAGATAGAACGTTTTTGCTTAGCAGGGCAGTATAGTACCAGGAACATTTTCCAATGCAGCAAAATTGAAATTCGTATATGTAACATATGCATACACTTTATCATGCGCATATTATGGTTCTAAGCAATGATATTGTTATGCAGTGCTGTTGTTATAAAGTATGTTGTTGCGTACGGTAAAGCGGTTGATCTGGAAACATTTTTGTTTTGTAAAAAACATATTTATTCCACAACAAAATCTTTACAGTGCATAATAATAGCACTTTATTTTAACCAAAAACAAATGAAAACCGAACAGTTTTTCAAAACCTCATTCAAATACCAATATGCTTGCAGATATGTGCGAAATATATTCTTGAATATTATAAAGTGTATAACAAGATAATAAATAATACTCAAGTATCGTATGCTTAAACTATAGTGGCATTAATTGTTACTCTGCAAAATGCAATATTTCTCGGCGCAGTGTAACGACGCTACTTTTAAGCGTCCTCGTGTAGTTCATTGTATCATGGTGTAGTTTGAATCTTCAGCATGAAAAAGCTCGCCGAAAACAATCAGCATTTACTCCGCTCGTGTATTTTGGCCCTTAAGCGTACTGTACGCGAAAAGTACACATAGCGTATCTCAGTCTATAATGTTTGCGTACATGTATATAAACTATATTCCGAACGAAATAGACACAATGCAAATGTACGGTACAATTGGATACTGTACGGATACTGTAATGTAATGTAAACACGTACATATTCCGCACACAAACGGTACATATCCCGCACTAAACGGCGTACCGTACGTTTAGTGTACTTGTGCGGTTCGTTTATATGAGCAGGAAAAACACTTTGAAAGTGAAAGCACTTACATTTCTTAGGAGAGCATAATCAATTCATGCGGCATTATCACTTTCATCTGTATTTCTTTTCCTATTCGTATAGGTCCGTATTCTTTACTGTTCACACCCACGTACATTATCACCGAAACTTTCTTATCATTGCACTTGAATAAAAACTGTCCGTGAAACGCGGGAAAATCGAGAACTTGCGCAATGAGGTCATAGTCCACCATGCTTGCGATAATGCCGTGAAAACAAGGCCAGCGCACTTAAGCAGAGGAGGGGGTGAAGTAAAGAGCTTGCGCGTCGCTTTTCATTTCACGTGGATTTTAACCGATGCAATCAATGCCATCCACAGCACAATCTAAGCGAACATTCTGCCAACCACCAGCCAGTTACCCTGAAACAATTCGCAATGTTTTCACGATCTCAGTTTTCCCAAGCATTTTCTGCAATCTGGACGCTAAAATTTTGGCTGTGTAGCCAAATTCGCGAAGATCCGCGACTCATCGTCTGTTAGATACATTTAGCTATCTCAATTCTAGCACCGAAGCGGCGTGAATCGTCTCAAGAGTATTTCAGTGCGATATCTTACAAAAAGGACTATTTTTAGATCGGAAACCGTGCGAACTCATTCGACCTACGGGAACGCTCGCTCTACTGTGGTTTTGTAGTAACAATAAAACTGTGTCAGTCGGTTCATTCATAAATCACAGCTCAGATACGGGAAAATTTCATTGGCACATGCTGAAGTGGAAGATTGCATAGATTGCCTGCTGCACGCTTGTAAAGGATGGGGCGCTTCAATACAATAAGTTTTTCCTTGCCAAGACGCCTCGGTGGAGGCTGATATGAGTAACAACGAGCACTGCAAACTAGATTCTGTTCAGTTTGAATAGATGGACGGAATGGAAATGCAAGCAAACATAGTTTGAAAAAAATTACGTTTTTTATAGTTTTGGCACGAATCGCGAATTCGATAGTGGCGAGAGACTCTGTAGTTGGTCGATTTGGATAGACGAAACGGGTACAGTGCATGTGGGTCATTGAATAATGTGTGTTTTACTCTGGTGTTCTAGGAAAACTCCCGGTCTGAAAAAATGGGTCGACGGCCCCGTGGCGACATAAACAAATTTTCACAAATCGAAAATTTTCTTTCTTCATATCTCTTTCCGGTCGTTCACTCAAAGATAACTCAATTGCAGGCCTAGCGCCTGGTGTGTTGGTGACTAGGCCCAAGCGGGGGCCTGATAATTTATGCGCTACCAGATCGATTCAAATACTGACTATAGACATACATTGCTGACGAATCCATGTGCGTAATGTGTTTCACGTTTGATGAAGTTGCGTATAGTTTTCTATTGCTTCGATATCGTTTTGGCTTATCAGATATGTACGAAAAACCCATTGCCAATGAATATATTTAAGTTGTTCGACAAGCAGTTGCTGTGGTTTCAGTGAAATTGTGTTAATAATTCGACGAAAATTGTGGGAAAAGAAGTGAAAATAATGTACTCGCTTGTATATCCTAAAACGATGCTGTGTTTTAATTTAAAATTAGCGGCGTTTTTTCGGGCAAATCGCGATGAATCCGTACGGGATCGTAGTCAAAGTGTCTGTACGACCTCGACAAGAACTCCGCCGCCGAATAAGGATATAGGAGCATTAAGGGTACTACAGAGACGTGCTTCGAGTGTTATGTAAGTGTTTCAAAGTTTGAAAGTTTTCATCAGGCTTTTGTGATTGGATTGGATGTGTTGTTGAATTTTGTGTTAAGTGAACTTGGTGCTAAAATCGGCTTTTAAGAAGCTCGAGATGTTTCACTTAGCTTATTTTTATATAAAATATAGAAATAATGCTAGAAAATACATGGCAAATTCAATATTTTGCGGATCTTTTGGATGTATGCACTAGCTCAAATGTGAAGAAATACATCAAACACGTTTCGCTTTGCGATGCTTTCATAAAAGCCTTAAATAAACTGAATGGAATAAATTTATTTCGCAAAAATGTTTGAGCATATTATGAGGTGCCTGGTATAAGCGGCAGCAGCTTCTGCAACCTAATGCGCATAGTGCAGTCTCTTGACGTGTGAAGTTCCTAGTTCAAATCTAAGTATGAACGGTCGTTTCGAGCTCCGAGTTAACCTATCATTGATTAAGTACCTGTGTCAAACCAGGAACAAAGTGAGGAGTATAATTTCACACTTGTAAAAATTTCGATCATCAAATGAAGTCTCTACTACCTCTGCTTCCCAAAATATAACTATTATGAATCGATATAATTAAAATTATTTTAGATTCGCACCGGTAACACCCAATGATCAATAAGCTCGGAGGTATAAAATCGGTTACCAAGACACTATGTCATTATTGGACGATTAAATAGTCTTCCAGTCAAAAGTATATGGCACTCCAATAATGATCCATAGTGAATGCCTTCTACTCAAGCTGATCCATTTGGGGATATCACAAGAGATGCACCTCACTGAAGTTAATTTACTAAGACATATTTTAATGTCAGCGCTAAGGGAACGAACTCCGTCAAAGACTCTGCATCGTAATGATTGCCACAAGATTCAATAACTGGACTAGCCATCTATGCAATCCACCGCTGAACTCTCTCATAGTTATAGTTACTTAAATTCAAGTCAGTTTCCGACAAAACGATGGTGCTGTTTTGTAATAGATCCGTCCGATAAGAGCTTAGAGGCTGAAGTGCTACCACCATTATTATGACACCACATGAGGACAGTTGTTTTGCTCGCCTGGGTCATCGAAAAAAAACGCCGTGTCGCCTGACCCTATGTATCATTTAATTAAACACATTTTCTTAAGTCCGCATTATTATTTTTCAAATCAAACTAAGAAAACCAAAAACTTAGATCACATTTGCATCAACGGCCGCGCAGGTAAGGGCGAAATAAAGTAATTGGACACCTACACTGAGAGAAAAATCTTGGTAAAATTAACCATTTTCCTCATTTGTTGTTGCGTCAAATACGGGCTATAGTTAAAACGACCATTAAAAATTTGTTGATTACTTATATGTACCATGAAGCGTGGTTGATAAACAACGTCCGTGGTTCAAAAAAGTAAGCAACCACAAACTATAGTATTCCAACAATGTACATAGTACGAAATAGTAAATGACTATAGTCTGTAGTGTGGAATTATGCTTGTTGAATTTAACAATTGTAAAGTGGTTAGCTTGCTATGAAAATTATTGATAATTCAATATTTTGGACTGTAAAATAAATTAATGATTATTTTTCTATATGTCAACTATTTATCGTACTTATGAACCAATTAACACAGTTGAATCTTCGAAGGTTTCGATATTTTTTGTATCAGCAAAGTCAACTAATTTTGTATGGTCAATTGAACTATTTTAGCATAGTAGAAAGAACCATTTTCCGTAGTTAATTCGACAATTTTTAATGAATTGTTGCAGTACTATCAATAATAGTTAGGTCAACCGCGATTTTTTCTATCAGTGTAATGCCATTAATACTCTTGAACACTGAAAAAAATCCACATAGCGCCCAGAGCCATGTAACATAGCGCATTATTTATGGCCCCATACGCCATGTACATAGTGCTCTGAGCCATGCAATATGGCTCCCAGCGCCATAATGTCAGAATCTACATAGCGCGTGGTCCCATGTTACATGGCGCAGCATTTATGGTGCCACACGCTATGTACATAGTACCCTGAGCCATGCAGTATAGCTCCCAGTGCCATAATTACATGGCGCAGAAATTATGGCCCCACACGCTATATTACATAGTGCCATGAGCCATGTAATATGGCTCATGGCACTACAATTATAACTCGCAGCCATGTTGTGTGAGGAGATGAATAAATATCAGCAAGCTTCTTGAGGTCTTTGATGCAGTTGATGGTAGATGATTTCCATCACCTATCATCAACTGCTCTACCTTCCGATGCTCAGAAGGTAGAAGGCTCGTGGCCTTTTGTTGGCTGGATCATCTTCATGTAGAAAATATATATTAGCCGAGGCCCAGCGAGCCGAAGTCAGACGAGACCGCCAACATGTGGACGGCATTTGACAGCTCGTCACGAAATCGCGTTGACTCGTGCTCAAAACCCATTCCGATTGGAAGTCGCACGAGCGCCGGCGGGACCTGTTAAAGTCGCTTGTCTGGACCGTCCCCACAATCGGGCTCGCCAGCTTTCGCCTGGGCTCGGCAAATATGTATTTTCCACATCAGATCCACTGAAAAAACACATAGCGCCAGACGCCATAATTTATAGACTTCTGGCGCCATGTACATGGTCGATTTGTGATAAAATATAGCGCCACACGCCATAGTACATAGGAGCAGACGCTATGCTTATAGCCCTCCACGCCATGTACTATAGTCCTCCACGCCATACAGTATAGTCCTCCACGCCATACAGTATAGTCCTCCACGCCACGTACTATAGTCCACCACGCCATGCACTATAGTTCTCCACGCCATGTGCTATAGTCCTCCACGCCATGTAATATAGTCCGCCACGCCATGTACATGGCGTGGACGACTATAGTACATGGCGTGTAGGCCTATGTACTTTTCGCCATGAATTATGGCGTGTGGCGCTATATTTTATCACAATCCCTAAATCGACTATGTACATGGCGCCAGAAGTCTATAAATTATGGCGTCTGGCGCCATGTGTTTTCTCAGTGAAGAAATTTCATTAAATGAAACTAAAATTTTTACTACGCTGAACTTTTCCTGTGCTTTCAAAAACTTCACTGAAAATTAACATAAGAGTATGGTGATGTTTGCCCCTAATTTTTAAATTTGTCGTGTTCCATTTTTACTAATAAGTACTCCCAAGTACTTCCAAGTAGATCACAAATGGAACGCCATCTTCGTTCATACGAGCAGCTTCTAACCTGTCAAATTCTATACAGTTTTCAAATGCAAAACAGTTGAAAATAAAGGAAGAACATGAACTACTCGGGAACGAGAGCGTCCGTAGTTGGAAGTAGCCAGAAGTACTTGCGAGTATTAAATAGTAAGAATGGAACACGGGCATTGTTTTTCATCGTCTTCGTCATAACGAAATTTGAAATTTTTTGTAGACGCCCGATCAAACATTCACTCAAATAAATAGTTCAACTTTTTGAGGAAAAATGAACACATTGTCAAAGAAAATTGGTAATGACTCTGCGCCAAAGAAATATTTACTCAATCGAAAGAAAGGAATTTATTCATTTCAAAGAAATCATATTGAACTTGGCCTGAGTAAAATTTGGTATAGTTTCAAGGAAATGTTTAGATAAATCTGGCATCAATCGGCTTTCCTATGGTCAACAAAGTAAAGCACTATTGGGTGCGGTTAATACTTAGATAAGGGACCGCTTTAGAACATGGCATGTCGTTGGCACGCAAAAACTCTGCCTACCTTCATTTCAAAAGCGCGGCTTACTTTGAAGGGAGTGAAAAAATAAAAAAAAAAGTAAAAAAAATATTTCCACGTGCCAAAGCAATATGGTTTTGCCCCCTTTTGAAGCGAATGCTTAGCTATGGCGGTAAAGAGACACATATGGAAGAAGCTGATATCAAAATTCCAATATTTTCTACTGTAAGTGCCACATTTTTTTCTTATTTTCTGAAGCATTAGTGTTATTTATGCCTTAGTCACCACTTTAAGCTATAATATGGCACTCAATCAATGGAGCGCTGGTATCATGCCCAGTCGCCAGCTGTTAAGACAACTCAAGACGAACAAATACAATTATTAACCCGGCGGAATTCGAACCCGCGAGCAGTAGATCGCTGCTTCGTGCTGGCGCGTTAGCGAGCAAAGCTACCGACCGCACATTTGTGTAAAGCAAATGTTGACAAAAATCACAAAAACTATCAATTTTGTGGTTGAATATTGAAGCGTGGTTGATATTGAAACATGTACAAACATATTCGCGTTCTGGACATAATTTACTTAATTCGTAGACATAGTTAACTAGATTTGAGGAAAATAACTTGCATGAAATAAGGTAAAGTAAAAATTGTATTCCGTTGAATGCAAGAAATTTTTACACATTATTCATATAAATTACTGACATCAAATAAAAGTTTATTTGGTTTGTGAAGATTTCATTTCTCGTAAACAAGTGTGTCATCAGATCTATTAGAAAGTCTGAGCTGGCACTAGATTCCTCTGCAAATGTTTCGTTTGTGAAAACCGTTACCTTCATTTTGTTTGATTTGGCGAATCCATTTTGGATTAAATCAACTACTAATAGTTTCCAAGAAAAAATTCTAAATTCTGACAACACACGTTGGTTTGATTATTGGGTATGAAAATAATTATTTTAATTCACAGCAAAAATCACTGCTACCGCCCGTTAACTCATCTACTAAACAACTCTTGACCACGACTCGTGTGGCCAGCAGACATCTATTTATAATTTGATCAGGAAGTATTATGGATATCACAATATATGTGTAGCAAGCAGCAGGCGAATTTTTACGATGTAAAAAAAAATAAATTGTGATCACATGACAATGTGAGGTGGAATTGTAAAATGAGTGTGGCTTCACCTGTTTTATTAGATACTTTTTTTCCAAAAAATAGTCATGGTGAAATGTATATGTTATTAGAAATTTATCTGACCAATCTTAGCTTATGAAAAGCCTTCATGAATTCTCTGTTCAAACACTCGCACAACAAAAGCAGAAAAGTTATAATTTACAGTCGCTTAAAAATTGCCGACGAACTTTTCCATTTGTCAGCAGGTAAGTTCCAGGCTCACTAAAGACTTTGCGGAGAGATTTTACGTATGTCGAACATAGAATTTGATAAAAACATCATAATCGTGTCTAATCGCAATTTTATACCATTGTTTTATATTTTCAATTTAAATAACGTTAAAATTAGATCTAGAAACTCACGTTCTATAAATCATTCCAAAGGTACCCTCTTATGAAAAAAAATCGTCTCGAGTGAATTTACATCTACCCAAAAATCGTCTATTTTTCAAATATATTTTTTATATTTTGAAGAAATCCACATGATGCGTACTTTTTTGTATATAGCACAGCATTTATGGTCGAATAAACTGTTTACCTAAAACCTTGAGCAATGAAATATAGCCAAACAGACGATATGAAAAATTGGTTTTTGCTTTATAGCGAATATTGAAATGCATTATGAGATTTTCTACTGTAAACATAGTCTCAACTCCCATATACATATACCCAGCTCCTTACCAAAAGTGGAAATGGAGAAGTTTTTGTTGACATTTGTTTTTTGATGGTATCGGCGGATGGAATATAATAATATTTTCTGTAGAATAGAAATTTTCTTATAGAAATTTTCAAGCTGAGCTAAGGTTTCAACTATATGACAATGCAGTGGGCTACATTAGTTAGGTTTAGATCAATTTCGCCGGCGCTCACATTGACAAAAACAGCTGATCTAAAAGCGCAGAATCCATAATTAGCCATACAACGCCCATGGCATTTCGTCGGGTGTACGCCAAAACCATGAATGTGCTAAAATGCTATTTTGAGTAAAATCAATTTGAAAATTTGACGTAATATTATAAATCAGTTTTAAAATATAAGAAACATTTTTTTTTAATTAAGGAAGATAATATTCTAATACTATTCCGTTAGACTAAAACAATGAATCTGCACATTCATGATTTTGGTGTAACGCATTTGGCAAATACTTAGTTTTTAGGTAATTCATAAAATTGAAATTTTGACTTTGTGTAGGCATAAAATGGAATTTTACATTTCCGGTTTTGGCAAAGTGTTTGTATAAGAATTCCGCGTACAGTGACATGAAAAACTGAAAATCACCAAAAAAGCACATTCATGGTTTTGGCGTACACCCGACGATTTGTTGCACTTTTTCTGTTCACATAAGTTCAGTGTCTGTTCAGTATACGTTATACTGGGCAGAAAGAAACAAATTTAAATGCGCCAATAGAACAAAAGCTCAGGACATAAACTTTCTTCTGTTGTCATTTTCGTGACATTTGATGCCTAACTTCATAAGTTTCATAAGAAAAAATACATTTTGTTGAACCGTTCCCAGCCAAGAATTTTCTTTACCTTTAAATTTTCCTTAAAAATTTTATTTTCCTTCAAAGGTAATGAAATCATAAAAAAATATTATTAAATAAAATCTAATAGAAAGCAAACATTCCTTATTTTGTTCCGTGTAAAACTCCTACATAGTGCCATATTCAAACAGGCTTAAAAATGAAAATTAAACAAAAACGAATTTCTGGAAATAAATCGCTTGTGTGATTTAAAAATTCACCTACGAATTTCTCTCGAAGCAATCAACAACATAAATTTGAATGAATTTTTGATACTGAAATACTGATTTTCATCGCAGCTTATGGAGATACCTTATTTTGTTAGTACTTATGTACGTATTTTATATTAACAATATTTCGCCAATTCTCTTATCTGCTATGAATGAAACCTTGTCAGTCAAGTATTGTGTGGGAAATGTTTTCCGATTATGTCTAAAATTTATTGCAACTTTGAATTTGCATAATTGTATGAGCATATATGGATTCATTCACATGTTTTTCAGATGAGCTAAGGTTTCAAATTCGGATGAGTGTCACCAAAAATGATAGATTCCAATACAAATGTGTAGGGATCTGATAAGAAATTTTCTCACTTGTTGACATCAAGGTGCTACACAAATTAAATCCCATCAATCAAAGTCATAGAATATCCATTTGGAATATGCGTATTGATATGAACATATGTGGTGAGAGATTTTAGTATAATCGATTAAATGATTAATCACTATTTTTTGATAGTTTGAGCAAGGCTATTTTATGCAATCGATTGCACGTTTGAAATTCAGAGAGTTACTGTTGTAATTGAGCAAGCATAGTGAGTGAAAGCATTGCGCCAGAGATCATAATTTATGTACATATATACATCTGGCGCCATGCGTATAGTTGATTATGGAATTATGACAAATTATACCACCTGACACTAAAGTATGTAGCGAAAACTTTATAGGAGTAACCACTATTCATTATAGCTTACAAAGCCACATATTATAGCCTTCAAAGCCATGCATGGTTGGCCCTGATAAAAAGAAATTCGTCCATCTGCCCTACATCCAAACGGTGGACCGCTCACATACGTGCACATTAGCTTAAGGAGATTATGTTAAATATCGCTTTCAATTATTTCTCCATCATATCCATATAAATTTTAAAAATGTTGTATTTAAATAGAACCTCTCAAAATTATTCTGATACAAAGAAAATAATTTTCACCTTGACTTCCTCATTCTTTAACAAACTGGAAAGCAATGAAAACATATAATCTACGCTCTACATTATGTACCTGTATAAAGCAACATTATTGCGATTCACTAGTCTCTTCTCCTCGTTTTTAGTATATTATAAAGTAAAGCCCAGTGATTATATACTTTCTCCAAGTGAATGTTTCTCTCAATCTCAAAGTCAAGGTTTCTAAACCAAATTAAATTTATTTTTGTTACAAAATCGGAGGCGTAAAAAATAACAAATTGCACAAAAATCTTCCATTTTATGAAATATCTCAGCAATTATTAGTTTCAAGTGAATTGTAGTCCGTGTCAAATATGTTCACCATAAAATTAACCAATAGCTATCGAGATATGAGGCTGAGAAAACTTCGATATTCGGGTTATCTAGTAGATATAGTGGTTAGGGTGACTGGCTCAAATCTACATCCAAACAGAAAACCGCGCGCCGAGCCTTGAGTTAACCTTGTTTGTTAAATCTGGGGTATCGTAAGTCGTGTAGCTAATCACTCCACCTTAGTGTGCATTGCTTATAAATGTTTGAATGTAACTCTTTCTTCAATTATCACGCCTTATAAAGGCTTTCCTTTATCCTGCTGAGAAAACAGTTTTTTGGGAGACTCAATTACCTTTCGCTTAAGTTATCGTTGTAGTCCCTGAATACAAAATCAATCACAAATCCACTTCAGAAGTAACTTCAGATGAAGCTGTGAAAAGAGTTATTTTGATATTGGCACCAAATTAATTTTCCTTGAAGAATAGATATTGAGTAAGTAAGAAAAAATGTGATCAAGTATTAAGGTAATAATGCAAGTTGATTTTGGCATCAGCCAGCAGTCGATCAAACACGCAATTGAGAAACAGATGTGTGTAACATCGTGGGGACGAGCTACACTAGGAGAGGAATCTCATTGGCCTATGCTCTTTGAAATCAAACAATAGTTTAAAGAACCAAATATAATTCAACCTGAACACAGACTTTACGAATACATACATCCTCTCAGTGTTAAAGAACCTACAAAACTTTGCAACAAGGCAAAAAATCCAATAAACGAACCAAATTTAAGCCTTATAGTAAGCATTGTATCCACATAACGTTACTCTCAGCTTCAAGAGGAGTTAATGTTTCTACAGATAAAACTAGTCTTAAATCTTATCCTAATCATGTTACTAAAAATACTATTATCCTCACGCAAACGCAAAAAAAAACACAATAAATTAAAGAAAACTAGCCAAAATCGTCACCATTATCTAAATAATCTAAAAAATCAAAACTCCAATGAAATATTCTGATAAAACTTTGAAATCATATTATTTAACTCTAGCTAGCCTATCTTTAGAACAGCTAACCTAAGAACAACAAAATCGGTAAAATCGAGATTTTAAATAAAAAATCACTAATCCAATTAAATGAATTAAAAAAAAAATGTCAATCTTCAAATTGATAAAACCTTTACTCAGTACACATTCAAGCAAAAATAAACGGTACTTAAATAATGAACAATCAATTAGTGCAGCAAGATAGAAGAAGGGTGTTAAAAATGAGACGGAACATTAAACAATGGATAAAAGGAGAAAGATAGACCATGACCCAAGTGGAGCGAACCAGAAGATGCCAAAAGAGGACACCAAATTCAAACAACAATTTTATAGGCATCGAGAGACAATGCTGAAAATGGGGACCACAGGGCACCAACAGAATCAACTCAACATGACGGCAGTGTAGAGGTGCCACTCAATTCAAACCGTTTAGATCCGATAAACAAAATGAAATGGCTGAAGCCGCTAACTAATCATGGCGAATTTTCAACATCTCAGCCGTAAAAATTAAAGCAATCATTACCAATAAAAATTTGAACTAACGAAATAAACCAAACAAAAAATTTGAATAAATAACACGATGTTAACAAAATTCTAAATCAAAATACAAAGTCGCCAAACAACAAGCTAAAAAATTAAATGCCATTTGCTCGATTACTAAAAATGACTATTGAAGAAAAAAAACTAACAAAAGATTATGCCAAAAGTAAACACCGTTTGGGCACCATTTATTGCGGAATAACTGTGAGTAACAATGTCCTGCTCATTATTAAAAATATCGCTTAAAATGTATTTAATCTATTACAAGAAACTTTTCACCAGCGAAAATTTCAATTGCTAAGTTTCCACGTCACGTTATTAAGTTTTCGTCAGTTGAGAACTCTGCATTTGTTTATAAGACATCTAAAATTTACAGAAAACTAAACGTTTGAGCAATTCAAAAATTGAAAAAATATTTTATGTGGTAAATCTTTTCTTTACATTTTGCGCATTTACCACAGTTACGTTTATTTTGTTTCAAAGGCCACAATTTCATTGTTGCTTTCAAAGCTATTCACTCTTTTTGCCGCGGTTTGATAGTTATAAAATCAAATTGTGTGCCTGTTTATTCATCTGCAATGAAACTGATTTAAAACACAATTTTTTTTGTATGTCTCTATTATATTTCAACACATCTCGCCTTATTCTAAGCACTTTGTAATGAAAAATATGCTTTCATTTGTAAGAAGCGATCAAAAGTTTATTTTTTTAGTTGAAGAAGCGTCTATTATTAAATAGCTACTCCATGATTACAGAATTAAAAACAAATTTATTTAATTTGATACAATTTTTCCCAGTTTTCTAGCTGTTTTTACTTTAAAAGCTGTTTATTTAAATTTTTGAAATATTTTAATTTTCTCACATCAATTTTCAAAGATTGAATTGAAATATATCTAGCTTCTGCGAATATTAAAGTATTTGCAAAAAAATGTTTATTCTTCCACCGAAACCCTTTAATTTAAAAAAAAAACTAATTAATAGAATACATAAGATTAGTTAAACAAAATACACCTCAGGCTATTTTTGCACGTTCATCACGTTTCGAGAAATTTTCTAAAAACCTTCAAGTATGAAATGCTACATTTACGTCTACATTTTTGTCTGAATTACGTCAATAGTCTAACATGAAAATGTATGTTCTTGTCTACAATATTTGTTTTTCGTACGTCATCGGCAAAATACAGTTTTAAAAATATCTGCGAGCTAACAACACGTGATCAAAATACATCCAATTTGTACTTGTAGTTTTCCATGCACGTGCATATTCTCCAAACATAATTATCGACTATCAATCATTTCCATATGTGATGCATATCTATAACACAAAAGTGCATAGTATGTACATATGCAAACTGCTTTCTCACAATCTCCATCCATACTGACTGATTCGTCTTCGCTACGTATTAAATTTTCAGATTGCAGAAAATTGCTTAAGCGCGCTAACTTGCACAAATGATTGTGTTATGTGACTCCACTGAGATGCCCGTAAGTCAGACAATGTAAACTACCACATGACATCTATAGTAGACGTCGAGACACTAAGCTTACGGAAAAGTCAGAGGATTCGTTTAGGAACGTGCTTCTCATTCAAATGTGCTGTCAATTCTATATCCTGTCTTGGAAGCGTGTGAGTATCGTTGCGGTGGGCACGCAAACGTCAGCTTGTACAAGAGCACTAAAACGAGTAATTGTGATGACGAGCATATGTTCAAAGTATTATTGTACTTCCGAACAAACATATGAGTTCGATCAGTGTATCCTTAGGATAGGATATAAGAAAAAATGATCTTTCATGGGTAAAGATTTCAATTACATCATAATTACTCGAAAAGGTCAAAGATATCAAATGGTTTTAGGGAAAAATGGAGTTAGTACATAATTTACATGTATTTTTATATAAACAATAACCCACTTGCAAAAAAGTTGGACAAATATTCAAAGTAGAACAGATGAACTCTGTGTGCAACGAAGAATACCGCTCCAAGTTAGATTATGAAAATCGATTCAAAAACATCTATTCGATTTGTTGCCATCTTAAAGACTACAACGCAATCGCTAATAAGTTTTTGAGTTTGAAAGTCAAATCAGAATTTCCTAAATATTTCGAATAAAGTAAAATTATGTGCAATCCTTCTAACGCCCAGTGTGGGCTAGAATGTAAAGAAAATTTTGAAGACGACTATGTTTATCATTAAAAAAAACTGTATCAACCAGGATTTAATTGCTTATCTTATAAGTTGTGATTTAAGGAACTTAACGCCGACCTCAACATTTTCAAACTAAAATTTCAATTGGATAAAGTACAAGATACAAGCATCAGCACTAAATTACATTAAATTATGCCACAAGGATCTTTTAGCACAAAAAAGTCAACGGTTCGCCAAAAGGCTTTGAAAGTGTTTAGCAAACAAATATTTGCTGGTATTTAAGAAGGGAAATATTTTTGAATAAATACCGCGATAGCTAAACTACTGTATTCTTTGAATATTGCCAGCATTCATTCAGAATCTTTCAACTGAAAATTTAAGTTGATTTCCATTTCAAGAAGCAGCACCTTTTAATTCCAATGAAATATTTTACTCACATTGTATCCGATCTAAGTGACATTGGCAATAAACTAGCTTAACACGAAACTGTATCTTTTTCTCTATACCTTTTACAAGAAATGTAACTTAGCCCTGAATGAAAATTTACTACTCGAGACTGTGAGACCATCTGTACAGCAAAATATGGGCATCATAAAGATTGAAATCATTTTTGCTTGATTTGCTGTAAAAGCATCGTCGTGAAGATTGACGGTTTTACGATACGACTCAATGCGATGGGATACTGAAATAGGAAACTGCCGATTTTGTACAATGTTTCGAGATACATGTGAAATATCTCGATATAGTTGAAATGCGTCAAAGTTTAATTTCGACAATGTGCTCGATTGTTACATACTATGTTGAAAAGCTGGATTGCTTCATGAACATTCGAAAGGGCACGTTTTTCTATAAACCGCAGACTGCAATTTTTCAGTATTAACGTTAACCATTAACGCTGATAAGATAAGCATGTAAAATGTCTATAAAATATCGTTTGATACGGGCTGTACCTTACAAAAATTCTCTCTCAGCATAGCATTCTGTAGTACGACACATTAATCAGGTGAGTTTTCCTAGTAATTGGACGTGCCTTCCATAACTCTGCAAGAATTGTCACAGAACCACGTGTCCTATGTGGTATTTCCCCTACCAGCAGACGCGAGTTTTTCTATTTCTCTTTCCAGAAATCAAGTAAACACCACTTAACTGCAATCGATTGACTCGAACGATACCAATTTTCTTGATTAGATAGTTTGATAGAGTCCCAATGGATTCCCTTGGTGCATGACAAGATACCAGCCGTTATCATCCAAATGAAGCTATTTATATGAATGTCGTGGAATTGTGTTATCGTGAATTCTTGATCACTGCAAACAATTTACGTCTACATAGCGTCGTAGAACGAAAGACAAATCAAATTTGCGTTTGTTTGTACAACTCTACCGAACACAGACAATTTGAATCAGTACTCAGTCCGAATGAATGGCGTTCTGTTTTTCGACGGCATTTAATCTTCGCTCGCATTTGGGCCATTTCAACTAATTGTTTACAGGTGAAAGTCTAGAAACAATTTTTTCCGAGCGTTTCAAATTATCCTTTTCTCTATCAAGCCTGCTTTTGAAAGGCTCAAATATTTTAATTAAATTCCTTCCAATTTTCTATACGAAAATCTACCAAATCCAAACGCACTTAGATACAAAAGACACTCACCTTAATCACTGCCATTTTGCTAAAGAAAAACAGATTTCACTTTGAAATTCCATAGAGACGGTCTCCATCAGTCGCGAGTAATCTGTGAAGTCATGATGCTTTCGAAGACTGATGAAATCTACACCTCTTGACGATGAAATAGAATTGAAATTTTCGAAGGTGTGATTTCGGTATCAAATGTATTCACCAGAAATTTCTCGAAAGTTTTCAATCAAAAATGATTAAGATTTATTATTGTGGGTGCTGAAGGTTAAAATGTTAAGAAAGTGGTTTTGTCTTGTGTTGAAGATCCTACAGACTCAAAAACCATAATGATCCAACATAAATGAAAATCGTACGTCGCAAAAGAGCAATCAATGAAAATTTTACAGGTTCTGGGCTTTGCCATTTTCAAGAGCATGGAAACGTCGCCTCGTTAATTATTTCATTGAACTATAGTAGCGAAAATTAAAAGTTGAGTTTTACTTCGGATGAAACAATACTTCGCAATTTTATACATAATTTTTTATATTTTTTTTATTTTATATATTTTATATATTTATATATTTTTATATATTTTTATATATTTTTTGACGAAAAAATTTTCTTGCCACTATTTCACCACTCTCATCTCATTTTGTTTGAAATTTCTTCTCCACGATGAAAACTATTCTCAACAAAATCTCTCAACATTTTCATTCATTTTTCACTCTGCTCTACTGCAGGATAATTTATCGGTTTAACTGGTTATCCATATTATGGTATTCTACACGATTGATGAGACATCATGCGATTCGATTACTTATAGTAAACTTATGAAAACTGCCACGGGTGGAATTTCCACATTATTTGCATTGTATTCCAGACAATCAATTTGTTGCGTTAAAATTCGAACGTTAGATATATGAGGGAGAAAAAACTGAAAATGTGTTGTGGTGTCAAAACATAAATCAACTCATGTTGAATGTGGTAACTTTTTTGAGTAATGAGGGACTATGAAAGTCTTGTACGTTAAGTAAGGTTATCTCACTGCGATTTATTTTGGGTCTTAAGAGCTGAAGTTGGTTCAAATTCCATTTGAATGACGATTTTCGGGAGTGGGTAATGGTTAGGACTATGACTAATCATATCTTGGATTAGACTCAGAAAATTGCCTTACCCTTTCAAGTCATTTTCTAAAAATCATTTCAGCATTGCGCTCAAGCAAAAATGGATGGTAAAGACTGAAAATGGAGCTACTTAAAAAGTTGTATTGTTTTCAGACTCAGAATATTACCAGTAAACTTCTAAGCATAGGTTGGTTAACCGATCCTTTTTTCTCTTTTCTTGCCTATTGATATTTTTCTTTACTTAACTGATGACGCTTTGAAATAAGAAAACCGAACTAATTACTTTCAAAAAAGATGTCCATGTATCAAATGAAAACATAAGAAATAGGAAATTGCACGCAGTTTTGTGGCTTTGAACTTATGCTTTTGAATGTAATTTTTTGCATTTATGTGATATAAACCAACTTGTTTTTAAAAACTTATATTTTATCATAATTTTCGAGTGATATAACAATAAAATAAATATGTTGAATATTTCTCTCGCCCAGTGTGAATTAAGCTTGATGCTCTTAAAATTAGAAGATCTTATTCTATTTTGCCTAAGTATCGTTTTCGTTTTTTCTTCATCTTCAGAAAGCTAAATTACCAACCTCCCGTTACCTTATTGCTCATACACGGTTGAAAAATATGGTGTTATTTTGATAAAAAAATATATACATAAAAATCCAGCAAAAAAAAATATCAAATAGATAAATGCAAACAATATCAAACACAAACTTTTAAGTTATAGTTTTTATAAACAGTTTATATCAATGTTTTCGATAAAGCTAAATATAAACATGAAATAAAATGATTATAAATTTGTTTACTATGGCTAATATCATATTGATATAAAATTTACTATGCCATTTAATAATGAAATATATCAAATCGATTCACATGTTTTATACATGATGTTTATATCTGGGAAAAGTTGAAATAAGAAAAACTGGGTTAATTTGTATATGAATATTGAAAAGAAGCATATAATTTACACTGACATAGCAAACATAGCTTTCCAATTATATTTAAGTGTTTGCTTGTTTTCATGTTTGTTAATCTATTTCCAAACATAGCCTGAATGCAGAAATTTTTTCAAAGGTTTTCACGTAAAAAAGTAAAGTCAATCTTAAGTAACAAACAATTAAACAGTGCTTAATTTGGCAATTATATTTTATTCAAGATCTCAGTACATTTCTTTTACATACACATATATAGCTAATTTAACAGTATTAAAAATCTTTATAAAATGAAAAAAAAATGAAATGGTAAAGTAGTAAGGTACAAGTAACGAGAAGCATTGTTTTTTTTGTCTATAGTAGATTCTGGTAGTCCCAATGAGGTTATAGTTTTTGTGAAATTATCAAGCCTCGCCACGATTGATTCCAAATTTTGAGTGGCAATATAAGTTTTATTCAAAACATTATGATCTTGCTCTTTCACCGTGTTTGGGGTACTTTCATTGTCATTACCCAAATTTATATTATTATTGCAGGTTAGAATAACTCTAGTTTTAAGATGACATTTTAATGAATGTTTTCTCAATGTTGCAAATAAAATGTAGCTTAAATACTAAATCCAGGGCGTGCAGAAAATCAAAAGACGACTTCAAGGGTATTATTTGGCTATCAGCCACGATAAAATATTGCTGAATATTACTTTTGTCGTCACCTACTGCAATAATATAAGGAGATCTTCCAGTACAGCCTTGTAAGTAAGTTTTATTCGTCGATCCTCTCTGAATGTCACATATAATACAAAAGAGAACGATTAAAAACGGCTATTTAGATTTAAAGTAAATGATAACTTACTCTCTTAAACTGAATGATTCTTTCAACAGCATTTTCGTCAGATAACCTATTTTGCTTTTTTTTACCACAAGAAGCGGGAGGCAAAAGCCGCAGGAGATTCAATATTGAAATTGTTTGACCATTCCAATCTATGCAATAATGATTATTTAATGTAGTTATGTTTTATTTTTGCATTTTGAATGTAGATTTAAGTAAATATTATTTAAACCTTTTTCTCTATTAGCTTCTGTGTACAGTATCTTCTTTCCCGTTTTTTTATCACTGTAAATATACAGGTCTGATAGCTATCCGCCCATGTTTCACAAAATTGGGTTACACCAAAGCTCAACTCAAAATCATAGGATATCTTCAAAATAAAATATTATATTAAATTTTAGCATCTCATATAATACCTAAACTTACCAATTCTGGGCATGCAAAGTAGACTCTAGAGATTTCAAAATTATTATTTTGTTCGACAAATTCACGTCGATAGTTCAGTGTTGTCTCTAGCTTAGCTTTGACAATTTCAATTTTTTCTGGCAAGATTGCACTTTTTATAATTTCCACGTCTTTTAACACAGACCAACTAACTTGTTCAGTTACTGTTTTAGCTTCAACACCTCTTATTTCATTTTCAATATTTTTTTTTCGTTTTCTATTATTTTTCAATTTTATTTGCAAAAATCCATTATTGCTTTCATTATGCAATACGTCCAAGGTAAAACAAGGAAAAATTTTAACACATGGGTTTGCTACGGCTAATTGTTCTTCTTTACTTGGCTTAAAACCGAATGTTTCCTGCACATAAGATGCTATTAACTTTATTACGATTCTTCGTTCTTTTTCTGTCAGAAAGCCCTTACCACTATAAATATTCAAAACGTCAAGACCGAATTTTTTTGTTTTTAAATAGGATTTAAGAGAGTCAGATGTTGCTATTAAATTTTGACCGATTTCTGCATTTGAACGTTTCACAGGCGCTGCACATTCATTATCACTCTCACTTTCTACGCCTTTTTTAAAATGAACTTTCAGAATAAAGTCTGGATGGCTATAAAATTGACACAAATACTGCATAAATATGTCCTCTTTTATCTCCACTCCAACTTTATTTCTAAAACACAAAAAATCGCTAAGTGGAACATTAGTACCATCTAAAACCGAAAAAACGAAATCTTTGTAAGATAAGCGATCAACACCATCCGACGTACACTTTTTAAAACGCACAATTTTCCTAATTTCGGGATATTCAACCGTAAGAAACAGTCCTTCGAAAAACATTTCACTTAATACGGACAACTATCATACACAAACTAAGTAATTCACACCTTCTAAGTACCCTCAAAACTAATTATCTGCATCGTCAACTATTGCACAATCAATGCTGCAGTTTATGTGTGTTACTTTTTTTACACCAAGTTGGTGTGAATTTGATGCTCAATATGTTATAAATATGCGTTTTTCAAACGAAACGAAACGATTTATATGCGTACAAGCTAATTGATATCACTGATAGATCAAATCAATAAGCAAAAGATATACATTTTAACAAACGTAGTATAAACTTTATAAATATATGGTGTAAAAGTGAAATTGATTTTCAGAGATCCATAAGAAATATATATTTTTCGTATAGAAATGAACTATAAAAGCTAGTTTTATCATAAATATGCGAAATTTGGTATAGATCAATGTTATAAGGCCGCATTTATAGAAAAATAATGGATTTTACCCCAAAATTTTCAACCGTGTAGGGTCAGAACCAGATTGAGAAACAGAAGATTTTCATCATAATTATGACGCCTGATTGTTTTTTATTTGTTTTTCTTTCTTTTTCCTTTCACAAAGGCTTTGCGCTTTGACTCTCTAATACGATATATTCTAGCTAAACATTAACGGGTATGCTTCAGAAACTGCAATTGCTTGCTTAATTTAGGTTTTGATCCCTATGATAATTAACAGACAATGTTCAGTATTCTTCCATATTGTGGGCTTCAGACGAATTTTACCTTCCATCATGTAAAATCGATGTGGTTATTTCTTTACAAGAGCTGTAGAAAATTTTGAAAAAATTGAAACATGCTTTGAAGGGTGAAAGCATTTGAGAAATTCATGTAAATTTATAGAGGAAAAATTCATAAAAGCACTCACAGAAGCCACAATTTTAAAAGTACTTTAATTGAAGCTTTTCTATGTCTGTTTTTTTTTTAAATTTAGCACTTGTACTATAATGAACTAACATGGAATTTATGATGTATTTATTTTCTTGCAAGAGCTAGAGTTGATCGAAAAACTATGATCATCATCTTTTGGCTAAATATTCAGGAAATATTAATCCGGCGGAAAAAATCTTAAAATGAATACTTCTCTAAAAGACTGGATTTTTTTAATCCAAGCCTAAAAAAAAGTTAATGTGCTTACTTTCTTCAGCGTTTGGAAGTTGAAAAGCAAATTGAAATTGAAAGAAAAAATAGCTAAAAAAGAAAATGGATTCATTTTAGAATTCAGATATTCGCCCAATTTAAAAATTAATGAAAACGTCCTTATAATTTCGGCTTGATGCATTTGGAAAAAAACTCGCTTGCTTTGAAATTTACTAACGGTTCATTTGCTCCCAGTCAACAGTGATTTTCTTTGAATATAAGCAGCTCTATGATCTCGCTTTTTTGTTGAATATCGTCATGACCTATGCTTCGTGGGCTGTACCATTGAAAAGCTGGTACTCGGCTATTGAATCTAGGCTTGGCTCACACAAGGCTTCAAAATCTCTCGCTACTATCGGCGTATAGAACTCAAAAATTCATAGTGTCCAAAGCCATAGTTCTACAATCCGATAGTAGCTGGAGATTGAGTAGCCGTAGGCTGAGCTTCTCGTGTGGATTGGACCTCAACATCACATACGTATTGGAGCTTCGAAGTAGTTGCATCGCTCATCTCATCTTCGAATTCATCGACTATTATTTTTAATTCTACAGTGGGTTCTTCGCAAAACACATGCAATCTCAAGCACAACAAAAAAAGAAAACGTCTGATTTTCGGCAAAATGTCTTTGTATTTTTCAAAATAGTCTCCTGTCAACTCAATGCACTTTGTCCAACGGTATTCCAATTTTTTTAATAAAGTTGACAAAATACGATATCTCAAATCCTGCAAAATAGGCATGCGTCTCAGCAATCATGTCGGCAAAAGACAGCAAGTATTTTTTAAAAATTCGCGAAACACAAACAGTCACAAGAAGCTAAATCTGATGAATACGTTAAGTGCGATAGCAATTCATAGCATAATTCATGAATTTTTGGCCGTTGCAATTGAAGACTTTGAGCGGGCGAATTGTCAGGCAAGGTCGTTTTGTCTTGACCACTTCGTTTAGTGTATCAAAAAGTGCTGCATAATGCTCCCCGGTGATCGTTTTTCCTTTATCCATATATTCGATGAGTACCAAGCCTTTGCGAATCCAAAAAAAAACTGTTGACATCATATATCCAGCCAGTGTGGCCAGATTGGGCTATTTCCCGCCAATTGGGCTATCTAAAATTTGAATTGGTGGAACGTTTTTTGATTTTGCGGGCTGGCGGCTTTTGGGCTATATATTTTTATGAAAACCCATGTTTGGGCTATAAAGTAAATCAGCTAATGGGGACACTGTATGATCGAACCACCCATAACATCACCACGCATACAATTTCTTGAAGAAAATTCACTCTGTATTTGGGCAACCTCTGAAATTGTACCGTGAACCGAGATTGTGTTCAATATTCTTGTTATAGCTGCTATTTTAGCTCCTCTAGCTGTCTAATGTTATGAAATAACTGCTTTCTGATGCTTGCTATTTGACAGTTAGGCTGTCCAAAATTCCAGAATAGCTGCTATGGTGGCAGCTATTCACTGCTCGCAGTCTGTAGTATAGCAAGAAAGTAGCTAAGGTAAAGTGAATGTGCGTACGTAGCTGAGATATGTTTCAAAAGTCATTTTTGATTTGAAATGGAAGTGAAAAACAGTTTTTCGCTTTGGTGATAGAAATAATGATCAATTAATTTAAAAACAGTGCTATCCACTGGTGCTATGATAAACTCTCCAAGCTTTTAAGCACTTCAACTCAACTCACGTTTTAAGTAGGTTTTTACACAGCGCAACCCATCTTGAGTTTTTAAAAGGGGGCTGTGGAGACACATATGTTAGAGAGATTCCCAAAAAAATTCAACAACAATCTCAGTTAAGATCAATATAAGCCTAGAAGCTATTCTTGATTATGGCTGCGTTTCATAAAATCAAAGAATTTAATTAATTAATATTTTTATTTTTAGTATTGACGTAACACATTCTGTCAGCCAAAGGAAATACTCTTACGCAAAATTAATGATACCATCTTTTTAATATATAGCCATTATGTATTTTCCCACTATATTTTTTACTTCAGTCCTTTCTCTATCCAAAAACTCCAATCTAGGCCATTCACTTATCTCCTCACTAATTTATATGTAACTCTACTAAAATATAACCCCACTTACAATTTTCTACTATCCGAGCACAAAAAGCTGTTGTATGCAAAACGAAATATCACGCGATTTAAGAATATGCGAAGACCTGATGTACTGAAATCATAATAGCTATATAATCGATTTCGGAAGAGAAAGCCATGTGGCGGCCAACAACGATTGCGGCGTTTTATCTCCAGACCTGATTTGAATATTACTTGGTATACTCCCTACGCTGGTTTTGGGCGGTTGTCCACCTTTGAAATACCAGTATTCAAATAGATAAGTATCATCTATCTATAAAGGTGTACAATTCGTGGCACATGGTCGTTTGTCTCAGAATCATAATGGTCGAGGACAGGTTGGTTTATGTTGGGGCTGCCATACGAGCGAGTTGATGTGATTTTGACGATATTTTGATTTTCAGCATGTTGTAAAAGAGATTGAAACGATGCTTTCACGTATGAATGATTTAAATAGAAACAAACAACTTTTGGACAGAGAAAGGGATATCATATCTAAAAGTAACACAAATTACTCGCAGATTTTTTTCAAACGACTTTCAGAATGAAAATCAATTGATTTTGATCAAACCAAGAATAAATAATAGATCAAATTGTTTGAATTCAATCCAAAATATTATTCTGTACTCGCAAGTTTACCAAAAAAATTATTAAATAATATTTGCGCCCAGTGTGGGCAAGGATTGAAAAAATTGTAGTATTGTTTTGTTTTATGAACTTTCATGAAACTGTGGTTTTTATGATCTTTTACAAAACTTATGTTTGAATGGGTGCATTTTTCTTCAGTTAGCCCCTCCCCCCCTGGCGGACGGCAAGAAATAATTTATCGACTGGTTCTTATGCTTGATTGTAATTTTAACCTCTGCTATTTTGTGTTTCTGAGAGGTGTGCGAATTAATTTTTTCTTTGACATCTCTTGCCAAAATTAAAAATCTTTGACAATCAACAAAAATATTTTGTCCTCTTGAACTTCGAATAAGAAAACCATCGAAAGAATTTCAGGTTATCTCTGAGTTTCCTCTTCATTTTGAACTCCATCCACTTAACAAAAGAAAAGAACAACGAAATATTAACCGTCGAATGTCAACAGTTTTTGATGGCATAAGTTTTTGATTATATCATTCATTCTTGAAAAATCGTAATTAAGGATCTATTTCTTCGAAAGCATTATATAATGAAAGCAGATTACTGAGCCTGAAACATCAACATTAGCTACCGCTTTGCGAAACCAACATCAAAAATAGAATCTCCTCAGCACCTACACAAATCTTAACGAAATTCAATTTCGTCCTTGAGCATCGCTCTTAGGCACAAAAGTTGACTCATCAAATCGTATTCAAGAGGCACTTGAACTTTGTTATCATTCATTCCGGAGGTCAATTGATTTTCAATTAAGTCTAAGTCCTGTGCTATCTCGAGTAAATATTGAACAAACAATGTTGTGAATTGATAAGTATATAAAATGTAATGAAGTTATTTTCTTTTCTGTGTGCCTGGTACATTAAGTTTGTTATCAAAACATACTATCTGATCTGAGATGTGTCGCTGAGCACATCGAACTTGAAAATTTGTCGTGGTTCAGTGAAATTTTAATGTACTTTGGTAGAGATGCGAGCATTCAATTTCCGTCTTGGAAGCAGAACTAACGGATGCATGTCTACAACTTTTGTTTTTTATACAATTGCTTTCAAGTTGTTGTCGGGAAAAATTAAATCGAAAAAGCAGATGAACTCCAAATAGTAAGAAATTTATATTTTTCACTTCCAGTTTAAAATACGAATGGCGCTTATCATTTTAAAAGTCATTACTTCTGATAATCAAAAAACCACTTTCTCCGAAAAAAAAGTCACTGAAATAACTATGCTAAAGTATTTTGTTCAACATTTTTGCATATTTTCTCTCAGTCTGAATGGTTAATATACCTTTGCAAATACATAGATTCCTTTCAATTATTAATATTTTTACATATTCATATGTACATGCAGTACAATGGGATGGAATGTCGTGTGAATCAGGACGAGAGTATATCAGGACAATTTTCCTGGTAGTCAAAAGGCTAAAAAGTCAAATAAGAATTCAATGGAAATTTTTCAAATGCTTTCTTTCTAACTTTTTGTTTTTCGTTTTCTTGGACATGCTACCTTCATTTTGTTGTAGATGTCCAAAAAAACGATACCCGGGTCCCCAATTCACGGGTCTTGAGAGATTTTTACTCACTAAAAAAAGTCCACCTCTAAGTCAAAAGTCCAGTCAGTCTGCTCTCACATTGCTTCAACCTGGTCGTGCTTGCAAGCAGAACCATTCTCCGCTTGCATCAAAAGCTGCTGCAGTTTGTTAGTCGGTAACGCAATCTTCCACTCGTTTTGTGCGCACTGTTTTTACTAATTTTCGAAGAAAAGTAGTATTAAACTCGTTTCGCCGAAAATTCATATTTCTTTATATATATATATATATATATATATATATATATATATATATATATATATATATATATATATATATATATATATATATATATATATAGAGAACATAGATGTATATAATAGGTAGGTCCATGACTCGCTAGAATTCAGATATTCTAAACCTTTTGGCGGCGGCGAGCGTTTTAGTGAATTTTGAAGTACTCCTATATTTCCAAGCAGCGTGAGTTTTTGTTCAAAAAAAATATTGGGAATGAAAACTTGTTATGCTCTAAGCTTGCCTATGACAAAAACTTGAAAATTTTGAGCCGTGTGTGGGTGCAGTGTGCCAAGGATTTTTTTTTAAATTTTGATTTGACATTAGTTCTGACAAAAACATTGGATCATCGTGAAATTTGCAGAACGTATTGATGTTTACTAAAATTTAACATATATGGATTTCCAAGTTAGTGCGGGTAACCCTGTAGCTACGGCAGGCTCCTGAAAAAAAAATCCTTCAAATCATTGACCCTCCTGAAAATTTTTTGATTTTTGACAAAAAATTCAAATCAATGATAAATTTTAACGTTTGTGCATCTTGTCAAATTGAAATTTTTAAAATTCCGAGTTGCACAAGAACAGCAACTTATCACCAAATTACCTCTATTTTCAGCACTCTAAAGCTCTGTTCACGAGAACTGGCGACCGAATTTTCCGATCATAATGAAATTTACAGGACATCTTGGTATTAACTAGGACCAGGTCTGATAGAAGTGATTTTGAAATGCGGGCAACCCTGTGGCAGTGATACCATCTTGAAAAATCACTATAATATAAAAATCACTATAACTTCCGATTCAGGGATCAGATTTAAACAAAATTCACATAGTATTTGAATCATACTTTAGGTAACATTTGGTGAAAGTTTGGCTGAAAAATTAGAATAGAATTGCCAGCTATGGTGATTTTTGTCTCCTAAATCTTGCAAATTTGCTCAGCAAAATAAAGCTTTTTCCCCTATAACTTCCGGTGCAGTCATGATATCAAAACGAAGTTTTTGCAGTAAATAGACTTTGATGTCATAGGAATTTCGTTAAAAAATCATGAAAGGGCTACCAGCTATGACCATTATTGTAACTTTTTTTCTTTACTGCGCGATTATGTCATTAGATTTGCAAATGGGAACGATCCTGCAATGAAAATTAACAACAAATATTAACGCTTTAAAAATTTGAAAAGTTTTGAGGATGGTAACCCTAAAACTCTTTTCACCCGTATAACCTCCAGCGCAGTGATTCAATCGAAACGAAATTTACTGGTTGGGTTTAGCTTAACGTGAAGCAGATTTGGTGTATATTTTGCTTTGCTGCTGACACAGGGTAACCAGCTTTAGCCATTTTCGTAACTATTGCACCAACAGATGCTTCAAATTACATACTCATATGCAAAGCATTTGCAATAAAAATACGAAACCAGTTTTTAAATTTTCCGAGTTTTGAATATTTTTCGGATGGCAGCCTCAAACAACGTTTAACCGCTAAAACTTTCGATGAAATCCTCCGATGAGAACGAAATTCAAAGGATAAGTTGATTTAAGTATGAGCTTGTTAAGGTAAACTTATTGCTGCTTCGTTGGGAAAAAGTTGCCAGCACTGAACATTTTCATCATTTGTGTTAAAGTTGAGTTTTGTTGCTTTGGATAAGGAATGGTTGATATGATTCTTCAAAAAAGTGTATTACGTCTTTTCACATCTTTTTTGAAATTAGTTTTCTAGCGGTTCAGGTGCGCTAGAGTTTCTTTCAACATATGCTGACGCTGTGCGCCGGTTATTCTCGCTACGCGGCGTCATTACCACGATTGACTCTTGAGTGTTCAAACTCCAGCTTGCTCCTCAAACTTGCGAGTTGAGTGCACGCAAAGAATGCATAGTGAGCTTCATCGTACTCACCTACACAGTACTGACAGTACGGTGTACGTAGCTTACCTTTTCTGCTTAAGTATTTTCTAAAATAACTGTACCCCGTTAGGAATTGGCACGGGTAGAAATCTACCTCTCCATCGGCACGGGTGGCGCATGTGTCCAAAAGACCAATCAAGCTTGTCGTCCATCGACCTTTGTTGCATACTTTTCAGCGTTGTTGCCAAAATTGGGGGGTTTATGTAACCAAATGTACTAAAGCTCCAATATCTATTCAGCTCAAAGCATGTGAGATGCCCTCCTCTGAATCTCTGTCGGAATTACTTCCCTGCTTGACACGTCAGCAACGTCACCTCTCAAAAATTCGATTTTAGGCATTCTCGGGTGCAACAGTCCCAGAATCAGGACCGATGTTCCAGAAATTGATGTTCTGGAAATCAGGTCCGACCTTAGACTCCGGCGCTACCACTGAGGTGATAAACTTCTTTCATTCGCCATCGATCAGCCATCGATCCCTAAGATATTCCCGCATCACGATTCACAAATAGTCAATAATGCATCTAGAAACAACCGTTCTGGTGCTGTGCCATGCCACCTCCACTCTTGCTATTGCTTTAATCATTACGGATGTAGGATCAAGATGTGAATGCATATTTTGGAAGCTATGCTGTCTGTCAAACAGATCACCAGCAGCAACCGTGGCTTCAGCAACTACTTTGAAGGGCTACCTCGCAGTGTTTTATATGCAGTGTGGATATGAAGTAAATCACTCGCGATGAAGAGACCCTCACCACTAAAAAAGAATTATATGACTCGAAAGTTAGTCGCAGTTGAACCTCCACTATTACTTTAAGCGGTTCGACCAATACTTCGTCAGGGACCAGGGCCTTCGTTTTCCTTATTTCATGTACCATGTCGATCAGCTCCTCTTCCGTAGAGGAAGCGTCCGAAAATATATCCCATTTCAAAAGCGTCTCGAACCTGCAATGTCCTCAACGTGCGTTCAATTTTTCTCCTCTAAAACGCAGGAAAACTACTGGAAAAGGTTATTCAAAAACACCTAAATAACACCATAGATGTCAAGCACGTCATACCTGGAAGACAATTCCGCTTCATAGCAAAAAAGCGCTGTTGAGGAAAGCATGCAAAATAAAAGGGTTTTGGGTGCCTGTCTGATCGATCTTCAGAAAGCCTTCGACTCCGTTTGGATTGAAGGGCTTTCGTTTAAAATGATTAATTTCGGTTTCCTAACATGATTAGTCAAAATTGCTGATAAATTTCTAAGCAGCAGAAGGGCTTTCGTCACCTTCCATGGGGTTTCTAGTCAATTCAGGTGCACCTCAAAGCTCCATCCTCGCACCGACTTTATTTAACGTTTTTACGGTTTACCTACGGTGCCCTTATCTGGTTTCCAGAACCCTCAAGCCAATTTGAGAAGATGGTGTGATTTGAACGCCGTATCTTTCAAATAGCTTTCTTGTATTTCCTACATTTTTCATTCCTTGAAAGTTTCACTAGACACGAACTGACTTTCGTCTTCGCTCGTTCCTTAACATCTGCATAACCTAACCAATTTAAAACTCAGTTGCAATCAAACCTTCTATAATTCAATCCCCCACAGGTCACAACTTGGAGCCATAAGCCAAAAAAAGCACAGCTGATTATTCCATATTTGCTTTACGAAAAGGTTTTTGGTCATCTATTTCAAATTCTCCCTTTTTTACTGGCGCAAAACATAACCTCCTCTCCTCCGTATAGAAAATACTGTACTCCGATAGTCTTGGCGGGGATCGCTGTTCCCGGTGAGCTTATGACTGCCGCATATCCTGTGATATCTGAAAACTAAAAAGAATAGTTCCGCCTCATGTAAGACTCACTAATCAGACGATCTGAGCCTTATTTTAGAGCCCGCAGCTGCTCTGCAACACTGCAGGCTTCTTTGCAGAACTCTTATTTGCATTGCATCATTGAAAACCTTGCAAACACTCGAGCCCAAGAAATTTTCCAAGCAAATTCCAATTTGACCATATTTCATCTAGGAAATTTTGCTCTAAGTATGATAGCAGCGTACCACCTTAACCCACCTCCTCACTCAAACCTAAATCATACCTATTCTAATTTTACCAGTCGTCATGATTTTTGTCCATCCCTACCAAAGCACTTCTTTACTACCTCTCATGAGAAGGCAACAAAATGATTTTCACCACAACCACTCTTTCTTCTCCAGATTTGCCGTTGCTTCTTGCTACTTTCGTTCCGGGTTTTGGTTTTCTTCTTCTGCGATGTATTTTTTCTTAGCACCTCCTTTTGTTAAGCAGGTTTTAATTTTTCCATTTTTGGCGAAATTTTTCTCCTCTTGTTTTTCTATGATAATGCCAAAGCACTGGAGATTGCTCTTTGAAGCGAATGCTGAGCTATGGCCGTAGAGACACATATGGAAGAAGCCGATATAAATTATTCCATTGTTCTTTAAGTGCCACATTTTTCCTTATTTTTTGAAGTACTAGTGTTATGCCTAGTTGCCACTAAAGCTTTTAATGTGACACTAAAATAATGGACCGCTAGTATTATGCCCAGTCGCCGGCTGTTAAAGCAACACAAGACGAACAAATATAACCATGAGCACGGCGGGATTTGAACCCAAAGATAGTAGGTTGCTGCTTCGGACTAACCCGTTAGCGAGCTAAGGTACTGACCTTTCAAACAGTGCCATTGTCATTTACTTTTGGGGGTCCAAGTCACGGCTTCTCTCCTTACCCTGATCTCCTACGCTCAGGGCTTGATTCAGCTACACTTTTATTTGTTCAGGGTTGAGTGACATCCGACATCACCACTTTAGTAAAATGGTGCCTGCTGATATTCTATCTTCGCCTTTTGCTAATTATTTCAGCTGCTAGATACGACTTTGAAAGCCTTCTCCAATTAAACCATCTTCAAAATGATCTGTGCACGGTCGTAGCTTGCAGAATCTTGCGGAGTATCCGCTTCGTTTTAAATAATCTGCTCGTACCTTGCGCCGTTGAAAGCGACGTCCGTTGAAGCTTTGAAATCCACAATATGGCAAATTTTTCGATGGACGCGCCTATGTCATCAGGCTTTGTATCCTCATTTTTAAGTTAAAAAAAAAATCGTTAAAATTTGTTGCCGGAAAGGCTAATAAGAGCAACAAGAAGATAAGCAGGGTAAAAAAGTTGGAGTACGTCGAAAAATCTCAATTCAATAATTTTCTTTCAAGGACAGGAAAAAGAATTTTCTTGAAAATTCGCAGGAACTCAACAAACCATGCGAAAATGTTCAGGCAAACATGGTTTTAAAGGTAATACATTCAAACCATTTTCAGTTATTTTTCCTTTGTTGGGATACAACATTTTCCCTGAACACATCATTTTCCAGTTCTGATTTCAATTTACACCTTGGAAAACCCTCGTATCTTTTTTTCAGTCAAAAATCATTGTGATACATAAAATTAGCATGTTGCCCATCAGTATTTTAATTGAAATCGTTGAAAAGTGTGAAAGGATTTTCCAATGTTTAGGCAAAACTATACAAACATGACTGTAGAGGTGACCGTATTTGTGTGTTTAGCTCAGGCCTAGTGGACAACGATGATGGATTAGATGGTTAAAAACTGGACATTATACGATGTTTGCCAATCATACACACTGAAGCATCTGTTATGGACATGGGTAATGCTGCTTTCTATTTAGGTGGAAATTTTATTTATTCAGAAAATTTGGTTAGAATTTGTTCTATAGTTTTTCTCTAGACTTCTAGGTTAGATTGAAGAATACAGTTAATTTACATTAAGTATTGTTACTGTTAGTTTCGAATAGATTCTTCACTTGTTATAGTCATCTAACTTTCTCAAAAGTTTCTATGAAACATATTTAACAAGTAATGTAAGTACGATTACCCTGCTTCTTTTTCTGCAATTCATCTCAATAAAAACTTTTCATTTTAAATTAATGACAGCTTTTGCTTCATTTCAATTTTGCATTTAATTCGCAATACATTTTAACAATTTGGCTTTGCACCATCCAATTCATCAGATCTTCCAATTCATCAAGCCGTCTTTATATTTACAACTTAATCTCTTACTCGTTTGCCTCGAAGTAAAACAAAATCAACTTGGCAAGAACACAGATGTTACGCTAAGATATTCCATAACTTTAGATTGGATACAACTTCAAAGCCTAAGTTACTTCGTAGAGCCTACTGAAAAGTTTGTGTACACAGCAAAGTTCCAGTATGTTCTAGAGTGCAAGCATGGAATGTTTGTTTATTCAGCTAACAAAATGTCTAGTGAAAGTTAGATAGAATTTTCAATCCATATTTGCGATAAGAAACACGATAAAATAATTTTAAAAACAACATGTGGTACGGTTGTAGATTTTCTTTTTAAAAATGTTTGTAGAAGAAAATCAGATATTTGAAATTGATTCGTTTTTAAATAAATATTGATGGCTTATGATTTCCTCGCGACTGTTTACGTATTGATTTAAGTAAATATTTTCAAACATTTTTCTCTGAAACATTTCAAGACAAATAGCGAAGTCATACAATTATCTGAAAATGTATTTTCCACATTGAATGAGGTGCTACATTTCTTATCTTAAAATGTATTCAAGTTCAAAGCGTATACGTCGTTGTTCTATAATTATCCAAGAATTTAAATACACTTAATTCATGCGTTCAAAACGTGAATTTAAACTAGAACGAAAATTGTAATTATAGATATGCGGTTAGGTATCGGGTGATTGTTTATCTAAGGGCATACATTGAATTCGTGTTCGACGATACATGATGTTTGAAAGGAAAAGGTGAATCAGCTAGTCGGAAGAGAGATAACAGCAATGAATTCATTGTAAAATTATTCACTTAGTGTTTGAAGTACAATTAATTGAAAGCATGAATTGAATATCGTTATCTTGAACGCAAAAAGCTAGTAGTCATCATTTGTAGATAAGATTTTATTTAACATTGAAACCAAGTTTACGAAAGTAGTTTGCTTTGTGCAAGTAGGTTTTTTCTATGACGGATGATTTGAAAATAATAGTTTAATAGAAAAATAATTACTTTTAGTAAAGTTTTTATGGATGATGTCTCACAATGGGCGCCAAATTATTTTCACCTATTCCTTACTTCTATTTCTGAATTTTACTTATTCGTTGTAAAACTGATCAATTTTCAATTGTATCATCAATAGTCCAAAAAAATCACTTCAAGGCACCTACGTTTTCAATACGAATCCTCTCAAACTTCCGAATCAAATCGAAACGATTGACAAAATCTTTCACCCGACTGGCAATCTATTTTCAGTTTTGTGCCGTCACAACAAGCCCAATAAAAATAAACTTTGCAATATCAGGATCTTTTCAGTTTTATTGAATAAAGATATATCTGTCTGGCCTCTTTGCTCCTATACTTTCTACGCCTTCTCTCCATTTCAATCACAGAATCCTTACATTCCAATTTTGGTCTGATAATGCTATCAATCTGTTTCTATGACTTTCTAACGTCGCTCTCTGATCAGACTCTTGCCACTCATATCCATATAGCGCCACTAGGGCCATATGCACACACATCACCATTCACCCGTTCGATCACATCTGAATTTCCATTTCCGATTTTGCTTCCGGTTCGATTCATTTCAAGGATATTCAAATCGGAATTTCCAGGCGACGAGCGATGCAATAAAAGCAACCGAACAAGCAAGCCATGCATGGGTGAACCGATGTTGATACGAGGGCGATAGCGACAATGTGTTAAATACATGAGTACAACCCCGAGGCGGACGAGTAAATTATTGAAGAAAAGTTGACGTCGAGGAGTCAAGTCGATCCGAATCTAGGATGGAATTTGTTTACTTACGAATATGAGATGAAACAAGCTCACACTAAACGTTGAGACTATGGTGCGAGGACTGGAAAAGTTCGAATTAGATTCTGCGAATGTAGAGTGGCCCAAAGTTGTAAAGTAGTAAATTTCGTCTGGGTTTTGTGGGGATTTTCGTTGAACGGAACGGAATTCAATTAGCTAGATATTCACTTTGCAGTGGCGTGGGTTTTACTGGTATTACTCGCACTTAAGTCAAAGAGATTTGAATTGCACAGGATATGGATGATATTTTTAGAGGTCTGATGCAAAGACGAATGTGTGATATGTATTAAAGTTTTACTGATGTTAGAGGATACATAAGGTTAGGAGTAAAACTTTTGAATTTACTTCTTGCAGATAGAGGATATTATTGCTCAAGCCAGCTTCATATATCATATTATTACCTATTTATTTATCACATTCAACAAAATATAGATGAAAAATATTAAGTGACTGTAAGCAAGTTGACGTTTGTTGAACAGCAAGACACTTCAGTCATCGACTTGTGCATGGCCGGAGGAGACCAGATCTCTTTTATAACAACTTTCAGGCAAAGCAACTCCAAGTCCCGGGCTATCTCCAAATTATAACTACGACTGACTCAGACGGAAACAAAGCTTTTGCTGCTAAAAAATTTTGCTTGCTTGCGAATCTGAACTGAATTGGAGAATACGCCGAAGATTATCGCGAAACACTGAGCAGAAATTTACTTTCCATGCCTACAAATAAAAGGAACAGAAGCAGCAATAAAATCAAGTGCCCAAAAATCTAATGCGAAATGTTGAAAGAATCTTTTTTAAGTTTTTTAGTTTGGATTGTTCGAGAAAGAGGAAACAATCTTTTATGTGGCTGGAAATCTGCAGAACGGAAGCTACTGAATTTGTACGTGTCCAATATTTGAAAGTAAACAATATATATAAAAACTGTTAAAGGATCGAAGAAAAGCTCGTATTGAGCAATTAGTATAGCAACGTGCATTGACTGAAAGCAGTTTTCATCAGCGGCGGAAATACTAAATGAAGCCGCAAATGGACTCAATTCTACTAAGCACTCAATTGGCAGTAATTGTTAATTTAATGGATATAGTGAACGTAATGCATTTGCCCAGGCTAAACTTGAACAGCGCCATTCTAGAGATAAAGGGTATCCACAGGTGTCAGCTAATTATAGAGGCATTTTTTTTAAGTCAATTTCTGCAAAACTATTTACTTGCATTCTACAAACAAGGCTTTCAGAATAGATAAACACAGGAAAACTGCTCAGCGAATTTCAAGCAAAATTTTTTCATAAAAATCATTTTATTATTGACCACATTTTGGTATTATACATTAAAAAATTAAGATCTATGTTTGGTATGCCCATTATATTTGAATATATAATAAGAAAATTTTACGAGGATTCGAAGGCTGCATCATGGACAGGAGAACAAGGGATCCACTGATTTGACACAAACCTCTCTCCGTTAACGATCTACTGGATTGTGTGATAGGTCAAGTTAAATTTTGTGATTCCGAATTGAAAAAGTAATTCTACGTCAGACTTTACAAACCATGAAGAAGACTTTTTTAGTCTTTGAAAGCTTTTTATGAATATTGAAAAGTCAAAAAATAGTTTTTTTAAAAAAACAATTTCCAGTGGCAAACAATAAAAATTGCTCAAAAACCATGCTTGGCTTTTCACGTAGCATTTTGTACTGAGCAAATTGACGCTCGAGAACTTACCGGATAGAGCTGTTGCCTCGTTCAAAATTGTTATATCTGCTGGATTAGATGTCATACTTGCGCCGGATTTTTTCGTTGCTGGAACCTTGGTTGAAGACTTTCAAATACGTCAACTGAAAAATTTTCAGAGCAGCGTCAAACAAATACTACACGCCTAATCAGTAGATGTTCTTCGCTCTGTATTTATTACCAGAATATCCTCGGTTTGAGGACCAAACAAACTAAATGAAGTTCTGCTATCCAGGACTTTAGATACCCATCATTTTATCTGTTTCACGGAAACATGGCTTACCAACAATATTCGGAGCAGAAAATTCTTACCGTGTCACTCTTTTTCCGGAGAAATCGTGATCGCGTTGCCTCTTGCAAAGCTAATGGTGGTGGTGTTCTATTCGTCGTGTATAAAACTCTTTGTGGAGCATTCTGTGCTGAGTTGGTTCCTCCAACTTCCGATTTACTGGTCTGTTGAATTTATATCCTTTGTAATTCGTATGTAATTGCCACATACGGACGTTTTCTTGTTGAGCTTTCTAGCTTCATTCTCGCTCGGTTTCCGCCATATCCCCTTCTTATGTTTGGTGACTTCAACATGCCTACTGTGGAGCGGGACCCCAATAACCTCAACTATCATTCAGACACCTCCTTATTACGACTTCCTCCTTTCTTTCACTTTGTTCTTGTTCTTAAATTAACTACCTTCGCAATACCAACAACAAAATCTTCGATTTACTTCTTTCTAGCATTCCTTTAGATTCCCTTTTTTTTTCTCTCTCTCTCTCCTGCTCCTTTCTCATATGCAAGAATTGAATGTCCTTCTACTCAGCGTTATAGCTTCTTTAAAGCGAACTTTCAGAAGATGTCCATTGAAATTAGTCTTATCCATTGGCATTCCTTTTACAAAAGATTGGATGTTGATTGTGCATTGTCCAAGTGCTACTCTTTCTGTTCTTATCTCATCTTTTTCTGTATTTTCTCAAATGTCCTCTCAAGCGTAATGGTATTCCTTGGTTTACATTGAAAGTCTCTGATGCTCTAAAAGCTAAGGAAAAAGCTCGTGAAAAGCTGAAGAAGACGGGTTCACCCACTGATCTTCAGGAATTTCTTAGTGTGCTTTATGATGCAAAAAGAGTGCTCAAGCAGGCAATGCGTGATTGCTTCTCGGTCATCGAGGCTTCAATTTGTTCTAATAAACCAAAATCCTTTGGGTCATAGGCGTTCCTTAAAATCCAATTCTTCAGCTCCTGATTCTTTCTATCTTGATGATGCTATCGCTCCCAATCTTCAGGCTACTTGCGATTTATTTGCTGCCTTTTTTCCTCCTCCTTTAAAAAACCCCACTATATATATATATCTATGACTTCTGTTTTCTCCCGTTCTTCTCCTCCCATTTCCATGTTTAGTACAAATCTTATACCCTTGATAATATCTCATTCTTTAGATGTTAATGCTAGTTCCGGTCCTAACAATATTCCCAATATGCTTGTCAAAGCCCTCTCATCCTCTTTCTGTGTTACTTTAGCTATCATTTTCAACATTAGCTTTGCATCTGGTGTGTTCTCTTCCTTATGGAAATCGGCCAATATTTTCCCAATCTTCAAATCTGGTTACCCATCTGTAATTTCCAATTATAATCCTATATCCCTTCTCGGCTGTTTCAATAAACTCCTTGAACGTCTTGTCTACAATAGAGTTTATCCGTCTTTACAAGCTTTACTTGTTCCTCAGCAGTATGGCTCATTTGGTTGCTTCTGCCTTCGATTATCAACGCCAATTTGATAAAATTTTTACGAATTTTTCGAAGGCTTTTGATTCTGTCAGCCATAACCTGCTGCTCAATAAAGTTAATGGTTTTAGTACTTTTGATCCCCTCCTCTCCTGGTTTTCCTCCTATCTTTATAGTCGTCTTTGCAGAGTCAATTTAAACGGTTCCATTTCTTTTCTTATATATCCCACATCCGGAGTTCCTGAAGGATATATTCTAAGTCCCTTAATTTTTATCCTGTTTGTCAATTACCTTCCTTCTGTTATCAACTCCTCCTATCTTTTATATGGTTTGCGGAAAGGACAATCAAGTCTGCGGACGAGTACCATCAATTGAAAGCTGATTTGTTTGTCCTTAATCACTGGTGCCAAAACAATTTCTTACCACTAAACACTTTGAAATGTCACTAGATGTCATTCTCGTATAAAGAATCTCATATAAAAGTTATCCACATTTGTTGTCTTATTCTTTGTCTGGTGTTTCCCTATCAGTTGGCCAACATTTTAAAAACCTTGGCGTGGTGTTTGATTCTAAATACAAATTTGATGTTCACGTCATGAACATAACGGCCAGCGCTTCTAGGATTGCTGGCTTTGTCTTGCGTTTTTCGTATATGTATTCAATTATTTGTCTCCTTAGTGCGCACTCTATTTTCATTCGCCTTTGTTGCGTCTTCCCAGAATTCACAGTGCTCTTAAGCTTGGTCCTCTTCCGCAATATTTTTTAAATTTTACGAATGTATTGAAAATGTTATCTTTAATTGCAACATAACCTTAGTTTTAATTTTTGTCGATATTTTTAAATTACTTAGTTCTTTCTGATATTTCTTTCTTTATTATTATTATGTTTCATTTTCATTTTTGACGCTGTAATTGAAGCGCAATGGCTTATAAACAAATAAATAAAAAAAGGTTGTATGGCCTCGAGTAGGACTAAACCGTGTAAAGGTCAACAAATGATTTTGCTGATGAAAATCAGAGAATATGCCTTTAATGAATATAGAAAAATGGGTATCAAAACAACGTTTTTCTCCAAGATATAGAAGGCCGCAGCAATAGCATTTGTAGTAGACTTATCATTAACAAGCACGCTGCCATTTGAAGCAAAGCTACTTCCTAGTCATTTATGGGCTGCATTTCTATTTATTTCCTGAATCATTAGCTGATTGGTTTGGAATGTGTTTGTGCCCGCTGAAAAGCGAATTCAATTTCACAACACTACGATAAAAAACAGTGCAGGATTTAATAAATAATTTCAGATATATACTTTCTGTTAGCCGAGTTCTTAGCAGTATAAGCTCATAATTCAGGACAATAATAATTTTTTTTTTCGAATATGTAGTTATCAATCATTTTTTGGAAAAGTAGGAAAGTAAATATTGGTGAGGAAAAAAAGCTGCGTAATTCAGCAAAATGATTTTTAGATCTTTTATTCAACTCGTTTGATTTGTTGAATATGCAGATTTTTTTCTTTAAGCAGTAAAATACATATTGATTTTTTTGGTGCTCATTGGTCCAGATCAGGGGTGGGCAAACGGTCGATCGCAAACAGTTCGACAGTCGATCACAGACATTTTTAATAATTTACTAGGTTAATTTAAAATGTGAACTAAAAATTTAATAGACGATTTATTCAGTACATTTTGGAATGGGCCTTGGCTTAATAGATCCAATCGGACAGTCCACTCAGTTTCAGTTCACACAAAAGCTCGCAGAGTTTTGGCGGCGGAGAAGCCAAAGGGAAAATCCGAGATAGGTATGCTCTTGATTTGTGCAATTTATAGATTTATATCATTGTAGTAAAACTGCTTCCCTAAATCTCGTATACGTAAACGGTTGTTTCATTTCCTTAAATCTCTCTGTTCTGAAGTACACACTTTTTTCCGCTTTACACCTTGCCTGCATTTGCATTCGTCTCCCTGCTACCGAGGTAGTAAATTGTCGCACACAGCGCAACAAAGGTTAATCTCAATTTTAGATGAAATAAAATTTTAAATTAAAATCTTTTCACGCCAATTTACTTTGTGCAGTTCATTCTTTCGAGCTAAAAAGTGACATTTGGTGCTTGAATTTGAAAATTGAATTGTGTAAATGTCTTTTCAAAAACAAAATCGTTCAAAAATTTAAATTCTTGACGTCTTATCCGTTAGAAATGATAAGTGCCTCCGCTTTTCTCCATTTTCAAAATTTTCGCTCGAAAGAATGACCAGATAATGGAGACATATCAAAATTTAGCTTCACGACTAACTCAGTACTAGCCTACAGAATGAACTGCACGGACTAAACTGGCGTGAAATGATTGGAAATATGTGCCAAAGCTATCTGTATTCTCAAAGCGAAAGCATCTTCCAAGCAATTTTTCACTCTTAAAAGTGAGTACAACTCTTGCTTATTTTAAAAATTCACGTGAAAATTTGCATGAAAATTTAACGTGAAATTGAAAACTGTACTAAGCTTCAGATGGCTTAGCTGAGGAAGCTTTCTGCATAGATTTCTAAATCTTTCGCCTGAAATTATTGCATTTTTGGCCACATTGGGAGAAAAACAAAAACAATTGGAAGATCCAGTATGGGTAAAGAAACTAGCATTTCTTACGGATTTTATGGGCCGTTACAACTTGCTAAATTTACAATTGCAAGGAAAAGGAAAATATTGTTGACTTGTTGAGTTCGGAAAATGTTTTTTAAGTAAAATTAAAACCTTTTGCTTCACAATTAAATAGGCAAAATTTTTAATTTTTTTCCATGTTAAGAAAAACATCTAAAACTTACTGGTGAATGTAAAATGCAAAAACTGAAAGACATCCTTCAGTTCGCGAATAAGTCCGGGGCCTTCGATGGCCGCTTAGACTAAATCTTTTTTTCTCCTGGCCCATTTATTTGGTATCACTATGGACCAATAGGTCTATGTGTGACCTTGTGCCAGCCAGTACAACCTAACCTAACCTACTGGTGATGGTAATATTGAAATGTTTCGTCCTGAACTGTAAAATTTTAATGAAGAATTCGAGAGACGATTCGCAAATCTCAATAACCTTCAACCGATTTTCGAATTTATTTCATTTCTTTTTAGAGAATTCGAAAATGAGGATATTTCATCAAATCTAGTTCATAATTTAGAATTGAATTCATCGGATCTAGAGTTAGAAATTTTAACAATAGCATACGCAAATGAAAATTATTTGTGGATTTTTGCATTTTTTTTGCTTCCATTTATCTATGTGAAGCAACGTTTTCTCAAATGAAAAAAATCGAATCGCAACTTAGGAGTTCTCTGACTGATGACCACTTAATGGCATCGATTCGATTGTGCATCAGTGCTTACAAGCCTAACTCTAAAATACTTTTTGATGAAATGGAGAGTCACGCATATACATCAAAAATTAATCCAAAATATTTATTAATAAAGTACATTGCACAAAGTAGTAATACAATGTATTTAATATATTAATATCAATAAAGACCTTAATTAAATATTTATTTGTTTTTAATTTAATCCATTTTTCGAAGTCGATCGCGCTTAAATTAGAAAAATTAATGTCGATCATACCAGTATTAGGTTTGCCCACCCCTGGTCTAGATCCTGAAATACAGGGTAAATTATCCGCAAAATATCAATGAAAACTGTCTGGAGAATAAACTATAAAAGTTTCTCCATTTTTTGGGGCCGGAGATTTAAAAAAACCAACTCGTTTTCATTACATACATCAATTGATATCCATCAGTTTCAGTTATGCTGAATCAAATAAAGCTTTGACAATATTTCAAAATATTATGGGGACAATAAATTTGTATAAAAAAAAAACAAAAATAAATGAAATTACTCAGATGTATTTGTATAAATAAAGTTACTTAGATGTATTTGAACGTGTTTTTGAGTGCTTCAAAACCACGCGAAATTCTCCCAATAGAATTTTTTTTTCATCCAGTAATCTTGAAACCCACATTGGACGCTAAAAATTCAAAGCGCTTAATGTAGCTTAACAATAGAAATATGACAAATTTTCATTTTCTGAACCAAAATAATTCATTTGCGAATGACTCTTGATCCCAGCTAAGATTAAACAACCTACTTGACATGGAATAAATTCATAATAAGAACGTTTTCCAAGAAAAAAAGATTTTATTTTGATTATTTTCAATAGAAAAGACAAACCAGCCACTTTACCTAAATAAATTCAAAGCACTTTGAGACATCTGGCTGAGTTAATTATTGCGCAAAACTTTCGTGTTTTCATATTTAACCCGCAATAACTACGAAAAACACTGAAATTGTGTCAAGCTATTGCGGAAAACTTTGCAAAAAAACAAATTACTTAAACAACACGACAAGTTTTCCTGAAATATAATTCATCTTACTTTGGAATCAACCAAAGAAGCAAACAAACCACATCGTTCATAAATCAGCTCTACAAAACAATCTTCAAAGTCCTTGTGCGGTTTGCTCGACAAAATTCGCACAGTTCAAACATAATTCATAAAGTTCAGTTTCACAAATCCCTCAGTTTTCATGCTCGGTCAGATTTTCTCAAGCATGATAATGACTACTATACTTGCAATTCTTCAATGTCTTTCACAAGTTTCAGGACTCTGAAATAAAGTCCTTACTGTCACAGAGTGCAAAATTATCGTGTCTCGTATTCGTGCAGGTTCCTGAAACAAGCAACTCAACCAGCACCGTTTTAAATCTATTTTGCAGGCACTTATCTAAAACAGTAGCAGTATACTATTGCTTCCCGAATGTCGAGGTGACGACAACACAATAAATTAGAACGAGAAATTCTCGTAAAGAAGCTGAAAGTATCTTGTTTCTGAAGCAAAGTTGTAAGTCTACACCTTCACGTTGTAGAATTCTTGTCTAGAACTTGACACTAGCACGAGATACTGTGAATCAGTTAGTATGCAACGAATGAGTCGTTTATTTCAGGATGTATGTCACCTAGAACGCAATTTCGTGACTAAATTGAAAGAAATCATCATTGCCGGCAACATCTTTCTCACCATCACCGTAGTTTCTTGTCGACAAAAAGCAATATAGATTCACAATATTGCAAAACGTACACACATTCTTACATTCATTCATTAGTTCGTTTGTTTGCCAGTTCACTTTGTGAATCGCTTTTTACGTCAATGAAATGAATCTCTTTTTGTCCTGAACGATATTACCCTGAGATTTCATTTTTTCTTCCGTTCTGCTGCTTCTGGTGATTCTTTAGTATGGATCTGAACGTGATATCTCGAGCCCAGAAAGATGATGATGTTTGATGTGCCCAAAGATATGAAAAAATATTTTCGAGGGTAAAAAGAATAGAAAAGGCAGCCACATTATTAGAAAAAATGGAAGTGAAGTTACTTTTTCTGTCGAGAGTATTACGAGCTTTTACATGATGTCGATGCTTATGAGGTCGCTTTTATGTGATGTGAATAATAATATACATGGCTTGCAATGAAGATGTATTTAGTTATGAATTGGTTTGGATTAGGTTGGATTGGACGTTTGGAAGAAGTTTTTCATAATTTTTTTCGGGAGTTTTTGTAGTCCATTTCTGCGTTCTATTAAATATTTTCTGACCTTCAGCATCAAGGTTTAAGCACTTTAAACAAAGCTGTGTCATTTTCATGGGGAGTGAATTTTTATTCGACATTAAATTTTACTTCGAACTCCAATTAAAAAAGAACATGTTAATCTTTTTAATATTCACAAATGATTAAATACTTAAAACCATAAACAGCAGATTTAAGCTGTAAGAACATATTTTATCAACATAATTGAATCCTTAATATCATACTTAGATTTGAAATAAGAGAAATAAGCTGTGAGCCTATAATCTATGGAAATAATCATTTTGGATAAACTCGTCCGTATTCTTCGATTATGTTCATATTGCAGAATTTACTGTTGGAAAAAATATCTGTCATTCTCGAATAATCCTTGTGGCAGGCAGCCAGACTATGAACAAAATGATCGTAAAAAATGTAACCATTCATTCATCCATTCTTGATTACATGTCAATTTTTCTTTCGTTACAGCTCATCAGCTACCGAATTAATATCACGTCGAGGTGTATTCTCGAGAAGACATTATGGATCTGTTGACCAGGTGAGTGTATTTGATGGTCTTTTTGTCGTGGTACATTATAGCATGTCTACAGAAATTACCGAAAAAATGAGAATGAAAAGGTAGCAAATGGTGTGTAAATTGTTGCCTGTATGTGAACTCATCAGACAGAGATTGATATTGCATTTTAAAGCAAACAAGGGAGTTAAATCTGTCCCTGCGAAATAAGCAGGTTTGTGATTACATCATGTAAAAAGCTGAAGTTTAATTTTCTATTCATGCATCTTGAAATAAAAATACATTGAAAATAGTTTCGTCACATTTCATTACAATCTCTCAGAGTTTATATTCACTACACAACTCATAAGACGCAATCTTTCGAGTACAATAAGAGATCTATAATTGCACATTTCGCTTTTTATTTGTGCATTTTTGCAGATTGCGAGTCTTTCGCGTGACAGTAGGCTTTTTGTGCTGTGACGTTTGTTTTCTCCGTTTTTGCTAAAAAAGCTATTGAAATTTTTACGTTTGGGTATTCACACTGAACTAACAAAATAGAGTCCAAAAACCTTCTTAACTAAGCGACATTCATTTATGCCCGCAAACATTTTTTGTTTTGAAATTCATTTTCAACCTAAATATAACGAAAATGTGTTCCTGTTGGCAGAGAAGTTAGCTCAAGAAGGTTTTCGCTCGTGACGTCTATTTATTTGAAAGTATAGCTGCAAACTGATCTTGCTTTGCTTGCAAAACAATTTTCAATAATTTGAAATATTTTTCAATGGTGAATTCGAGAGAGCAAAAGCGAACAACGAACACTTTTTCCCAGTGTTCGAAATATGAGCGAAACTATCATATTTGATTATCAAACTGAACGAATAAATTGGAATTTCCTGTACTTCTTCCATAGGACCTTAGTTTTCACCAGATGGATGTAATTGAAATTAAAATGAGTTGCAGCCGAGATTTTTCGTGATTTTGAAAGCCAGAGGGAGTTTCTCTTACAAAAGTTGAATAGCCAGTTTAAATGTGTGTGGTCAGAAAATAAATAAACAGTTTGAAAAGGATCTAGTCTTTTACCAAAAGTCACAAAAGGGTATGAGGTTTGGTGGTGCAGCTATGGTGAAGTGTTATTTTACCATGTAGTACAATTAATATATTGTATAACCATATGCACAAAAACAATTACACACGATGCAATGATCAAAACATTAAATCAGCAATCTGTAAATATTCTCGTTGAAATTCTAGAATGTACGAGTAATTATTGAAAGTAAAAAGCCGATACAACATAAAAATTGATTGTTTAATGATTGAATGTTTATTATGTCATAGGGGGACCCTACACGATCAATATGGATCGTGATATTTGGATCGTGATACTCAAGTAAATATTGATGGAATAACACAAATGCCTACACGATCAATCGGATCACACGTCAGTACGCCTTATACTCTCGTTTGGTGTAGACGTTTGCGAATTTGTATTTTGTTAAATTGTGCAGCTTTCTTACAAATAATTAGCTGAGAAGGAAAACCGGTAATAGGCAAAGAGTCCGAGCAACAATCATTATGTGAAAATTTTGGTTGCTTCACATTAATATCAGTATTCTCAAAAGATTTGATGACCTGTTGGGAATCGATGATGATATTGTGGCGAGCTGTTGAGGTCCCAGAATCGTCACATAGGGATGTTAGATAACTGTTCATGATATGTTCACTAGAAGTTGTTGGGCTATTGCTATTTATAATGGATGGACATGGTGAATATGTTAAAAATAGTATGATGGGGATGGAGATACAGAAGTAGAAAATTGTTCTGTATTGTGTGTTGCATTTGTTGCAAAAGTTGCATTTGTTAGCTCGCCCATTTCTGTTTGATATAAAACCTCGTTTATATTTTTTTCTGCCAAAAGCCGCGGATGACGTCCGAATTTTTCGAGCCTATGTGTCCAATAAAGAGCTGTGGCATTTACAACCATGTTATTCTGTACTGGTTGACTATCCGTTTGTGCTAAATAGCTTCAAGCTCTGTCCAATAACTCACATTGTTTCGAAATTGCCAATTAACTGAATACTGACGAAAATTTGCTGACCGCTTGACTACACGTTCAATATTTATCGCAATCCAACTACATTGATTGATGGATTTCAAAATATCCGGATATTTTCGCGATTCGTATCGTGATCCATCAATACAGCACCCTACACGGTCAATACTTTGTATCGCGATCCTAATATCACGATCCATATTGATCGTGTAGGGTCCCTCATAGCTTACCAGGAATCTGTCTCGAGCCGAACCTATTCATAAAAACAACCTATGGTATATATGTACATGAATTCCGACTACGTATTTAAATGATTCATGAAGCGAATTGGGTATACGATATGAAGTTTGACACAATTAAAAATCAATGACTTCGCCAACTTGAATTAAGTTATTCGCGCATAAACTGTTCGTGCTCTGAAGGGAGCATTCTTTTACTTGTTCCCAAAACGAACGATACAATAATAAATGTAATAACACTACGGTATTCTAGCATACTTACAAGAAAAACTGTAAATCGGAGTAATACAGCTTTGTGCACCGCTATAAAATGACATTTGAAATTAGTTACAAGAATTGCGGCATACATTGGTTGATCGGTGCCATTGCTTTGGCCAGGTTTTTGACCAAGCTAGAATAGGTAAACTTCGTTCTTGTATCTGTTAAAAACCTAACGATAACTTGGCAACAATGGCCCTAAATATTCCTGAAATTCAAGCAAATCTTCATCTTTAAGACAAGAAGAAAAAAAAATCGATACAACTACGTGCCCGCCCATAGAGAAGGCAATATCAACATATTCTGGAAAAAAAAAACACCAAAACAATAGTTCCTCAATAGTTCCCCCTGTAATCATTTGTGTTGTTACCAAAAAAATGAAAAAAAAAACTTGAAAGAAAAATATTAATGAGAATTAAGCTGTACAAAATAAAGAAATATCGCTGGAAACACTGAACAGCCTGGCAAATTCTGAAGGAAAAAATAAAAATTCCAGAAAATTAAAAAGTATTTAAAAAACTGGAAGAAACATTTATCCGAGTGGGTGTTATCCAAAAGCCACTATTATAAAATAGGTCTTTCGTAATTAATTGACACAGAGAGCGCAGGGTGGTGGTCAAGTTTGGTATACACAATACATATTTCACAATTACATTGTATATTTTTCCATTCGCATTGATTTCAATATCACCACGGCAATGTATAGGTAGGCTTATATTGTTGGCTGGTTTTCTGATTTTAAGGGGTCAGGTACACTTGGGACGTCCAAAAAAAGCTCTTTTTCCGGATTTTTTTTAGACACACATTAAAGTAATTAATAACAAATGTTTTTTTACTTGAAAGAAATATATTTGTAGAAGCTATTGTAATTTTTTTAAGGCACAAGGTTGAAAATTAATCGAAATAGAGTAAATTTTCGAGGGGTCCAAAATAAAAAAAAATGTTTTGCCGTGATCACTGTAGCTTGTCACTGGATCATCCGAAATAAAAAAAAAATTGGGGATTATTAGTTAATGACATAGTGCTCCGGATGGACGAAGGACTTTGGCAGATTTTGATTTGTCGAAAAATGGCGGTTGTTGAAATTCAAAATTGTAAGTTCGACCAAAATTTCACTCACATTTTCGGCTATTAAAAAAAAATATATCGTCCAATCAAAAAATCCTTCGTTCATCCGGAGGATAATTACATATCAAATAAGTGAGGAAAATCGATCGATAAAGCCGTTTTCAAGTTACAGTGATCACCGACTTCGAAAACATAGTTTGGAGAAAAATGCTTTTAAAGCATGCGAAAAACGCTTCATGCAATAGAGATGACTTCATTCAAAGTTGATTATCTCCATAAAGAATTGTCCGATTCGACTGAAATTTGCAGAGAATGCTCTTGAAATATCCTACTTTTAGAAAATGCAAAGAAAGTAAAATCAATTTTCTCAAAATTCTAAGTGTACCTGCCCCCTTAAGCTGATCTGCATTAACCGTTAAATTAACAGAAGCACCGAATCTATATAGCAGTCATTTTCACCGCAATTGCCAGTCAAAAATATGACACTGAAATCCGATAGTTTCCTTTTGTTTGGACAACGACCCTTTACATGCCCATACCACTCTCGAAACACTATCAAGTATTTTTTTCTTCTGAAACAATTCACGTATTTCACCTTTTTCTCTTCAAGAAGTTTTTGTTATAGTCTGTGCACTCGCTCTTTGGCGTAAATCTGGGAGTCGGAAAACCAGCTAATAATAAAAAACCGACTCATTCGTCGTCGATTTTGAAACCCTGCGACGACAGTGTTTGGGCTGTGTCGACAAATTAAAATTCGCAATAATTCAATCCGCAATAACTCAATCCGCCTTGTAAAACCCTAATCTTCGAAAAAAATTTCAAATATGTGCCAGATTTCTTTTGCATCAACCACATCTGCAATATGCACTTACAGGGACAGATCTACCGCTAACACTAATTTTGATTTAGCCTGTTCATTTTTTGCACTATTAGTTCCATTACTGGTTAGAATATTTTGCAAACCGTTTAACAGAAGATAGTGCTTCATCGCAAAAGCCCAGTCACGATAATTACATCGCCCTTTTAGTTTCGGCACACACGCAATTAAATTTGCCATACTGGACAAAAATTGATATCGATTATCTTGATTTCGAAAACACGAAAAATAATAATCAAACCGACTCGACGAGTGAATTAACTGATAAGAGAAATCAAGCTTATAAACAGACCTGGGCCCATAACCTGTTGCGGATAAATTTAAATCACAGGTTTGCTGGTGTACGGCTTGCCAACGACTAACTTTATTATATCTAAAAACAAGTGTATATTTGACCTCTAACCTATATGTTCTCTCTAGCACTCGCTTTCATGCTTCAGTTCAGATTGAATCAATGATTTCTCATTTTCCTTGTGAACATTTCTTTAGTACAGGAAAAATTAAGTGGTAAGTTCAACTTGTTGTATTTATTTTCATCTTTTTCGTTTTTATAAATGTACTAAGTCATCTATATTGTCGAAGTTTTAGTCTAAAATTTCGTCTGATTGTTGCTTTTTTCCTGTATTGCACCATCAATTTCGAATAAAGTCTTTTCTTTGATTCTATGCTGTTCTAGAGCTACGCTAAGTAGCAACAGGGCAATTCTGTCTCCCTTCTTCTAGTCTAAGTTAGTATAGAAAATATTGCTGAAGTCACCACCGATCTTGACCTGGGATTGAGTTTATGTCATTGTTACCTTGGTCATACAGACACATTTTATTGAGATGGCCAAATGAATCATAATTTTTTGTCATCCATTCATGTCCACACTATTTTATGCTTTTCTAAAGCTTACAAAAATTAAGTGCACACCAATGTTATATATCTATCACTTTTCAATCAAATCTTTGACTAAAAATGTTTAATTTATTGTAAACTAGAATCGTGATTGATACTCTACACTGATTTGATATTATAATAGCTTCATTTTCTACTCAAAAATTTAAAAATAACTTTTCTGTTCATAATTTCGAATAAAATCAGTATCATAATTATTATGATTACAAACTAAAGAATCTATGATGATTTGCTGACTCTGACTCCAATGAAATTTGGCTAATACATTTGTGCATCATTACTCAAAAAATTAGAAATATCGCAATCCACAATCATTTCTGTTAAATATTTATCTGACGCCTTAGTTTTTTTTATCTAAAAGTGCTGCTTTGCGGACATGGAGGCTGTTCTCTTTCCATTTGTTTGAAAAGCGTAGCTTAAATATGTAAAGTAATTTCTTAATTTAAGAAACACTTGTTTGCCTATTTTCAAGGCTTAGGATGTTTGGATTATCCTAAAATCTAAATTTCATTCAGTTTGCGAAAATTGAATTGCTCTTAGATATTCTTACTGGCTTTTTCACATCAGCACTATGCAACTCGATATTATGTTTAAATTCAATAATTCACTAATTCCACTTGGAGTAGTTTTCAAACAAACTACATTAGAAAATAATTCACATATCGTATCGATAATACTTTGGCAATACCAGTTTCTCTAAAACTTTTAGTACTCGTAAATATGGTAAGACCTGAAGCTCCTTATTTCAAAATTAAATTGTATTGTTTATTTTGGGATCCTAAGGACTATTTCCAGCTAGGTGCAATATTGACATTGTCAAAGCTAAGATTTCAATATGTGTTCAATCCATTTAGAGTCTGACATTTAGAATCAGTCTACCAGTTAACGTAATGTGGGATGATAAGAAAATGTTCCGGGATCAAGACGTCTTTTTATTTTAATATTATAATTTTTTTTCATAAAATAGTATTTTTTGATTGATAATGTTGAAAATTTGCGTTACAATTTGCGTTCTTGTGGTAAAATTTAAGAAACGTTAAGAAAATAAACTTCAAACATAATTGTTAAGTGTTACCTAGGCATCTTTGAATCGTTACTGTATCTGTGTTGCCCCGAGTCAATTCAATTTTTAATGAAAATGAAAAAAAAATTGAACGAATGCCAACTTTAGTTAAGAAATAAATTATAGATTGAATTTTTGATCTACAAAAGACTGACTGCCAAGCTGAAATGTTGAAAACTCCCTCTGGTGCAAAGCTTTCGTCATGCTGTTACTTTAGTTTAGTCAGTGTTTAAGACCACCAGTTTTCAAGCAGTCGTCTACGAGCGCTATGTCAAACACGTTGACTATCCTCTAAAGTTTAATTAATCTACAATTTATTTCTTTAAGATATATCTTTTTAAAATTTATTTTTTCCATGTTTACTTTTTAAGATTTTGTTTTTTAACATCAACTAATTAGAAGCATTCTATTTTTAATCTAAGTTTCTTTAAGTAATCTTTCTAACTTGCAACTTTCCCAAATCTATTATAGATTGTAAAGTCTCCTAAGAATCGATCCAATATTTTCAACACTTTGACTTAAGCGTCGAAAAAATAACACATTTTTCGAGTGGAATATAACTACGAAATAACAATAAGTCATTAAATGAACAACAAAAACTTAATAAACTAAATTTTTTAGAACGTTTATATCTAGTTCTAATGGGAGGAGTATCAAAAGTAATTCTTGGGAACGTAAAAAATTGTGGAGTTTTGCAAGTACTAGTTTTTCATAAGTACAAGGGTTGATCCACAAGTAATAATAATGAATATGAACGAAAGTGTTTAAATTTAAAAAAATGAATTATTATCGACATAGTCTCCTAACAAGTTAATACATATAGTCCATATTTTTTTCCAACTGCAGACTTTTCTTCATGAAACAGCACTCCGGCTAGCGGTTTGCCGCGTATAGTTTTTTTTAATACCCTGCCACAATCTTTTTATTTCGCCTGTGTAATGAGCTTACTTTAATGGCTCCCTTTTCCAAATATTCCACCATAATATATCCTTCAGCGTCCCAAAAACGAATGCCATAACCTTCTCCACCGAGCTCGACACTTTAAGTTCTTTCGGCGTCGGTGAACAGAGTCGCTTCCACGTCTTCGATTGTAGTTTGGTTTCTGAATCAAAAAGGTAGATGCAGGTCTAGACCATGACCATGAAACTCGACAAAAAATTATCCAGATCTTTGTGGAAATTTTCAAGAATTTCCCTCGAAATGTTGACTCGCTTTATCTTTTGGTCGTCGGCTAACATTCTCGGCCTCCAACGCGCAGAGACCTTCTTCGTATGGAATTCGTAGGCAAAGATTCTTTAAACACTGCCATACGAGACCCGTTTGACCTCAGCTACATGCCTGATGGTCACTCTTTGATTTGGCAACACGGCATCCTCGAATTTTTTCACGTGGTCTTCAGTTAGGAACGTGGATGAATGGCTTTCGCGGTGTTCATCTTCAGTGGATGTTTTTCTTAGCTTGAGCTCCTTGGCCCAGCGTGCAACAGTGGAATATGAAGGAACCTGTTTCCACCCAGTCGCTGTCTAAGTCTTTGGTTGACATTTATTCCAAACACAGGTACTTAATGACAGCTCTAATTTCGTTTTTCTCTATTGTGATGTTCTCTCTTCGACGGTTCGTATTCAAATGAATGTACCTCACTGGAATTTTGGCCTATTTATATGTTTTTTTTTATGCTGACCTAGTGGGTATACGAGGTAGTAAAAAAAATTTGCTATGTGTATGCGAACTGGAAATAATCGAATATCAATACTTTTGGATCAACCCTCGTATTTGTACAATGCAAGTTTTATGTAGAATGCAAATTTCAAAACTAAATTCTAGTCGAGAAAAGCACATTTTTTTTAATAATAGTCATAGGTTATAACCTAATGTTGAGCAATTTTTCACACTTATGTTTTGGATATTTCTAAAAATTTGTTGAAACTGGTACATGTTGCGTTATTACCAACGATTTCAATTTAAAACTCTTACATATAAAAATTTCAGCGAGCGAAAATTTCTGCTTTAATCAGTTTTTTCAGATTTAAATACATTTAATCTGATGCATCATTCGAACATTTCAATTTATTACAGCTTGTGTGGTTTGTAGGATTTTATTATTATATTCCACTATCATTGCTTCTTAGTGAAACGCAACAGCGCCTTTTAATGAAATCTTAAATCAATGAACGATGGGCACTTCTGAATAAAATTTTTTCAAAACAATGCCCAAAACATAATGCTATTTTCACTTATGATAAAATTACTTTCAACTCTTTCAACTTTTATATAGTATTTTTATTTCACTCCAGTTTTAATAAATCAGCTTGATTTAATCCAATTATTTTTTCAAATTACTAAGATTATAGCCATTGAAATCAACCGCAAATCCTTATCGAAACAAGTCAATTTATTTCTAATACCACCAATTGTCTATTTCAAATACCAGATTCATTATACCGATTAAACACAATCAATCATATCAAGCGCAAGTGTTTAAACCAGTAAAAACTGATTCGAAAAGCCTTATCAAAACTCAAAGATTCAATTTAACATTGAAAATAAACGCAATAACTTGGTTTCTAAAGCATTACCCGCACAAAATTCAAGTTCACCGTCATTCACATCTGACCATATAAAGCCTTAGCTCAAAGTACTTCAAATAATTCATTCATATAATTTATTACATAGTGAATCCTTTTGTTCGGCTTTGAAACCAATAAAAAGGCTCTAGTAGGCAATTAAGATAGCTTTCCAAATAATCGATTTATTTCTTGACTCAGACACTACATCGTAGAGATATCATACATGATAAGAGCGATAAAATATTTCAGATAAGATATCGGCCAAAAAAAGTTGAAAGTAAAATTCAATAGTACGAGGAAAACGTGTGCGTCTTGCTGAGTCTTTAACAAAAGCCGTCAGGTGGTGTGGCGCATTTTTTGCATCGATAATGAATATTTATTTTAATCGATTCGTGTAAACAAAAACGCTTTTGGTTGACAGGAAAGTAATAAATATGTACTATGTTATCATATTTTACATAGATTCAAAGATGGGCTCACCCTTAGTTTGCTGAAGCTTAAATAAAACAGCCTAGTGCAAGTGTACTCATAGACTTATTTATACATACAATACAGCATATAGTGTCTCAAAACTTCAGTTTTTCATGTTCATAATACGTTGAAGGGGATGAATGCTACTTGCAAGTTTTAAATTATTTTAATCCACTCAAGATTTGGCTTTTTTACACACAATTTCGTACAACCATCATGCGATTATTTCAAAATAAATCTTTACGAAAACATTAAAAATAGTGTATCAAAGTATTGTGTGCCAAAAAAACAACGTATGGGCTAGTATTTTGATGCTAATTGCTGCCGCCCAACGTGGGTGCGAAATGATACCAATGAAATATGCTTTCAATGAATGTTCAAATACATTGTTTTATATCATCCGTAACGTTTTATGTACAATAAGAGTGTGTTTAGCCATTACTCTTCTCTACAATGTCGTCAAAGCTGTCTTCCACATGTTCTGCAGAAAAAGTGAATGTCATTAAATTTCTTCGAGTTTTTTCAACGAAAAAATTCTTTCGAAAATCATAACGCCTGAAATTCTTTCATCGATTGCAACACAGTTTATTTTCAATATTCTTCCTTCAAAAAGAAAACTAGTCCAAGCATCCTATTTTCTGTAAACAAAAAAACTAAATAAATGAAATAAAGAGGACATCGCTCCAAACCCTGATTTAAAAACGATGACTTTTCACATTCATTCGTTTTCATTGTATCCAAAAATCCTATCCTCAAGCAAGCCAAGCAAAAACCACATGAAGCGTGTTGTTTTCCTCTTAAACAAAGTGATTTCTACTGTAAACAAAATAAAAACAACATTCACACATATGCAAGAAGACCGTTATTATTTCACTACGACAGAAAAAAGGATGAAAGAGTACAGGGTTTTTCCAAACTACAAGCACAACAAACTCGTTCGCGGCACATGTGAAGGAGAGTTTCGCAATGGACCTTGTTGTCGACGTTAGCTTTCAACTCAGACGAAAAATGCTTATATTACATAAATGCATTGTTTCGAGATTTGGACAAAAAGATGTTCGCTGCTTCTCCTGCTGAGTCAAATACTGAGTCAAACTACCATATCTTGCCCACAAACGAAAGAACAACAGCCTTGGGGTAACTCTACGGGCGGCTAACTGTGCAAACATCATACATTTCATTTAAAGTCGTAAAGACAGATTTCATCTTTTTCGGGTTGAGCTTGTTGTCTCGACTCCATTTCTCCCGTTTGAACGTCAGCTTAAAATTCATCTTTGACATCAGACGAAACAGATACTGGAAAATTGAGTAGAACGAGATAGTTTTAAGCCAACAAACCGAATGACTTCTAACCCTTCGGTTGAATAATTTTTCTCCGTTTATTCGTTATATGCTGTAAAGCTGTGCAGAGATTTCAAGCCCTGCAGTCAAACAGAACTGGAAAATGCTGATAATGTGAAAAATTTACCACTGTAATGTAAGCGAGCAACGGAGATGGTTCCAGCAAAAATTGTGAATTCCGTTTTATGTCAATGATAAATGAGGATGAATAACAGTGGGTGGGCTTGGGGTTGGGCATTGGTTGGATAGGTGGTTGTTTGATATGGTTATTGCATATACTAATACCTATGTGCAAAAGATAACGACAGCATGAAATGTGGTCAAACAATTCTTAGCTTAAGCGGTCTCATAAAATGAAAGTATTTATCAAGGGACCGAGCAACTTGGTTGTCTGGTGGTGTTGTTTTGATCAGACGGTGATGAGGTGAATGCTTTTGAGCCGAAGAAGAAAATCTTATATATAACATTTTGTGAATCTAAAATGCCTAAACATGTCAGTTTGTTACTCATTTCTGAAGAAAACTAGCATTGGAATCACTTTGGGCAAACATTTATTCCTCGAAAAATAGGTAATGTGGTGAAGGGATACCGTTCTTGTGCGACGCTGAATTTTGAAAATAGCATTTGTCTTTTTCTGGTAAATGGTATTCCATCCTGTGAATTTCGCAAGCATGTGATGCTTAGATCAGAAGCTATCACATATAGAAATTCAATTAAATCATTCTAACTGTTCATATTATTAAAATTTAATGGTAGCATCTGTTGGAACGAAAATAACATAAAAGCCTATTGCTGGCAATCTTTTGCTTGCACCAGAGGCAAAAGTAGTTAAGGTCGCCTGAGCCTCTGTATTTCATTTCGATCCGATAATTCAGCTGAAGGCTGTAAGGGCAGAACAAATTTAAGCCCGATTTAAGGTTAGCTTTCGACGCTGCCTTCTTCAGGCAAGCTTTGGAGGAGTTACTTTTAGGCACGCTCTGATCAGGCAAGTGAAGATGTAAGAGCCAAGGGACTTCTTCCAACCAGGGCTAGGCAATTGCACAGGCGATGAAGAATTGTTTCCTCCTTGTCTCTACATCCCAACCGTGCCGCATGCGTGCCGAACAGACAATGTCCAGTTATTACAATCAACGCTTCACGGAGGGATCTCCTTTCTTGCTGGAGAAGTTCTCTAGTGCCACCAATATCAAAAATTATCTTCCGTTTTGTTGCGATAGAACAGAAAGGACTTCAAAGTGTCCGTTAAATATTTTTGCCTGCTGGTCAGTTGAACTAAAGCCATCGCAATGCCAATCGGAAAACTACAGAAAACTTCAGGCAACAGCGTGCCAGTCCTATGTCCTGGCGTCCAAAGCAACTGCATCATAGCATACATTGATATCTAGGTAACAAAAGTACTTGAAAGCTAGCTTCGAAGATGTGCAAACTTCAGCAGAGGACTAGCCGCTTGGTTGTTAGAATCCGAATCTTTTCCTTTCCATCCTTGCCCAATCGTCTTCACTTGAGAGTTAGCGTCCAAACCTCTGAGAGCAGTCCAAACCTCTGCTCTGACAGCACTACAATCGATATCCCGTGAAACAGGCATGCCCTGCACCATGATTCAAGCATGCCATCGGTCTATCTTTGTCCAGGTGTCATCAAAATAATTGCTACCGCAGCGCAACTTGCTTGTTGCGAGACAAAGAAACCAGCAGAAAGTCAATGAAGCTTTACCAGAAGTGCCTTTGCTGAAGTCGTACGGAAAATCCCGTTATCAATGAGTCTGCTAAGCTACAAAATTTCTCAGTCATTTTCAGATTTTAAGCCTTAACTGTGGGTGACCTGCAAGCTACTGCTCCAGATTTGGTTGCACTATACTAGTACAAATCCAGGAAACGATATGAGCTAGTTCCAGCCCTCAAATTGCTCACATAGCCTTCTTGCAGAAGTAAAGAGCACAAAATGCCTTGCTATCCCTTTCTGTTGTATTTTTCTTCTATAAAAACTTGGAGTCCAGGATAGCTCCCAGCTATTCAATTTTGTTTTTGTTGGCTTATAAGAATTTCATTAAGCTTCGGTAGGTCGACGAGCCGAATCCTATACTGCACTAAGAGCAATAGTCCCACTACTGCACTAAGAGCAATAGTCCCACTACTGCACTAAGAGCAATAGTTTTGTTAGAGTCAGTCCATAGGCTACACTTTCGACAAAATTACGAGAGAATTTATAAGAAATGATTTAATTTCTCCGATAGGGTCGAGATAAATTTCCTTGGTATGACAATAGCGATGTCATCTGCAGTCGTTATCACTTCACATCCAACGTGATCAAGTTTCCTTAGAAGCTCATTTACTGTTTTTTTGACTAAGTGGTTTCGAGAGTATGCACTAATTCTCATGAGACATCAGCTCATACACTCTAAAAAGTGGGTCTATAATTAATACTTTGATAATAGGAAATATATTCATTTTTTCGTTTAAAATAACGAATCACAAATTTTTTTACACTTTCGATGTGCATTTTTTTGCTTTTACGTCATATCAGCTGAACAATACACAGCTTTTTGTAAATTGAAGCAAAAAGAGTGTAAATTTACTAGTTTGCTATTCACCTGCGTGCCAAAGCCATAAAATTGCATCATTTTTTAGGCTAAAATTACACGATTTGGTCGTAAAAAAATTTTCTTTTTACACACTTTTGTAAACTTACATCTTTAATAGTAGGAAACCAGTTTCCTACTATTATAAGGGTAAAATTCAAGCAAAATTTTTTTGAGTGTAGTACTAATTATAATACTTGACTAATGTGACCACTTGCAGTTGGAGATCATTAATTTTGAAAAACCATTACAGGAGCATACTACGCATCATTATGTGACAAATGGCAGAGTTTGAGAAAAAACGGTCATTTTTTGTCAAATGACGAGGCCGCATAAACAATTATTTCATGGAGAAAGACGCCAAATATTATTTGGATCGGTTGAAGAGATAAGAGCATCGCTAGGAAAACTGTGTAGACTTACACGGAGACTATGGAGGAAAATAAAAATAAATTTAACGAAAAAATGTCTTGTATCTAGTGATGGGCGCTTCTGTTGTTTTCAGAAAACGAAAACGAACTGTTTTTTTCCAAAAATAACTGTTTTTTGAAACTTTTTGAAAACTTTTTTCACTCGACCAGCAGCAGATTGATACTGGGTGTTACCATTAGTGATGGGCGTTTCTGTTGTTTTCAGAAAACAAAAACTATTTGAAAAAAAACAGTTGGAAAAAAACAGTTTTTTTCAAACTGTTTTTTTTTTCAAATAGTCTTCGTTTTCTGAAAACAACAGAAACACCCATCACTTATGGTAACACCCAGGATCAATCTGCTGCTGGTCGAGTGAAAAAAGTTTTCAAAAAGTTTCAAAAAACAGTTATTTTTGGGAAAAAACAGTTCGTTTTCGTTTTCTGAAAACAACAGAAACGCCCATCACTACTTGTATCTTTGTTACGTCTGAAAATGTTCAAACCACCCTCGTATATTACTCGCGTCATGGTTACCCAAAGACATTATCGAGTGGCTGATTCATAAATGCAACTAGCAGGTAATTACCATCCAGGCTCTAAAGAGCAATCAACATTGTTGGATGCTCCGTCGCTAACCAGAAATGCAGCCAGCCTGTACTCCTTGCAACCAAGTGACTTTCCAGCATTCTGTGAGAGGTATACTGAGCTGTTTTGGCAGATTTGCCCCGAGTATAAATATGCCGTGATTTTGAGACCTAAAATCTTTAATTCAAATGAGCTTAGACAAATCGGTCTAAAGTCCTTAGGCCAAGTCTTTGATGCACTCCCTGTCTAAGGGCGAACAAAACTTTAAGTTTCCTTCCAACTACTCGGAATGCACAAATTGACCATTAGCTAAGTCATAGTGCCCTCTAAAGTCTGCTGAATATCAGCCGGGATGATACTATCCGGGCTTGTTTACTTCAACAAACCATGGGCTTACTACAAATAACAGGAATCGACCTTGCACTCCTGTTGGACTATTCCAATAAAGCTAAATATACCTTCTCACTGCAAGAAAAGTGAATGACCTTCAAAACTAAGCGTCTTGAAGCTGCTTTCAGTCCAACATCTGTTGGACCCTTGAATCCAGCTTGGAACGACAGGATTAAAACAGAACTTTCCGCAAACAACTGGTTTCATCCGTACAGTTCAAATTTTTTCGTACAAACATTTTCATTAGGCCCTTTTCACCCTACGGCACTCTTGAATAGCTTTAATTTAATTTTTTAGTTTAACCAATTTTTGTCACTTTTGTATAAATTAAACATCTTTCTCTATTTAATTCGAAGAGTTTTATTCTCACAATACTAGCAAAGGGACTTTTTTCCCTATGTATCTAGTTGAGTTGCAGGACTTAGCAGCGATAATGTTTAATGGAACGGTTAAAGAAATTACCTCTTTAATCAGGTCTTCTTGAAAAAGCTGATCGAGATTTCTTTCCATCAGTTCTTTTCCTTTTTAGGCAAGAAATTTCTTCTTGATGTAGCAATCCTCCTAGTGTAATTGCCACTTAGATGTATTCTGACTATGAACCACCCTCGTATATTACTACAAATATTTATATCACCCAGGTATTCGTTCAAATGAAAGATGTCGATCTCGTAACCTATGGCGTAATTACGATCGTTCAAGTAGGGAAGTGACTCATCCTGGCAATTTTATTGAACGGCCGAATTTCGCCCATGTGACTTTACTCAGGTTCTTATGGGCCCGAACAGAGTCCATGCTTGGAGCTTTGAAGCCTTAGTCAGCTTAGTGTTACGGACTACTAAGGACTACTTCGACAGGCTTCATCCTCTTTAAAACTGTGATCGAAAGAGACAGAAGAAGAAATTGATTTGCCAAGGCTCCGTGGCCAACACAGTGAAGCTACCTCATGAAAATCCTTAACCGGAGGTACAGACAAGCTGCCTGTGGACATTGGAGCAGGTTTTCTGGCTAATTGTTCCCCGGTTAATAGCAAAAGAATTCTTTCTGCTATTTCTCCTCCATCTTAAGGATATTTTGCCAAGAAATCGGTATGTTCCTTAACAGGACATGTAGAGACCTTGATCTGGGGGATCCCCCACCTAAATTTCAAAATTTTCGAAATCAAATCATTTCTTGTTTTTTGTCGCTAGAAGATCATTATTATTTGAAAAGTTGATGCCAGCATTCTGAAGTAAAAAAGGACAATAATTTTCCTTCAATTTGGTTATAGTTTTCACCCAAAATCTTACCAATCATGCCTTATAATAATGTCTACTGTGTAATTTTCATTAAAATTTGATACCTGAACCGGAAGTTATAGGTCATAAATCATTCGTTCAAAAAAAAATTAAAAACTCAAGAGTAATTAGAGATTCGCGAGAACAGCACTTTGAGCTTTCAAATTTCCGTAGGGTAAAAGTTCAACGTGATTCACGGAACCAAATTCGATTATAGGCTGCCTCTAGTATTAGAGTATAATATTATATATTGTCAAGATAATCAGATTAATCCAGATCCACAATATTTTTTCAAAAAACAACTATATTTACCGTATTTATTTGGACACACTTTTTATTAATAGTAAAAAGTATTAATAAATTAAAAAGTAAAGTTCAACAAAATTAAAATTTGAAAGAAATACAGCTTTGCGAATTCAAAAAAAAAGATTCACTCAGCACTAAATAAATCATGAACCCATTTTTAAGTAATTTTTGTGGAGAGCACGATAAATTATAGGCTAAAAATAGGAATTAAAATGACCTATGTCGTTATACAGGGTCAGTCATTATGAGGTTTGATTTTCAATTGGCTTTTTTGGCAAACTAAACGTGACTCCTGTCAAACTGTAATGTAATTTTTATTCGGTATTGTTTGACAAATCATCATGGAAAGACTTAAATGCTATGTAATGAAAATCCGCTGTTTTATCGCGAAATTTTGTTCAGTGATGAGGCGCATTCTTGGCTCGATGGATACGTCAATAAGCAGAATTGCCGTATTTGGGCTAATGAACAACCTGAAGAGCTTCAACAACTACCACTGCAGCCACAGAAATGCACAATTTGGAGTCGTTTATGGGCCGGTGGAATCATCGGTCCATATTTCTTTCAAAATGAGTCCGGTCAGAACGTAACCGTCAATGGCGACCGCTATCGCACCCTGATAACGGATTTTTTGCTACCTGAAACTGAAGCCCGTGGTATCGGTGAGCTTTGGTTTCAAAAAGACGGCACTCCTTCGCATACAGCGAGAGAAACAATGAACTTATTGAGAAATCATTTTGGAGAGAACCTGATTTCACGTTTCGGACCAGTAAATTGGCCACCTAGATCGTGTGATATCATACCTTTAGACTGTTTTCTCTGGGGTTACGCGAAGTCTCTGGTCTTCAGGGATAAGCCAGCTCCAATCGACGCTTTGGAAGCCAACATTACTCGTGTCATTCGCGAGATATCGGTCGCTATGCTGGAACGCGTCGTCCAAAATTAGACCCTCAGGATGGACCATTTACGGCATAGTCGCGGTCAACACTTAAATGAGATAATCTTTAAAAAGTAAATGTCATAATTTGTTCTTTTGACTGACAATACAATTTTTACTATAGAATTCAATTTTATGCCTTTTATTTGAGATTAAAAACCAAACCTCATAATGAATCACCCTGTATTTCATCTAGATTTTCTTAAACTGGATGATCTCTTCAATGGCTCTAGTTATTTTCATTAAATTATAAATTTTCACATTCCTGGCGAAATTCTTTGCTATTTTTAGCTTGAAGTAGTTCGACTTGAAAATCTATAGATCACGTTCATTTCAATTAAAAGATCTCGTTTGCTCGAATACCACAACATACCCCAATGCCTTAAAAGCACAATAAAAGTACAATCAATAACAGCAACTAATCAAAAAAAGTTTCCAAAATCCTTCAACCTTAAATTCAATTAAAACTCATAGAAAAATCAATTCACACATAATTGGCTCTTAGGCATACACTTTTCACTGAATGTCTGTAAATAAAGCTCAAAATTCTTATGTTCTGTCCATCTCCATTTCTTTCTCCCGTCAATATTTCTCTACTTGCCCAGCATTTATATGACTATCCTTCCTAGTCCTTCCATTCACCATCACTTTTAATGTAATGGAAATGGGGGAGCTTAAGTATTTAATTGTTTTTTTAATTCAGCCTCACCAAACATGATTGAACCATAAACACCACCTTTGTCAAAAGTGAGTGATTCCCAGGGAAATTGACTAGGACATAATGTTGTTTGATTTGACTTTTTTGTTTGAACTATGGCGCAATAAAATTGATGCGAAGATGCTAGTGAAATTAATACCAATGGCTTTGAATGAGAGTATGTTGGGGTCCAGTTGGTTCACTTAGTGACAGCAAAATGCGTGATCATTCAGTTTCAGCTTCGAAAATAGCACAATGCGATACAGTTTTATAAAGCTCTATCCAGATAACCTATTGTTGCTCCTAGCCTAAGCATCAATCACCATACATCTATCAGGGGACTTTTCGGAAAGATTGATTTACGGACATTAGTTTTTTATGTAATTTAGTTCGAACAAAAGTCGTAGGAAATTCCAAGAGCAAACTCATCAGACAGGCTCATTAGCAGAGCAAACCAAACTAAGATATTGTCTCATTTAGCCTTCACCACTGATTTTTTGCTTTCACTGCTCTTTTGTAAAAAAAAAACCCAATCAACTTGCTGTTGATCTTTCAAAATGTCAAAGGTTGGGATTTTTCATCATCAATTCCACTTCGTTTTATTACAAATCTTGCTTTAGAGACATCATAAAACGAAGTTAAAACCAACAGACGAAGTTTCGCATTCACCAAAAATATTTTTTTACATCATCAAACTTCCGAAATCATCTGCATGATTTATTTCGCAAAACATTCAGATTAAGAGCTTTGCTCGAACATATCACCAAAGCCAATTTGATCAGTCGTAAATTCAACATTTCATCATGCTATGAATGGAATTTTGCTTGATTTTGATGTCCTCGGATGCGTTCATGTCATCCGTCGCGAAGCCATCGCTAGCACAGCTGTATTTATGTTTTCTTTTTATATTAAAAGCCGTAGATGACAGAGTTCCCATTATTGGGTCATTGTTATTGCCGACCATCATTCGACTTAGCGACAAACCGAGAGCTTAGCACCACTGCCAACGTCTTTATTGGTTCGAATGGATTTATTCTCGGTTTAAGTGCCAATAAAAGAAACAGGCGACGGCATAGAAAGGATTAAAGCATGTACAAGTTGAAGAAGTTTTTGCTGATGGAGACGCGAGTCTTTGTCGTAATTGTTGTTCAGTAGCAGTTGGATAGAAAATAGATTGTCTTATGGCAAGTCTGTTTTAGATGAGTGCCAAGGGAAACAAGTTAAAATCGTATTTATGAGTTTTAATAATTTTTCATTAAAGCTTGAAGGCAGATTTTATTGGGAATCGATTTGGCTGGCTGGCTAATAACTGTGAGGGGTGCGATTTGGGCGAGAACGGTGAAATCTGGGGATTTGATTTCAGGCAGATGGTGCCCTATGGTTAATCCTAGTATTTTTGTGTGTTCGAAGGCGCAACATGTTTCTCTCGATTGATGGCAGTCCCAGCTGGTCAAAACAACTAATGTCTACTGTCATTTTTTCACATTGATTCTGGGGAAAGAGAAACCTTATGCTGTAGAGTTCATCGATTTTCTCGGCTCATGAAATCCAGGAAGCTTATAAGAAACGGTTTTTATTTATTTTGTTTTCGGTACTAATGAAAATGATGTAGGTCATATAAAAACCGTGCACTAACAAAAAACCAGCCCACAGTGGGCGCAAGATTTTCCAATTACTTTTTCAACATATTTTACAGTTTTACTGCATTTGTATCCATTGTTTATCAATTTTTTAGTACTTTACAATTTATCATTTATTTTCAATTGTAACTAGTAGTAGGATACGTAAGGAACAAAATAAATTGAACAATGAAATGCAGCAATCATTCAACTATACCCATCTTGTTTCTCCAAACCATTCCAACTCACTATACTTTAATGCTGTAATTATTATTCCCAGGTGCAAAAAAACATCCATTTATCAGCGTACGAATCGCATTTCGATCAACAGCATCGATTTTTCCTGCCTATCAAAAAATTTCGTACATCGACTCACTTTAGTCGTACATTTCCATTTTATACATTTCAATCAAATGAATTCTTCTTTCACCTCAGCAATCCATCGTTTTCATAAATTTTAATTAAAATTCAATTATTTCCAAGTACTTTTCGTGCCAACCAGCGCAATGGCCACTTGAATGAAATCACCTTAATTACTAAAAACCACTGAATCGAATTCTTAACTTTGTTTTCGCTCAGCTTACTTGCCCGTCTACCACCCACCTCACTTCAAACACACTCTCAACCCACCCTGAACGATATTGTGAAGGTGAACAGCATCTTTTATTAATGAAAATTGTTAACGTATCTGGTTTCTGCCAGTGTGCTTTGGCACAGTTTACTGTTACCCACAAATGCGATTCGGTTACAATTTTTCAAGAGAGACAGAAAGAGAAAAAATAAATAGCTTTCAATTTAATTGAAATATCTCGGTTTCAAAACACACTGCGCACAACATTTTCATTTGAGGCCGAACCTAACTCATCCATATACCTGTTGTCTGACAACAACTGTTTGCCATATCACTGGTAACATTTTCAGTGGAAAACTGTTTGTTGCGATAGAAACATGAAGGTGGAAATAATCTCCGAAAAGGTTGTAATTAGAGACACCAGGCGCTTAATTTGATCGCATTAGAACACTCATTTTAATTTAAGTACAGCACGATTATTACGCTTACGTGAGTTTTATGTTTCGAATGCTGGTGAATGGTCGATGATGCTTCCGGAATTTATGAGAATCCAGTTAGCATGATTTCGGGATGGTTCCGAATTTCGATTTTCGTGATTTTCATTGTAAAATATATTCAACTCACGGGTTGAAGTAAAGGATGAAAGGAATAGGAAGAAAAATTTAAATATAGAGTGGGGGATGTCTTGATTTAATTTTTATTATGGTGGTAGTCTTGACGACGATAAATCTCGTGGAGTATTTTATAACTCATAATCTAGGATTATATTATTTTATTGCTCATTCGGTAAACTTTTTAATCGGATTAAATTTTATTATTTTTTCCTATGACAATTATCTTTGTTTGAAATCGGACGAATTTGAGGATATTTTCCTGTTTGAAAATTAGCGTCAAATGCATAAAATACTTTGAATCTGATTTTCACTCCTTCATTAAAGTATTTATACATGAGTATCTTTTTCTTAATGCATTTTTACTGTGTTTTTATTGTTTTATCAATTTTATGAAAGTCTTTAAGTTTTTAGTCTCCATGAGGCCATAAAATATCGTATATTATGTTTTACATAGATCGATACATAGATCGTACTTAGCTTATTTGGGTTTTTAATTTGATCCTCTATTTTTTTTATTTTGACTTAGGATAGATACGAAATGCATTTTCGGCCAGTAATTTATCTGACTTATTGCAACGCTTCTACGCAAATAAGAGTGAGAAAGAGCTGCTTGGGAAAAATTATTCTTTGGCTTTCATTTTTTTCAAGTATGTTTTATGTGTACGCTCATGGACACAAAGTTAGCCATTTCAGCATTGCGATGATTTAGCCACAATATTTTTCATTAGCGACAAATTTTTGAAAACCCGCTAACAATGATAACTATACTTTCATAAAATCAAAATGCACAGTTAATAATTTAATGCCAACGTCAGTGATCAAGTATCACAAACTTGTCAAATACTAGCAAACCAAAAAAAGTACCTACGCATTAGATATAAATATTTTAGCACAATATAAGAAATACTTGTAGTTTTTCCAATTTTTTGCTAAAAAAAAAAAAAAGGACGAACCCTCGTCATACTGGAAGTTGATTTGAACAAATCTTATACCTTCGGGCATAAACATGTTCAAAATTAATGCCTCCGCTGACAGATCGGAAGCACCGAATATTTATGTAGAGCTCTTTTCAGTCGTCAGTTAAGAGCTTTACCTAGTCGACGATGTTCAGTTGACGTAGCTTCATTCCCAGCCAACCGTTTGACATATTTCTGGTCCAAATTGACAGTATCGGCTGCACAACTGAAATTCAGATTGCTGGCAAACAATTTTCTGAGAAACCTATGCAGTTTTCGCTGCATTGGTATTCCTCTTCATCTTTGTCGAAAGCTTTCCCACTTCTCTCCATTTCTTTCATTGCCAGCGATTGAAAGCTTACACAAGTTTGCAGACTTCATGGTTGCTGGAGGCGTATCGCTAGTACTACCTGGAGCTGTCTCCCCTCCTTCCCTTTTGTAAAGAACAGGAAAAAGGCAGATTTTTTTCCAAATTTGGCCAGTCGGACTTCTATTGGATGCTGTACTCACTTTTTCGGAGCCTGTAGGAAATGCTATCAGCCAGTTCAAAAACTCGCTGGTCATGGAATCTTCTACGACAGTAGCCGGAGGTCTTCCTCAGACCTCCGGCTGGCAGCTGCAAAAATACAATCCTTTGAATTGAACTTCATGCTGTTTTCCAGACACTCTTAGCCTGGCATCTTGTAAAACATAAGCCTCACGACTGCGACAAAGCGGTCTTCAAAAGCAGGGCATCAATGGTTCGGTCAACAACCAGTGGTTCGGTCTAGGTATGCTGCAGTAGGTATGCCGGCATTGCCGTTATCTAATTTGCTATTTTCAGCGTTATTCCTGTGTCACCCTGGCACACTCCACGTTGTTATATTTCGCCATGGTTATTGTTCTTATTGTAATTGAGATGTAAGTTGAATGATGGCGCTTATTATTGGATCTCCTCTAAATCCAAGAATGACATTCACGTTTTAAAAAGCTGTGTTTTCCAGTGTTTAGTCGATCGTCTTCCTTTGGTATATTTTTTAAGTCTTCTGCCCTGCCATGTGGACTGGATCGTGTTGTATGGTATGGTAATTCTTTACACATATCATAATTCTTTACACAAATTACCAACGACAAGGAATTTTTGCCTGCATTAACTTTCTACTTCTTCCCAAAAATCTCGTTAGATTTTTCTTTCAGTTCACAGGAGTTCACTCTGTCTTAATAAACATTGTATTAGTGATATTTTTCCTCAAGCATACACTCTAACGTTTCTAATGTCCTTTTTCATTTCTTTAACGTTCAAATGTCAAGCTCTGTATGAGCATTTCTACTGTGAAACGAAATGGAATTTTCTTTCATTTGGCAAACAATAAGGTCTTCGACGGCAAAGAATTTTTCATCACTCAGTTTCAATGCCATCGTGTTTTTTTTTGTATTCTTCAACTCAACATACTCCTGCTTTTCCAAAGCGTTTTACCTATTCTTGTACGTCAACCATGCTTCGAAGTGACGTTTGTGAGCAAAATACAGGTGCAAATCGGAACCGAATGTGACCACGTAGTTTAGTGGAAATCACAAATCCGTTTCACAGTGGAGGCTTTGTGTTTTCATCAATTTCCTGCTGTGAAACGGATTTTTTGCCGTATTCATTCATGTTGTTGTTTTTGATTTTTTTCGGATGAACGTACTACATAATAGAAACTTGGTGGAGAAGTGCTATATTTTCTGCTTTGTGGTGGATTTTAAAGATGAATGAGTGGTTTTGCATCGATGCGAAAGAATCAACAACAAAAAATACTGATAATACTAGTGATGCGTGGATGAAGTGCACTGCAGGCTATGTTCGTCTGAAACACAATGAAGCATTTCGTTATTTTCATTGATAAATACATGGGTTGATTGATACTCCGATTTCAAAAAATTTGCTTTGAAGCTTGTCGACTTTGCTCTCGCTTTTGTTTTTGATAGCGAAAAAGTCGGTTTTTTTAGTTCGTTGAGAGGGTAGTAGAAAGAAGTGTAACAAAAAATGTATAAAAGGTAAATTGGAGCTAAATTAACTTAAAGTTTCAATTTGAAACGAAATTTCGAAAAGTGTTGAATATATTTTGGGTCTTTAATAAAGGAATAATATGAAAATTCTGGAAATAATGTTAAATACAGATTTGTGTTTGCATCCTTTTCCAAACTCATCAAACTCATCTGAAAATGCAAACATACTATAGCATTTTTATTTGCTTAAAATCCACAACCAAGCCCTAACTCTGTAACATTTGTGATGATCTCATAGTGATATTGTTTTTTTCTTTACACGCTACTACCTTTTCCTCCTTTTCCCTTCATTTATAAGCTTTTTTTAAGAAGCCTACCATTATCCAGCTTCACATCTGACACCCGTGTACATATAATCTGACACTAATATGATCTCTAACTAGATCTCTAACACATTGCTCACTCTAGTAAAGTAAATGAATCCGTTAAAAACCTGCCGAATCATTAGAGATTTTACATCTGGGGCATATTACAACCCAAATTACTATAACAATTTTCAGCGCCCAGTGTGGGTCGATAAAGATAAAAAAAGAGATTTTTTTAACTTTGAAAAAAGTTTCGTCATTGATTAAAATTAATTGATTTTTGGAATGGAATTCAATGACCATTTAAAGAACACAAATTGAACAGATGCTCGAATGGAATCGATTTGTGAAACAAATCAAACAACGTAGCAAAACTAGACAATAAACAAACCAACCTGAATTAATGATCACAAAATGCAAAAAAAAATGCTTACAACCTATTGTGTTACTAAGATTATATATATAGTTAAGCCCCTAATTTCACTTGTCTTGTCTTATCATCCAGCTCAGGCCTATGCATAAACGTTCTATCTACATGTTAGTACTTTCGAGATATTCAATAATTTGTGTTTTAATTTGTACTGGAGATATATGGAGAGTGCATTTTTCAATATTGATTTTAACATACTTCCACCAATGATCGGGGTTTCAAATTTTGTGGAATAATGGAATAAAGTATGTAATTTTCAAATCCGGTGTTAACTCAAAAATGAGAAAAATGCAGATAGAACGTTTATGCTTAGTAGGGCAGTATAATATTATGCCACCTTTTCATACATAGAACTGTTCGTTAAATCATGTTTTAAGGGAACCTGAATACACGCTCGGGTAATTTGCTTCAAAAACACTGCAAGATTATGTGCCCCAAAATTTAGAGCTAAGCGTGCGATAAAGACATGTGTTCGAATAAATAACCCATATTAACACACAAAAGTCGCATTATCTTTGAATCCTCCACAATAAAGCATCATCATTGAGCTTCTCCGTGAATATTCAAGCACACACAATTTTTATTCCAATGCAAAGCATATAATCCACTCAGTCATTGTGCAACATTAGACTAGCGAATCGGTCTAGGACAAGCGTCTCGCTTTTTTTTCAATTTTCACTTTAAAAGCATGAAAAGTCGCATTATTGTATATTAGTATGATTGCGGAGACATGTTGACCTTGCTTGCAGCGAAATCTGGTCATGCGACAAAGTCTGAAGTGTGGAAAGAGTGAATGGACTGCAACTCTCGCTATTGTTGCGGAAAATGTGCTTTCAGCTGAAAAGTGGCGTTTCATGCATCAAGAAAACGAATGAGTTTCAGGTGAGATGCATTTAATCAAAATCTTCGTGACATGAATGTTGCAGAGGTATGCAGTAAAGTCTTGTGTAGACAGAGTTAGAGTTGGCAAAACGTTTTTATTCATTGGTTTTTTTTAGGTTTGAGTTTATTTATTTTACAGTTTAAGCTACAAAATAATTTGAAATTTTAAACTATTACATGTTAACAGAAACGTAAAAAAAATATGTTTTTTTTTCATTTCACCTCTTAACCTTTTCTAAAAACCCATTAAAAACCATCACCTTAATGCTCTTGAACACATTGCATCCACTCAAAGGTTAGCATCCATTGACACAATTTTTCAATTTCTCTGCAACGATTGTGCTGCAGTGTTGAAGTGGAGAATGAAAAAGACTATTGATTAGCTTTCGATCCGCATTGCATTTCTCTTCTAGAAATTCCAATATCGAAAATACAGCGAACGAACGAGTCAGATGAAGAGTAATGAGTGTTCTCGTTAAGAACTAAGCGTACTGAGTGCACCAGCTGATTTCGTTTGTGAGAGCATTTTCGATGAAATTAGATCATGGAAAACGAAAGAAGAAAAAATGGGGTTGCGATAGATTCGAAACTGAGTTCTGGTCTATGTCGATTAGAGAGCAATGATCGTGAGAGTACTTTAAATCCTCGAATATTAGTAAATTGGATTTAGATGCTAGTTTCAGTTGAATACTGATTTGAGTTGGGAAGGTTCCAAAGGATTTCTAAAAAAAAATCAGAAAATGTTGTTGGAGGTTGAAGTTCGGCGAGATTTCATTCGCAGTCAATATATTAAAAGGAACAAATCGCAATTTCGTATTACTGATGTAGTAACATCATACTTTTTTGGAAATAATTGCCATAAGTCAAACTTGATTTTATGCCACAGAAACCAAAACATGCAAACAACATGTGCAAAATAAATTTGCTACATAAATTGAGGAATACAAGGGGTATGAAATGAATTTGGTGGAATAAGTTTTCGCGCCCAGCGTGGTAGAATCTCACTGAAGCTGTCGAGCAAAAAGCTGAGAAATATGTTTCCAAAACTTATTTAAGCTTCATTTTAATTTAAATTTAGTGTAGAAGTAAAATACAAAAAAAAAATTACAATTAACGCTATTGTAATTTAAAAAGAAATATTCGTTGTTTATTTGAAAGTTCAAAAAAAAACTAAATTTAACTTTAATGTGGAAACTGAAATGCAGTCAATACGTTTGAATTGAGTAGATTTGATGAAGATTTAAATTGTACGAGAAATTGTTCCAATTGTTGAAATTTTAATTCAAACTCAAAAACGTATGTGAAGCGGAAAAAATAGTTGCTTCGAAAAACACTTATTAAAAAATCATGAATTTGAAATTGAATTTATCAACAAAAAAATTTTGAATTTAAATTGAAATAAGATTATTTGACAAAAGAATAACAATTCAATAACAAAAAATTATACTGTGTGTTGCATAATTTATTAGCACTTTTGAAGTAAGTACCTGATTATTCAATTAAAAAAAATAGTCTGAAGTTCTTGAAAAATCGAATTTAAACTAACAAAAATTAAGAAAATAAATTTAAAAAAAATAAACAAAACAATATTCAAATATAAATTTAAATTGGCATATTTTGATATTTAATTATTCTACTATGTTATTTTATCTAAAATCGAGCATATTTGAAATGCTGAGTTGTCAATAATCAATTGAATCTAACTTTATTGGCCGTTATAACGTCTCTCTCAGGCTATGGTTTCTTGCAGAAAATGCCTCCAATTATTTCGATCCAATGACCACGTTTTTCAGTTTCGAACAGTGTTTTTTCTGGGATTTCCCACTGGCCTTATGTAGAAAATATTGAGCTTGAAACGTGTTAGTAAAAACAGACTCCTCTTGGATGTTGATATATTATTTTATATATTTATGTATTATATTTATTTGAATACTTCAATAAACTTGTTTTAAAGCCGGTAGAACCCCCGCGGCCTTATATTCAACGATCCCACATTAGCTTTTTCGACACCTTTAACCCTTCCTTGGCTTTTCCATCGAATACATTTTAGATACACGATGCTCGTCCATATGCAACACGTAACCAACCCACTGCAGTTTCCCCAGTCGGATGACTGTGGCGACCTCTGTATCGTCAAATATTTCATAAAGCTCGTAGTTATACTTTATCCACCAATGGCCTTTCTCTCATTTCGTCTTAATTATTCGCATAGTTCAACGTGTTTGCGAAAGCTTGTGTAATGGTCCACGTTCAAATCCTTAGACAGCAAAAGCCGTCTTATTCACTTATTGGGTTGGAGTTTTGTTTTCTTGTATATGCAGCTGTCAAACTTCAATCAAACTTCAATCAGAAAAACGAATAAAACTTCAATCAGTAAAACGGAAAAGGTAAAAATGCTGGTTTGGATGGAAAAATATTTATGTTTTGAAAGAATAACAATTCGAACCAAAAATATAGTAAAATTTAAAATTGATAGTTAAACTAGATGAGTCAAAAATTTACGTAAGGAAATCTTCGGTTTGGAAGAATTTAAATAAAATTCAATCAATTTATATAAAATTATCTTCATCTATTCAAATATATAAAGAAAAAACACAAACTTAAAATCAACCTACCATTGATAATACTAAATGATTTTTTTGCGAATAATTCTTTTGCACCATCACTTTATCTGATTTTCACGGTTTGTTTAATTCACTAGTTCATAAACCATCTGCTTTATTCTATAGAATCAAACAATTTTTGCTGTCAAATTACTAACACTCCATGGAGATTTATGCATATCTACACCAATCTTTGCATCCGAAATAATAGTGCTGTTTCATCGAATTCATATCATGCTACCATACAACAGTCTACTAGTTCAGAAATAATATTCTTTGTTGAAATAGATTGATGGCGTTAAATTTTCATTGGAGGATTCAAAGAAACAAGCAGATTTGTGGTGGATATGATATATTCAGACCATGACCCGAAAAAGCACAAAAATGAAATTCATATGATATTGATTTGATAACTTCGTATTGAATAAATACATGCAAATATGGATTCCTTTTGTATTTTCGATCGACCCATAAATATTTGCTATATATCTGATATCCGTAAGGAAATATGATTAACAATAAATTTATACACTTCAGCATAGGGTAAACATTTCTCCTTCCAACAAATTTTGAGTCGCTGATATTTAATGTTGATTGCATTGACAGGTTTTAATTCGCTCCCCAACAATGATTTTTTCTATACACTCTTATGAAAAAAATATGACCATAACTATCCTTGCATGTCAATGTTTGACTGTATGGTTATAGACAAGACAAGTCAATTTTCTAGCTGCAACAAAGTCAGATACTCCGTCAGATATTTTTATGTATAATATGCATATGTATATATATTTACGTATAATATCATATATTACTGTTATTTATCATAATAATATTAGTAGTATTAATAAAAAACATATGCGCATAGTACGCACAAAATAGTGAAAGATAGGAAAATTGCCGTTGACATTGCAGATGCAACTAAGTAAGCTAGTTCACTAAACAGTAGCTACATCCAATGTTCAACCAATCTTAGCTATGCATATGAATAAGTACATCCTAGCTAATTATATATTGAAGTTAAGATTCTGATTTTCATGGTGCCAAAGTGACAGACACTAAAAATATAAATCAACTCAAAAAATTTACATGTTTTTATACTAAGTTTTTAAACTTTTCTCATCGCAGTGCTCAGAAAAAATAATTATATTTCTTGCGACAATAGTGAATGTTTTAGAAATTGATCAAGTTATCTAAAAAAGACTAGAAATGGAACTAACAAAAAATGGGTGCTCATTTAGAAATATCAAATCTAGTAAAAAGTGCTGAGATTTCATGATGCAACCTACTCCAATAAACTTTGGCCCTACATCCCTTAAAAATAAAACACTTTTAATATAGGTTCGCAAACAATCCCTGTTAAGCTGCCTACACAAAGGACCGAAACCAACGGCCAATCCACTCGTTGGCCCGGATTTGCTTTGTGTGTACGAAGAGCCAACCTTGGCGTTGGCCCTGGTTGCCATTTGCTCTGCCGGCGGTAACATCAAAGCCTTAGCGATGTATTGGCCTTGAAATTTCGATCTAGCGTAGGCGGATGTTCGACGATAGTAAAGCGCAGACCGCATCCAATAACCCGGTCCGAAGCTATTAGGCCGAATTGCTTCCTGTGTTCTGCCAATAGTTGAGGAACAACATTTAATCAGACTGTTATTGGCCGTTCGTTGGCTCTATATGCTAAAATGCCTCAGTTGTTTATTGGATTTTATCGCTGAAACAACTTGTGTGCCTATAGCTGTTCAAGGAGAGAAAAGACGAGAAAAGCGGAAATAGAAATAACTCGATAATTCACCGGCTTTTAACAGTACAAATAAACGAGGTCAATATCCGCTTTGAAATCGAATGTATCCGAGGTACAGCAATGAAAAACATATTTGATAAGAAACCTTTTTAAAATCTTACTAAAAAGAAGATGAAAAAAGCTAGCTTAACCAATTAACAACACTGCTTACACCAAAAGAGCAGAAAGTAAGCACTAGATTACCATTGGTTTTCTAACGCAGTTTTCGGGCATATCTTGGAGGAGAAACACAACATCGAAAACGCCGGCAAGCAGACGTCCCTATACAGACCAAGGTTACTGTTTATCAACATAATTTAACTAATATAGAGTATAAATAGAAGGTGAGGGTTGGGTTAGAATTCAGACCAATAGATTATGAAAAATATCGACATCTTTCAAGGAATTGAAATATATCCAGCTTTTAAACGAAAAATTGATATTTTGAATAAAATATTTTGCGTTGAAGGCTAAAAAATCTCAAATTAGGTTAATTCGATTATAACACCGATGTCTTGAATAACAACCGACGAGTAAATTATTCTAAGTATACTCAGTTCTTCCACAGTAATCAATTTGAATTTATTGAGAAAATATCTATTGAAAATGCTCTGTTAATCATATTTCCTACAGTATTTGAAGGTTTGTGCAAAATTAGCTACATTTATGCAATTTTTGTGCACTCGACTAAAGTTTTTGTTTCGATGGACCATGAAATTTGAAACACTTTTTACACACTTGTAAACAAGTGTGAGCTCTACCAAAGAAGTTTCGCTCAAGGAAGTACAGTACCAAGAGGCGGTCATCAACGATCTGTCGAGCTCGCGAGTCATCATCCTAACTATCAGAAAATTGAAACTATGCTGTCTATCGTGAACACTGTCCCGGATTTATCAAAGACCGACAAAAGCGATCAAATGCTACAGAACATATTACTAAAAAGTTTGCTGTATCGAACTGCAGTATCTAACTGCATCATTAGCCTTCTCGGCGTCATTGCTTCAACCACTGCAGAGGTGAGAGAGAGTTACGCAGAGAATTATTGTAATGCACATATTCCAGGATTTGTTTGATCGCCATCAGAATCAGTTGATTTTGCAAAATGTTTCTGTTAAGAGCTATCAAACATTATCCCTGGAGAGGCCGAATCGATCCGATATAATTTTCATACATAAGTACGGTGCGAACATCATGCAGGCACTCATAGAAGGAATGACTCTTTCGGACAGTCTTGTCACTCTGGTGGCCAGCTGAAATATGACTGCCCTGGTGGTAGTGGAAATGGCATCTAATGACACTCTACGAAAGCTCATTTTGTTCACCTTGGGTATTCCGGAGCTCGTTTCTTCCGGCAGTGATCTGATCATAAATGCAACCTCAACTCTATCGCCATAGCACTGCTTATGTTGCTGGGCCGCGTGACTGAAGTCACCCACCTCATCAAATACACATCGCAATCGACTGTCGAAAAGACGAGGCACCATATTTCTTGCCTCCACTACTCGACTCCAAGAAGTGAAGTACAGCACAAACATGCCACATCTCATTACTGATAAAGTTGCATTGGCTGAATGTCTCCAGAATGTAGTTTTAGACGGTGTCCAGAAATCCATTCTCGTTGACCGACCGATAATCTATACTCGTTGAATCAGACAGATAACCCAGCACACCAAACTTCTTGGATAGATGTGTCTACTGTGGCAAGTCGGCCGAGTGCAACAGATCTCGCGTCGTACACCGGTGTAGACAGTGCGTTTGCCTGGAATTGTTAAGTAAACTTAAGCATCGGAATTAAACTTCGATGCTATGAAACTGGCCTTTGCAGAGCCTAGTGAGACTGCAAAGAAAGAAGCATGTGAGAAGCAGGCGCTAATCAACCGAACATTCCGAGAGAGTAATTTCGATGACTTGCTTCAAAGGACAGAGCCACAGCACGAGCCCATCCAAAACAGGCTTAACGAACTGTTCAATTCTTTAGCGGCCGAGCAGCAAATTACACAAGCTGAGACTAAGAATATTTCTGGCAGGAAATCTGTCTATGAAAACAACTTGTTTCACTATTAAAGTTTATCTGAAATTGGACTAGTATTTTCTGCTTAATGATGCGAAGCGATCGTTATTTATTCAAAAAATTATGGAATATCTCAAAAATTAGGTGAATTTTTGATTATTAGTCAATAAACAATTTGGCGTTTTGTTTCAAATGTTATGAGTCTCTAGGGACCATTCAAAGCATCTCCTTCAAGATTGAGTTATTTTATCCCCCTGAATACTTCCATTTGAAACTTTTGCTGCTATCATATTTGTATTTATCCAACTCATAATTATTTCAGCGCTCTTTCTCTCTTGAAAACTTTGCATCAATTTAAGCATTTAATTAAAGTCGCAGTCATACTTCAACTCCGCATTATAAGAATGTTGAAAATTCTCCATCCCCACACAGATTTGATGACAATCCATAGCAATAAGGTGCATTATTGCTACCCTCAGTCCACAAAACTGCATACACTTTACATTTTGCCACACGATTATGAGCATGCAAGCGCTGCAACTAGGGCATAAACATAAAATGCAAAAACTTATAAATCTCATTCTTTCATGTCTTCACAGCCCTCCTCCCCGCTAGCATCATTAAAAGAAACAGTACTCTACCTTCAGTGCTAGTTGTGTAAAAATATATGCGACATGTGAATTAATGGTTTTCTGAAGTCTGAAGAAAATAACTAGACTCCGACAGGCTGATGAACTAACTGACAGTTTGAAGAAAGCTAGGTTTCGTGTTTGCGCTACAGGAGACCCCACGGGAACGAATGTCGCCAACAAGAGTAATAGAGTGAAAGCTGTTACTAGTAAAAAGGTGAAATGAGTTGGCAACAAGAAATTATTTTCAGGACCTGAAAAGGGTTAAACATGTTTCGTAGCATGCAAGCACAGTAGGTTAATTCTATTCCATAGAAAATCTAGTAGAGTCATGCGAGACTCATATCAACGAAATTATGTAGGCACATGTGATCAAGTAATGCTTTGAGATTAGCCCGGGGGAGAAATATCATTAAGCTGAGTTGTGTTTTGGATTTGGTTTTGATGGTGGTTATTTCTTGTCACGATGACAAATTGGGTCCTAAATTATATTTGCGTTAGTTGAAAATACAAATGAAATGGAATTGAATACAAATTGTATATGGTGTAGATGAAAAGCATAGTAATTGCGTTATTTCTTAAGCAATAAAAATGGTTTGTATTTATTATATGAAAATACATTTATCTGGCTTTTAACATGCAGAACGACATTTTTCAGCGTGCAAACTATGTAAGCCCATTTTGGGCACTATTGTATTCTTCGTTTCAAACACATCTCTGAGTGTGTAAAAAAATCTTTTATGAGTCCAAACTTCAGAAATAACGCATTTGTACCGCAATCATCAAATGTTAACATTTCTTTGGCGCGTAAATGGACGATTTTTTGTAGCTCAACTCATAATCAGTCGCATTAAAAACTGCAAAGTATATACTATATTCCACAGATATAGCCAAATATGAAACAAAATCACAAAAATGAATCCTGTAATTTCGACATAATAAAAAAAACTTATAAGATACATTCATTTTTCCGAAAATGTGTCGAAGTTTACATTCAAAACAGCAATCAAAAACTTTTTATTCTAAGTCTTTAAATGTCAAACCTCTTTCAGTAAAGGAGACTTAAACCCGAGTACAAACATAAAATAAAATTTGAGATTTCACTCTAACGATGTCGTTTGATTTAATGTCGGAAACCTTTTCGATAAAACATTCCTTCAGGACATGTCACATTAAAATATATGATAATTGAAAACCATTCTACAATACCAGCGCCGGATTAAGCTTTATAGGGGCCCGGGGCTAAACAACGAAGGGGCCCTCTTAAGGGCAAAGAAAATCCCAACTTTTGCGAAAAGAGAATAAAATCCGAATTATTCAATGTTAAACATTTTTATTTTGACAAGTAAACATTTTTATTTTTACAGGTAATTACAATATACATTATAATTAAAAACATTTCTTTCTCGCCTTCTTTGCTGCATATTCCGCTATTACATCATCAAAATCAAGCGATCTCAGCAGCTCTTTTTCAATATTCAATCTTGCTAAAGAGGACAGTCTTTCGTTCAGCATTGTCGATCTAAACATATTTTTTATTCTTTTTAACGTAGAAAATGACCTTTCTGTCTCGCAATTAGCAATTGGAATAGTGACTAGAATTCTGTAGGCAATATACGTATTAGGGAATACTGAGATCATGTCATTAGCGACTATCCAATTCAATACTTTCACAGGGTTCAGTAGTTCGTCAATTGCTTTATCAGATTCTTTTGAACGGTTCGAAAAGAAACCTCTCTCTTGCAATTTCAAAAAGAAAATACGGCGTTGGGGCACTTCCAGTAAGAAATTCAATGAGCACAGACAACTGACAAGAAAAAAGTAGTTCGGACTAGAGCTCCACCTATAGAGCTTGCTTCCGACTGATATCAAACACCGTGTGCAGCAGACGCGTGCCGAAAAGTGTTGTTTTGTTTTTCCGTGAAACTGGCGGCGACGCGGCAGCGAAGTTCGCGAAAAAACTTGAGTATGCGTTCCCCGAATCGCATCGTCATTTTTGAAACCATAATATAGTATTATTTCTTTTCAATCAGTTTTTGAGAGAAATGCATTCGTTTTAACTTATATGTGATGTATTACATTTTCAGAAACCTTGCTTTAGAATATTATGGATTATGAATTCTCAAGCGAATGATTTCCAAATGCATTTTCTCAGCGGATATGTGTAGCTAGAACTAAACAATATTTTTCTATTTTTTACAAAAATATATTGACTTTTTGTAAAATAATTTTTCTCTCTGACAGATACTGTAACTAAATTCTTTTCAAATAACAAAAATCAAATCCGCAGTATGAATACCTAAAAAATTGAGACAACAAATTGAAAAAAACAATTTTTCTACGTTTGATATAATGTTTTTTGTTATATTATTCGTAATTTTTATTCTTATTTTTCGAGAGTAAGGGGCCCCCAGGATCCCAGGGGCCTGGGGCTGCAGCCCCTGCTAGCCCTATGGTAAATCCGGCGCTGTACAATACATCTTGTTACTATCATTCATCAGGTCCGGAACTCTACTAAACTTTGCTTGCCAACAACCCCTATTGCAGTAGGATCTTGAAGTTGAGCGCAGTAATTAGTATACGTCAAAAGTTCTGCTTGCATTTTAGTTGTCATGAGCATCTTTGCATCTTCGCTTTCCATTCATTATTACAGCCGCAGCGAGGACTTTTTGTCTCAGTACTCTCACTGATAATTATGATGTGCACTCTCACGATCAACTGATTCATGTAATTAAAACAAATGCGGAGACACGTACACATCGACGCAAATATCTTCATGATATCGAATTTTGTTCGAAACGAGAAAGTTTTGTGCTATCCTATTTTTGAATGCCGTGATATGATGAAAGTCTTTACATATTAAATAACATTATATGTTGTCAAGATACTGTACAGAGTGTCAGAAAGCTAACAATGTTTTATTCTCTGTTTTACAGCTTCCGCAATCTGAGCTGGATGGTTACGATCCGAACTGTAGAAGATTTCGTCTTGAGAACGGTGAATCGTTAGCAGAAAAGGATGAGGTATGTATATGAAACAGATTAATAATTGTGATGCATGTGCTGTAGAAGAACTTGGTTCGAAGAAGACGATGATTTGATGTAAGAAAATGACGGTGTCGTTTGATGGATGAAAACCATTACATTAATAGCAGTATTAAACATTGCAGCATGCCGAAGATGGAACGGATAAGACATATTTCAACTTCAACTCAATGACCTTTAGAATACTGGGTGTACAGTTATAAATTAATAGTAGTTTGCAATACTGAGCAAAAAATAAATAAATAAGTTCAGTTTATTTATATGCTGACACATTGATCCTAGATCTAAGTTTAGTTGAGAAAACTTTTCATATATGACAAACTATATTCTACTTCTGAGTAGAAACTTTAGGCTATAAAGTCTTAAATCATGTCTTGTTTTTGAAACTTCAGCTTTTCTGATGCCATTTTTGCTACAAAATGGTTTGCCTGAAAAGATTTATCGAAAACAAATGAAGACCATCACATACATACTTATCTTTTACAATTTTGCGAAACTTTTATTTTGCAACATAAACACATTTTCCACAACTGCAAAGAAAACTACATACCCAGCAAGCCGAATCGAAAAATCATCACAGTGCCACACTAAGGCTCATAAGTCACAACATTTTCAGCTGGATTCTCAGTATTTCAACTTTTCTATCATAAAAACTTTTCCTGAGCCAACGGAACAGCACAAAGTTGAATTCAGAATGAATAATTTCTGCGCTCCCAAAACAACCCATTCATTACTTTCAAAACTACTACCCAAAATAAGTAAGTCCTCGAAACCGAAAATATATCTTCAAAACTATAATCAATGTTTTGTAGACATCCAACCGTTCATTTCTTGTGAAAAATAACAGCATCGTACTACTGTTCCCTTGCACTTTTAACCTAATTTTGCTAGCACTGCACCTTTAAGTGACTACACTAGAAGAAAACAACGGCCAAGCGACAGCAACAAGCGTGGCAACGATGTAGAGCATAAGTTTTTCTCGAAACTATTTTTCGACGTTTCGAAAGTGCTTCCCAGAAGTTTCTATGCAAGTTGAAGTACGCAAAAGTTATAGGAGAAAATTTCAAGTGCATCGATTAGGGGATATGAAAAATATGAGTCTTTTGTGTTAAGAAAACATTTTCCTGTTTGCGCATGAAATTGATGTTGAAACACAAAGGATATTCGTTGCCTCCAGTTGTTTGCTGACGATTTGGTGAAAAAGTTAATTTTCACAACGTGTACATGAATAGCTTTTGAGGCAAGCACCAATTTTATTGAATTTCTACCGTAAAATAAACTGCGCCCAACGTGGGCCAAACAATACTACCAACGATCTTCAGTTCCATTTCAAACATAAATATTCCATAGCTACCTACATTTTTACTGATCAACTGCCATTGTTGACGAGTATAAACAACTCGATAATCAAAAAATAACCTCTGAGTTCATTCACCATCCTCCTACACTATACACCCAACCTACTACCACTGCACTTAGCGTTGACAACAATTGACTTATTCACCTTCTCAAATGAATTTCCATTACTTTTTCACATTTTTCTTCGTCGTCTCATTTTTCATATCAACACGACAGGGAATTTGTTTTCGATAAACACCTCGATAACGATACAGGGATGCTTATTTTACAATATCATTTTAAACATCTTTTCATCCTGGCATCAACATTATCCACACTAACAGTGACAACGATGGATTTTTTCGCTGCTTATGGTAGAAAAATCGGGTGTATTTCAGGTGGGCGTTTGAACAGTTCACGGAAAACCATCATCTTCAGACATTCAGATATAGATCTGGTTCTCATGAGTGGAAGTAATAAGAACTTCTTACATGAGTCACAAGAGAGGTGTTTTCTGGAAGAGTTACAAAGCAGCATTGTCGCACAAAATGAAATGATGATATTATTGTTGGGTGAAATGATGATGTTTCATGACTGTGGCGTATATATTCGGCGATGCCACGCGGAGTTAAAGTAATATTTTAGGGACACACTTGTCAGAAGCACTTTTTACGTTGGTTTTGAGGCATAATTGGTACTGTCGTTACGGTGATGTAAGCAAATTTGCCAGACTTGGAAAATATGAGTCGGTCCTTGATGAATTGGAACAATAATACAAACGTAGATCGATTTTGTCGACTCGTTACTGTTGTATACTGAATGGATATCGTTTCACTGTTTTTAAATCGTTGCTTAAACATTTAAATCAGTTAGAAGTTGAGTTGTTTTGAATATATTTACACACATGACTAGAATATTCAGAATGTTCTTTTTTCTATGTCTGCCGTCAATTTTGAAAAGCAATTTATCGAAAAACGTAATGTCACACAGGCAGTAAACCTTTTGTTGTGAATGAATGTAATAAATTAATAAAATAGCAGACTAAAAAGCAGTGTTCTTGGTTTGGAAAGTCATGTTGTGGAGACGCTTGGAGAAGTCATCTCTTTTAGTCTTTTGAAAATGTCTTTTCTACAAACTTTTTTGAGAATTCTTTTGGAGAACATTGTTTTGGAGGAGGTTTTTCGAAGAGTTCTTTTGACGAGCTTTTGGAAGCATTTTTTCGGCAATACTTTTCCAAAACTGAATTTGTGAAGTTTTTCGATAATTTTTATTTCGGAAAGACCAATCAAAAACAACGTTTGAGGAATTTCCCAAAAAGGTTTTTAGAATGTCTAATCGAAAAAATTTTTTCGGCATGTCCTTATGAGAAAATTTTACAAGAATTATTTTTGAAAAATCTCTTGGAAACGTTTTCGCAACTTGTCTTTTCGAGTAATCGTTTCCAGAAAAATGTCGGAGAGTCTTTTCGGGACGATTTTTCAAAAAGTGTAACTAAAGAATCTGATCACTTATTATAGTTGAGAAGTTTTCCAAAAAAATTTCTCGGAGGATTTTTTTTCGAAAAGTCTTGGAAAATTTGGTGTAAGAACTATTTTTAACACGGCTAATTGATAAGTTTTTTCGAGAGATTTAGTTATATCTTCTATGAGAACGTGCATTTAATCTTTTCTAGAAGCTAAATCGAGAAGTTATGTATTCTTTTTTGTTTTGTAAATATGATAATATATTTAAGCAGCCTTCGAAAAAGTGTAATCGACTTTTAATGTAAGTTATTTTGAAAAGTTAATCGACTTGCGTTTGCTAAAAGATTTTTTTGGAAAGGTTTTCTGGGAAGTTTTTTCTAGAAGTCTTAACGAGAAATTTTTTCAAAACACCTGTTTTGAATAGTGTCTTCAAGCAATCAAATTCAGAAGTGGTTTTGAAAAGTATATTTTCTAAATAAAGGCTTTTTAAAATTAAAATACAAAAACATGTCTGAAAAAAATTTTAAAGACGTTTTATCAAGAGTTCTAAATCCTAATACAAACGAGACACTCGATGTACCGCCATTAAATCTCCAGCCACTGTCAGGAACTAGAACTGAAATGAAAGCTTACACACTAAGCTATAGTGTCTGGGGCCAGCGTTGTCAAATTTAAGGTTTTCCCCCCAAAATGCGGGATTTGAGATACATTCGGGGATTTTGTGGAGGAAATATCAGAAATATTTTCTCTCATTACTAGATTCAAAGGTAGCATTCGAAATTAGAAATGAATAATATGCAGCAACATGTTTCTTATGTTGGAGTGAGCTCTCGTTCAATCCCAGATAAGAGGTAGCTTGTTGCGAAGCTCATGTAGTTTAATAGAATTCAGGTACGGACAGGTGATGATGCACCGAGCTTTGAGTTAACCTAGCTCTGATAAGATACCTGAGACAAATCAGGAGCAAAGTGAGGCCTGAAACTTATCATTCACACTCGTAAAAAAATCGATCAGGAAAATGTTTCGAAAAATGTTGCAGTTTCGAGATTCAAAAATTTGTTGTGAACCCATTTCCAAATGGCCGATTTGTGTACGTGGTAGACAAATTTTTATTCTATATTTTTTTATTTATTCGCTGAATTTTACATTCAATATACCGTATATTCGACTAGATATTTAAAATTCATTTTCAATAGCTACTTACAGGAAAATTCATTTCAAAAAGACATATTACCAACCGAAATAAAGTTGTAATTAGACTATTCATCATCGGGGCACTACAGCCCGAATCGAGCCTTAGCCTCCTTAATACGTCGCCTCCATTCGTCTAGGTTCAGTGACCGCGTCCTCCAGTTCGGTGCTCCCAGAAGTGACCTGCTGTCGCCATCGATCGAATCCTCCCAGCGCTTGCGTGGCTTACCGATTGGCCTGGCTCCGCTCGCTCGCCCCTTGAGAGACCGTTTGGGGAATCGATAGTCGCTCATTCGTTCGACGTGGCCAGTCCATTGTAATTTTTGTAGTCGTATGACGGTAGAGACTTCCGGCTCGTCATATATGGTATACAGCTCGTTGTTGTATCGGATTCGCCATCCATCTTCTTCCCGTATTGGACCGAGGATCCTTCGCAATACCCTTCTCTCGAACGTGTTCAAGGCTTTTTCAGACGCCTGGGTCATTGTCCAGGTTTCACTTCCGTATCATACCACAGGTCTAATAATAGTTTTGCAAATCCGAAGCTTCGTATTCTTGTGTACGCATCGAGACTTCAAAGTGGGAAGCACCGAAAAGAATGTCTTGTTGGCTAATTGAATCCGTCGTTTGATTTCGTCAAGCTCATTCCCATCCTTCGAGAGGTTCGTCCCTAGGTACACGAAGTTGTCTACATTTTCAAGGTTATAGTCCCCTATCGTTCTGTTTTGTCTTATTGGCATCCTTTTCCTTGATTGAGTTATAACTTTTGTTTTTTGTTGGTTAATTTGCAGACCAACTTCCTTGGCGGTTTCGTCTAGAGCTACAAATACTTCCTTGGCGTCATTGAACGAACGTGACATAATGTTGATGTCATCAGCGTAAGCTACTAGCTGTGTCGACTTAAATAATAAAGTTCCTCTCGTGTCTACGGGGATTTTTCTGATGACATACTCAAGCGCTAAGTTAAAGAGTACAGAAGCTAATCCATCCCCTTGTTTTAGCCCTGTATTCGTTGAAAACGAGTTGGTCATATTATTCTGAATCAGTACTTGCGACGTGGAGTCGGTCATGGTCATTTTCACCAGGCGCACCAACTTTGCTGGGATTCCAAACTGCAGCATGATGTTATATAATGCAGTTCGGTTGATGCTGTCGTACGCTTGTTTGAAGTCGACGAATATTTGATGGACATCAATGTTGAATTCCCAGCATTTTTCCAAAATTTGTTTGACCGTAAATATTTGGTCAGTTGTCGATCTTCCACGTCTGAAACCACCTTGATATTCACCGAGAATTTTCTCAGCGTGATGGGAAATTCTTAAATCTAAAATTTTTGTCAAGAGCTTGTACGACGTACAAAGTAGTGATATGCCCCTGTAGTTTTCGCATAGCAGTTTATCTCCTTTCTTGTGAATGGGACATATAACACTTTTTCGCCAATCATCCGGCATCGTTTCTTGTTGCCATATGTCTGTCACCAATCCATGGATAGCCAATAAAACGGAAATCCCGCCTGTCTTCAGGAGCTATTTAGAGGAGCTAGAATTAGACTATTGTTCACTTTTTACAACATTAGAGGTAGTTTTGAATGCATTATATAAAGAGCTTTGATAAACGCCACCTCTTAAGGATAAATATATGTCAAGATCTGAAAATGCTCGAAAATCTTCACACTGTAGTTCGAATAGGTTCCACTACAAAATTGAGCAACAGATTAGGCAGTGATTGGAGATTTCCGATTGGGAAACACCCCCGGCTCTATTTTCTATTACTGTGAACTACGCATTGTCCTACACACTCGAAGATAGAAAATACATCTTTGACCTCAGTTTCTAGCTCCGTTAGCTCCAGTTGATACCACTTCATTCATTAGCCGCGTTTTTTTGCAACGTAGCAGAGCAGACTAAAGCGTTAATCACAATACAACGATTTGTCGCAGTGGGCTGTGACAAACCGCTGTCAAAAAATTAGAATGCACTGTTTTATATGGTAATATCCACAATGCCGACGGCCGAATTTCTCGCAGGGTCAGAATTTGCCAAATTTCTAATTTTACCGCATCGCTAGCGGTGATACCTACCGTAGGTTGGCATCACCACTAGGTTCAATTAAGTCTCCTTGAATTAGGTTGAGTGGTCTGGTGGAATTGACAAGCGATGGATGATATGTACTGTGATAAGCCAACCAAATGCTCGTACAACAGGATTTAGCAATACAAAAAAAAATTAATTTGGTTGGTGCCTTGGTTGCATTGACAGCGACATTTTCACTACATTGTGGTTCACCAAATTCAACTGCGGCATTGTACATAGAAGTACGCCTCCCCGACAATGCCGCTGTTATGTGTTTACAGCATATCGCAGGGCTGCAAACAACGATCCCGAACAGAAAGCTTGCTGTATTCGATAAATGTTGCTACATTCGCTGAACTTTCGCTTAAGTTGAATGACACATAGATAACATCTGAATGAAATCTTATCTAGGAAATCAGACATGCAACTTGCATATGAAATAGTCTACAATGTAGTGTGCGTTGAAATACTCAAAAACAAACTGCACACTACAAGATTTGATGTAAAATAATTGACAATTGCGGAGTGCTATCCCAATTCATTTAATTCAAGCTGCTGGTTTCACAATAATCAATAGCATTGGTACTTACTTTTCATCAGCACACCCTACATCTACGCCCATAAACAACCGCTTCCGAGCAAATTTCTGCATCAGTGACGTGACATGTGCAGGATTTTGTTGTTAACTAGTTGCAAAAAAATTCGCACATTATCTTTATATAAATGGAAAAAAGCTATACTCTTCTTTCGGTGGAAAGCCTATCCCTTTACTGCAAGGTTTGTCTAAGCTTGCATCTCAGCTCTTATGGCTCTGTTTATACGCCGATTCAATTTTTTACTCTTTGTCCGTTTAATTTCTCATTTATTTTCAGAGCTTCTCAATACATAGCTTCAATTTCTATCAGAAACTAAAAATTAATAGACCTTAAATTCAAAAAGAACGAGCTTGTTTTGATTTCAGAGTAACATTTTGAAAAGATGATAGTTTAGATGCTTATGCATAAAAGCAAAATAATTAAAATCAAAATGATGATGAATCATAGTGAATGAAAAAGAAGTATGTACAGCCTTATACATTTACATTTCCCAGCTATGTAAATGGGTACCAAATGCCGCCAATATTTGTCTAGTTAGAATTCAAATTCACCCCACTTCTAGTTTTAAAAAAAACTCTAGCGCATCAGAACCGCTAGAAAACTGATTTTCGAAGAAATATTCTTTGAGTGGCTGACAAATGTTGAAGGAAGTCATACACTTTTTCGTAGTATCATATCAACCATATCTTACACAAGGCAATTATATGAAAACAGTATTTTATGGCTACCTATATTCTTTTCAAAAACCTATCCTCTGACTTTCGTTTTCATCCGAGGATTTCATCGAAACTTGCAGCGATAAAACGATGTTTGGATGTGCCATACGAAAAAATACGAAAACTGGGAAAATTTACACATTGGCTGTTTATTTTTCTTGTAAATGATTCGCATATGAATATATAATGGAAGCATCTGTTGGTGCAATATTTACGAAAATGTCTGCGGCTAGCAACCTTGTGTTAGCACAAGAGCCAAAAATATGCCATATCTGCTTCACTTCAAGTTAAATCCACCCTGTGAACTTCGTTTCGATTGGATAATGCGCTGGAAGTTATAGGGGTGAAAAGAATTTCAGAGTTAGCAGCCACACATCTTTCCGAATTTTTGAAACGCAAATTTTTGTTACACATTGTCATAGCAAGAGCAATTGAAAATTTAATGACAACAACGCTCAATAAAGAAATACCAAAAAAAAATACCATAGCTAGCAGCCCTTTCATGACTTTCCAACGAATTTCCTATGAAATTTAGCTTTTAATGATGACAATTTACTACATGAATTTCGTTTTGATTTCATAACTGCATCGAAAGTTGCACGGGAAAATGCTTTATTTTCCTGAGCAAATTTACAAGATTTAGAATATTACCATAGCTAGCAGCTCTATCCTAATTTTTCAACGAAACTTCTATTAAATTTAGTTTGGAGAAAGATCCACCTACTGTGTGAGTTTCGTTAAAATTTGGTAACTGAATCGGAAGCTATGGGCCTGAAAGTACGAGTAGTTTTCTCTTTTCAATGAGTTTTCAAGATGACACCAGAGTCACAGGGTTGCCTGCAAGTCAAAATCACTTATATCACTCCTGGTCCTAGCTAATACCAACATGCTCTGTAAATGTCCTATTGATCGGATTATTCGGTCATCAGTGCGAAAAATAGAGGTAATTTGGTAATGGGTTGCCGTTCTTGTGCAATGCGGAATTTTTAAAATTTTAATTTGATACGAATATTAAATTTATTTAAATTTCTTTTCAAAAAGCAAAAACTTTTCGGAATTGCCAATGATTTGAAGAATTTTTTTACGTGCCTGCTGTAGCTACAGTCTTACTCGCACATGTTAAGAAGTCCTTGTGTCTATAGTTTTAATCAACATCAATACGATCTGCAAATTTCATAAATCATAATACGTTTTCATTCTCAGTACTTATGTTTACCAAAAATGTACTCTGCGTAGACCTGAAAATTCACTATGTACCTGAAAATTCACTAAATTGCCTGCCGCCGCCAAAGGGTTAAAGACATCTTAAGGCCTTTCCGAATTGACGTCTTCGCCTTCAGTTTGTTACAGGCCGCCTCCACTAGCAATTTCCCATGGCATAACATTTTAAATTGCTAGCGGAGGCTACCTATGGTATGCCATATTTTAGAGTCTGCCATAAATAGTAGGCAATATGGTATGCCATTTGCTTGGCCATCTGCCTGCAATATTTTGACAGTTCTTGATTTCAATATGGCGCTGAACCGTGGGAATGCTTTATTTCTTATAAGAAAATGAAGGGATTTTGAATTCAAAGGGATTTTTAGATCTCGTTGAGCAATGAAAATAGTCTACAGAATATGAAATTTATTTATTTATTTATTTATTTATTTACATATTCAACAGATAAAAATCCAATAACTGAATATAGAAACATATAATATATACAAAGAATCTACTAATGAATGAATGTAAAATAGAGAGCACAAAATAATAATAATAAAAAGATCAAATATCATAAACAAAGTCAAGGTGAAAATGAATAAATTCAAAATTAAGAAAAATAAGAAAAAAAAAACTACATTGAAAAAGAGAGAAAAAAAAATGTAAGCATATATATAGAACAAACAGAATATCGAAAGCCAGTTAAGAAAATCAAAATTAAAATTCATGTATCATATGAGCAAGGAAAAAAGATAAAAACGTATTAAATAGAAAAAGTAACGACTTTATCCTTTAAAATGATTTTGAAACGTGACAAGGTCGGTGGCAGAGAACCTAGTCCGAGTGCATTATGCTGCCTAGGTATACGTAACAGCGGTGAAAAGTAGTACGTGTCAGTCCGCGCAAAAGGAACGTTAAACGTTAACGTGGATCTATTTGACCGATCCGTAACACGAACGGAAACCTGGTTGCAGAGGTCAGATGGGACAAGTTGACGGTGCAGTTTGAACAGAAGGCATTCATCGAGAAAAAGTCTGCGAGATTTCAGGGATGGTATTTGCAGCATGGTAAGTCTCGCACTATACCCACAGTAAGCAAAATTGAATTTGTAAAAAAGAGAGCGGGTGAACCTGCGTTGTACAGATTCAACCGCATCAATCAAATATTGAAAATGTGGACACCAAATTTGACAACAGTATTCGAGGATACTGCGGACAAAGGAGACAAACAAGTGTACACAAGTAGAGATATCAGTAAAATATTTAGAAGGTCTCAGTATAAAACCCGAAATTCTGGACGCTTTGGAGGTTATGTGCAAGATATGTTTATCAAATAAAAGTTTAGAGTCAAAAATTACTCCGAGGTCTTTAAAATTTAAAACGACTTCAAGAGAGGCTCCAGAAACGTAGTAAGAAAATACTAGTGGGTAAGTTTTACGCGTGAATGACATTTGGCGACATTTTAAAACATTCAAAGTAAGATGATTTGCATTACACCAGTTGATAAGAGTGAGCAGGTCATTCTGAAGCTATAAGCAGCCTCCGAATGTATCGATTACTCTAAATATTTTTAGATCGTCTGCATATAGAAGAGAAAAACAGTTTAGCAGACCCGGGAGATCATTAATGAAAATTAAGAATAATAAGGGGCCAAAGACCGAACCCTGTGAAACACCTGAGGAGGGATAGAAGGGTGGGATATTGCGATAAAATCGAATTTTGATGCAGAATAGTGAAATTATATGTATTTATTTTATTTAAAAAAGAGAAATAATTTCAATTTTGAACGATGACTAAATATATGAAACTCCCTGTTGATGATTGCCGGATTTTTCAAATGACTTTTATCGCATTCCCCTTCGTACCCCAGCAAATCATATAATAGTGACATCTTCGCCTGAAATTTCACCCGCTTATCCAAAAAGTAATTTATCCTACACGTGAAATTTTCATAAGTAGCAGAATTTCTTCGCTCTGCACTTCAAATAACTCCTTAAGAGCATTTGCCACTCAGATACAGCGCACGTCCTTCCCACTCAGAGGCATTTTTGAAATGAAATTGCATGCCATGATGCACAGATGGCATACCATAAATTTGACAGTCGTTGCCATCGGAAATGGCAGAGAAAATTGCCAATCGAGGCCCGGTATAATAACAGAATGTGACGTCATATCAAGTCGAGCCTGTCCGAATTCAATTATCTACGCCTTGAAATTGCTCTCCTGTATAACACTTGACGAAGTCACGTTCTGATTTGAGCAACTTCGGGCAAGTTAGAGCAGCCGAATTGCTCATGAAACACATTTTGCTGATATATCTCACTCTAGCTCAACCAAGAGCAGCTCATTAAACCCAGCTACAACTGTGTATAAATTGTAGGTGACTTGTCACTTTATATTACGCGGGCATATTGATGCTGATAAATCATTTTTATTTGAAGTAAGTAGTACTGTCATTACCATTTGTGCTAAATTTCTTGTCATTGTCTTTATTTGTAAAATAATTTATCTTGTGTTTTGTGAACAACTGTATGTGAATTTGGCGATTCTTACAATATCTGATTTATTTGAGCAAAGATGTTGCATTAAATTTTGGAAAAAATGTATAGAAAAGAAAGAATCGAAAACATACCACTTCCGAGCTGAGCACAAACGTAACGTCAAAAAAATCAAAGACCTGGTGCTGAAAAACGTCAACTAACAATCAGACACTGTGTTGATACTGCGAACATTTCATTTGAATTCATTCAGACTATTTGAAATGAAGTTTTGTAGCTGGAAAGAGTCACGTTTTGTTTGGTTTCAAAAACACACTCGCCAAACTAGCTCATAAATCAAGATCATGGTAACAGTATTCTTTTGTCATCGGGATCTTGCGCATTACGAATTTCTTTCGCTGGCCAAACTGCTACCAAATAAACCTTTTTTTACAATATTCAGGATAAATGCACATTATTCTGAAGCCTCACAAGAACGGTTTTATTATTTGCTTGGTTTTATTATTTGATTATATGCTTGCAGGGACAGTTTCAGATCAAATTTATTATAGCTGACCTACCACAAATTTAAAGTACACATGTGTATTGCCGTCCCAAATCGTATTTTAAAAAATTATGGCCGCTACTGTATCGAAATGGATAAGAGGTTATTGTTACGACCGACGTGGGTCGCGGAAAATTCTAGGGCCTTAAATTTATGAAAAAAAGTGTAACAAATTATTTAGCCACGAGCTTTGTATGTCATCAAATTTGTGAAATTATATGCCATGGGCAGTACTAATGACACTTCAGATTCAATACGATCTCACATATTTACCTACTTAATTTTTCACATTTTTCAATTCAAAGAAGTACCTCTCTGCACACTTCTGCTAATCTTCAAAATCATTTGCACTGGATAACAAAATCTCGAAAAAATCCTACGAAAATTTTTTTTCCTCATCATAGTCCATAAAAACACCACTCCTTCTAGTTACCATCAGCTGCACTTAACATTCATTACATCATAAGATACTATTCATAAAAGACAACTTGTCTCCATAAACAAGACTACTACATCACAACAAGCAGATACTTAGCAACTCGTTTCCAAGAAAATTACCTCAAAGTAAAAGCTCCCAAGGGAAGAAAAAATAAAAATCAGTCTGCAAGTGAAATTTCCCCATAAATACTCATATAAGGGCTATTATTGTCAGGCCACAGTAAAACGTTTAGGGACAAGTTTATTTAGCGAAAAAAAACCATTACAAAAGGATATCTATCTGTTTTCTATCGTTCACAAGTTTTATTACATCGAACCAAAGAACTACGTCTTAAAGCTCCTCAAAGGACTCTATCTTCTTACGTTATACTGTAGAGCTCATTTCTTTTCCGAATATTTTCTCAGAAATCGGTTAACGTTACCAGAGAAAAGATAAAACCGAACCATATCGTTGCATAAGCTGGAAATTCTTTTGACCGAGATATTATGCTTTTAATGTTTGTGTCATGTCGTGTCCTGTCCAGTCTGGAAATGAAAAGGTTTCTTTTTATGCGTTAAAATTTAATGACACAAGAATATTGTACCCATCAAGCGCGAGAGGATGAGTTTAAAAGAATTAAAAGAGTTTGTAACTTTTTAAAGTAGATAAAATGTGACCTAAAACTATTGGATTTTTACCGAGCGATCGAAAAGGAGTTAGGGTAATAATAGATATATTCTGCGAAATTGAATTTTTCGAATCAGATTTGTATATTACTTTCTTGGATTTGGTTATTCCGAAAGGTAATGGAGGTACTCGAACTGGCGAAATCAAGCCTGAAAACATAATCGATTTACGTTGATTCAAGTTTGAACAAAAAGGGAGAATGTTGACGACGTTCTTTCTTATTTTGTATTCCCATTTGAATCAGATTTAACAGTGGGCCGAAAAAATTCCTTTTAAGTAAGCTTACTCAAGCGTTTATTCTCCGCTTACTAATGGATTATTGAATTTATTTATTTATCATCCTATGAAAAAAATAATCCGTGTCGTATTTTATAATTTTTTAATCAGACAGTACAATTACCGCTCCAAATGTTGCATTCGCAGTTTTGCACTTCAAATCTAATTTTTGTTCATTTATTAGCTCAACTACGCACTGCCCTCCGAAATTGCTCCTTTGTTTCTTTCGTTATCTCAGTTCGCTTGTCATTTCAAAAATCTGTCAACAAGTCCTATTCGCTCCGAATATTTCAGCTTCACTGCTAAAAAAATCTGAGATCCTTTTCTATTATCACTGCTCCGGAAAACATGAGGGAAAGTTCTACAAGTGATTTTCTTGTCAGTTGCTTGTTATGGTCTTCAAGACAATTTTCTTTGTCGCAATTACTTTGGTCATCCTGAAGTCGCTGTGTTCAATGATGACAACGGCAGATGCGATATGCTCTATATCACAGCAAATTTAAAGGTGGCAGTATCAAGAAAGGAATCCTACCCCCGATTTGTGCTTAACAATGCGAAATCAATTTCGTGAAGAAGCGAGGCGTGAGACTCTACGAATATATCTGAATGAACGTGATTGACACATTTGGGAACGAATAAAAAGATTCTCGGGTAGATTTCAATTCGTTTGGATCGAAAGCATGTAGATGTGAGGTGATTTGTTATCAAAAGATTCTGAATGGAAATTGGAAGAAATTATTTGAACGGTGGACCTTTGTTATCTTATTCAGTCTGCTGGGATGTGGAAATATTCAAGAGGGAGAAAATTTCTTTCAAGACCTGCCAATAATCTGAGAATACGGAAGGAAATTCATTTATTTTGCATAGTAAACAAAACGTGACGTAATTTTCAACGATTATTCCACTATTTGCAGCGTATTTGAATTAGATTTCACAAAACTATATTTTAAGCACATTTCCAGAGAAAAATAGTCTAGCAATTCACAAGCTTTTCAAAAGGACCCGAAACCCAAGCGGGACAAATTAAAGTCTCTTCACTTTCACTTCGAACGCACAATCAAATCTCAGACATCATGCTGACATTTTTCAATTTTCTCACTCACATCTCATCTGCAGGCATCTACAAAGCCAACAAAAATCATCATTAAAATCGAGAAAGAGAAAAAATCATCATCCACTAAAATTCATAGCAAACAACAAATTGTTTTATACGAAATTCAATGAAATAGAAAATTCCAGCAAAAGCTGGACAACTTGAAATCATAAAAATGTCAATAACATCGAAGACCGAATCGAGAGCCCAGAAAAAGTCTAAGAAAAAAACCCACAGAAATCTTTAATAATCCTTAGATTCTTGAACGGTAAAAGTCACCGTGACTTAAATAGGCCTGTAGCAGAATTTCTAGAGCATTCGTTCCAGGAAGGTGTACATAGGCTATTTTAAGATGTCTATTTTTTGAATATAACAGCAATAAAAACTGAGTTGATTACCTTGGGAATAGGAGAGAAATAGGACTTTCCTTGTACAGTCTCTCTTGTCTGATGGGGATAATCTGAGTAACAGAGGGGTTTGTCAAAGCTAAATAATATATTGAAGGGAGCTGGATTAGCATAAATGTGATATAGCAGAAAAACGTGTTTCAAGAAATGAAAGCAATTTATGTATGTCTGAGATGCGATAAATTTGGCTTTCTTAAAGCTGAAAAATTGAAAGGAGAACTTCTTTAAAACAGCAATTTAAGATCGCAAGAGGTCAGTATAATGTTCGTTTGTATTTTTCACCATAGAAATAAAAAATAAAATTCAAGTAAGGTGCATACAAGCTAAAAAAAACCACTTTATAGAAAATGTTCATCTCTGTCAACGCAGGGCGAAGCATTAGACATGTTTCAACTGTGACAATGGCAGGCACCGACAAAGACCGACTGACCGCTTCACCCAATGAAAAGCTAGGCCTTTTCTGAAAAACAAATAAAAAGTCGATCGAAAGAGTACAACCATTAAATGTCACCAAAATCGTGTTCGCTGAACAAAGACGTTACAAGAATAAACTACTGAAACGAAATGAAGAACTACTTTTAAAAAAAACTGACGGAAAAAGCGAACGAGATAAACATAACGGGAATACCAAGCAAAAGCAGAAAAACTAAAACCCTCTCTCCCCAAATTACGAATAATTCCCCTTTAAGCGACATAGCATAATGTCAGCATAGAGGGCGCAAACACGACAATAGAGAACGATTTTAATCTTACCCGAGCAGAAAAATAAGTAGAGCAAACAGATTTAGGGACGAAAACTGACAAACTTGTAGGCCAAAAGTACCCTCTTCTCTCTTTTCTCTTTCCCACGCTTAAAATACAAAACAAGAACAAGAAAGCAAGCAAATAAAATCAAATAAGCCAACACATACACTTGCATACTATTTTCCCGAGAAGAAGAACTTAAACTTAGTCATCCGAAGGCTTTACGGTCTAACCACAGAAGAAATGAAAGATGACCTTGAAAGACAAGGTTTTCGTCTTATAGATGAAAAGTTTTGATTCCATTTGAATAGTTTTCATTCCAATTTTTATTCCAAGAAACGAGAAAGAGTTTTATAATGTACAGGCAATACGCCACTTAATGATCAAGGTGGAAAATCGACGGAGTAAGCAATCACAGTGCCATAGTTGTCAACAACTCATACTCTCAGCCAACATCTCTCGCTCCTTCTAAACCCGTTGCGTGAAATGCGACGGACTGCACCGCATCTCGATTTGTAAGAAAAGACAAAGTGCATGAATTGTGAAGGAGATCATTCTGCAGGATATAGGAACTTATCGCGAAGATAGCGAGAAAATTGTTTGCGTAAGACGCAAGGGTGAGCCCAAATGTTCTCAAGATCTCTGCCATCCCAACCAGTTGCGAGCATATGGGCCGATTTCTGCCCCATCAAAAACAATGATAGTAATAACCATATTTATACTAATAACCATATTTCGATTTTTGCGTGGAATGCGAATTTTTTACCTCTCAAAAGGGCGTCAAGATACTATTTTTCATTGATTTATAACTTAATACCATATCCATTCAAGAAACGTTCGCCTAGCCCAGTGAAATCCGACATAAAAAAGGCGAAACTTCGGAAAAATTAGGGGAAAGCTGAATTTTGGTGTGAACCTTGGTACTGGCGTGTTGAACAAAATGTCAAAAGTCCCCATCGATCCGAGTGCTGCGTCACTTTTTATACGGGGTCAAAGGTCACCAAAAGTGACCTTTCCTGAATATCTCAGTAACGGTCACGTCTTCAGAAAAACAATGTATGCCGAATTTGTAGCTTAGCAAATTTTCAACAAAAAATATTATATAGTTTTTTCCTGTAACCATAACCGTTTTTGAGATACATTGATCTAAACATTTGTTACCAACAGCACCCTCATTCTCATCGGCATGTTGATATTATCCGATTTTGATTACGACTTGGCATGTTTGTGAGTTTGTTTTTCTAAGTTTAAGAGGCGCATAAAAAAAACATGTATACAAACTTATCTACCAGACTCCAGGGTAGGTGGAAAAGTGTACTCCGAAAAGTTACCACCAACCCCCGCCCCCCTTTGCCATAAAACTTGTAGGGACAGCTGTTCGCTACTCTCTTCTCCGAAAAAAACTGTATTGTGGCATCATTTATGGGATATTCCACGAAAGAGCAGGACAAAACAAACAAATTGCTGGTGAAAATAGGTTTTGTAACATATCATGGGCCTAGGAGCATGAAAAAGCAAAATAATATCATGGCATAATTCTGTAAACGCTCATTCCTGACATTATAAGAGCTCAATCCGATGCAGATTATCCCCGAATAATCAGTTTTTTTACCAATCCTGTGATGGCTGCATAACGCCAAAGGGATATGACAAGTCTCGACACCAAATTTGCACCTGAAATTACGCGACCTTGCCCTGATCGTTCATGGGATAAGACAGAATGGAAAAAAAAACTAAAAAACCGTGTATTTCGGGGTGGTTCGTTTGCGGGGGTCGGTAGGGTGTGGGAAGGGTGTGGATGTAGGGCTGGTCGTGCGATGTCAAGAATAGGCAATTAATAGGATAAAAAGTGATCCTACCTTGTTTAACAGTGGGCAAAGAGTAGGCAACGAGCTCATTTCTGAAGATTTGGGATAGATGCTCAGGGATACCGTTTTATGGCAAAGGGGGAGGGGGGAACTTTTTGGAGCACACTTTTCCACCTACTCTGGAGTCTGGTAGATAAGTTTATTTATATGTTTTTTTTATGCGCCTCTTAAATATAGAAAAACAAACTCACAAACATGCCAAGTCGTAATCAAAATCGGATAATATTAACATGCCGTGAGAAAGAGGATGCTGTTAGTAACAAATGTTTAGATCAATATATCTCAAAAACGGTTATGGTTACAGGAAAAAGTTGTAGAATCTTTTTTTGTTGGAAATTTGCTAAGCTACAAATTTGTCATACATTGTTTTTCTAAAGACGTAACCGTTTCTGAGATATTCAGGAAAGGTCACTTTTGGTGACCTTTGACCCCGTATAAAAAGCGACGCAGCACTCGGATCGATGGGGACTTTTGACATTTTGTTCAACACGCCAGTACCAAGGTTCACACCAAAATTCAGCTTTCCCCTAATTTTTCCGAAGCACCATGTTAGATTTGCCCGGACTATATTGGCCAGGAGTCAGGCCAACTGCTTGTGAGCCAACATGTGGACGGCATTTGCCGGGTCGGCACGAAATTCCTTTGACTCATACCCAAAAATCACTCCAAACGGAAGTCGCACAAGTGCCGGCGAGTCCTGTCAAAGTCGCTTGTCTGGACCGTCCACACGCTGGCGTTTACCTGCTTTGGCCTGGCTTTGGTCACTATATCTTTGCTATATTAGAGTCAAAAGTCGATTCCCATCAGAACGACCGATCGCAGATGAAGTACCACAAAGATCGCCGCTATTACCCCTTTTGTACAATACGAGTATATACAGAGCAGACATCTCCAAACTGCCCAAAGCTAAACTGTTTTTTTTTTGCTGATGAAACGTCCGGACCTAAAGCGAAGGAGGTGGAGTATGCTGGTTCATGTACAATAGATTTTCTAATGATTTCTTTCGCTCAGCGGCATGTGTGGATGATTCGTTGATGATCATTTAAATATATGTTTTGTGGATGATTATTTTATTAGATGATGATGTGGATATTTTTTTTGCATCCTTACGTGCAGGACTATTACGAAAAAATTAGAATGCATACGAATATCTAGACACAAATAATTTTATATGAAGGTATATATAGTCATATGGATAAATATATACAATTGTCTGCTACCAATTTATTTGTTTAGAAGGAAGAAAAAAAATGAGGAAAAATTGAGGAATGGGAATTAGTAATGTTTTAAAATTGATCATGACGATGTTTTCATATATTAATTATTATAATTATTATAATTCAAATAATATGAAAATAGAAAAAGCCATCGTTGTAAGCGTGTAATATCCAACTTCTTATCAGTTTATCCATCCACTTATCATTTCGAAATGACAAAGAGCAGAAGTAAAACAATTAAGTCAATGGTATATCAATCATCGTATCCGACCACTTTCGCCTTAGCACCGCCTTCAAAAAACTGGATTTGAGTTGACTTGGCTCGTTTAATCTAAAAACGCATGGACGCGTGGACGCATGGACGCTTATCTAAATGGCCCATAACAGATCATTTTTATGCAAACAAATTCTGACTGATACTACTATACGGGGAAGCCTTGCGTATGGAAATGCCTCCATGGCTAATGGACGAAAACTTCAAACATGTCAAAATCTCGCACTGTGAATTTTTTTTAGGATGCATTGGTACGTCAGAAATGCAGAGTCTACGAGTATACTTCGGATGGAGACCATTGAAAAATTTAAACTCTTCGACAAAATAGACAGACACTCTACCAGTACCATCGATATCCTAAGATTCACGAGCAGTATTTTCGATCTAAATCATATATTGTCAAGCACAATAGCTCGCACCAAATAAGTATTTATTGAGTAAATTCTAGGCATCTTTTTTACTTTTTTAACAAAAACAAGTACACCAATTTTTTTCACCAAGACATTTTCCACCAATAAACCAACTGAAAAATTGAGTTTCTAAATCTTTAAAATTTTCATAAAATTCGTTGTTATTTGAGACAATTCTAAAAGACTTTGAAAATTAGTTCGATAAAATTTTCGTAATATCTGACAAGTGAAAGAAAATAATTTTTTTTTGAAAAGTGTCCATGAATAATTTGAAAAGTAGATATCATTATGAAATAGAATTTATAATTGACAACCAATCCTAGGTTAAAATATTTTAAATTTCATATATGCGTCTTTAAAAATTTGATATATTTTCTTGTTTCTTTTCAGGTTTTTGGATCGCCTAGTACACCAATTTTAGAAAATCCTGAACACCAAACTAGATGGTATTTTAAATATTTCCTTGGAAAATGTAAGTCATTTTTTTTCAATTTAATTTAGCTTATTTGTGTAAAATTGTTTTTTGGACCTCACAATATCATCTTTCAGATGAAAAATTAGAAACAATAGATTTTGATAGTTCTATCTCAATCTTTTGATTTCATAGTATTTGCCAATTTGAATTCATCAACTATGTCATTAGGCATACCTGAAAAAGAACCAGAATAATATATAAATGACTTAATGAAAAACAAATGAAAAAATAAAATATAGACAAAAGAATATGTTTTTTTATTACAAATTTGTCAAATAATTCAAAATACTAAAAACGCTAAACGGTTATTTATATGAAAATGTCAGTAATTCACATAAATCGTTATTTGTTTGCATCGCATCCATTCGAAATGTGAAAAGTTTAACACATTTCCACTGATTCTTGTGATTCTACATTGAATTGCGCAAAAAAAAATCAAAATGCACATAGATACCCACGTTGGGCGCTACTTCCAAATAGGGACTTTCTTACAAAACGGCTTATAAATCGTTAAAGCTTTAGTACTAACAGACTATTCTTAATCATAACATAAATAAGCAAGTAATTTTCACTGTAATTTGAACGAAATCAAGTGATGATGCTTCTCGCTTGGCAGTAAATTTTGATGAGATCGCATTGCAAATATTGCGACATTTTTTACTTGTACACACAGGATGCCATGAAAAGTTTGTGCTAACTGCGTAATCAACCAACTTCTGAGAAATCCGTTATCTACAAAAAAAAATCAATCCAAGCAAGCTGAAAGTTAAATCAAGTCAAAGAAATTATTTTGCCTTGCCTAAAAATGCAACAGTACAAACGATGAGCATTAAAGGAGACACTGTATCTTTTAGTAATAACTAATGCAAATATTTGCATTGCAAGTAATTTTCGTAACGTTTCGCAAAAAAATACTCGCATAAATTGATGTAAGCTTTGATTAACAAAAGCTTACATTAGCCAAAAACTGGTAGCAGCTTAGTTAATTTTCTGCACAAATGGAAAAATAATTCAATTCTTAAAAGAAATGTGAAGGGGTGTATGAAATGAGTGAAATTTTTATAAGTGTTGGTTCTTTTTTTAGATTTTCATCGACAATCGGTGCTGCTTTCTATAGACACTAAAAAAAAGTTTAGCTCATGATTTTCACAAAGGATGAAAAAATGTTATTTATGTTTATAGATAGAGTAAATTCAGTTGTAAATCGAAAGATCCTTTGACTTCGAAAATTCGATCGATTTTTCGCAGCCTTTTACAAGGTTTTGTTCATCGAAGCACATTAGGTTTTTGGCTTGAATCACTTTAGCTCTAAAAATTTAGCTGTCACTCAAACAAATGGCCTCTTCAATTTTAAGATTTATTTTAAAATTTTATATTTATTTTGTTTCGCCATTTTTTATGACTAGCTTTTATTTATCAGAAATTTTTTGATTTTTTCCTCCACCATCACTTTTAAGCGAAAAATTCCTATCTTAGAAAATAAATGATTCATTTCTGGTTGCTAACTTTAAATTCAAATACTTTTATTACAATACTTTTATGCTTTTATATACTCAAATACTTTTATTATTCACCAGTTTTACATACGTATCACTAAATACAGTTTTGTTGAAACATTTGATTTTCAAATAACTTAATTACATTAAAAAAGTCGTTCGCTGGTTGAATTCAATATATAAGCCCTTTCGTGTTATATGAGTAATTATTTATGTGAGGACATTTGATTGTCGATGACGTAAGTCTGTCTATAGCCATTGAGATAGGTCAGTCATTCTCTCATTTTATTTAATGTATGGAGTTTCCCACAGGATTTGAACATATGGTAAATTTTTTTGCGTTGACGTGATATGTTTTGATGGGTACTTATGTGTAAATCAAACACTTTCGTGGAGGGGAAGGTGGTTTGGAGTGGTTTAAGCGATTTCGGGGATAATCTACACACTGCATTGATGTGCGTGTGCAATGAATCGTTATGGAGTACAGATAACAATATATGTTCCTATACTACACTTCCAATCAATCTGCTTCACCGTTAGTCTAGGGACCAGTATATTTTTAGTAATTGACAGCATGCCAGCGAAAGAAAGTGTCATTCTACTTTATGTGGGTGAACTGAATTGCCATATTATGAGTCTGGTGTATAAACAATAGGGACGTATATCTTATTTTAAACGGAGTATAAAATAAGCAAAATTACAACCTTGGAACTGTGTTCGAGTTTGAATTTATTCTTTTTTTACCCACACTTACAAGATGCAGCTACTAGTTTCAGTTTAATTTTTTCTACTCAACTGGCTCGATTGATTTGATAACGAACAGATTACAGCTTCATAATTGCTCTTTTCATGTAGAATCCATCCACTGATAAGCCAGCTTTTCGAGTCATCATGACTAATGAAAATAACTTCAAAGTATAAAAAAAGGTCAATGATACAGAGATGTCCAGGAGCACTATTCATAAAAAACTGAACTGCAAGTTTGCAACTTCAATAAAGCTATAGTCCTTAAAAACTTCATTGGAAAACAATTTTGGAAAGAAAATTCAAATTTACATACGGCCCAAATGCAAATCGGATCAGAAACGTCATATATAGGGGAGACCGAGGAGGGTTGTGACAATTTTTACGTTAACTAACATAAGTCATCTAATATTACTGGTACGTCTATGAGCTTTTCTATGGAAGAAAGCTAATTTAATGCACTATTTAAATTAAATATAAAAAGAAACAAAAAAAGTAAGATCCATGAGAAAATTGAGATTAAATGAAGTAATCCTCAATGTCACAACTCTCCTAGTACCAAGGTAAGTTGGGACAGGGTTCGAGGTAAGTTGTGACAGGGCTCGAGGTAACTTATTTTTGATGGGCGAGTCAGTAAGAACAGCGGATTTGATCTTACTTCTATTTGGTTGGTTGCCTTTTCTTGGAGGTCCTTTTGGCAGTGGCCCGAGCACTTCCAGTGAAAATAAATTAGATTTAATATGGCGTAGATTAAGAGATTTAGTTGTGGACGCAATTGGTTCCAAGTTTGTTGGTGGTGGATTATAAGCTTGGGATGTGGGGCAACAGGTTCTATTTCTGGAGGCTGCGCATTACAGATTAGAGATCTGGAGACAACGGAGTCAGCGTTTACGTGCTATGGATGCTAAGATGTGGAAGCAACTGGTGCAAAGCTATCGTATAGAGGGCTGCGGTTTCTGAATGCAGAGGCAACAGGATCTATGTTTTCGGATCCGATAACATCATTCAACAGTATGTATAGACTGGAAGAACTGTTCTTATGCATCAACAATTATGTTTGGAGTAACTGTTCTTCCTTGTTGATCTGCAGTCAATTCGCGGTCTGACATTGGATGGGCCCAAACTCGATCAGTAAATTGTTCAGGCCAAGTTCCTGTAGCTGCAAAACCAACGATGATGTTCCTTGCCGTGATCGTTACGTCAAATGCAGTTTTTTTGCATTATTAATAGCCTTTTTTAGAGGACCTTAAATAGCACGATCCATTGGTTGTAGTTTGTTACTACAGCAAGAAGGAAACGTGAGTAAGATTATGCCATTTTCTCTGAAAAACTCGATATTTTTTAAAGCCACGTGTGACGAATGGTTTTCTAGTAATAACAAAGCTTTTTGTTCTTTTGACGATCTGACATGGTTTTTGAAGTGTTCCAGAAACGTATGAAAATCATTCTCTTGCATCCACTCTGAGCCGTTAGCTGTTAAGTTAGCTAAAGTTAGCTAAATATCTTTTTCCGGAAAATTTATGTATGTTAAAGACACATGTATAACTGGAGAAAAATATCGCCACATTTGTTTGATTGAAGCTCGTTGCCCAAGCCATACTTGAGCCAATCTTAGTGATAAATTTGGATCGGAAAGTTCTTATTATGCTTATGTGCTAATCTGTACGCCAAGCTTTTCGTTTCTATAGTAGTAAAGCCATAATCTGAAGACACACAAGTCAACAAATACTCGCATAGCATATTTTCTTCATCTTTGGTGAAGACTGTTGGAAAAGCATACCCAATAGATGGTGGTTTTTTCGTTTCATTGGCCCCTTAAGCTTTTTTCTTCTTAATATATCTTTGACATTATTTTTAAGATTGTTTCCACCTAATGTAACCTCCTCACAAACTAATTCATATATTTCGATACTAGACACAGGTCTATTATTTTTTCTTGTATATTTATTTGGCATTCTCAAACAATATATAAAAATTAAAGTAGGTGGGTAAAGCATGCAGACCCCCACCACAAAGCATGTTGCCGAAAATAGATTTGCTTCAAATTAGGAGAGTTGTGACAAGCTGTCACAACTCTCCTAGGAGCAAAAAAACATGCGTCGATCAGAATAATGGCTCATAACCTAACAAATATGAAGCAAACCAGAAAAGCTATATCAAGGTATGAAAGTAGAATAGTTACTGCATATCAGTAAAAATATCACAACAGCACTAGCAATACGTATATAAAATAATAGAACACTGAATTATTGACCAAAAACTTACTTTTGGCATTTTTTTTTACAACAATGTCGTATTGACACTACCACTTGCAGTGCCGGCCTGCGCGAAATAACATGTAATAACTCGTCAAAAAAGCAATAAATGCGCAGTGTTGCTAGCTTTCTAGCTGTCATAGGCTCCGAGAAATCTAGTATGTCACAACTCTCCTCTGTCACAACCCACCTCGGTCTCCCCTACTTGTATCTAAATCAAGCAGTTCGAAAGTGAAAACTGTGCTTTCTGCGTCAATAGCATTGATATCAGAAGTGATTCATCGTGGGGGCTATTTGCATATTTCGGGACAAAATCCACACCAAAAATAACCATTGGATTAACTTACCTGTAAATGGCAAAGTGGGCAACTCGGAAAATTTCACGACGCCTTCGAACTTTAATTCCTGGAAAACGAATTCTTCATACGTCAATACTAGTCAATAAGATAATAACCCGCATCAGACTTATCAAACGCAAATCTCTGAAGGAAAAAACAATTCCTCCTATAATTCAAAAGTATAAGAAGTATTTGGAGGTGACAAATGGCCACGGTACATGTCATCACTAAGCCTGAAAATATCTAACTTATTCCTATAACTATAAACCAATCTATATCCTCTCTTCAATTTCTGATATGGTAGAACACATTTACTCTTTTCGTAAAAAATAAAAAATCTTTTGAAATAATACCCTTTTAATAAAACTGAGAAGTAAAATTCGGCTTCAAGCAGCAGCCTTTTACACAGCCCCAGTTAATCAGAGTAGTTCAACCATTCAAAATAGATGGAGACAATCAACCTACCGCTTTAATTGTTTGATATTACTTAAGCTTTTTCCAAAATTTGATACGCATGACTAACTGTCACATTAATGATTTGCACTTTCTCAACTCATAATCACAGCTTCTACGAAAAAAGAACCTTCCAAATGACAGCCATCTTATTTCCAAGCGTCACTTAGAATCTGGAGTCCTACAAGTTTTTCTTTCCTAGCCTATTTCATACAATTTGTACCCTGCATATGTCTTCCAATCCAACAGAGTCCATATTTCGCTTTTTGCCAGTGATACATTTTTTGTGACTTCAGGCAAACTCTTGCTATCTTATTAAATTCTGATATTACTGAAAAATGTACCTTCTTGAATTTCCTTTTTCCGTACATAAAACTTCGTTCAAAGTAAAAACAATAAATAACTCTTCCCAATTTTAACTCTGAGCTTATATCTATAATAAACTAATATTTATTCAATTCTGACTATTCAAATAAGTTACAAGTGTTATTTTCAGCCCGATACATGCATGAATATTTCAGATACTTTGAGTGTCGAATCAAAATTAAACATTTAAGCCTGAATTTCACATAATTCGCAAATTTCTCCGAGAATCTCATGTTAAAAAGTGATAAATTACTTTGCTAATTAGCAAGGATGTAAACTTGAAAATTTGGCACGTGTGCATGTATCATGTTTGTGGTGTATGTAGTAGGCTATAACTCATTTAAGGCAGCCGAATCGTGCGATGGCTATATTTTTTCGCATTGCCGGTGAATTGTTTTCTAACGAACTATGAAGCGACAATATAGACTGGATTACACTGTTTGAGAGACACACATGTGAAAAATAGATAGGTCGGTAGCTGACATACATAATGTCCGCTGTTTTTACTAATGTTCGAAGAAGAACATTAGTATTAAAATCACTCACAGTATTAAAATCACTGGCCAAAAATTCATATTTCTATATATATATATATATATATATATATATATATATATATATATATATATATATATATATATATATATATATATATATATATATATATATCATCAAAAAATTTCAGTGAAAAAATCTCAGGAACGCGCCATCCGATTGAACTGAAATTTTAAGGACACATTGGTATATATGCAGAATAGTGCCAGGTCTCAGAAAAAGTTCAAAATCTTTAACCCTTTGGCGCCGGCGGCCATTTTAGTGATATTTTTAATATACCTATTATTCCGTACACAAATAAGTTTTGCAAAAATAAAGTTAACAAAATAAATTTCGAACGTGTTTTACATGTGAATCGGATAATATTTTGGAATTTTTTAACCCCATGTGTGCGCTGGGTGCCTAAAAAGAGAACGGGAAAAATTGAAAATTTTTAAATTGCGATAACTTTTGACAGAGCTATTCAATCATTACCAAATTTTCAGGACATATTGGTATTGTAAATTCGTGTAGCTTTTGATGAGCGTGCTGGCAACCCTGAAGCTAGAGCAAGCACTGAAAGTGAAAACCTCCAAATTATCGTCTCTCTTGAAAAAATGCCGTTTCTTAAAAAAAAGCAACTCATATGTAAATTTCGTGCTTTTTTTACATAGACCAAAAAAAAAATTTGATAAGGTATAAGGGGCACGCCTGGTAACCCTTGCCCAATTTACCTATATTTTTAGCATCAAAAACTTCTGTTCACGGAAACTCACGATCCGATGAGCAGAATTAATTGAAATTTGCAGACTGTATTGGTCTTAAATAGGACCAGGTCTGATAGAAGTAATTTTGAAATGCGGGTGATTCTGTACCAGTGGTGCCATCTTGAAAAATTACTAAAAAAGATAACTGTTTTTAGCCCTATAAATTCTGATTGAATCGTTCGATTTTGACGAAATTTACACAGTAGCTGGACCTTATTTTAAACCACGTTTGGTAGAAATTTGGTTGAAAAATTCGGTTGGAGCTGCCAGCTATAATAATTTTGGTGTCTTCAATTTGAAAAAATAAAAATTTGGAAGTGAAAACATTCAAATCATCGAATATCCTAAAAATGTCCGTTTCTTACAATAAAACCAATCTGTATACAAATCTTATGCTTTATCTACACGTTCAAAGTAAAACTTTGGAAATTTCATGTCGGACAAGAACGGTAACCCTTTCACAGTTAACCTATATTTTTAGCATCAAAAACTTCTGTTCACGGGAATTCACGAACCAATAATCAGATACCATTGAAATTTACAGAATGCATTGGAATTAAGTAGGACCAGGTCTGATTGAAGCGATTTTGAATTGTGGGCAACTCTGTGCCAGTGGTGCCATTTTGAAAAATTACAAAGAAAAAAAAACTGCTTTTTGCCCTATGAAATGTGAATTAGTAACCAGATTTTCATGAAATTAACACAGTAGCTGCACCTTACTTTAAACTCTGTTTGATAGAAATTTGGATGAAAAATTCGATTGGCGCTGCCAGCTATGGTAATTTTTGTGTCTTTGGTTTTGAAAATTCTCTCAGGAAAATAAAACTTTTTGCCCTATAACTTCCAGTGCAGTCATGAAATCAATACGAATTTCATACAATTAATGGAACCTATTATAAGCACTATTCAGGCCAAATTTGGTTGAAAAGCCATGATAGGGTTGCCAGCTATTGTTGGTTTTGTGCTTGTTTGAAATATCTTTATTAAGCGGCTTTATCGTAGAATTTTCAATTGGTTATGATATTGTAGTGACAATGAACAGCAAATATTAAGCTTTCGATTATTTGAAAAAACTCGCTGCAGGTAACCCTAAATTTCTTTATACTCCTATAACTTCGAATGTAATATAACAACGTGAAGCAGATGTGATATATTCTTGGCTTTGATACTGGCGAGTCGGTTGTGCTACTTTTGTATCAATAAATGCTTACAGTTAGTATTCATACCGGAAACATTTACATTGAAAATAAATAACCGATGTTTCAATTCCCTAAGTTCTGCAAATTTTTCGGATCGCAGCCCCAAACACCAACTTCAGTTATAGTGCTGCAGGCACTGAGCATTTTCTTCATTGATGTTATATGAGATGCTGCTTTCAAAGTTTGGTGAAATAAGCAACTGATAACGAATATAATTACCAAGTGTTTTTCTTTCATAAACTTTGAAACCCATGCCAGTGGTAATATCTGAAACCTTCTACCATATGAGTTATAATGCATTCTTGAGACCAAAGTAAAACGTGGCATTTGAAACAGTTTGGTCGTAATAAGCAGCTCATGTGGTGGAATATGCACTCAACCCCTGCACGATTCTTCTACTGTTCTTCGAACATTAGTGTTTCTAGCGGTTCAGGTGCGCTAGAGTTTTTTTTTATTCGAAATCATTTAATCAATTACCACTTTAATATGTAGGCTTGTTCGATAGTTATTCAATTAAAAAGACACGTTTCTAAATCAATTCAAAATACTTTATTAGATTCAAACTTCACAATTCAAAACCTTCAAGATTCAAATTCAAAACTATTCAAGTTCAACAATTACTTTAACTCTGTGACCAAAACTGTACGACCGATTTAAAATGTAACTCGAAATCAACTGTTCATGACAATGGACTTGGAAAGTTTTCCCATGAAAAATATCGGTAAAATCAAGATTCTATTTTGAACATTACTTGTTAGACTACTTGTTTGGATGAGAGAAATTTTAATTTGAACACATTATTAATATATTGCATCTCAGCTGACTATGCGCTCCGTAAAGTTCCAGCCTAGACAAGACCCAGGTAAGGTTTTGTTATGTGTTCACACTATCCATTTAGGTGCTTGTTTTCCTTTTGTCAGATTGGTATCGAACATACTGCCCCCGCTGGTCCGACAGGAACAGAATTATTTCCTGTAAATAGATGGTGAGTAAGTTTCACATTGGTATTAAGTTACCAATTATTGGCTTCCTGATGTTGTCCAATCTTCTGCACGCATTAACTTCAGAGGAAGGAGAGGTTAATGTTCCCTGTGGCATTTCCTCCGTACAGGTACATAGCCTCCAGCGACAAAGGGTTTTTTTTATGTGGCGCCCCGACTCGCCACCTCGAACACGAAGTACAGTAAAAAATTGGATGTTTAAAGGACAGAGGGTGTGGGTTGATATAGCAGTGCATACTTCTGTTGCTTGGTTACGTTTAGTCCATTATTATTAAAGATTATTCTATAATATTATTTTTTTACATTATTAAAGATTATGCTATTATATTGCTTAATTTAATCAAACCATCTATCGTTAGGAATTCAAAGTTTATGTTATTATTTTTTATGTTATTTGCTTATTATTTGAATTCAAGTTCATGATATTTAAAATTGTTTATTGTGATATGGGTAATAAAGCAATTTTTGCTATAGGTCTTCTGTATATTTTGCCGTTGGCCATTATCGATACTACCCGTGTCAGCGAATCTTTACCGGGATGTAGTTCGACAATTCGAGCGAGCGGCCACTTATATGGCACAACCTTTTCGTCCTTTAGGAGGCAAATATCTCCAACGCGCGGGTTAGTCTTTTTACTTAGCCATTTCGGTCGCGCCTGTAATCGATTCAGGTATTCAGTTTGCCATTTGGCCCAATAATTTTGTGCTAATCGTTGTACTAGTTGCCAACGATCTAAATAATTCAGTTTGAGGTCTAGCAAATTTTGTTCTGGTGGTGCGAGCAGTGGTCCACCGATGAGAAAATGTGCGGGAGTGAGTACTTCAGTGTCCATTGGATCATCAGATAGAGGGCACAGAGGTCGTGAGTTAAGGCAAGCTTCGATTCGTGTTAGTAACGTTGACATTTCTTCATATGTGAGAGCTGCATTTCCAAGGATTCTACGCAGGTGTTGTTTAATTGACTTCACACCTGCCTCCCAAAGACCGCCGAAATGAGGGGACGCTGGAGGGCTAAAATGCCACACAATGTTCTCGTTCGCTAAAGTTTCTGCTGCATATCGACTGTTATGTTTAGTAATTCGCCTTAATTCAGTATCTGCTCCAATAAAGTTGGTTCCGCAGTCGCTATATATATGACTGCAGAGTCCTCGCCGTGCGGTAAACCTTCTCAATGCTGCCAAAAAGGTTGCAGTTGAAAGATCGCTGACAAACTCGATATGGATTGCTTTCACTGCTAAGCAAATGAAAATTGAGATGTATCCCTTTTGCAGCCTGCTTCCTCGACCGCGTCTATCTCTATATTCAATAGGTCCGCAATAATCGATTCCTGTGTGCGTGAATGGTCTTGAGGTGGTTACTCTGGGCATTGGGAGACTGCCCATCAGCTGCGAAGATAGCCTAGGTTTTGCTTTAAAGCATTTCACACACCTATGAATCTCGTGCTTGATAGAGTTCCGGGCATCAATGATCCAGAAGAGTTTTCTCAGCGTATTCAGCATCAATTGCGTCTGACCATGTAAGGTGTCCTTGTGTGTTTGTTGTATTAATAGTTTGACTAATTTGCCACTTTTGGGAAGGATAATAGGATACTTGGCGTTATATGATACGTTTGCTTCGGAGAGACGACCACCAACTCGTAAAATTCCATTGCCATCTAAGAATGGATTTAATTTCAGCAGTTTGCTTTTGCTGTTCAATTTTCCAACTATGTTCAATTGTACTATATCTTTCTTGAATTCTTTCTGTTGAGTATGCTTTACCCATACGTTCAGCGCTTGCTGAAGTTCTCCCGGTGTCAAATATTCTCGGTATTCACTTCGTTTTGAAGAGAGTGCAAGAAAACGACGACAGTACGCTGTAACTCTGATCAATTTATTCAATGTTGAATACGTGTTTATAATAGATTCCATCTGGGAATTGTCCAAATTAGTAGTGTTCACTACTACTGATTGTCTAAGTTCTATTTTAGTGTCGAGTGGCAGGTTGTGAGCATTGGGCCAAGTATCTGGGTCTTGGATTAACCAACTAGGACCGTGCCACCATAGCTTGTTTTCGAAAATATCTGCTACTTTGATGCCTCGAGATGCTAGATCTGCAGGATTTTGTTTAGATGGGACATGACGCCATGGTGAGTTTCCTATGTGGTTAAAAATTTCGGTGGTTCGATTTGCGACAAATACTTTCCACCTTGCAGGATGTCCTCTTAACCAAGCTAGTACTATTTCTGAATCGGACCAAAGCCAGGTACTAACATTAGGTAGATCTAGAGCTGTTTTTGTGTGTGCAATCAATTTCGCAAGTAGTAATGCACCACATAGCTCTAAGCGCGGTATTGAAACCGGCCTTATCGGAGCAACCTTTGTTTTTGCAGCTATTAAATGCGAATAGCTTTTACTATCATTTTTAACGACCAGATAGACAGCAGCTGCGTATGCCTTCAAAGAGGCATCACTGAAACCATGGAGTTCTAATTTCGAGGTTGAAACGTAGTTGATCCATCGAGGTATACGCAATTTCTTAAGTTCCAATAATGTAGTCCTAAATTCCACCCAAGTTTCATTGATGTCGCTTGATAGTTGTTCATCCCACTGTAGTCCATGCATCCAAATCGTTTGCATCAATATTTTTGCATTAATGATGATGGGTGCTAACCAGCCGAGTGGGTCATATAGCTTGGCTATATCTGAAAGTACCTGTCGCTTCGAATAGCTCCTTAAGGATTCGTCCAATTGGATTCGATAACTGAAATGATCAGAGAGCGGATGCCACATAATTCCCAGTGATTTGTACCTTTGGTCTAAGTTTAGACTGAGTGAAGTTTCCATTTCAATATCGATTGCTGGTACTCCTTCCAAAATTCTGATGTCATTGGCAATCCATTTTCGAAGTGGGAATCCCCCGGAACGTAATAATTCCACTATTTCCTTTCGTTTGTTGATAGTTTCTTGTATGTCTTCTCCACCAGATAATAGATCATCTACATAAAATTCTTTCATGACGGACTGGAATGCATTTGGAAAAGTTTTTTGTTCATCTTCTGCTAGTTTTCTTAACGTACGGATTGCCAAAAATGGAGCGCAAGTGATCCCAAAGGTTACCGTGTTGAGCTTGTAATCCTTTATCACCGTGGATGGATCTGCTCTCCAGAGGATCCGTTGGTATTGTGCGTCGTCAGGGTGGACCTGAATCTGTCGGTACATCTTTGCTATGTCAGCCACGAATGCAAATTTGTGCCTTCTCCACCTCATCAAGACTGCCATCAAATCAGTTTGAATAGCCGGACCCGTCCATAAAGTATCGTTTAGCGAGATCCCGGAGCTGGTTTTTCTGGACGCATCGAATACAACTCGGCAGCTTGTCGTGCTGCTTTCTTTCCAGACCGCATGATGTGGCAAATAATAAGCAGCGCACTGACGCTGATCCGCAATTTCTAAATGTTCTTCATTGTGATCCACTGGCTGCATATGATTCATGTCCAAGTATTCTTGAATACACTCGCTGTATTCTTTTCTCAACTGATCATCCTTTTGGAACCGCCTTTCTAGTGATGTTAAGCTGGAGAGTGCGGTCATCCTCGAACATCCCAATGAATTTCTGTGTTCTTGACTCTTGAATGGTAATCTAACCATAAATCTTCCCGTGGTGTCTCGAGTTGTGGTCTCTACGAAGTAGGATTCACAGAATTCTGCCTCAGGTGATTGTATTTGATCTGCTTGAATTTCTTCAAATTCCCAAAATTTTCGAAGTTGCGAGTTTAGCTCTGAGTCTGCGATGATTTCGATCTTAAAACTTTGAACATAATCAGTTACTTGACTATTGACTTGACCCGAAATGACCCAGCCCAACTTTGTGCATTGGGCTATTGGACCAGCTGCCAAATGCCGTATTTCGCCTTGGATGATTTTCCCTATTACGTCTGCACCCAGAAGAAGATCGATATGACCAGGACGATCAAAGAACGGATCTGCTAGCTGTAGATTCTTGAGCTGATTCCAATCTGAAGTGATTATTGTGCGAGATGGTATCACATTTGTTAGGCGATCCAAAATAAGAGCCTCAAAATCTAAAGTGGTTCGATCTCTTGTACGCATCGTAAGGTTCATGACTCCTTTTACATTTGTGATGTAAGAATTCCCGATCCCGGATACGTTAATGTTTGTAGATCTTCTTGTAAGCCTGAGTTGTTGTGCGGCTGCTTCTGTTATCAATGACGTCTGTGACCCTTGGTCCAATAGGGCTCGTAGTGTGATGGGACCAGTCGATGCTTCCATGGTAACCAAAGCCGTTGCCAAAAGAACCTCCCGCTTAGATGTCAAATTAACCGCACTTACATTAACATGTCCTCTCGCTGATGTTGATGCTAGGGGACTGGGTACATTGTTGCTTTGCAAAGTATCTCGATGCAGAAGTGTATGGTGAGTTTTTTTGCATTTCAAACACCTAGAAGTGCTTGGACAGTTACTTGCTAGGTGGCCCTTCTCTAAACAGTTTAAACATAATTTATTTTGCTTGACAATGTCGAATTTACCAGCGTGGGACAATTGTTTGAATTGGGCACAATATATGAGTCGATGATGATCTTTACAATGAACACAAAATGCTGAAGATTGTGTCTGAACTGAATGGATGGTGTGAGTTTGAGTACGACTATGAAACTGCTCGGATTTATCGACTCCCGAGGCTTCTAAAGCACGAAAACGTAGATGAATAAAATTTCGAAGTTGCTCAAAAGATGGTAGTTCTGCGTTCAAAGTCTGACTTTGTTCCCAAAGCTGCCTAGTCTCTTGCGGAAGTCGTTGCGTTGTCATATAGATAACAACTGATTGCCACAAATCAGCCACTTTAAAATTTTCAATGGATTGGACGCATTCAACTGTCCGGTCTAATAATGTCTTCAGTGCAGAAGATGATTCAGATGCATTGTTAATGCTAAACAACCTTTTAAATTGAGAACTTAACAGCAATCGTTGATTGTCGTACCGCTCATTCAACAGCTTCCATGCTATGTCGTAATTTGCGTCTGTGACTGGAAGATGTCGAAGTAGGCTTTCAGCTTCACCCCCTAAGCTACATCTCAAATAATGTAACTTTTCGACCCTCGATATGTTGGTCCGGTCATGTATAAGCGATCGAAACAAATCTCTAAAGGACACCCATTCTTCGTAATTTCCCATGAATTTGGGCAAATTGATACGTGGGAGCCTTAATTCTAACTCATCTGACTTTGTTTCAACTGGCTGCTTAGCCGCTGTTTTGTCTTCGTTTCTTTGTACCTCTCTCAAAGCATCTTCCAATTCTGATTGGAAGTTCAAGTGAAAGGTTTCGAACTTGTCGTAATCTTCAACAAAATATGGTAACTCAAGTAATTTTTCATCAACTTGGTCAATAATCCGCTCATGGACTTCGTTAAAACGTTTACGAAGTGAACAAACCCTTTCCAACAAATTTTCATAATAAATGGCAGTTTTTCGAGTTTTCGAATCCTTACGAAAATTAACCTGCCATTTAGTCAACTGATCAAAGGCGATTTTCTGTTGCAGGATTAAATTACGAGCGTCAGCCATTTTCTACCGTCTATGATTTCGATTAAATTTCTATTAGCTTTCCACACCTTGGATCTTATATGCTGTTTAGCTATAAATTGTTCAATGTACTGCTATGCCTTGTGCATGCACAGTACCGATCACTTTCTAAGAAATCTCCACAATTTGGAACTAATTTGACTATTACCTGTTCAATACCGACCAAATTTTCTGAGCATTTTCCACAATTTGGAACTGATATGCTCTTTGTTCATAAACCGTACGATGTACTGTTATGCCTCGCACATGGACAGTACCGATCACTTTTCTACGAAATTTCCACAATTTTGGACTATTTTGACTATAACCCGCTCAATGCCGATCAAATTTTCTGAGCATTTTCCACAATTTGGAACTGATATGCTCTTTGTTCATAGACCGTATAATGTACTGTTATGCCTCGCACATGGACAGTACCGATCACTTTTCTACGAAATTTCCACAATTTGGACTATTTTGACTATAACCCGCTCAATGCCGATCAAATTTTATGAGCATTTTCCACAATTTGGAACTGATATGCTCTTTGTTCATAGACCGTACGATGTACTGTTATGCCTCGCACATGGACAGTAACGATCACTTTTTTACGAAATTTCCACAATTTGGAATTAATTTGACTACAACCCGTTCAATACCGATCAAATTTTATGAGCATTTTCCACAATTTGGAACTGATATGCTCTTTGTTCATAGACCGTACGATGTACTGTTATGCCTCGCACATGGACAGTACCGATCACTTTTTTACGAAATTTCCACAATTTGGAATTAATTTGACTACAACCCGTTCAATACCGATCAAATTTTATATAATTTGTTTGATATGTATACATGTGTTTTATAAAGATTTATGTTATTTAATTTGTACGATATTAATGCAGGTGTTTTATAAAAATTTGTGTTATGTAGTTTGTATGATATTAATGCATATGTTAAATCAACAACTAATTGCGGAATTTGGATTGATTCTTCAGCTTTAAATATCTTTTTTTTAAAGAAGTATGCATGCATGAGAAATCAAGGACTCACCCCACAAACGGATTTAATAATCCTTTCGAAAGTCTAGAACAATTCACTGGTCACAATGTCCACTATGAATTTTATCGCACATTCCGAACATCACGACTTACGATCCGGTTCGAAGGACCAAAATTTATGTTCGATAGTTATTCAATTAAAAACACACGTTTCTAAATCAATTCAAAATACTTTATTAGATTCAAACTTCACAATTCAAAACCTTCAAAATTCAAATTCAAAACTATTCAAGTTCAACAATTACTTTAACTCTGTGACCAAAACTGTACGACCGATTTAAAATGTAACTCGAAATCAACTGTTCATGACAATGGACTTGGAAAGTTTTCCCATGAAAAATATCGGTAAAATCAAGATTCTATTTTGAACATTACTTGTTAGACTACTTGTTTGGATGAGAGAAATTTTAATTTGAACACATTATTAATATATTGCATCTCAGCTGACTATGCGCTCCGTAAAGTTCCAGCCTAGACAAGACCCAGGTAAGGTTTTGTTATGTGTTCACACTGTCCATTTAGGTGCTTGTTTTCCTTTTGTCAGATTGGTATCGAACAAGGCTTGTTATCGATTCTTTTCACTTTTCAAGCTTTTTTAGGCTGGTGAAAAATGTGACTGATATTACAATTTTTCTAGTGCAATTTGAGTGATCAAAGATCAAAGCAATATTTTCACGGAATAAAAAACAAATCAAATTGTTTGAAAAATGGAACCAGATCAGACACAATGCCAACAGAGATAATGTCATAAAACCCAGTTGAATAGCTCAAATCGAAAAATCGATCCGCAATGCCAAGTATACTGCTTTGAACAGACTACTCGCTAATATGGATCAGGGCTTCAAAGTTTTTTGTTAAATCAAGAAAACCTTGCAAAACAAACACTATGCCAGCACTCTGCTTCTAGAAAATGTAGTAACTGGCGAAATATAAACACTCGCCAACCATTTTCACAATACACATAGAACTACATTTTACATAGACAACCCTGTTACGAAAAGATTTGTTATGGGAGCAATCCAAAAATTTCGTTAAGAAGGAATCAACATTGAAAAAGTTATGTGTAAGCCCAAAATCCTGGTGAAGATAGTTCGCACTTTGAAAAATCGCAAAGCACCTGGTACTGATCGTATTCCCAAACTCGTCCTTAAAAATGTTCCCCAGAAATTGATAATACTTTCCACGTTCAGTCACTATACCTATAAAAAAGACAGGAAAAACCTCTGTAAATACCGAGGTTTTCCATCCCATCAGCCTAATTTCCACGTTCAATAAACTTTTTGAAGAAAGTTTACTTATAACTACACATCAGCTCCGCAGAGTATCTCAATACATCTCAAGACCATGACAATAAAAACTCAGTAGGGCTCGTCATCCCAGATATTGAAAAAGCATTCGACTCCCTATGACATCACCGTCTTATTTGCATATTAATAAAATATTCTTTTCCAATTTAGGTTATAAACATTATCATTTCGTTTTTATCTGATCGCAAATTTACGATTTAAAATAATAACAAATTTTCTTCTTTGAAATATATCCGTGTTGGAGCAGTATTGAGGCCCAGAATATTTAGTATACACCATATTGCAATCCATTTTGACTTACAATGTAGGGTAGCCATTTGTGCTGATGGTACTTGCCTGTACAAAAGTGAACGCTGCCTTCATAAGATAACGAGCACTTCGCAAAATAAGCTCGGCCAAGAGCACCAACATTGGTATAGGTGAAAATCAAAATAAATGCAGCAAAAATTTCAGCTATCTATTTCACTAAGAAAAAAAACCCATTCATCTCCTCAATAGCCCTATTAACTTCTTAGAGCAAAACATTCAATAGAATATTAAAGTCATATACTTTGGCACGACGTTTGATAAAAAAAACTTTCCTATTGTGCAGATGCAAATATCTGCAAATAATATCTGCAATGAAAATCTATAAAATTATAAAATTAAGAAATTGCTCATTTGCCGACTTCGAGAAATTGTTCCTAAAGCCACATTAAAAGAATGCAAATTGCCAAATAAACTTTGATACTTTTAAAGCCACTCCCGATATTACATCTTCGTTATTACTTTAATATCGTTATGAAGATTCATTATATGAAAACAATTTTTCGGTTTTCTACTTAATAGCTAGCCGATAAACAAACATTTTAAATTATCATACTAAGCTAACTAAATTTCGTTTTGTTTTATGTAAATAAATAAATAATCTAATTTATCGTACTGTGAAATTAATTCCTAATTCACCTAATGTATCGATAAAGAATCGCCACAATAACCGGGATATACTGAATCGATTGGTGTATCGCAATGACCACAGCTGAAGTATAATAATTCCACAAAAACCCCGGTCGAGTCTTAGGGTTGGGGGAGGCTACAAGTAGCCCAAAATCAAAAACCTCTGAAACGTTATCTAAAAGTTTGCTACCAATAAAAGAGACTTACTTAGATAGCAAACACGCATTACTTCCTACAAAACTTTTAATGTAAGCCAGTGCACTCTGTTAACAAGTTGCCCTGAAATGCAATTGAGAAATAATCTCGTAAATTTTCCAGTATAACACATTCACATATGGTTTTATTAAACTGTCTCGTATATCTAAATTTTGTTCATCGGACTGACACTAAAGCTATACTATATCATCTAAATTTATCTGCAATAACTCCAGAATACCATACATACTAAGCCTGATGATGCTACACAAATTACTGGTCCGTGAATTTTACACCAAATTTCAAATCCCATATTTGCACTAAACTGGAGAAGTAGTTGAGTAATGAAAATGGTTCCTAGTAAACCGATATTTTGCATCTGTTGAACATAATTACATATGACTAAAATGAAAATCGATTCGAAAAATGAATATGTTTTGATGGAAATGGGTTTGGTTTCACAGAACGCTAGTCAATTTCCAAACATAACATAAACTTCTAATGCATCGACTATGTAGCATATTCAAATTGAAACAACAAACCGCTTTAAACAGGTTATTAATTATTTTGAATTTGGCAATCTGATGTCAGAGACTACGTTTGACTTGGCCCACACTGGGCACTTAATTTAAAAAGGATTTTCGAGGTCTTGGAAAAGCATTTTTCACTAGCATTTTTCAATATCTTCTCTTGCAGTTATTAAAGGTGAACAATGAATGTTTTCTCTTGCATTTAAAATATGTTTGACTTCCTTTTACTAAAAATAAACTTTTCTAGTTTTTTCCAAGTTTTGTTTGTTAAATTTTTGTGAGAAGACAGTATAAACTAAAATTTCGAAATAAATTTCAACAAATTAATTTTTTTTATTCTATTAAATATCTCTTTTGAACAGTTTTCATGAATAAATTAGACAATTTACACATTTCCTCTTTCTTTTCAGTGCATCAGAACTATGTCGGTCTCGATTCGGAAAAGAATCCATATTTCCTATCGATCGTATCACAAGATTCTGCCAACAAATCAGCACCACTCTATCGAGCAATACTGTTTAGAAAACAGGTAAGTGCGCTTACAAACACACTCCAGCAACAACACACCTTCAATTCAAAGTATGTCAACTACACTTTGCACAAACTCCTTCACTATTCACATCCTAAAGTCTTCATCCATTCAGAACTTCTCAAACACCCTCAAGTACTTGAAACGAACAATATCTTTCCGGTATAACGAGAACTACCGACGATTCGCCTCAAGCTAAGCCTGATTGCAATCTATTATTCGCCATTATAATGAATGGCTTGAATTTTTAATGCCATACCCGGTCGGTCACATACCAACAATTCTTCAGCTCTTTTCCGATCTGATGACTTTCCTTATTTTTCACTCCGTTCGCATTCACTTGTCGCATATTGAATATCACTCGAGAAAGTCAAAAGTGTAATTGTAACCAACTCGAGTGTCCCACCTCATTCATATTCGTTTTAACACTGAGGATACGATGCGAATGTGGAATATATTTGGGTTGTGACCTTTATGGAATTTCGTCAATTTGAATATTTTCATATCCTGTCTCCTTTTGGGAAGGAAGTAGCTAAAATTAGATGTGTGTGTGTGTAGAAAGTTCTTGTTATGACGGTCACGCTATGCCCGCATAAAATTATGTAAAGTAAGCGAAGGTTCGTATTAGTTGGGGTGGTGGGTGCAGGTTTATGAACAGGTTACGTGGTAATTTTGGAAGTTTGTAAACCGTTTCACCTCAAAATGAATAAATGATTGACGAAAATAGATAACCCACAAGTGAACAGATTACCAGGATTAAATTTGACCACGTACAAGTCTAATCGTTCCCATTCAAAATTTCGATGTAGATTCGATGATTGTACAAGTTAGTGGGCGAGAATAAATTGACTGTTAGTGGAGGTGGTGGTGTTAAATTGAGATCTGATGTTGGATATTAAAGGTTGATTCAGTCATCATACATGCGAGAAAATTTGTATGTGCTAGGTCGTATTTTAGTGGAGACACAAATTTGGTGTAGAGGAGAGGGTATTAAGGTCAAAATCATTTATTTGGTTTACTTAAGGAATAAATTAGTCAATTTGATTCACCGGATGTTTGGTTCTTTCTTATGTTTAAATTAGTCATTTGATTTCAAATGAAATTTTATTTCCATTAAATTGAATAGCAATTTGTTTGTAAAACCCTTCTTAAGCAAAAGCCTTTTTAAACGTTTAAATCCATATTCGCAAGTCATATACTAGTAGTCAAAAGTGAATAAAAATACTCATAGTCAATAAAATGCCACTTGTGTTTATCATAGCCATGAAAGGTGGGTGTAGTACCCCAAAGGATAAATCAACAACATTTTATTTCTCATAGCTTAAAGTACAACTATACTTTAATTAAATGAATTAAGAATAATTCTATTCGCTGTAAATGTATCTTCTTTGATCCAGATAACATTGTTTGTCTCCTTTGATATCCAATAAACGCAATAATAATTCAATTGAATGCCTCTAAGGCATTGATTGTGGCCTTGAGCATACTAGTGTAGTATTTTCTCTGAACTTCAGACACCAACCAACTATTTTACTTTTTTAATAAACTTTCGTTACTGGCTATTGGGATGAAAATGCTCGTTTCGCTGTACATCTGTTCTTTCTAATGTTAGTTTGCTCATGGAGATATACAAAACACCCAAACTGTTTGTTTCTGTTTTTCTGATGCATTGTAAAAAATTTATTTTCCTGTTTTAAATTATTTTCATCCTCTCTTGCCTAGTAGTGTCTTTAAGCTTATCCCTCTTGCTCTCTTGTTTTCACCTGTTCATTCCAGCTCTCTCTTTATTTTTTCGCTTTTTTTGTTTTTTTTTCTTTCCCTCCGTTTTTCCCTCTTTTACTCTACCCCTCTATCTTCCCCGTACTTTCCGCCATAATCTCCCTCTTCGTTTTTTTTTCTCGTTTCTATCTCCTGCATTTCAATGCCCTTTCAATCTACATTTCCTTCTCTTTTGCCATATTCAAATAATTTTCATTTTTCTCTGCATTTTCCAGGGTGCACAAAAAATCGCTCTACCCTACAATCCACATCAGAAACTAACAGTGAAACAAATCCTTGGTCATTTCCCGGGGATGGATGCATCCACGAAAAATCCAAAAGAGCTGTTTTCAGCGGACATTCAAAAGGATTTATTATTACTCGAAGAACAAGAAGGCTCAGTTAATTTTAAATTTGGTGTTGTTTATATGAAATCGGGTCAAGTTTGCGATGATGAAATGCTGAGTAATGGTAAGTTGAAAAAAATGTCACTTTTATTAATTTCCTAGTTTTTGTTTTAATTGGACTCTCGTCACCAAACTTTAACATAATAATTTACACTGTTGACTCTTAGTATTTATCAATCAGTTGAAAAAGTTCATAAATGACGTATTTAAACTAGTTAAAGGTGGAAATAAAACAGTTGTATGAAAAAAGAGAAGACAATAGAAGATTATAGAAATTATACTTATAATTCTGGTGCTATTTAATTTTCTTTAATTCTGCGGTTTTAGTTTTTTATGCACTTTTTTCAATTTTTCTTGTTTTTCATAATTCAATAAATCCAGAGCCAAACAAATATGCCAATAGAGGAGAAATATATTTTTCTTATCCTTATAGATATTAAAACTCAGGTACACAAAGAAGAATTTCAACAATTTTGAACTAAAAAAAAACACTATAAAACAGTATTCAATCGTAAAGTGGGACGACGATTCAACTGTTTATTACAACTTTTAAATTACTGTTTTTTTTTTAATTTTTTTTTTCATATTGACCTGATCTAATCCCAGTCTTATAAAAAACATTAAACTTAAACAGGACCGAAAAAAATATAACTATTTTACGATCTAACATTTTCATTTCATCAATTTAATTTCTAAGTGCTACAAATTGAAATCTGATTAATATTTTGGCACAGGAAATTCAAAAACCACAAAGTTGACAAAAATGAAATAATTTGAGATAGAGTAATTGATAGTTTCTTTTATTACTAATTAAGCTCAGTTGTTTGAAGTCGGGAATATTGTGAACAAAATCATTACCCACATTGGGCGCAAATGTTTTCAATTACTTCTCTGATCTTGAGGCTTTCAATGGTCTGGAAATAATTTTCGAGCCAGAGAAATTATTTCAAACCTTATCATCCAAAAATAAATTCGCCTTTGCTTTCATTATTTCAATTTTGCAAAAATATCACCTAAGAAGGGTGTGACCTGAGAATGAAAGTTAATGGCGAGCAATGAGGTGAATTTCAGAGAGAAGCATTATATCAGGTTTATATTCTTGCAACAATTTTAGAAGTGCCAGCCTTAAAGCATGCGAAACAAGGGCCTCTATATTCAAACATTTGATTCTCAAGTTCATGGTGAGCACATACTGAAAACAAAGCTGTTAAAAGCAAGATTTTTTATTATTATACTTATTTTTTTGAACTTAGGGAGGAACTCCTTGATTTTTTTTTACTAACCTGAAAAGGTTCATAATTGTGATCCCCATGCTTTCTTTCATGCTCACGTCAAAAGCATCGTGCTTAGCCAGTTTAAGCTTACAAGAGTGCAATATTTTAGGTTTTTGAGACTGAGGCTTACAGGTGGCTACACTGACTTGCTATCGGTAAACTGCTGTTTTTACGTATTTTTTTCACGCCTTTCTTCCATTTACTTCTTGATTTGGGTGAACTAGCTGCACCGTCGGTAATATTGCTGGATGCCCGTACTTCCCACAATTCACGCAGAAAGCCCGGATCTCCTCGCTGACGTCATTTTTTTTCGCCCTGATACTCTCCTCGTTGCACTTAGCACAACGATACACAACATGTCTCGTTACACTTGACGCAACGATATTTCCCACAGTTTGAAGCAACATGTCCATATGCTTGGCATCTGAAGCACTACGCAATACCTCGTGGTCGAAGTCTCTCGAAATTTACCTTCTGGTTGAGAAAGTATCGGATCTGGGCTATAATTTACTATATGCTGGTAATTGCACCAGAAACAGGTCGAGCTGAATCCCTGGCTGTTTTGACCTTGCTGTTTCGAAGCGTTGAATCTTTTGCCAGCAAGTGCCTAGAAGCGCTAACTCCAAGGCTGCTTTTACTTCTTCCGCGGAGAACGAATGATGAATGCTCGCAGAATTATTGATTTTGTCTTCTCGGTACGTGAGGTTTACGTGAAACAATCAACGCCATCCATTTTCAGCTGTTCGAAAATCTTCTTCGGATCCGTCGCTTTGATAGTAGTTTTCTTGCCGCGATTGAAGATCTGCAGCTTAACTACTTTCTCGCTGATCTCTGTTTGAATTTCCTGACGTTGATGTTTTCGTACACAATCGGGGTTTTGCTTTTCTTTGTTGTTCTGGGTTTTTCGAAGTTTGCTGTGTCCTTCTCTGCTTCCTCCATTGGGCGACTTATTCGTTTCCCGTCCTCATCCTCGTCCATCGACAGAACCTCATAAAGTTTCCTTTCACTGCATGACGCTTCGGGTTCGGTTACCATTTTGATCTTGCACGGTTTCTCCCTTTTTCCACTCGATCCGACGGTTATATATTCAAGGTTGCTTGCGCAGTCCTTGTGTGCACGGCTAATCCTCAACCGTATAGTTGAACTTTTCCATCATCACCTGATGAAGTTTCTTATACGCGATGAGGATATTTTCATACGTCGTCTTCTCTTCATTCCCTCGCGATGCAATCAAATTACATATCGCTTGCCATAAGGAAAAATTAACCTCACTTATAGAATATCTATAACAATTCCTACTAATTTGAAAAATCTAAAATATTTATTATATTAGCAGTTTCACATATTGAATCAACTATGAAACACAGTCACAAATTAAAAACCGGTCTGAATATCCCAAATACTCACTGCTCTCAGGAACTGTCCTATTCATCCGACTGGTGAACTCCGAACCAGTATTGTCAGAAAATTTTCGTCCATGGAGCCCAATTTGACTTTTAAAATAGCCCAAAAGAGTCCAACACTATCCACGCAATAGGTCGAGGCCAAAATTATGCCAAAAGTTTTTCTTATTAGATGCAAAAAAAAAAAATTGTATGCACTTCACATGGGCTATTATTTTTTGTTTATCTATATACTCATATACAGTCGAAAACTTTATTAACAATTTCATTTTCGGATATAGTAAACGTGTAAATTGAAGAATCCAGTATTTGTATCATATCTGGTGGTATTTTATAGTCGTTGCAACATATTTTGTTGAAATTCAAGAGAACTAGAATTTGCATCAAAGATGCAAAAAAAATTATGTGCACTTTATTTCAAATTTTAGTCTTTATGTTATTTATCATACGAAAACATATATCGACTATTTTATTAGATGCAGGAAGATATAGTAATAAAAAAACGAGCTCACATATTTCTTTGAAAATGTATTATCCAGCAGCAGATCTTACTTCATTGGCTTTTGCCCAAATTGCTTCCGTACTCAGTGTATTTTGATAAATTGCTCATACTTATGAGTTTTACAAGCACAGATTTAAATTTCAATCTTCTAGCTGACTACTTTAAGCTGACGGTCAAATAATATACTAGAAATAAAGTTTAGGTTCAACCGAAATTTAAAACATGAAGTGAAGAGATTTCCGTTAAAGATTGAGGAAATCAGTTGCGAATTCAACTTTATATATTTTCAGCAGTTGAAACCTGGGCTGGTCAGTGGAGCCCAAAAAGTCGCCAGTAACCCAAAATTTAATTTCGTCGCCAAATGCAACGGAAAGATAACCCAATTGACCAGAAATCGCCCATTCTGGCAACAGTGCTCAGAACGGTGCCTGTGTTGCACACAACCACCCACCACATTCAAACATATACTAGCTGCTATCTCATGGAACAAAAAATTCTTGCAATTTTAAATGTTGAAATAGAGACCAAACAACCACTAAGTAGGGCTTATTAAACAATGCAACAAACCAACAACGACTTGATCTGTGGCACTGATATAATAACTTTTTATTTACTTTGAAGCTTATTATACTTTACAAATTTGAATCATAGTCAACCGAACAGTCTAATAGGCTTATTAGCAACGAAATATAAACTGAATCATCATTTTTTAACACTAGAACAATCATTTCGTTCTTTCTACTATATTCTGCTAGCTGCATCCTCACTGTTGAAAACTGCTTTTCAATCGTTTTTGTGGGCTTTTTTTCTTTTTACAGAAAGTTCGAGTGAAGGGTTCGAAGAATTCCTAAATATTCTCGGAGAGAAAATACGACTGAAAGGATGGGAACGTTTTCGTGGTGGATTAGATGTTAAAGGTGTGTTGAAATGAGCATTGATCTTTTAAGGAATATAAACTACTTTTAATTTATATTTTCTTATTTTTTTTTCAAGATTAAATAACTATTTGTGATTGAAATCGATTGTACAATAATTCCAATGACCTGTTTTTTTTTTACTTTGGGTTTCTTTAATTTGTTTTACATAAGGCTACGTTAATTTCGAAATCCTATTGGTTAATCAAAATATATGTATTTCTCATCATTTTTTATGGAAAAATAAAATTTTCACGTGAAGGAAACATTTTTTTAAAAATATTTGAAAAATATTAAAACATTCATAAAAAATAATTATTTACTCCCACAGGAGACATGACAGGGAAATATTCTATTTATACTTTGTACGAAGGTCATGAAATTATGTTTCATGTGTCGACTTTGCTGCCTTTTTCAAGAGATAATAAGCAACAGGTATTATATAAATATCATCATACTATCGAACTCATCATACCATCGAACTCATCATACTATGCAACTCACCATACTATCAACATGCTTTCAAACCATGCATTTTATCAAACACCATACAAAACATGTCATGAAATATGCCAATAAAATTTCTTTCGCTATTGTGTCGAACTCATAATATCTTGAAACAAATAACACTCACCATACTATTTAACACATCATTCACTATTCCCTACCAAAATATCAACTACTCACTAAAATGATATACACTACCCACAAGTTATCAGAAATTAGCTCATTAATTTCGCGTGATTTACTCCGATTCACTTTTTATTTGCTTTCTTTGAATGGTTCTTCCTCCAAGGATTTAATCTGATCCCACAATAGATGTGAAATCGTTTCTACATGAAACATTTTTTTATATAATTTTTTTTCGGTTACCATGTATTAATGTGTTTTTCACACTGAACAAATTCATTAATCACTTGAGCTTATTTCCCTTTTCTATACATGAGGAATATTGTGAATAATCGTGTACAATGTCAACCTAATAGACTACTAATTAGAACTTGTACAGTATAATATTATATTTTTTTTTGCGTCCTCATTCCTATCGCATTAAATTGCGGTTGGTGACGAGCCTATTGCCATCACTATGGTTTGTGTTAATTACTTGATATAATTAATGATGCAATTGTACGAATAGTAGTCGGTAGTATCTGCGTAGTCAGACAAACTGGTGCGAAGATAATGAAAAAAGGACTAAAGTGTATTTGATGTATAATCATCAGGTTACCTGTCGAGAACATTATGACAATATTTCATTAATTTATGAAAATTGCGTGGCGTAATCAAGTTAATTGCAATGATGTTTAAAATGTGCTGTCATGTTAATTTTGGTGTGGAGACAGGTACGAAATAAAGTTTTGTTAGTTTGTTCTGTTGACAGTGTTAACCAAATTAATCACACAAAATGTAGTTTGTAATTCAGCTTATATACTTTTTAACATATGTTTTACTTTAAAGCAATTAGCTTGTGGTATTTTGTACAGTTTAATAAGGACGTTACAAAAAGATGAATGAAAACAAATAAATGGTAACTCAGCTTCGAGTGCAATGTATTATGGAATCTATTTTAGCCTTCATTGTTTCTATTAAATTTCCTACTGTTTGGCAAGTAGTTAGCTTTCATTACGAATTTCTCATTTAAAAATTATTTTGAGAAATTTCAAGTTTTCGTCTGAGACATATTGCCAAAAGTATTTCCCAACCCACACTGGGCGCTGAAATAAAACTGTTATGAACGCGCCAACATTTCACTTATTCACATTGGTGTCAAATTTTTTTCGCTACCTGATATATTTTTCATTTTGGATTGATTTTCACGCGGATGCATAATTGAAATTACAATTTAAATACATTTGGTCTGATAACGGACAGACCAGAAATACAATGGAATTTCAGAAACTTGCTCACACTAGTATTCGTAAATAACGAATCTAAAGAAAAAATGCCAAAATTTTTAAAAGTTCATATATTTTTACTTTAGTTATTCACATTATTGTCTTAATTAAGCTCTAAACACTAATGTTATCCAAAGATAGATTGAATATTCGATGTAGTAACAGCAATTGTCATTATTCTTCATTAATAGAGTTGTTCTTAAAGTTAGTTTTTAGGACACGACTAATGTTTTGCCGGGTAACCATTTCTCTTTTTTGCCTCAGCTAATCTGTTTAGCATTGATCCGATCAAGTTTTCTGTCACATCCACTCCATTCGGACTCCAAGTCTTCTTTTTGGTCCTAAATATTAGAAATTTCATATGATCGCAGCTTTTATCACAGCATGCTCCGAAAGTACTCAATTGGATTAATATCTGGGACTGAGAGGGTATATTAAGCACTTTTGGGCAGATGTATAACAGCCACTGCTGATTACAAAAGCTTTATGGTTTTGTGTACTATCCTGATTAAATGTAAAGTATCCTGATTAAATCCCATTTCTCCAGCATGGTTTTTAATTTCTCTTTAAAAGTATTTATATATTTTATGGTATCTAAAGTACCGTCAATAAAATGTAGTTTCCCCGTATCAGCAGCAGAGAAGGACCTCCATACCACAAAAGATTTTACACTGTGTATAATTATAGGTTGGAGATTGGGTTTTTCTAACAAAATATTTTTAGTTAGTTACTAGTAAAAATGTAATGCTCCTAGGAGACTTCAATATCAATATTTTATCGAATAGTTCATAATCTGACTACTTAATCTCAAATCTGGCGTCCTACGTATTACTGAACCCACTCGTGAATTGAATGCTTCAAAATTTTGTTTGGACTATATTTATCTGAGGCTGCACAAAAACAACACTATCCTTTACAAGTCCACGTTACACAATCTGCATATTACAGATCATAGTTAAATTTTAATTCAGCTAAATTGTAACAGAAATAGACGAGTTGGACATAATTATATTCCATGTCAAAACATTGACTTCCAATCTCTGAAAACAGCTTTAGATCATGAGATATGGGAGGAAGTATATTTGGCTGATAATCCGTCTACAGCCTTTGACCGCTTTCTTTGCATCTTAGAGCGTCACATTTCAAATTGCAGCCGTAGCAGTCGCTCCAATCAACTTAAACCACTAAAGCCGTGGATGAATTTTATGCTTCTTAAGAAAATCAAGAAAAAAAACCTACTAAGCTCTAAAGTTAAAAAACACCCACATAATACAAGGCTTCAAATATATTAAAAAGACTTTGTCGCGAAATCAATATTGATGTCGCTGCTTGTAAAGCAAATTATTTCAACAGCAAACTTGCCTCAAATTTAGGGAATGTAAAAAAAGAATGGGAAATCGTAAATGAAATTCTAAGTAAAACAAAAAAGATAATATCTCCAGCATAACAACTCTGAAGTATTAAGTCCATCTTCTGTTAATGTTTTCTCCAGCCGGGAATTCTCCTCGTTGAGTAGCCTATTTTTTGAGGATTTTTCATCTCCGGAAATCTACAAAATTAATATGTCACTAAAGTCGTCAGCTTCATCATCTTATGATAGAATATCCAGCAAAATTTTAAAACAAATTGTTTTTCAAATTTCCCACATTCTGTGCTTCTTATTTAATTTTAGTATCCAGAGGGGGATTTTCCCGGACGCTCTAAAACTGGCGGTTGTAGTACCTGTACATAAAAAAGGCGATAAAACTAGTTTAGGCAACTATAGACCCATATCTCTACTATCTGTTTTTTCAAAAATTATTGAAAAAGGTGTCAAACGCAGGATAGTGACGTTCTTAAATAAAATTAAGTTTTTTAACGACTGTCAGTTTGGTTTTACGTCAGGAAAATCCACAGAAGGTGCCTTACTTAAATTCTGTCACGAAATTTATAGTGCTATAAACGAGTCCGAAATTCCCGCAGCATTATTTATTGATAATACTAAAGCTTTCGATCTGGTCGATCTTTCCATCCTACTGCAAAAACTTTATAGTGCAGAAATAAGGGATAATGTTTTGGATTGGTTTCATTCCTTTCTTTGCGATCGTAAGCAGAAAGTTAAAATAAATGACATCTTGAGTTCTGCAACGACTCTAAATATTGGAGTTCCTCAAGGCTCGGTTCTGTCTCCAGTATTATTTCTGATTTTTATAAATTCACTATTTTCTGAAAACATTTATAAGAAAATTACAGCTTTTGCAGATGACGCTGTCCTGTCCTACTCCAGTTTCAATTACTTTGAAACGTATGTCAAAATGAGCCACGACCTTGAAATTTTAGGATTTGGTTCAGTGTCCATTAACTAAGGCTGAGTGACAAGACAAAATATATGATATTTAGCCTAGTGAAATCAGTTTGTGTTGATTTGAATTTGACTTTCCACGCCCCAACTTGCTTAAAATATCTTTTTTCACCAATGAGAGCTGAAGATGAGGTTTTTTATTCTTTTGACCAAAATGCGAGTTGTTCTCCATATTGCTTTGATATTGAAAGAGTTGATAGATTTAAGTATCTGGGAGTATTAATTGACACCAAATTAAATTGGAGAAATCACACCGTGTATCTGAAAGCGTATTTTAACAATTTGGTCAGACAATTGTATCACTTAAGCCTATATTGTCCCTTTTCAGTTCTAAAACTAGTTTACAACGGTCTATTTTTGTCTAAACTACAATATGGATTAAGCTGCTGGGGAGGTACACATTTTAATAAACTGGAACCATTGATTGTAAAACAAAAACATGCCGTTCGAATTATTTTCAAAGTTCACCGCAGAACGCCAAGTTTTAATCTATTTCAAGCACTAAGTACACTTCCATTAAGGCATTTGTATTTTTTTAAGGTTCTTAGAATTTTCTTCGAGAACTCAGGTTATCAAACACCAAGAGTTTATGATTCAGCTAATCTACGGGTTAACACTAGAAATTTAGTGATAGTTCCCATTTGCAATAAATAAATCGCACTTTAGTCGCTTTTACAGCATTGTTGCTCCTCGTCTATTTAACCTTTTGCCACCAAATATTAGAGGCGAGTCCAGAAAGACAACGTTTTCGAAAAAAAATCAAATCTTGGCTCGTTTCAATTGATCACTTAGGCGTTGAAAAACTGTTGAATCCCTTAATAAAACCCTTGAATTTATTTTCAATATTATTTTTTGCTATTTTTCTCTATCTACGGTCTTTTATATCTTAGTTTAATTTATGAGTCCCCCACGACAAATTGACGATTCATGTTTTTTCTGGTTTTTTCTATCGACTCTTACGAAAAGCAACTGAATGCTTTGTATTTCATCTGCATCTTCTTCAGCACCATTTAAAATTTAAAATATCGAGTAAGTTGTATTTCTGGTTTATTTTATTTCTTTCTTTAAATTTTCTATTTCTTTATGTTAGGTATAAACGTAATTAAAGTTCAGAGGATTTTGTTGAATTTATTATAGCTGTAAGTTTATGCACATGAAATAAAGACTATTATTATTATTATTAGTAGTTTTCTATACTCGCTGTTTTCCATCTGGCTGGAATATAGTCAATTTACTTTCATCATTAAGAATTAATCATTCTTAGAAATTAAATTGGCAATCTTTATGAGCATTTGCTAACTCTAGGCGATTTTTCTTATTTGTTTTACTGATGAATTGTTTTTCGCTAGCTATTTTTTCATTAAAAATTTTCATTTTTCATTTTCATTTCTTAAAACACGGCGAACTGTTTTAATACTCACATATTTTCCCAAGTAATTATTCTCAAATTCTAGGATTATAACTTTTGGATTCTTTTTTCATTGTTTGCTATCAATTGTCTGATTAATTTAATGGCTTTTGCTTAGCATTTGGTGGTTTATTTTCAACTCCATTTTCGCTTTCATATTTTTTAATTATATATTGCACAGCTGAAATTATTTTCTTAATCTTTTAACACATTGTATTTAAAGATTTAGTGAATTACCTATAAGTAAATCCACAAAACTCTACTAGATATTTTCACAGTACCACGCTTACAACTTAAATCCTCTAAATCGTCAAATTAAAGCACAAATCGTGCATTGACAACGGAAATTTTCAGTTCCATGGAACTTTGCGATTATGGGAGTGACATGGATTTCTAAGTACATAATTGTACTTTTCTGAATATTTTTCTAAGCATTTTCTTTATTTAAGAATTGTATAAAATAAGATAATATTGCTTTAATACAAAACTAGTAATATTTACTTTCAACGATTGAAACGATTCTTCTCAAATATTATGCGATTGCAAGTACTATGCGATGAAAATATTATGCGATATTTATACCGTTTTTGAGTCGAATTTATAGATTTTTCGTACAAATTTATAATATTTTCGATATTTTCACATAAAATTAAATGGGTGAATTCTATGAACTTTTAGTGAACTCTCCTGCAAGATCTTGTGATTTAACACCGCTGGACTATTTCTTGCGGGGATACGTTAAATCACTCGTCTACGCCGAAAAGCCCGTGACGATTGACAATTTGGAAGACAACATTCGCCGCGTTATTATCGGGATGCAGCCCCAATTATTGGTTAGAGTAGTCGATCGAAAATAGGATCTCTCGTTTGGACTTCCTCCGCGCCGGCCGTGACGCTCAAATGCCCAAAATCATATTCAAATCAAAATGACAGAGAATTATCTTCCCAATAAAATGAATTTCATGGCAATCAAAACAATTTATCCGTATTTTACTTTATTTAAAAGTTTTATACCTCAAAAAAAACCTTCTGTATTTTCAATTCATATTTGTTATTTTAGTTCATATTTATTTCTTATTCATAATTTTCAAATCAAATTCTAAAATTTTCGATATTTTCGAGTTAAATTTCAATTTTTTTGAGTCAAATTCACAATTTTTTCGAATCAAATTTATAACTTTTTCAAGTTAAATTCATAATTTAGGCAAGTCAAATTTTAAATTTTTGCAAGTTGAACTCATAATTTTTTCGAGCCAAATTCATGCATTCTTAAATTTGGATCATATTTTGTGCATTGAGCTCATAAATCGTGATCTTAACCTGCAAAAGCTATGAATTTGAATCGAAAAAATACGAATTTAACTCAAAAAATTTTGAATTTAATTCGAATACTTATACTTAAAATTTACTAATTTAATTTGAAAAAATATGAATTAAACTCGAACATATTATGATCTTAAACCAAAAACCTATGGGTTTGACTCGAAAATGGTACACCGTACTCTATTCTGCATATTATCAGAACCATGTACTTTCTTACACACCGTAATCCATAACTGCTAATCGTACATAAATCAATATCACAAACTTTATGAGCTTAATTCATACTACCCAAAGACTTTCACCTGTACATTCATTCTTCATCGATCATTTATCCCGCCGAGCCTCAACAACAACTATTTACAGCTTCCTAAGCCACACACATCCTATTTATTTCACCAAATCCATACCGTATCGATACCTTCATCTCCATCATCATAAATTACCTAATTAATAAATTTCCACCATGACACTTCTTTCTTCATTCTCACGTTCTCGTCTATTTTTATTTCAGGTCGAACGTAAACGGCACATCGGGAACGACATTGTGAATATAGTTTTTATCGACGGTGAACCGGATAGCTGCAATCCTATGGATTTCGATCCCAACTGCATCAAAAGCCAATTCACTCGTATCCTTTTCACAAGCAGTCAATGACCCCGCCAGAGAAAGTGAAATATTGAAACCACCAAAATATTGATTTATTTGACCTTTCTCGGTTTTTTAAGTTTCGCAAATAATAAGACCTTTTCACGAAAAGCAAGTCATCATTCAAAAAGGCACAAATTAACCAACCATCGCTATCACCATCCCCGTCAAGTGTACTTTCGAAATAATAGCCCCAAGCAAAATGGTAAAGTCATTCATAGTCGACCATCTGGTGCAGGACCTTTTTTGCAGACATACGAATCTTTGGCCTGGCATTCATTTATTATTTAGTTGAAAAGACGACGACGGTACGAAAAATAAAAAAGCAAGTATACCAGGACGACAGCTAAACTGAAAAGGACTTTGTCAAAATCTAGCTGCACAACGATAAAATTGTGAAAACTTTTCGCGGTCCGCCTTGAATATCTACTTCTATCACCCTTACGGCATTTTAACCCGTTCGTTTCAGTGTCATGCTCTCTTGCTGCCGGTCAGATCAGAATGTTTTTCACTAGACTAAATGCTGTCCCCAGGATAATTTTGTTGACACGACTGGCATAGATAATGATGACTGAACGACAGACTAGTTGACCAACGATCTGAGACCATTTAGCCCCATGTAGCCTATTAAGCTATATATTTTCACTCGAATATGAAGTGTAAGCATGAAATTACTTTACTGGCTGTCGAAAGGTTTCGACAACAACGCTGATTCAGTGAAAAAAGAATATGTACTTGCAGAGTATGTACTACATTTAGTATTATGGGTCTGGTCCATTAGAATGTCGGTTTTTTTTCGATGCCATTCCAAGCTAAGTGATTGAAATTATGTTTTGGAGTTTCAAATATCTTTCAATATTAAGTTTTTCAACAAGAGATAAATTTTCCTTCACAGTTTGTTTTAGATATCTTTGCGGTGGTTTCTAGAAACAATGGCTGCTATCGTTTAGCTATTTTCTGTGATGAGACTGTACCTCCTTTTGGACCAACTCTACCAAATCCACCTTGTTTTTCGGTAAGTATCTAACATTTTATAGATAATCTAAAATTTAAATTAGTGTATTTTTGGGAAATCGAAAATTGTACCGCGGTGTTTTCGTTAATGTAGCTGGAATGCCAAATATTGTGGATAGTATCTACGTATGTATCTGAAACCGTTGAATACAAGAAATCATAGTACCTCATGTTTCAATATATATCTAGCCTTAAGAGTGATTGTTATCCAAATCTACGTGAGCAATTATATTAAGTAGTCTACAGTGAATCATCAAAGTTAGCTTCTGACTCTTTCCTGACTAAGGAATAAACATTTAATATTGGCTTACAGTTTTTCGTTCCAGAATAGTATACACTCTGTCAAAAAACTTGTGTCTCATAAATAAATCCATCATCCAAGAAAAATACTCCCTCTTCAAAAATCCTTATTCTATCTTCAAAGTATCATTCAAACAGCAGTACTAACGCCATCAGTTATATTCATTCAGCTTATGCACACAGCTCGTAGGCCACCATCAAACAATCTTAATTAGATTGTTCCATCTGAGAATGTATTTCATTGGTGGTCAAAAGACATTTACACAAACTCATAGGCACAGTTCATTCAGGCACGACCTAAGCGAGCTGAACGCCAAGAACATGAACTTTACTTAGCTCACAGGTAGCACTACAGTCCACAATAGAAGGCAACTAACCCTATTCGATTTACCGAATGAAATTAGGAAACGTAGCAAATCAATATCAAGATCCTTGCAATTCCTTGTTTCAGTGGACGGAATAAGCTGTGTGTTTGCTAGACTGTGAGAAGGGCAGAAACAAATTAAGAAGAAGATGTAACCAATATTATTAGAAAGGAGATTAGAAGTATCTTTTGCTTACCGAATCGATTAACCGATTCTCGTTTAAAAAAAGAAATAGAATAGAAAGGCAAATTAATTGAGTGGGAGTTCGCTCTTCATTGTATTTTGATTCAAGGGTCAAATATGAGAGATTAGAAGATTATTGAAAAGGAATTCGCATTAATTTTCCATTATTTCGGATAATCTACATGAGAAACAATAAGTTATTTTGGGTTATTTATTTTATTTATATTTTAAATTATGATTCATCTTATATTCCCTCCGGAGCACTATGGGTTTATAAGGGGTAAGTCTATTTTGACTTAACCCATCCTATTCTCAAATATAGTTTCCTTTACCTTAGATTGATAGATTTTCAAAAGCCGTTGACACAGTCAACCACAGATTGTGGCTGAATAAAGAAAGTATTGTTTTGGTCACTCCTTTTTTGGGTTTCTTCCTTTCTCAGTAATCGTGTGTTTAAGGCTAATAGTATCAAAGTATCAACCTTCTTACATCTCCCTTTTATCCTTTTTCTGGTGTTCGACAAGGATATATTCTTTGTCCATTGCTTTTCTTAATTTATATCAATGACCTTCCTTGTTTATCGATTCCCTCTGTTTACTATATGGTGACGATTTAAAACTGTTCACAGTCATCAGGCCAGCTTATGACTGTAATCTTCTTCAAAATGAATTGAATTGAATTGAATTTTTATTATGAATTATTTGTACAATCTTAACCTAACTTACAGTTTAATTAACAAGAAAAAAAAACTTAAAATCTAGCGGCTATACTATCTTGGCCTGCTGGCTCTTATCGTGTTTTTTTTTTGTATTTTTTCTTTTTTTGTTTTTTTTTTTGGCATAAATTGTGTTTCTTACACACTAATGATATTACCCAGCCTGTACAAAAGCTGGGATTACACTGATTATAGTTTCCTTAAACATTACCTTACACTTAAATTACGATCTAACCTATGTCTAATTATAGTTACTTAGCCTAATTACATCTAATCTTAACCTAGGTCTTAAATCTAACCCCTTCTGTTTGACGGGTGGCCTGTGTAGTCGAAAAGGGCATCCATAAGCTGTCGTTGCAATGCTATCATCGCGGGGCGCATAGAGCCACCTGTACGCCCTAGTGTTCGAATCAGTCCATTTTCATGTCCGTCTGTCTGTCCGTAAAATCTTGTCGTTAATTCCACAACTCGGTCCCCAAGTGGCGTCAGTCTCGATTCCTCATACAGGAGAAGGTTGTTCGGCCACTTTTTAATTACCGGGTTGTAGAACCTGCCAATGCAGAAGCGCAGGATTCTTCTTTCGAATACCTCCGCTTCTGCCATGACAGTTTTTGAGCAGGTAATCCAGGATGAGGATGCATAAGTCAGGATTGGCCGGATCAGGGTCTGATAGCAGATGGATTTAGCTTTGGTGGTCATGCCCATCTTTTTGGCACAAAGAGGTCGGATGCGTTGAAATGCAGATTTGGCAGCTTGGATTTTCCGCCACACATAGGGATTAAATTTTAAAAATTCCTGGAAATCGATTCCGAGTTACTTTAGAGATGGGCCAGGAGTAATCTTAGATGTTCCGAACGCGACAGCGAGTTTCTTGGTCTTGTTGTGAATAGTTTGAGATCCCCGATACTTAGAGGGATTGCGAAATACGCAAAGCTTCTTCAAAATGATGTGCTTGCACTTTCCAATCGGTGTAACCGCGATTCTGTATCCTTGAAAGTTGGCAATTATAAACAAATGACCTTTTCTCTCAAACCCTCGCCAGTTTTGTTCTATTACTCATTTTCCAAAAAATATGTGTCATCCGTAAATCAATTCAGAGACTAGGGTGTGACTTTTGACCATTAACTAAAATTCAATAATGATTTTACGGAAGTGTCTAAAGCCTCCAGAATCTTAAGATTAGTTCTTCGTTCTGATATATGTACATACCTGGGTTCATCTTTTTCTAATGCTAGTTCGTTGTGTCCTCGTATATGCCTTTCAGGTGTGATATCCTCGTTTTCAATGCCTTTCGAAGGTCACCCAGTGTGTGCAGCGAAGGCTCACACGATTTTTATTCTTTATATTTAAAATCCTTCACTTGTCATATGTTACACGACTTGCCTTTCTACAAATTCCTTTCTTGGAGTCACGGTGACAGTTGCTTGATCAATGTTTCCTGTTCAAATGTCAGCGATTTCCTCTGACCTCGCAGCTTGTTACGTGTCAACAGGTGTCAGGAGGTCTTCACTGTTTTGTTCGGATGCACAAATGTGTATTTCCCTTTCCTCCTGGTCAGAATTACTATTCGCAATAATAAATTTGGGCTGGGTCATTAGGCCATTTTTGTAGGCAAGTGCGTTGCCTTGATGAAATATGACTTTTTTCTTCTATAAATCGGAAATGTTTTTACGAATTTTCTCATCCAATTTCGGCACAAAGATAGAATAGTATGCCTTAGTTATTAATTTATCCTTTTCAAGATAATTGGTTTGCATATTTTTATGTATCCCAAAAAACTGACGTCACGGCTTTCAGCATCTATTACGCTGCCGTTATTTTCGTTGGAAATGCATTGCTTCTTTCAATCTACTGCACGGTCTATTATTCTGAGTCATTTTTCATCCGTTGTCGCCCGTCGATACAGATAAAGAGCGAATATCTCTCTGTCTGACTATCTAAAATATGTCAAGCTCTTTGAGAAAGCGTCATTCAAATTCACAGAGAGCAAACGCGACATCCAGCTTGCACTGCGTTGTCATATGTAAGCACTGTCATATGTAATTCTTCACGCAATCTGTAATCAATGCATTCTTTTGGCATTCGATCACCACTTTTGCACACTTTTGTACACTTATCTTCCAATATTAAATCGTACACTTGTTCGATGGTTTCCCGCGTGGTTACACTTTTTGAACGTCATTCAAGTGGATCGATCATCTTGTACGTTTTAATGACCAATTTTAAGCTCGGCTGCCATTTTTTGACGAACAATATTGAAGGTAAATAGCCCTTCCTCCTCTTTTTCGAACCTTTTTTTACGAACACTACATGAACCTTAGTTTTTTTCGATTTCTAACAACACAAGCACCGCAATTGATTCAATTCACTACCTACAAGCAACTGCTAAATAAAATGACAAGTGGCCTCATACTGCTGTACAAGCCGTTGAAAAAAAAACAAGTGAGTTATGCAGCCATAAATGACCGAGATAAAGAACTTGTTAGACCACCCTCGAATTTGTCCTAATTTATTGCATACTTCAAAGCTTAGTTTTTATAAATTAGCCGTGTGCATCGAAGAAGAAATAATAAAAGAAAAAATAGAAGAAATAATCGAAATTGAAAATAATAAAATAATAATAAAGATACGCTGCGGCTGGAAGCTGAAACTAAAAACTGAATCTAACTCAATTTCAGAATTGGCCTGAGTATTACCACACAGCTGCTGCAGTAGAATGCTAAAACTGAAAATTCTGTAAAACTGAGCTTTCAGATACTAAAAGTGAGAAATGAACATGTTCATTATTTTCAGTTTTAGTTTTGGTACTTTGGAGTTTGTGTTGGCCTGTAATATTCTTTTAGTATATTTTTGACATTGCTATATATTTGCAATCGCAAACACACAAGAAAAGATTTTTATGCTCACTTTACAGGTTTTGTGTTTGTCATATAAGTTTTAGTTTGAGCAACCACCGGCAGCATTTCCTTGCTAAAATAAATCGAAAATGGCGTCATTAAATTTTGCTTACCTTAAAACCAAAATAAGTTTTAGTTTAAGCTTTTAGCTTCAGTTCCTAGTCCTAGCGTATCTTAAGCGAAACTTAAGCTATTTTTGAAGTAAAAGAAAGTGATAGAATTTTTTTTATGTAGTTATATATTTTAATCTTCCTGAGCTCATTCGCGTTTATTTAGGCAAACAATAAATTATCACTATTATTAGTTCTTGACTTCCCATGTCCCATTCTACTATGTTTCACGAATGCTGCCAACAGTTTTTTTTTTGCTGTGACATGTCCCTTTTTATCATGTACATGTGCGTTTATCATGACAGTTTTGAGCTCTGAGCAAGCAAAAAAAAAAGTAATTCCACAAAAACTCTTGTTGGATTCGGGAGTTGAAGCTGGTGGAGAGCTTCATTCACAGATTTTATGATCAACTTATATGAATGTGGAGCGACTACTTCCACGACTCACTCTACTCCTGATTTAACTTTTCAGAGCTAGGTAAACTCAAGGCTTGATGCACAGACCCCCGTCTGAACCTGAATTCCAAAAAGGATCCATACTCACTGCGAGCCAGTTCTTTACCCATTCGACTACACGAGCTTCGTCAAGGACAATTAAGCTGCTAACCAAAGCGCACGGACTGGGGAAGCTATCGAAACCGCAGAGCGGTGAAACTTCATGTCCTAGGTCTACATTATACTACAAAAAAGGAATTTGGATGCACGGTAGACACAGTCACCAGAATGATCCGCAAAAAATTCTCCCGAAAAAAGTAGTGCCCCCAAAAAGAGGGTGCCATGATGGAACACAGGAACAGTGATGGTTCGTCAGGGGTGGCAGAATCGGCCCGGCTTCACCAAAATAATTAACTAATGGCACCCGAAAATAATAGAGATAAATAATTAACATTAAACAGGTTAACTACTACACATTGATTTCTCTCACCCATATCTACCTCAGAACAATCTTTAATTTGTCATCAGCCACGTGTACAAGCCCGGATTAAAATAGGAACAGCATAGATCGAAATAGTAAAGTCTAAAGGAGTAAACAACCCGTTGGGATCTTGCTTCAATTCTGTACTCCAGTGAAATCCGACATAAAAAAGGCGAAATTTCGGAAAAATTGGGGGAAAGCTTAATTTTGGTGTGAATCTTGGTACTGGCATGTTGAACAAAATGTCAAAAGTCCCCATCGATCCGAATGCTGCGTTACTTTTTATACGGGGTCAAAGGTCACCAAAAGTGACCCTTCCTAAATATCTCAGTAACGGTCACGTCTTCAGAAAAACAATCTATGACGAATTTGTAGCTTAGAAAATTTCCTAAAAAAATCTATGATTTTTCTTGTAACCATAACCGTTTTTGACATGTATTGATCTAAATATTTGTTACTAACAGCATTTTCTTTCTCAACGGCATGTTGATATTATCCAATTTTCATTACGACTTGGAATGTTTATAAGTTGGTTTTTCTATGTTTAAGAGGCGCATAGAAAAAACATGTTAACAAACTTGAGAAAAAAATTCATTCACATTATGGATATACGTGTGAACTCAATGAAAATTATGTTTGTATGTATCTCATACCAGAACTACACAGAAAACTGTTAGCTACCGACTACATCGAACCTGAATGACAGCAAAAAGCGCGCCAACATCCTTAGAAAATCTATTAGCGAAAGCACATTCCTACGAAACATCGAAAATTAATACCGTTGCTCCGCACCTGAATTCTCTTAGCAGTGCGAGCACATCTAGCGGAGCTTTAAGAGGCGCGTAGATATAATTTCGAATACTTTTTGTGTTAAATTGAGTGCAATGTAGGATATTGCTTCCAAATTTTTATTTTATAACATATCTATTCAAATCAATTTTTGCGGGAAGGAAAAGGTTCGCAGGAAGCATAGAATGCATTTATAACCTGTTTTGAAAAAACAACTCCGATTATCAAAGATAAGCAACTCTCAAGCTCTGCAAAACGATTTAAGCACATCTAACGGCGCTTCCGAGCAGCCGAAGTGCTTTTTCATTTGAGTGTTTTCACAGTTTCGAATTGAGTAGTTTTAGCATTTCGCGCAAGAAGTCGTTTTTGTACTGTGTTTGACTGAAAATGGATGCTGACGCCATCATTTCTGCTCTTCAATAAAAAACGATGTGATTTCAGTCGGATCCGAGCTTGTGTGAGCTCCTGAATAGTGGCATACGGTGTGAAACAGACGTAACGCGAATTTTTGAGAATGCTTGTTACTAATGTTTGAAGAACATTAGTATTAAACTCGTTTCGCCGAAAATTCATATTTCTTTATGTATATATATATATATATATATATATATATATATATATATATATATATATATATATATATATATATATATATATATATATATATATATATATATATATATATATATATATATATATATATATATATATATCAGCAAAATGATTTTCCGAGATAATCTCTGGAGTGGCCGATTCGATTGAGCTGAAACTTTTGGAAAACGTAGATGTATACAGTAGGTAGGTGCACGACTTTCTCAAATTCAGATATCCTAAACCTTTTGGCGGCAGCGAGCGTTTTAGTGAATTTTGAGGTACTCCTATATTTCCAAGCAGTGTAAATTTTCGTTGAAAAAAAGTATTGGGAATGAAAACTAATTATGTTCTAAGCTTGCCTATGATAAAGAATTGAAATTTTTGAGCCGTGTGTGGGTGCTAAGTGCCTAAAAGTAGGCAAGGATTTTTTTTCAAATTTTGATTTGTCATTACTTGTGATCAAAACATCGGATGATCGTGAAAATTGCAGAGCGTATTGATGTTGACTAGGACTTAGCATATGTGGGTTTTCAAGGTTATTCGGGTAACCCTGTAGCTACGGCAGGCTCCTGAAAAAAAAATCCTTCAAATCATTGACCCTCCTCAAAAATTTTTGTTTTTGGCAAAAGTTTCAAATCATTGATAAATTTTGACCTTTGTCCATCATGTCAAATTGAAATTTTGAAAATTCCGATTTGCACAAGAACGGCAACCCATCACCAAATTACCTCTATTTTTAGCACTCGAAAATTCTGTTCACGAGAACTGACGACCGGATTATCCGATCATAATGAAATTCACAGGACATGTTGGTATTAGCTAGGACCAGGTCTGATAGAAGTGATTTTGAAATGCGAGCAACCCTGTGGCAGTGGTACCATCTTGAAAATTCACTGAGAAAAAAAACAGCTTTTTGGCCTATAACTTCCGATTCAGCCTTCCGATTTTAACAAAACTCACACAATACTTGAATCTTACTCTATGTAACATTTGGTTGAAAAATTAGAATAGGGCTGCCAGCTATGGTGATTTTTGTCTCATAAATCTTGCAAATTTGCTCAGCAAAATAAAGCTTTTTTCCCTATAGCTTCCGGTCCAGTACAGAAATCAAAACGAAGTTCATGCAGTAAATGGACCTTAATGTGAAGTAAATGTCGTAGGAATTTCGTACAAAAATCATGAAAGGGCTGCCAGCTATGACAATTTTTGTATTTTTGTGGAATTTCTTTACTGAGTGATTATGTCATTAGATTTGCAAATGGGAATAATCCTGCAATGAAAATTAACAAGAAATATTAACGCTTTAAAAATTTGAAAAGTTTTGAGGGTGGCAACCCTAAAATTCTTTTCACTCGTATACCTTCCAGCGCAGTGCTTCAATCGAAACGAAATTTACTGGTTGGGTTTAACTTAACGTGAAGCAGATTTGGTATATATTTTGCTTTGCTGCTAACACAGGGTAACCAGCATTAGCCATTTTCGTAAATATTGCACCAACAGATGCTTGAAATTACACACTCATATGCAAAGCATTTGCGTTAAATTAAGAAACCAATTTTTCAATTTTCCGAGTTTTGAACATTTTTCGGATGGCAGCCTCAAACAACGTTTAACCGCTGAAACTTTCGATGAAATCCTCCGATGAGAACGAAATTCGAAGGATAGGTTGATTAAGCACGATCATTTTATGGTAGATTTATTGCTGCTTCATTGGGAAAGTGTTGCCAGCACTGAAGATTTTCATCATTTGTGTTATCGTTGAGTTTTGTTGCTTGAGATAAGGAATGGTTGATATGATTCTACAAAAAAGTGTATTACGTCTTTCCAAATTTTTTGGTCACTCAAAGACAATTTCTTCGAAAATTAGTTTTCTAGCGGTTCTGATGCGCTAGAGTTTTTTTCAAATATGGGCTGCAAACATATTTTTTTTACGCAATATTGTTATGAAAGTCGACCATTTTTGAGGGGATACTTTATTGCTGATTACTATTACTGTTTTACGTATCATATGCATTAAGCGATGGTATCGTTATTTTCGTTATTTAGATTTTTTTATGCGATCTTCGCAAATTTCCTCCTATTTATTTGGCTTTATATTGAGGAACTAATAATTTGGTATTTCTTAGTACATTTTGTTTATTTTCTAATAAATAAGCCATGGCATAAGATAAATCATGGAAGTTCATAGTACAGAACTATATGGAAATAAACTCGATTTTTTCCGCTTCTCCTTAATCCGCGCTTGCGTTGTGCTGGCTATTTTATTCTCTTAGCTTTATAGTTATGATGACTATATCTTAGATGACTTTAGTTAGCTTAAATTTAAAGTCTACGCATATGCGAGAATGCATTTGATGTTAAATCCGTTAAAATGTATTTTTAGCACAATTATTTTCAAATAGTTTTTACAAATTTTTTCTTTATACTCACATGTGCGACACATTTACAGTTATTTAATATACTAACTAGCAAGCGAACAAAGTTTGCCCATCAGTAGACCAGACCAATGACACGCATTGCGATGGGTTAGCCTTTGAAGTCGACAAAGAGACTTTTGGGCCAAATTCCTCGTTTATCTTCTTGCATTTCACATTCTGAAACTTGTAGTTGGCAAAGTCCCAAAGTTTCACTGTGCTTTCACTATGATTGGATTTGATTGATTCGGTGAGAAACGGACACATGATACCCTCTAGATAACACCTGCACTCTGTATGGTGGACTTGCATTCGGCAAGAGTGTTCCCCAGTTTAACGGTCTTGTCTTGGAATCCTGAGACAATTTGACGGTTCCAGAAATCATCCAGATATCAAAAGCGTTAGGTCGAAATCGAGATAAATCTTCAAACGAAAATTCTGCTTTGATAGCTCTGTTATAAAACTGTGTGCTAAACCTGTTTCTACTTTGCAATCTATTTTGGGCTCCTATTTATATTAGTTTTGCCGGATTGATCTTCAAAAATCATTATCTTTATTTCAAGAACAGACAACTGTCACTTATAGTTGTCACTTTTAAGGAAATGCCAGGAAGGTTTCTTTGTACTTTTCGTGAATTTCCCTCTCCACATGACTCAGAAAGTTTTCGTCTATGAACGCGTTTGAAAGTACACGAACAGACAGAAAAAATTGAAATGATGGCAGACACATTTGTCGCCTTCCATTTTTAGTAATAATAGATAGTAGATCACTAATGGAACGCCATCTTCGCTTATACGAGCAGATTGTAACCAAAGCCGGTTTTTCCATATGTGCACATGGTTCTTTGAATCTAGGCGGCATCATAAGAGAAGCACAAAAGGCGGCAGAATGAAAAACATAATTCAAGAATAAAATAATTTCCTTTAAAATATCTACCTTATAACCTTTCTCAATATGTTAAATAAGTTGCAGATATTAAATTTTCAGTATATTCATTTTTCGCTTACGGCACACCTTGAGTGTTCACCTGCATGATTATTTACTGTAAAAAATCTATACACCATAAGATTAGTTGACGCGATTTCAGAATTCATCAAATTCTTACATCGAAATTTGTGTATACTAGAAAAAATATGCTACCAGATTCGCATCATGTATTGGATGTTTAAAGACCAAAATATGTATGCATCTTTGTATACATACCGAAAGTGTGAATGAACCCGGTTTGGCTTTGAGGTAAAGTGCTTATCTCTCAAGCCCAGCAAGTTCATTTGGTGCACTTTCAAATTGCACTTTCGCTCTGATGCCGCCTAAGGCGCCGTACCAATGGCACCCTATGCGTCAGAAGAGATTTTCAGAATTTGCTTTGATTAAAAATAAATACCGAAACAGGCTTGAATACAATACAATCAACATCATTTTATCAGTTAAAGAGTTAATAATTTACATTATGTTTGGAATGCTAAAGAAATATTGTAAAATTGGCGATGTGTTTTGTTGCTTATTACTATTTTTAATTTTCATATATACTTCTAATTGAATTACGTATTATAATTTGAAATAAAAACTGTTTTTACATTTTATCTTGGTTGGTCCCCTTTGGTCCTCTTTTTCAAAATGTTGGTCCTCAAATACCTGACCGAACATTGACTTTTGCGCGACTATTAATAATGTATGTATGTTGAATATAAGCTCATTACATCCCCCTTTGACACAAAATTATTGAAATAAACATGTTTGAGAGACAAATGAAACGGTAAATACAGTGCATGAACGAAAATTAAACTAAATGACAGCTGTCTTAAACGAACGAGGACTAAATTCGACCTAAGCAAATTTTAGGTCAGGTTGGGGTAAACACCTTAGGACTAAGTTCACTTAGTCCGCGCTTTAGGTCAGGTCACTTTTGGTCCGACCGCTGTATACCCGCACATTGTTTACAGTTAAGCACCCCCTAAACGCTCAATATTATTGATCAATAAGCATTGATGAATACGTATTGAAGGGCTATATTGACGTGTAGAAGAGCTTCAAACATATTGACAGCATATTGAAGCATATTGATGGAAATTCCTATTGAAGCATATTGATAGAGGCTGTATTGATGCGCATATTGACGTGTATGAGACATATTTATCAATAATGCATCATTTTTGTGCGGAATATCGACGCGTTACCACGTACTCGTGCGTAATAGCCATCAGATGCATGATGTCTGAGTGCGAACGTGATTTTGTGTTGTTGCTAATTATGCTTTATCGTGATTCGCCGGAACTATGGCAAGTTAAGTCGAAAGACTACTTTAATCAGAACCAAAAACAGATAGCGTTGAATAAAATTGTCGACGCATTAATTCATTTGAAACCTGATTTAACAGTGGAAAAGCTACGCAAAAAGATAAACACTTTGCGTACAAACTTCAATAAAGATTTCAGGGCTATTGAAAATGCCAAGCGCTCTGGCGCTTCAGCAGACGATATCCCTGAACCGAAATCGTGGTATTACCAGGAAATGATTTTCATCAAAGATCAGCTGGAAATAGCGCAGACTGATAGTTCAGAGGTAAGTAAATTTTATTTACGTTTAATTGTTTGCCAAGTAGGCTTCTTATGAAAACTGAAAATAAATTTGCCTGGGCTTATTTGCTCTTGGAGTTTTCACAAAGACATATATTTTTTAGAAATAGAAACTACGTAAATTAACATTGAGATATATTTTATTCAAGTTTTTACAAGTTAAATGTAACTCAATTCATTAACATACCATTTTTAAAATGCAATAACAAAAATTATGTTATGAATTGTATTGTACTTGATCATCAGTCTAGGTAGCTGAAACTGTGTAAGGATATTTGTAATTGCAAACAAATTTTTGATTTGATTCATGTTAATCGTGACATCAATGAAGGCAGTTGTTTTGCCATGGAACTGAGCCCGCAGAAGAATTGAAATATTCGGTGAAATCATCCCTGGTATTTTTCGCCTCTACGCCTAAGCTACCTCTAACGCTTTTTTGAAGTTGCAAAGTAGTAGGTAGTTCCTTTCGCCATGAGCCTTCTTCAGTAATACCACTGACTATATTTTCAAAGTCGACATCACCTCTTTGTAGATAGTAATCCCTGTTTCTTGCTGATAAGTAGTTGTGTAAATGACAGCAACACATTACTATTTTCCGAGCCTTTTCAGGTTGAAATTTAATTGGTTTTTGGAAAATGTTGAATCTTTTTACCAAAATTCCAAAAGTATTTTCGACAATCCTTCGTGCTTTAGTGTGCTTAGTCGATAATTGAAAATGCGTTTATCATCAGTTAAGTGAGCTCGATTATAAGGCTTCATAAAATTTGAATGGAGCTGAAAAGCCTCATCTCCCACAAGTACATATGAGTACAGCTTATCAGAGTCAGGTAATTTGTTCCGATCAGGAAGGTTTATTTGATTATCTGACAGTTTTTTCCAGAATACTGTGTTTTTAAATACTCCGCCATCGGATACTCGTCCGTTTGCCCCAACGTCAATCATCATGAATTGATAATTAGCATCGACAATGGCCATGAACGTACCTTTGTAATTATAATAGTACGATCCTGAGTTATAAGGCTTTTCGATTAGAATGTGCTTTCCATCTACACTACCGAGGCAGCTGGGGAATTTCCACAGTCTTTCAAACTCATTCGCAACTATCTTCCATCCTTCTTCAGTTTTGGGTACCTAGAATAGAAACATAAAGACAAAAATTTTAATTAATAGAAAATATTTTATTTTTTATTTTGTTGTTTCAGTCCGGAAGCTCAGCATCTCACACAATTGAGGTAGAAAACAGTCCCCCAGCGAGCTGTCCGACAATTCAAAAAAGGAGAAAAAATAAAGCAAATGCCACCGACGAGCTAGTCAGCTTAGCTTCAGAATATTTTAAAAAGCTCGAAACAGAATTTGACATCCTGGCTAAAGGTTGGGCTTTAAAATTAAGTAGATTACCAGGGAATCAAAGAGCATATGCTGAAAAAATCATAAATGATACACTTTTCGAAGCGGAGATGGGAAATTTAGCTAGACAAGGTGTTCATTTTCCCGTCTATCCCGTAAACCTTAGTTCAACCATTCCATCAACTGCCACAAGTTAGACTCCACAAAACGAGCCACAGTCACTATCAATCAGTATAAACCCTCAAGCTCAAAAACAGATGTCTAATGTTAAGTGCAAACATCCGATTATGTTTTTTCAGTATAATAAAAATAATTTGAAATCTCATGAATTGTTTTCATTATTTTAAAATACTTACCTGTATGTTTTCCTTCAAAGCTTCTGTTATAGATTCGCACGTTTCCATTATAATTTTTTCTAACGTCTGAGGGGCAATAGCACACGTGAACTTCAAATCTTCTAAATCCATGCCAGAAGCTAGGTACCTCAATGTTATGGAAAGCCGTGGACTTGCCGGGATTGCTTTACGCATCACCGTATCTTGCTTTTCGATTTTTGGCCTAATTAGCTCCAATAAACTATCAAAAGCCGCTTCATCCATTCGGAGGAAATTTCTATAATCGTCTGGCTCTGTGATTCGAAGATAGTTCAGCAAACGTTTGTGTGTGAAGGTATCTCTCAGCTTGTACCATTCTTTTGACCAACGCCTTTCTCTTTTCTTGCTTCGTTTTTTCATATTACACAAAGCCAAAGTCAAGGCCAGAAAACCTAAGTCTCTATGGGACACCATTACTTGATATTGAGAAACACAAAAAGTAAAATTTAGCACTTGCACAACAGATCGCAAATTTTCCAAACACAACCGACACGAACGACATGAACGACACGAATCAAAAATGAACAAGCTTCGTATTGGAGTAGCTCGCATATTGAAGCCATATTGAAGCGCATAAAGCTACCTTCAATATTAGGTGCGTTTTTTTGCACACCCGAGCAGATCAAATTTTGCTAAGCATATTGAATATAACAACAAAAATCCTGCACTTGTGGCGTCACTGAATCAAAAAATGTTAAGCAGTAGTAGTTTATGGGTTTACATGTAGAGTGTGCTGATAACAGTAAGAGTGTTCTAAACGGTTCGTACCACTACTGAAATCGGCAGTTTGAATTGAATGAATTTGCATAGCACTCTGCAATTTTCAATTATTTTACATCAAATCTTGTAGTGTGCTGACTGGTTTTGAGTGTTTCGATGTACATTACATTATAGATTGTTTCATATGCAAGTTTCATGTCTGATTTCGATTAAAATCCATATAAGATTTCATTCAGGTCTTTTCTATGAGTTATTCTAATTTAACAACCAATCTAAGCAAAAGCTCAGCAAATGCAAAAACATTTTCGAACAATGCGATTTTCTGCTCTGGATCGTTTTTTTGCAACCCTATGTTAACCTGCTCTGCTAGGTTGCAAAAAAACGCACCTATTATTGATAAATCACATTGATCAATAGGTGCGTTTTTTTGCAACCTAGCAGAGTAGGTTAACATAGGGTTGCAAAAAAACGATCCAGAGCAGAAAATCGCATTGTTCGAAAATGTTTTTGCATTCGCTGAGCTTTTGCTTAGATTGGTTGTTAAATTAGAATAATCCATAGAAAGAACCTGAATGAAATCTTATATAGATTTTAATCGAAATCAGACATGAAACTTGCATATGAAACAATCTACAATGTAATGTGCATCGAAACACTCAAAAGCAGTCAGCACACTACAAAATTTGATGTAAAATATTTGAAAATGGCAGAGTGCTATGCAAATTCATTCAATTCAAACTGACGATTTCAGCAGTGGTACGAACCGTTTAGAACACTCTTACTGTTATCAGCACACTCTACATGTAAACCCATAAACTACTACTGCTTAACATTTTTTGATTCAGTGACGCCACAAGTGCAGGATTTTTGTTGTTATATTCAATTTGCTTAACAAAATTTGATCTGCTCGGGTGTGCAAAAAAACGCACCTAATAATATTGAGCGTTTAGGGGGTGCTTTAGAGATCAGATTCGTCACTTCGATTCGTCATTTCTCGAAAGTAATGAAAATTTCAGTTTGGAAAATTAAATTTTAATGCAGTGAAAACACACTTTCATTATATGGGTAAATAGTAATAAACCTATGTTTTCATACAAATTAAAATGTAGTAAACGGAAATTGCGCATACAAACGTGTATTATAGGAAACTGGAAATCTTCATATTTTTCCCCTAGATTGGCTTGTTAATTTGATTTCTTACGATCCTTTCTTTTCTATTGATTAAGTTCGTTGAAAATCCAAGCTTATTAGAGAGGTCCGGGTATTTAAATCGGACCCATATTTCCCACCCTTTATATGGTTACAAAGCTGTAAAAAGAAAAAGCCCGTAAAGATTATTGCGACTGCAATATGAAACGAAATCGTTGAATATGTACATTAAAATAAGCAGATATTATGCAATTCTAGTCGATTTCACACCGGACTAAAGCAGGTCCTGCCCAACCATTGGCTATCAGATTCGCATACTTTAAAAGGGAGTATATAATAACAGAAAGCATTTCATGGGATTTCTAAAAGCAAAATATACGACCCTGAAAGGGCTCACATTTTTAGATGAATCAACGAACAATTGATTGAAAATCTATAACAAAGGCTCCAATATAGAGCGCAGACAATATAGCGTACAAAATTAAACAAACACCGTCAATTTGGCTGTCAACACTGCAGCGAACTGTTTTTTTTTTTAGATACAATAGATGCTTTTGAACTTGTTAAAAATTGTTATGTATTTTCGCAGTTCAATGAGTAGTTGGCGCATTCTCAAGACGAATGTTGAGAACTTAAGCTCTTTTATGATACAAGATTTGAGAGTCTTAACGTCTTTAATCTTCTGATGCAAAATCTATTTTATATACGAAGTGTTAATAGCTTTAGCGGAAAGTGAAGATTTAACTATTCAACATATCGTAGAGTCTTTAGGATGAAAATTGCTAAAATTTAATTTTATTTTCAGTTTGATAGTATAGTAATTTAGATCAAACAATATTGCGACCAGATTCAGCAAAAGTCACTCACTATATCTAACAACCACTAAGAATATTTCAAAGCCAACTTAAAATTTTTTTGTGGAATATCGTAGTAAGTCAGGATTGCAAGCAAACAAAGCCATTACAATGAGTTTACCAGATAGTGTGCTTTCGAACGAGATGAGTTCGGGGATAAATATTTTTATTTTCATCCCCCGCCTTCTCAAACCTGCCCAAAACACCAATTTGGAGGACCTATGGTAGTGCTTCATGTAGTATATTTGCAAAACCCTGTGCTGAAGGAGGCAAATTCCTCATATGCACCAAGCGCTAAACACATTAGGGTCGGGCCTGATTCTAACCTGTTAAATTGTATGCAATTTTCAAATGTAAAATAGTTGAAAAGAAAGGGAGAAAATAACGAGCATAGACTACCACAATTGATAGAAAATATAAAAGCAACGAACAGAAAATTATCGCTTTTAACTTTCTACACTTTATGAGGGATTTTCCTAATTTCCTAACTACCAAAACAATCAACATAACCATGAAAAAACCAAAGCCACATTTTGACAACAAACGGCAAAAAATAGCGTAACTACTCATGAGCTACTCGGGAACGAGAGCGCGAGTAGTTGAAAGTAGCTACAAGTACTTGCAAGTAGTAAATAGTTATAATGGAACACGGGCATTAGTTCCGAAAACTGCGAACCGCTATAAGATCACATTTCCAAAAAAAAAACTGAGTATAATTATGTAATTCTTTGGGGTTGCTGAAAATAATCTAATATATTAGGAAACACTGCACCTGTAATTGAGACAGGTGCAGTGTTTCATAATACATTAGATTATTTTCAGATTACACTCTTAAACATGCCCAAATTTCGCTTCAATTATTTTCAGGAAAAAATAATTTTCATAGCATTATTTAACTGCATTATTGTGGTCTTGTTTCAGAATATGTCCATGTTTCGTGACTTTCTACTAGTTAAATTAATCAATGGCGAAAAAGCAACATTTCAAACACCAACATTTTCGAGAAAACGTGAACGTACCTTGGAAATGCTCATTAAAGATTTATATGAAGAATATGTTCATGATAGTAAACTAGTAAGTATTATTCATGCATATTTAATAAGAATAAACATGTTTATTTAAGTTTTATCATCCAAAAAAATTCATTGCTGTGGCTTTAGTGTAAATTTCATGAAAAATTGTAATTTTCCGCCGATAAAGTTCAAAATGCCAATAGTTTCTCACAAAATAAATTCACTGAAAAAAAGCGGATTTTTACAAGAGGAATGTATACAAAAATTAATTATTTAAAACTTATGTTCAACAACTTTTTACCCCTCATCTTCTGATATATCCTTTTTATTATGTTTTTCTTCTAATTTATTGTCACCCTTAAAAATTAAAAAGATAAATTACTGGAGACTTAAATAAATGCTCGCTGTTTCCCGTTACATAGCGTTATCTTAGCCATATTGCATTGGGCAATACTAAAGCAAACTTCATCGTGAAGCTCAACCGTTAAGTTTGAAATGACAGTACATGTTATCCCGCCGAAGTGTAAACCGCACATATTTTAATAGCGTGTTCAAACAAGACAAATTTAGAGCCAAAACAGAGCATTTGCTGTAAATTCGACCACATTACAATTTCCAAAGAAAAAGATCTACAACTGAAGCTCATAGAATTCTTCTGGAGATTCACGGAAGCCATGTTTTGTCGGAAACAACATGCAGAGATTGATTTCGACGGGTTAAAAATAATGATTTTCATGTTGAAGATATGAAGATATAAGAACATTTTGAAGCCAAAGAATCCGAAGCATTACTCGACAACGTCCCATATTTTGAGAATGAACTTGGAAAATTATTGCGATTTGATCACACAACATTTGTCAAGTATTTGAAAGAATTATGAGAATGGGGGGGAATCATATAAACTATTGCCGAGAAACCTCGAATGACTTTTTAGTTGCGAGTGGTGGCTATTTCATTGTATTGTGGTTGGTGAGGAAAATGGATACACTACGGTGATTTAGAACATAAAAACCATGTGGTGAACTTAAGTATGCATGAAAATTGACGGCAAAGCCGAGTATTCAGGATTCTAAACTCATGCTTTGTATTTGGTGGGGTCAACTGGGTGTAGTTTATCTGAGTTTCTTAAATCCAACAAAACTATCACGAGAGCTTGGTGTCGGTTCCAATTGATGCATTTTAGTTGTGCATTGAAAGAAAAAGAGCCACGATACAAGGAAAAACATGACAAAGTAACTTAGGAAGATGAGAACGTTCAGCCATGCGCTACAAAACTGGTCAAAACCTAGTTTGAAACGGTCAAATGCGAAGTCTTATCCCATCCACTGTAATCACTTGACATTGTTCCTTCCAATTACCACTTTTGCCATCGATGACCCATGGCCTGGCTGAGCAGCACTTTCATTCAAAAAATAGGTCTACTCGTGGATAGCCACAAAAGATAAGCCATTTTATCAATATGGTATCCGAATATTGCCAAAAAAGTAAGAAAATATAGTGGCTAGCGATGGAATATACTTTTAATGATAAATTATTCATTTTCACGATGGTAAAAGCGGTGCGAACTTATTCAAGTCCCCAATAATTATTCAAAATGGTTCTTTTTTAGAAAAAAAAAAACAAGATAGTCATCTGGCCTTGTTTCTCATTTGCTTGGTTTTTAATATTTTCCCCATAGAATATGCTCAATCGTCGTGCATTCTCCGAAGTCCTTTACGACGCACCGCGAACATCAAAGCTGAAAGAAGACGCTCGGCAAATCGAGTTCGTGCGAATCGGCCAAGCTCTCAAACTGGAAGCAATTGTTCGCGGTGATGCACCCACAAGCTTGGCATCGGCAAGTCCTTGTACATTATTCAAAAGGCCACCATGGGAGCCGCAATGCTTCTACCCAGCATTTCAACATCGAGGCACGCTAGCGGGTGACTCGTTTGGCAATAATAAATTATTCATAGCGACCGATGACGGAACGTTTTTAGTTAGAGGTAAATAACTAATTTATTTCTTTAACTTCAAGGATCTGCTAAATTGAATTTTCAATATTTCCCAGAGGATCAATCGCATCAACTTGTCTTCGACAAGACGTTCTTTGTCAAACAACTGTGTGTAGTCGAAGATCATGGGCTCTTGCTGATACGTGGTGGCTCTATGACGAACCGAGATGGTCACAGGATGTATGTGTTTCGATTAAGGGAATTCAATGAGGATGCTATAAGGGTCCGAAGTCGAACCGAAGTGAAAGAACGTCGAATAGATCGAACAAGAGGCTGTCATTTGTTTTCAACGTCAAATGTGAGTGGTGGTCATTTGCGTGTAGCCGTGGCACTTGGCAAGAAAATTCTCCTATTTCAATGGAAGCACACAGCAGCCTGGACTTCTTGGTGTCCTGAAAATGATACTGAAACTGTCGATGGTTTCTTGTTTATAAAAGAAGTTTCGCTGCATGAAGTCCCCAGCATTATAACGTTGCTAGAAGGGCCAACAAATACAAATACTGGAGGGCTAATGTGCATTGGTTTCAAGTAAGTATCCAGCTTTCATTTCACAGGCACTGCAGGTGTTAGATATGTTTAAATTTCAGGCATCACTTCGAAATTGTATGCGACCAAACAGGTGCATCTACCAAACTGCACGAAACGGAGTCATCGAAACGAAACCAGGCTCAACTAATTAGTGCAGTCGAACTTTGCGATGGACAAGAAACTGAGCTTTTGCTCTGTTACAACCGTAACTCACTATCTACGTAGCCATATTATCTTTGCTTAATTTCCACTTCTTTTCAGATACCTGCCATTTTCAAAAAATCAGTGAAGAAGTCAATACCAGTGAATTCGACTTCCACTGGAATAGTTCTCCATCGTCCATAGTCTGTGCATTCCCGTATGTCATAGCTTTTACATCCGACAGCATGGAAATTCGTCTCCTAGTCAACGGAAATCTCGTATACACAGCCATAATGCCAGAACTGCAACTAATTACATCCAAACGGGACATCTATTTTGTCACTACTGCTCCGGAATTCATCACTAAAGAATTGTACATAAAAGGACTCAATGGTGACAACAATTCCAACCGGAAATCAGTGTCAGATCCACTATCTAATGAAGAAGTCCTGAAGATAAGGCACAAACTAAACAACGCTCAAGACGAGGAGCCAACTGCACAAAACAATTCAACTTCTCTGCCAATCAATCAGGAAAATGACTTGCAATGTCTTCTCACGATACCAAACAGACATGATGGCATTCCCTCCATACAAAGAGCCAGATCACTGCAAAAACCGAAATCAATTAGCGACGAACAGAGACGTCACATATCCAAGAGCAACTCTTGCGGTGATTCCTATTCGAACGACAAAGATTTCTCAGCGGAACCATGTGTTCCACCAAATACTCCAAAAAATAATTCTAAAAGCGATTCGCCCGTTTCACCGACCAAGCGCACTCCCTCAAAATATCGAAATCCTTTTGTGACTCAGTCGGACACGATCTGCTCATCGCCGGATCGAGTGAAACCACTGAGGATATATAGGATACCATTGGCCAACTTGACTGGCGCTCATTCACATTTCCATGCCCATACAGCAAACACACCCGCAAAGAATTCGAGCAAAATCCAAAATATTAAGATCGAGGAAGATCACTCCGAGATTGATGACAGTTCAACGGACAATAAGGATGAGGAAAAGTTGATTCTAAATGACGCTGTGGACAATATTACGTGCAATTATTGTGCCAGTCTGTCGTTGTTTTCTTAAGGCATTGTGGAAATGGTTTCAAATGAAGAGAAAAACGGTGTTGCTACTTGTGATGTTGGAAGGTTAAAGCATGGAAGGTAGTTAAATATTTTAAATGACTTCTTTCGGTGCCTAAAACTGTCGTTTCATCTTTTACGCTATTGTGTCTTCATGCTCCTCGAACAGCCTTAGTCCTATACTAAACTATCTGGGTAACCTCTCGACATACTCGGTATCAGTCGACTAGTTACTTTTCCCAGTTGTTATGAATTTACTTTTTCGGAATGTTCCATGGAAATAATGGTTTGACATCTGTCCAAAGAATTTATCAGGTCATTAATACCATCACGAGAAGATTTTGTCCATCGGTATAATTCATACTACCAGCTTACTCTCTGGATAGAACCTGTAGTCCCTGTCCCGCGAAATATACCAACATGAAAACTTTGACTGATTGCAAGTAGCATAATATTTTTAATAAGAAGATCGAAAAGAATTTACTACAGATTTGTATTTGTAGAAAGATTAGTGTAAAGTATTTTTTGCGAAACTATATAAAGCAAAGTTTGTGTAAGCCAAATTGACTCCACATAACGATTAGATTTATACAATCACAGGATAGCAAATATTTATTTAATGAATTCAAGCATGTGTAACATATGTAAGCAATGACTTTTGAAATGAAGAGAAAAATAGATAGTACTCCAGTGTGAATATAAGATAAAAACATTCTCTTATTTGGTAAGAATATAGAAACATAAAAATTGAAAAAAAATATTTTGAAACCCTGTCTGTAGCATAATACTATTATGCAAATAAATTGTGAGGCTAAAACCCTAAATCTAATGTAAACTTAAAATTTAAATTGAAGATAGTATTAATATTATGAATTGTATTTTTGAATAATAAGTTGAATCAAACAAAAATGGAAAAATTGAAACTAAAGGACACAAACGCGATTGATTTTAAAAATTGCTAACACTTAAAACAACTTTTGCGAACAAGCGCGACTGATTGAACATTAAAAAAACAACTCTTGAAAATGTAGTTTTACAAAAGAAATATGCAAGGAAAAACAGAAATGAATCAGATAATCTGCCAAATGAGGAATTTGAACAAAAGTAAAATATCTAACCGACCCCATCTTTCAAAAGCACTACCAAATTTCGAAGAAAAGAGCTAGTAAAAATTGACGAAGGAAAAAAAACCAATAAACACAAAAAAATTCAAATTGCTGCTACAAAAAATACCAAACAGAAAACCAACAAAAAAATTACAAACCGCTATGTACATTCATACTTACTATAAATGTGAAATTTGCAAGTTAAAAGTTTTATTGAAGAGATTTACAACAATGTTGTGTGGATTGAAGATTCTTATATATACATACATATATATTTATCGAATGGCTTAATGTTTGTTGAAAAGTTTTAACGAAAGATTTTAAATCAACAAAAAATGGATAGTGATAATGATGCTGATGGCAAATGCATAGAAATATTTATGATGAAAAAAAATACTAATTGGATATTGTAAAGTTTCTAAAATTGAAATAATAAGAAAACTGAATGGATAATGACGAACAATGAATAAATCTGAATAAAAGTATGTGAAATTGAGTTTTGAATTTACTAACAACGAGATATTTGAGTTTTAATGGTCTAGTGGTATTCTCCAGAGTGTTCCTGAAAGTTGAAGGCATAATCCACGTTGACTTGCCACAGAGCAGTGCTCTTTTGATCCCCATCTCCTTTTCTCACCAGAAATGGCTATAGCTGCAATTTATCCCACTATTTACTTTGCTGCTTTCCGAAAACCATATTGTTGCTCAGATAAAAAGAGCGTGTCTCTTTCCCTATGATTAGCAGCAGCTGATTGTAAATAATAGGAAACTTTACCCATTGAGCCCAATAGACATTTGGAAAGTTTTGTTTGTTTTTAGATATAAAAACAAGCGTTTACAGGTTCAATTGGCTTAGGAATTCTTTTCAATCCAGACATCAAGCCTGCCAAAATCTCGCACTGCGGAGAATTTTCCGAATTCTATGGTATATTAGAAACGTGGACATACATAAGGACTTTAGAATCGAAACAGTAGAAAAATACATACGCGACAAAGCTTTAAAGCTCTTCGACAAGATAGACCGACATACTAATAGCACCATGGACATTCTTAGATTCCCGACCAGGGCACACGAAATATACCCTCACCTCAGAAAAATCACTAGCTAGTGCAAACCATCTGCACACTAACTAAATCTAAGTACCCGATGTAGCCAAGATTCATAGCTGAGCGCAAGACCGTTCACCGAGAAAAATGGAGTAAGGGTGAATCACTTCACCAGCTCCAAACGAACCCAGTTCCTCGTCCTCAATCCAGACACGAATATGTCCAGTTTTTTAAAATACCATCTGGTTTAGGGACTTTAAAATCAGCGATTTGAAAATGAAGCCAAACTTCAGCTTAGGCTCAAAGATCACGCCAACGTCTTTGAAACTATCAACAGTATTGAGAAAAGAGCCGCGAACAGAGTGGGGGAAAAGTGGAGGTGTAGGATAAACTTATTTGATGACACTTCGCGACAAACAGAGGAAAGGAATTCGCAGGGCACAAATGAACTATAATATTCCAGACTCTAGAAATGTTGAGGTCATAAGCCTGCAAGTTGTGGGGTAAGTTAAAGAGAGAAGAATGATTGCTAATAAACAAAAGGTACGATTCTTGCAAAACTCTTGAGGCAGAAAAAAAGTCCAAAAGCGCAAAAGTTAACAATAATAACTAGTAGGGACACGATATCGAAAGAAAGTATCGATACTTTAGCTTTAAAGTAGTATCAGAACTAATTATTGATATAAGTCCCGTACTCATTGCGACAGTACTGATATGAGTAGATATCAAATGATACTTACCTGTGTTGCCAGAAAATTTTCGTTCATGGAGCCCAATTTGGCTTTTAAAGTAGCCCAAAAGAGCCCAACACTACCACACAATAGAGGAAGAAAAGAAGATTTGAAACGCAAGTGATAAAAAACAAGAAATTTTTGCAAGAAATTTGAAAAAGTTTTAATGCAGATGTATTCATTAAATATTTTTATTTAATTTAAAAACAAAAACTAATCTATTTAAGTCATTCATTACAAAGTTACTAGCTAAAAATAAAACAAAGTCGACAATTTGCCTCCAATAAAGTCTTCGTACACTAACGAAACAGTTTATGAAAAATCTTAAAAACTGTAGATACATTTTTTTTTAATATTTAGTTGGGTAGCCTTTATTTTTAATCACGGTTTTAAGGCAGTGTGGCATCAATTCTAAAAGTATTTTTGAATAGCTTGGCTCTATTTTTGCCCATTTCTGCTAAAGAGCCTGTTTCAACTTAGGTTTTGAGCTAATATGATGAGTCCTGATCCTTTTTTCCAGCATGTTCCGCATGTGCTCAATGGGATTGAGGTCAGGACTTTGCGGCGGTGTTTTAAGCAAATGTAGAATTGTGTACGCCAAGAACATCCTAGTATCATGAGCCATGCACTTAGGATCATTATCTTGTTGAAAGTAAAAATCCTTCGATTCACCCATTTTGTCAGCACTTGGCTGCAAATTTCCCTTAAGAACTGCAATATATGCCCGATGATCCATGTTTCCTTCAATTACTTCTAGGTTTCCAACCCCGCTGGCAGCCATACCTTTACGCCGCCGCCACCGTGCTTTACAGTTTTCATTGTGTTTTTTGGGTTGTAAGATTCATATTAGCTCGAAATCTAAGTTGAAACAGGCTCTTTAGGAGAAATGGGCGAAAATAGAGCCAAGCTGAAAAATACTTGTAGAATTGATGCCACACTGCCTTAAAACCGTGATTAAAAATAAAGGCAACCCAACTAAATATTAACAAAAAATGTATCTACAGTTTTTAAGATTTTTCATAAACTGTTTCGTTAGTGTACGAAGACTTTATTGGAGGCAAATTGTCGACTTTGTTTTATTTTTAGCTAGTAACTTTGTAATGAATGACTTAAATAGATTAGTTTTTGTTTTTAAATTAAATAAAAATATTTAATGAATACATCTGCATTAAAACTTTTTTAAATTTCTTGCAACAAAAGGTCTGAAACTGAAACAATCGATTATTTGAGAAGAATCGCGTACTTATGTCTTTATGTTGAAATTTATTCCTAAATAAAAACTTAAATCACTATGTTTTTGTTATTTCATTATATGAATAGGTTTCATTGCACGAGATTTTGACTTTCGGGATTTTGTTTTTCGGGATTTTGAGTTTCGGGATTTTTAAGTACAGGATTTTGTATTTCGGGATTTTGGTATACGGGAATTTCGAAGCATACAGGATTTTGTTAATTCGGGATTTTGTGATTCGGGATTTTGATACGAACCCCTAGAAATTGCTTCCAAAAAAACCTTTAATCAATGTTATCCATTTTTCAGAAGCCCATAACTCGACAACTAAACCTCATAGAATCAATTGTGTATCCACGTTCTTATCCTCTAGAAGTACCATTATGCGCAATATGAACGAAATCTAGAACCTCCACTATTTTTCGTTGTCCGCTTCACGTGAAATGCCCCTTACATTACTGTTTCAATATAGACTGTTTGGATATTGTATGATTGAAAGATTTCTTGAACTGCAAATAGTTCATTTGTTTTACATTATATAGCTGTCGCGTAGTCGTAGTTCAGTTTGGAAAGATGGGTTGGTTTCCATGTGAAATTTGTTCAGTCATATGTCGATACGATACCACCATCAAAGTATTGATATTAGTTAAATATCGATCAGTTTCGATTCAAGCAAAATTTTACTTGGTAACAAACGAAAGTATCGATACCGTACTAATATCAGTACTTTCATCGTGTCCCTAATAACTAGTGATGGAAATGTATATCAAATCTGTATCATATGTCAATAACTGATGATACGGTGATGATGATTTTCATATCATTGTGATTTCAAGCAGTAACTTTTAACCTTTGCGGTGCGCTGATTTGCGAAAAATATATGTTGAAGTGAACTTAGCTTAAAAGTAAAAAATAGAAGGATAACAATCACTTTATTTTTTAGCAGTGCTAAAATGAGCTGTGAATAGAAGTAAATATTTCTCACTTCAGATTTTTATGAAGTATATGAATATGAAGCTGATGATATATTGCATCACATCGTATCTAATTTAAAGACAATCCTTGCTCATAAGAACTACTAGAAAAATTGATTTTTGAAAATGATTACACCAGTATGTGAAATTTTTATGACAGCATTTCTCAGTGCATAAGTACACAAAGTTTTTAATGGTGATGACTTCGTCAGAAGCTGTAGGAGCAGAAATAGCCAGCAAAATTTTCAATTCAATATAATCTTGCTTCGATTATAAGATGCTTAGCATATGAAAATATATTGGTAGCATCTCTTGGTACAATAACCATAAAATGACTGACTAGCAGCCCGTTCCTAGTAAATCTGCTTCACGTTTAGACGAACTTACCCATAAATTTCGTTTCGATCCAGTAACTGTATCGAAAGTAACAGGCTTGAGAAGAGTTTGTGGGTTGTCATATAATTTCGAAATTTAAAAAAAAAATAAACCACCACCGAAACCAAATATTTGTCAATCTTGTTTTATGTCTGGGCCAAGTTACGCTGTGGACTGCATTTCAATTTGATGACTTCATTGTTATTTATAAAGGTTTAGAGAGGTATGGGAGTTTCTGTTAGCTCAAGATTTTTAGGATTGCCGCACACATAAAAATTCATCATTTGCAAAATCAAGATATAGTTTACTTACAGTGGGTTCCACAAAAATGTGACTCATGTTATTTTTTCCTTCGTGTTTTACACATACGTGCCACAGTAAATTACTTTTAGTACACTTTTACCAATTTCGCACCTAATTAAGTTTGTCAATATGGTTTGAACTTTCGTGAAGAAAACATATTTAAAACATGAGTGCCGCGTACAAGAAGCGTTTTGAAATTGTATTTTTAGTTACTCATCCCAAAGGTCCTAAAATGAATATAAAAGAGACAGAGAAATATACGAAAACAAGTGTTTCGTTTATGAAGAAGTTGATAAAGAGGTATAAAGAATGTGGGAATGTTGATGATGAGCCAGGTAGAGGCCGTACTAGACGTACTTCGAAAAGTGTTGATAAAAGGATATGTGAGATGTTTCGAAAAAACCCAATGCTTAGTCTAAGGAAGCCCAGAGCAAAACTGCTTAGAAAAGGTGTTCGAGTCTCAATTAATATAATTAGACGCAGGCTCCAAGAATCTGGCATGAAAAACCAAAGTACGAGCCCTAACCTCCCTACTGACAGCAACACGAATAGAAAAAAGGCTGAATTGGGCAAAAGAGTATTTGGAAGTGAATGGAGCAAAGTAGTATTTACCGACAAATCATCTTTTGTTGAAAGGAACCGTGATCACAAACTAATAATCTTTATGAGTAAATGATATCGCCAGATATAAGTCGAGGATGTTAAAATTCATCACAACTAACGTAAATAAAAATTAATGATCTCCCACTGCAAATGGTCACATCAGTCAGGTATGCACTGTTAGCTGATGTTTGATGAGAATCAGTGCATACCTTCGAAACCATTTATCTAAAAAATTTCAATTTTAATCATCCCACAAAAAAAAAATCCGATTTCATCTTCTGTTGTCTACAACTACTGGCGGAAGGCTTGGACAAAAAATGGAGAAAGATTTTTGCAGCCTACAGTTAAACATCCAGCAAAGGTGCATGTTCATGGCTACTTCTCAGAAAAGGGGTTCGGAGAGTTGATTACTTTTACTAGCCACTTGGATGCTCAGTTTGTATCAAAATGGACTACAGTGAAATTATATGGAGTTGAAAACGATGACTGGATTCTACAAGAGGACAATGATCGCAAGCATCGAAGTCACCTCTGCACATCTTACAAGGAGGAAAATGGGATACAAACTTTGGTTTGGCCATGTGTGGTCGCTGATGAAGCTTAAACTAAAAAAGAAAAAAACATTCTGTATAGGGCAACTTATATGCGACTTGAAATATATTTAGCGACATCTTAGTGTCGATTATGCTCTAAAATTGAGTCAAAGTTATCACAGCAGATGCGAAGCAATTATATATAATAAAGGCGATTGAAATAATTTGCGAAACTTTCAATAATGTAGAGTTTAAGATATAAATTGAAAAGTAATTAATTATTGGGCTTTTAATGCTTTTTTAACGACACTTTTTTGTGGAACATACTGTAAGTTCATTGCAGCATGATTCCAATTTGAAGATTGATCTCTTGTTGCATAAACGACTAAAATCATCGTAGCTAGCAATCTTATTCGAATTTCGCAACCAAAAATTTGTCAAATCTGGCTTACACTAACCTACATTGTGTTCTTCTTTTTTATCTCATGTTTATTTATTTTTGATAAACGATGTTTCAACATGGCAACACATCTACAGGGAGGCCCGCATTTTTTAATAGTACCAATAGATCCTGTGAATTTCATATTGGTTTGATGGTCCGATCGTGCAACACTATTTACGGTTGCTTCGAATAGGTAATTCAGTGAAGGGCTAAAATTCTGTGGGCTGAGGAATTTTGTAAATTCTAAAGGCGGCTTTAGATATGCGGTGTTTGTCAAACACCTCCTATTCGCCAAATACCGAACACCTAGTCAAGTAATTTGGCTTGGTGCTTGCGGAATAACAAGCACAGTGAATTAGACATTCGGGCAATACCGAATGTTCGCCAAAACTGGAATATGAACGAGCTGCGGGGATCCGACACAGTGCTCGTCTACTTTGATGTGAGTTGAAAGTTCGACAAACTACGGGAGTAGCGAGCACCCGAATGTTTGTGCTTGGCCTAGGACAAGCACTAGGCGGGCAACCCAACCACACATGCGAAGTTTGCCAAACTAGGTGCTCGGTATTTGGCAAACACCGCATAACTAAAGCCGCCTTAAACTTCCTGTGTAGACAAAGTATACGATTTATCGATCATTGGTTTTTTTTTCGAGAAAACGAAAATTTTTCAGGGGACTCGATGATTTGAACGTTATTTTTCTCTTACATGCCGTTATTACAGGGTTATTTGGACATTCATCAGAAAGAGATCTATTCTATATAATCCCTAGTACTATACTCTTCGCGAAACGAATTCAACGGTCGAATCCCATACAAAAAGAGCTTTTCAATTCGTCAGTAAAGCTCTTTTTGTATGGGATTTGACCGTTGAATTCAAAGTTCGGCGCAAGGAACGTCAGCAGTTTGTGAACCAGAGAAGGTACTGCTTCCCCCAACCTATCTTGCTTAGCGAGCTCCAACTTCGCAGGGGCTATCTGCTGCTAATGTAAATCTTTGACTGATAAATGACTTTATCAGCCAAGCATTGGCGGCTGGAACTGATGCCGCGAGGATTGTGGCCACTCTTAAGCTGCTGATTACCCTTCTTAAATAAGTTGATCGATGGCGCAAACAGTGTCTGCTCAAAATTTTCTTGATGCATTAAAATTGTATCTTGCGTTGATAACAGAAACCAGACTCTCAGAATGCCATAGAGTCATCTTTAGAAGGTTTACCACTGTCTTCGACTACCAAAATGTTGCCTCGGCACTACTGGTTACTGGTCAAAACAACAGACCATAGACGAATCAGTGTAGCAACTCTGTGCGTTCGTCAAAGCCAAGTATAGGTGCGGTTTTTTGCAACCTAGCAGAGCAGGTTAACGTGGATTGCAAAAAAACGATCCAGAGCAGAAAATCGCATTGTTCGAAAATGTTGTTGCATTCGCTGAGCTTTTGCTTAGATTGGTTGTTAAATTAGAATAATCCATAGAGAAAACCTGAATGAAATCTTATCTAGATTTTAATCGAAATCAGACATGAAACTTGCATATGAAACAATCTATAATGTAATGTGCATCGAAACACTCAAAAACAGTCTGCACTCTACAAAATTTGATGTAAAATAATTGAAAATTGCAGAGTGCTATGCAAATTCATTCAATTCAAACTGTCTGTTTCACAATAATCAACAGCAGTGGTACGAACCGTTTAGAACACCACATCTTACAGTTATCAGCACACTCTACATGTAAGCCCATAAACTACCACTGCTTAACATTTTTTTATTCAGTGACGCCACAAGTGCAGGATTTTTGTTGTTATATTCAATATGCTGTACAAAATTTGATCTGTTCGGATGTGCAAAAAAACGCACCTAATATTACATGATTTCGGAGTGATTAGCTCAATCACATCTTAATACAATTTCATCCGTAAACCCTTCGGATGATTCGCAAAATGCAGATGACTGGTTCCACTTTTTGAACAGTGAATACTTGGTGCAACTGCTGCGCAGTATAAAGAGCAAGAAGTCTTCTGGGCGTTTCCATTGTTTTCAACAACGCCGTGGACAATGGCTACTTTCCGGACACTCACTGTCTCGTTCATCTAAGATTACTCCTAGTTTATCTCTAAAGTACCTCGGAATCTATTTCCAGGAATTTGTAAAGTTTAATCCCTTTGTGGGGCGAAAAATCAAAGCTGCCAAATCTGCATTTCAACACATCCGACCTCTTTTCTCCAAAAAGATGGGCATGACCACCAAAGCTAAATCCATTTGCTATCAGACCCTCATTCGACCCATCCTGACTTATGCATCCCCATCTTGGATTACCTACTCAAAGACTGTCATGGCCGAAGTGCAGATGTTCGAAAAAAGAATCCTCCGCTTCTGGTTCTACAAGCAGGCAGGTTCTACAACCCGGAGACTAAGAATTAGTCGAAGAACCTTCTCCTGTATCAGGAGTCGGGATCGAAGCCACTTAGGGACTTAGTTGTGGAATTAACGACACGATTCTACAGACAAACAGATGGACATGAGAATGGACTAATTCGGTCAATAGGGCGTACAGGTAGTCCTAATGAGCCATTTGTGCGCCCCGCGAAGGTAGCAGTGCAGCAGCGGCTCACGAATGCGCTTTTCAACTACATAGGCCACCCGACGAATGGAAGGGGCCAGGGTCTAGGCCAAGATTTAGGTCTAATTAGGTTAAGTTAGCTATAATTAGGTATAAGTTAGATCGTCCTGTTAATGTAAGGTAGTTTTTTTTAAAAAAAATTGAGCCGGAAAAATATATAAAAAAATAAAACAAACCATACCCAGCAGGCTAAAATAGTATAGCCACTAGATTTTTGGTTTTCTTGTTAGTTACACTTTGAGTTAGGCTAAAAATATTTTTCAATTCAATTCAATGTTTATGTAACACTTAAGAATTTCTCCGGGAAAGCGATTGTATGCATGACATTTATTTTTAATGCCTGACTGAAATTGTTCAACTACCCGGAAGTGTGGGAGAAAGCTATTGTGTTACCAATAAAGAAGCCAGAAAAACCTACGAGGACGGTCAAAGATTTTCGCCCGATCAGTTTACTTCCTACCTTAAGTAAAGTTTTCGAGAGAATTATATTACTACGTATCCAAACATTTTGCGAAACCACGAAAGTAATGCCCGATTTTCAGTCCACATTCATGCAAAAGTATTCTACTGCACACCAATTGCATAGGGTTTCACAAAAATCAAAAAATCACTTAACAAAAAAAAACAGTGGGTCTTGTGACTTTCGATATAGAAAAAGCGTTTGACATTGTTTGACATTGTGGTCTTATCTATCAACTCCAATTTTTTTCATTCCCTTATTACCTCATTAAAATTAATGACTCTTTTCTTTCAATGCGTATATTCAAGGTGAAAACTAAGAATAGTCTCTATTCTAAATTTCCCATCTTCGCGGGTGTTCCACACTAAGCAGTTCTGAGTCCTACGCTTTTCAACATATACTTTGCTGACATTCCAGTAGATTCTATGTGTGAAATAGCAACTTTTGCTGATGATTGTTGCTTATTTGCTAGTAACTATCACCCGGATAAAATTAAGCGTATTCTTGAAAATAAACTTGATATACTTTATCAGGACTTTTTTGGTGCAAGATAAAAGTTAGCTCTACGAAAACAAAAGCCATCTTCAACGCTAAAACAAGGAATAATAATAAACTCCACAACAACCCTCTGAGCTCCTTGCGGTAAGATATTCTCTGGGACAAAGTCATCACGTATTTCGGTGTAACATTTGATAGCAGGCTTTCATTTAAAAATCACGTTGCCAATTTCTGCTAAAAAATTTCCATGTCCATTAAAGCTTATGATGCAAAATAAATACCTGAAAATTAAAGTAAATAAATCCTGGTACTTTACAATATACTCACTCCACCGTATCGCCGGCGTACTTGCAGTTGTTGAACTGGTGAAAAGAAGAACTATTACTTTTCCCAGCAAAATTTCATACATTAACAACCCTCTTCTTGCTTCAGTCTCATCAAACATGAAATTTAGGTCCTATAATCAATAGGGCTTAAGTAGATTTAAATAATAGATTTAAGCATCTTCATGTACAATTTTTTGATTTCACTACAAAGTTTTTTTTGCGAAAAATGTTCTATGAATTGTTAGAAATTAAATATATTTAGAGCTAGATATAGATAAATTAAGTATGTAAAGCAATATAAATAATTATAATAATAAAATATTTATTTACTTAAAAAATAAATAAAAATTAACTAACTAAAGTATTGCTGCAAAACAAATTGTCATTCCATCGACTCCAAAAATATTGGCTCTTCGAATTCAGTGAAATTTTCACACTTCTATTTATTTAGTTTTTCAGTTTGCACATCGAATAATCACTTTCACTTCAAAAACAAATTCACTCAAAATACATCATATTACGACTTAAGAGTACAAGTGCACACATTTCTCGAATGACCCGAAAACTTTTACATTTCCTCACTGTCAACAAAGATGATCTAAATTGTTCGCTTAAAATACATACATAACAACTGTGTTCCATCATTGTGAACAGGTAAGTTCATCTCCAGTGCAAGATATAATTGTACAATTACACTAGTCGAAACATTTAAGTAAAATAAGATAACATTTTTTGCTTTTTTCGTAGGTTTAAAAAAAAAAGATAAATTCACATTTGTGCATGTTTCGTGGTATGCATTGCAGATATGATAATTTTTTAGACAATCAAGAGTAGTTGGTTAGTAGTTATGCAATTTAAATAGACCAATTTATTTGTTTTAATGACTGAAACTCGATTTCATGCCCGAAACAGTTCAAACGTTTGTACAAATTTAGGTATTGATCTTAGATCTAAAGGCAAATTATCTGCTCGAATTAATCGCAGTCACAAACAGTTTAGTAGCACAGTATTTACATTATGTTACTTACTCGAACAGCAGAATATGTTGTATATTATCTTTTCATGTAATCCTTTGATTACGTCTTCATTTCCCTGAGGCTGGCTCTATCTACCTAGTGCTCGACTAAAGATACTTAACGTATCTTTTCTCTGCTTCTCAAGTGATTTTCGAATTTTCTTTTCGAGTCATATTTTCTTGTAAGTGGCTTAAGCTAACAAGCTACTGCGACCAGATACAAACCGGCCTCAGTCACAAGTTTGTGGTTAAAGCAGTTAACTTACCAAGTCAGCTTGAGCAGCCGAGTCGACTGGTCTCGTTGATTCAGTTCTTAGCGAGTCACGTCACTGTTCCATCACTTCTGTCGCGAAATCTCAAATATTTCGAACTGATCGTCAAGCAGCATGTTGCAGATACATTGAAACAGTAGTGCGTTATAAAAGGAATACGCCGCATTTTTCAAGTCTTACTACTTTCGTACTATTCGTTGTAGTATAGTAGTGACATTTAATACATATAATATTCATTATTGATTACGAGTTACGGCTGGGCGGACGTGATCTGGGTTTTTTTGCCGTTAAGATTGTTTCTTGATCGGCTGTGGCATTCAGTGTGATTGAAGAAGTAGACAGTGTCGATTGGAATATTTTTAGTGCGAATTAATATTCGGTTGGTGATCAAATTAGTGTTGGATATTGTTTGCGATTTTCGAATAAAATTTTTTGTTCAACTTAGGATAAAAGCGTTGTTTTCTTAACGGGCACTAGAAGATCAAAATATTTTGTTTGTGAAAAGTGTATGAACGGACTTACTAAGAACATATCTGTTTCTGTTGAATCAAGAACCAATATATAAAATTTTAAAACGATTTAAACAAGTTACTCTCAATTTCGCGCTCAAGTTACAAAAAAAAGTTAAAAAATCATTTTCAATCATGGGTGGATTCACAGACTGCAGTCCAGAAGTACTAGTCTTAGAAGAATGGCTCAAAACTCAAGGACATCTACCTCAATTTATCGGTAAGATTTTCCAACAATAAATAAATTCTTAAAAAACTGCCACTTTGGAGTTTCCTCTTGGAAATTTTTCAAAAATTCCAAATGTCTTGAAACATGTTTAAATGAAAAGAAAACCAGAATTTCTTCTTATTATTTATATATGTATATATACTTATGCGCGTGGCGTGCCTAGTCTTGAATATTAAATAGATATTCAAGCAAATCTGTTTATAATCAGAATACTTATTCAAGGCTAGAGTCTTGACTGTCTTTCGAGCAGTGCATGAATTTAATAATGCTTCTAAATAAAAGCTTGCAAATTCCAGTTAAAATGAGTAAATGAGTTAATTGAAATCAACAAGCAACACATTTTTTTAACTACTATACATTCCTAATTTCAATTACAAAGAAAACACTCAAATACACTAAAAATCCTTTCAGATACTTCAATGCCTTTTGGAAAATATAATAGTTTTTTTAGATTATCTTACCTTAAGAGACAAACCATCATCTTCATCATAGCCAGCACCTGACTTCTCGAAGATTGAATGTCTGCCTGTCTAGTTGTCTTTCAGACGAAATGCATTCACCTACAACTGAATATAATGATGTGATGTTACTCATGTGAATTTTATGGTTATTTGGTACGATCTTATCGTGAAAATCTTACGATTCGTGACTGCCCGGGAAAGATGATTTGTATCATTTTCTTTGCGAATTGTTTCGAGTGAATATTTACCTATTTTCGAGTATCTATGTGGAGTGTACATTCGACAATACTTAACTATCTTTTGTGTGTAGTGTCAGTACAAGTAAAGTGTCGTCGGTCGTAGATTTCTAATGCAGATTACTTTATAGTTTACCATGAATTTCGTAATACGATACTGAGTTTTGTTTTCAAACGAGCTTTTACTGATTGAGGAAGTCGTTGAAGAAATTACAACAATCTGTAAGAGTCAAATGTAATTTTCATTTGTCGGAATAGATGATCATCGGTATGCCGATGAAAACCGGTAGATTTGAATGTTGTTCTGAGATTAAAGATAAGTCCTAAAATTGTGTGTGAAAAGCAGGTGTTTGTATGGATTTCAATGGGAAAAGAAAGTTTGAGACACGTTTTACCAATTAGTAAGTTACTGTGTTAAGTGAATTGGAATCAATTTTGTCTTTAGATATCAATATTATGATTTGTGAATGAATTGTAGTGAATCTAAATTGAAGCACTTTTTAGCAAAATTAAATAAGTGAGATTCTTGATCCACATATATCTTTCGAGAAAACGATGAATCTGACTTTTACTTGCGAAGGGTATGCCGGAAGTAAAGATTAATAGATTATCTCTCCTCTTTGTCCTCTTTACTCGTCTTTTCGCGGCGGTGTTGTGAGAGAGATCGGCCACCGATATTCTCGTTTTATTAAACCCCCATTTGAAAAGCAAGCAACTGAGTAGTTGAGAATCCGGTCCTCTAGGCTTTGTTGTATGAATACCAACAATCCGTCCTCTGTAAAATTTTAAACCGTTCCGGAACTTCAATAGATATTGGATAATACTGATTGAATATAACCGACCCTGCGAATGAAATATGCACTACGTACTTGCGTCCTGGAATTTCAGCTCAGTAAGTTCAATACTGTTAGAATATGATCAGCCACTAATTGCAAACTGAACTCGCTGGTAATTCAGGAAACGAAATAGTTTGACAGCGAGGTATATGACACAAGATCGCACACCATAATGAAAGATGGGAATCAGGTCGTGAATTTGGAGTGGCCTTCATTGGGGATAAGGAGTTCAAATCGTACGTGATGGACTTCAAAGCAATAAAAACAGATTGGGTCCAACCCGGATTCTTCCAAACATAGCTGAGAAACGTTCACGCATCAACAAAAGAAGCAAAATGCGAGGAAACGAAAGATGTATTCTATAATCTCTCAGAAAGTTTACTATGCTCATTATAAATGACGTCAAAGTAATAATATAAAAAAATAATAGCTTCAAGGACAAGGATGGGAATAAAGAAATATATTGAAAGGCACTGTCTCTACGATGAAACTAAAGACAATGGCCAACGCCTGATAGACTGCATGTAATTAGACATAGCCAGAAGATCAACTTGCTTCTCACATCACATAGCCAAACTTTTAATCAAACCATGCGCTTCCTTATTGAACGGGGATGGCCTTCTAGCATATTTGACATCTTTACATTCGGAGGAGCAAATTGTAAATCAGACCGCTCCTTGATAAAATTCAAATTTTGGCATCATTTGTCAAAAGCATTTGGGACGAAAACTGGCCCATTTCATAAATTCAACATAGAAAAGCTCCAAACGATGTCAGTAGCGGAAAACTTCACAAGAACTCTTGAGATGAAATTAACTCCCAGGCTTTAGAATTACCAACTGAGATCTGTCGACGTGATCTGGATAGACATGAGAACAGTTGCAGAACATGTGGGTAAATATGAAACTTGGCGCAATGACGAAGAATTTGAATGTAAATTGACGCAATCAGCAATTTGACGACAAATGCCAGGATTCGTTAGGAAGGACAAATCAGGCATAACAGACAGTTTCCTCGAAAGAAACACCAGGTCGAAGAGAGAACATTAGAAAGACCTTCAACGAGCAGCGAATAAAATCATTAGATATAAGATATTGGAAATATTATGATAATGAATTAAAAATAACTTGGCGAGTAATAAAACTAAACAAACCAAGTAGTGAAAAGTTAAAGACGCGAATATACTAGAGATAAAATCAGCAATATAATCAACGATCACAGTCAAATTAAGGAGAGGCCATCTCGTACGTCAAAAAATTGCTGTGCTTCAGCATCCCAGCAAAGCTAAAATGACGATGACATCGATAACATCTGATGTCAGAATCAAAAACTATCTGACTGACGACTTTGCCACAAAGGTAGGACTTATGCAAGGCGATGTGCTGGATTTGTGCTGTTCAACTTAACTCTTAAGTACGTGATAAGGAAGCTTGTCACGTTTCTTCAAATCCACCATAAAACTTCTACCGGAACTTGACCACGAATCAAAATAATTTGTCCTCAAAATTAACCTGACGAGAACGATAAACAAAAAGTGGAGTCCCAATAGCCAAAACAAAGCTCTCGGCGAATGTTATTTAGAAAATGTGGATGAATTCATGTACTAAGGAGCAAAATTAGAAACAAAATTCAATGAAATTGACGAAGTAAACGATGAATAACGCTCGCTTATATAACTCTCTACTTTATTCTGACTATTCACTGTTCCGCAACACTTTCTCTTCAGTAGTGCTGTAGCACAGAATTCAATATTTAGGGTCCATTAGCTTGGGGATAAATTAAAAATAAATTAGGCTCAACGCGAATAAATCGCTTTATTTCCTCGACTTGCAGAAACTTAGCCTCAAGCTGGTTTGCATTATCCAAAAAATATTTATTTAAAAATTTGTTCTTGGCTACAACACCATGATAAATATAATACATTAAAGGTACTTTGGAGAATCCTCAGTAAAAAAATATATTTTTAGCAGCAGTGTTATCTAACATAGAACGCTTATGCTTCATGTTGAAAATAAAAATCAAAACCCGTGGAGTGAGCAGTCGTGGAATGCCCATCAATGTCTGTCGGTTTTGTGAACATTATACATAGTACGAATGTTTTTCAACTTTCTGGACTAGTTTTCCGCACATTCTTCGTTTAATTTTCCCTTATTCTTCACTCGTGTTTCGTCTTTATTTCATATTAATTTTCTAAAAGTTGATTCGTTAATGTGCTGCCATTGGCTATGAAGACATTCCCATAATATTAGTTCTTATTTGTATATTCATTGATCAATAATTTTCTAAAAAAATTATTGCAATTGTTTTTCCAATAATCATGTCACTTTAACGATAAGGTCCGATATAACTTCGCTCCTGTTTTAGCAAACACTTCGACCCTACCCTAGCGCAGGAGCAGTATGGATTCGTTAGGAACAAAGCTAAGAGCTTACTATTTTTGTTTTTTTTTTTTAATCAAGCACTATCACATTTGCTTTAGATCAACATGTTCAAGTAGATAGATGCCTTGTCCGCATACTTTTCAAAAGCCTTTGATACCATTGATTATGGACTCCTGGTTTTGAAATTGAAAGGCTTCAAGTTTTCTTTCGTCTCATACCTGCTCATACATATGACCGTATGTATGTGGAACTAGTTGCGCATATTCCTCCACTTCTTTCCTCTTTTTACATGCAGTCTTGCAAGGATACATTCTGGGTCTCCTTCTGGTTTTAAAATTTATTCCTTATATCTCTTCCTCGAAGAATTCATTACGTCGTTTGTTGGTTATGACTTCATGATGTTTAGAAGGGCTGATTTGTACGTTCAACAGCTGATGCGAAACCAATTTTCTAGCTCTGGCAAAAATGTTATCAAAAAACAACAATAGCACTCCATTAATATCCTCTAATTTTTCGACTCTTCGCTAATATAGTCTTTAAACTTAAAGATTTATGGTCTTTGCATTTTAAACTTTAAGGATTTTAGTGATATTTTTTCTATCTGACCAGCTGATTGTCTCAACTTCACGATTGTAAAGCTTCATATTCAGGTCCGTACTAGAGATGAGGCGTAAATACTGGAACAGGTATATGGAACAGGTATTTTTTGGAACAGCCAGTACCTAGTACGAAATTCAAAAATACTAGGCACGAGTATTTTTGTGAACTATACATATAATCAAGAATTTACCCAATAGATTCCGTCCATTTGATTCATTTCAATCAAACAGTGATGTAATAGTATCCTTATTTAATGTGCACTCGTATTTCATACTTGCAAGTGCTTTCATATTCACGAGTATTTCGTACTTTCAATTTTTCCGGCGGATTTCATTTTGCCGTATCTTAGAAACTAGGCTGCTTTCTCTCAGATTTGTATGGAAATTTCGCCCGAAACAACTTAGAAAGGTCCCCAAATTCATGCTAGACCAAAAAATTTTTTTTGGAAAAATGGCCTTCAGCACAGCCGAAGAAGCCAACTGGCGAACCAAAAAGGATCTTAACATTTTTAGTGCTACTTTCAGTTTTTCCGGCGGATTTCATTTTGCCGTATATTAGAAACTAGGCAGCTTTTTCCCAGATTTGTATGGAAATTTCGCCCGAAACAACTTAGAAAGGTCCCCAAAAAATTTTTTTTTTGGAAATAATGGTAGTTTTTGCCTAATTTCCCCTATCAACATTTTGTTCGCCCTGAAAATATCACTAATATACTCCCCGATCATTTTCAATCATCGAAAGCGCTGTAAATGCAGTTTTTGCCAAACTATGGCCAAAAAACCCCTTACTCCCCTACAAAACCGAAATTTTTGTGTCACAGCAAGAGGTCTTGGCCTGTTATGTCCCAAACAACTCTAACCCAAAATTGGCCGATTTTGTCTGATTTCACCTATTTTTGCCTTAAAAACTTTTTGAATAATTGAAAGAAATCCTTGCAAGTCCGAAAATACTCGATACGAAAATACGCGATACGAAAATACTTGCAAGTATTTTCGTATTGAGTATTTTGGAACTATACGAGTATAAATACTCATATCATTCCAAAATACTCGATACGCAAATACTTGCAAATATTTTGGAACTTGCAAGTATTTTCGTATCGCGTATTTTCGTATCGAGTATTTTCGTACTTGCGAGTATTTTCGGACTTGCAAGTATTTTATTCAATTATTCAAAAAGTGTTTAAGGCAAAAATAGGTGAAATCGGACAAAATCGGCCAATTTTGGGTTAGAGTGGTTTGGGACATAACGGGCCAAGACCTCTTGCTGTGATACAAAAATTTCGGTTTTGTAGGGGAGTAAGGGATTTTTTGGCCATAGTTTTGCAAAAACTGCCTTTACAGAGCTTTCGATGATTGAAAGTGGTCGGGGAGTATATTAGTGATATTTTAAGGGCGGACAAGCTGCACGGACTTATGGCTCGGTATCCTTTCACGGTCAACTGCACCATCACCTTTCTAGCCTGGGAACTTTGTGTCTGGTGGGTGGAGGAGGGCATATCATACCGTTTCATTACATCACTGCAAAACGCATGCACTTGTGTGTATATACATATGTACATACTTCAAAAAATACTTGCTAGTATTTTTGGAACAGGTATTTTTTTGTATTCGTACTAGGAATACCTAGTATGTGAAAATCCGAGTACGACCCAACTCTAGTCCGTACACTCTTTGGCATATAGGGAACCTCTGCATATCTTTCTCTAGATAGCTATAAATATCTAACTTGTCTTGGAATCGGGCCAACCAAAATGCAGCTGTTCTTTATTTTCTATCCTTAACATTCATTATGTTGTGTATAGTGAACAGCAAACATTTTCCCGAGTTTTGTCCTTTGAATTATGTAGTAAGTATATTACTTAATAAGAATCAAATATCTTCAACAACATATGCTATCAAATTCCTATTATCAAAAGAAATCATTACAATAGATCCAAAAGTTGTTTAGCGCCTTATTTGCACGCACTAGTTTTTAACTTTAACTTTAACGTTTAACTTTTACTTAACATTGCTGCGAATATTATAAATTCTTAATCTTGATTCTTTGCCCCGGACGCTGTCACAACTAACAAGAATTTTTTTCAATAGAGATACATACTGCTCTGTTAATTTTAAAACCAGCTTAACTGGGTATTGACAAAGTAGCTTGGCTTAGTTTTTGTAATTCGTCTTTTCAACTACTAGATTATTTGCCTCTAATCAAAGAGAATTAGTCGATTTATGCAGCAAATATTCGTTAAAAATCTGCTTCCAAAAACTAGAAGAACACAGCTACGTTATATATGTAGTCTTCAAGGTAATTGATTTAGGTCCGTGATAGTATAGGTTTCGGGACATTTATATCACAAAGTTTTACATCATTAAAAAAACGTTTGTTAAACAAATATATAATTATATTGATTTTATTTATTGTTTTATGAACAAGTATAATATACAATAATGTTATATAATCTTATAATATATAAGAAAAATAGAATATAATATAAAATTAATTCTTAAATATATAAATAAATTTATTTTTATTATTTTTCTTGATTCCTTATTTTTAGTTCGATGAATTTTTTCGTATTGGTTTTCCAATAATGGGCAAGTTTATGGTATCAATAATAAAGCTGATTGCAAAAATAACTTGTCTATCTTATAAATTTTTTGGCTCAACATTATAAATGAGTCGAGAAATCGTACTGACATCAGCAAGAGGTAACAAAAATTAAACTTTAAAATCAGATGATTTATGCTTGAAAAAATATTTCCCACCAAGCAGGCACTTGAATATAACATTGACGTGCACCAGGTCTTAGATTACTTGGCTTCCTATGTTTGTTTTGACCTTAATTGTATGAGCTATACCAAATACAAGGTTCCAAAAATCATTTTTTTCTGAAATGTCTTGCTAGCATTTGTTTTTAGGTAAATTAAGCTGTATAAAATTGGTTCATCATGAAAATTCACACAAAAAGTCTCATGGCTGAGAAATATTGGAGCTAGATGCATAGGCCTTACTGGGTAGTAAACTTCAAAGTTTTCTGAACTTCATATATCATGAACTATTGACCCCAAGTGAATTTCGTGTGAATCTTTTCAATTCAAATTTTTATGGTAAAGATATTTTATGTGAACTTTAATTCCGTAAAACCAATATGTAGTAAACGAGATATTTCAGGAAAAAACCTGATTCCCACGACCTATGACCTTGAATAATTTTTTTCGCCCACGTAATTTCGTAACGGACTTATGCCACAGTTTTTTTAAGATCCATTAGCTCTGTTAGCATTCACTGCACCTCTTTCATCGCCAGTGGGAATGAAAGTTTGACTTCAAATTTTCATTCGTCTTCTTTTTTGTTTTGAAATTCCCTTGAACTTTTGAACCCGATATCTCTGATAATATTTTAAGTTTACTTTAAAATTACGATTAAAAGAACTATGCATATTTGCATTAAAATGAACAGTCACAGTTCAAATAAATCTAGGGGGTATACCTACGTGCTATACGTACGAAACTAGCAATCAGAATTTGTCATCATCATACATTACGTTTACTCGAAGTTCTCAGAATTTACTCTAACAATTATCTTATAATGTAAAATCATTCTTATGAATTTTTTTCCAACAAATTGAAATTATTAAAATTATTAATTTCACCAATCCAAATTGTTGCGAATTGCTACTGAATATTTCGTTTATTTAAGTTTAGCACATACCCCAATGCAAACGAAATAACCAAACAAACATTTTCTTGTGAAATTCGCTAGAAAATTATACTACCACTCAAGAAATGACTTTCGATATTCGATTTGCAAGTGTATCAACTCGTGCGTATGCGTCATGTAAATAGGAAATGAGAAATTTCTAACACTTTTTTCCTAATTAAATATACTAACATAAGCCCCGACTACCACGATCGATTATGATGCAGCGAAATTTGTACAAATACCCGCCGTACATGGAATATATGAAATAAGATATTATAATAAAAAGATTAATCTACAAATAGTTTAAATTTATCGGGCACGAAAATAATTAAATCGAATTAGTATATGGAAGTATTTTGTTTGCGGTACCATTAAATAGTGAATTTTTTTTTTACTAAGTCATTGTTTCGAAGATATTCGCTCCTAATTAGTATGCCGTTTGGGTATGCCGTTTGGGTTATTGAGCTGTGAAGGTGACCATGAAGAATTTAAAAATCATATTAATTATTTATGCGCTAGATTAATGTGGAAATAAAATAAAATTCATCATATTTTCTTGAAAAAAACAACAACAATAGCCAACTAATTCGGCATAAATTTCGAAAAGATAGATTAATATAATTTTTTATCTATAAAGATCGGATATAATAAATACACATTAATGCACTTTTAATCGTTTTGATTTTACCAACTTTGGCAACTTCGAAACAATATTTGTAAAATTGAAATATCTTCCGTTTAAATTAAATATACTCCTCCTTTAAATAAATTCTTTTAGAAAATATATATTTATTTGTTTTTAAATTTTAAATTTAATTTGTTTTCCAGACAAGTGTTTACTTCAACGCTTTATAAACGCGTGCCAAGGTGATTTAGAAAAGACTAAACGAATAATTGATTTGAATTATACTTTACGTAATAATTATACGCATATATTTCTGAAACGTGATCCATGCGATGATGGTGCAAAAAAGATGCTAGATGTTACGTAAGTACTAGATTTAAATAAATATGGTCTACGATATAGATATAATTTGTTGCTATCATTTTGATAATAGTATGTGTCGATGCAGTTTATTGTGGAAAATTTTCAATATTTATTGCATGATTAAAGTAGTACAATTCAGTTAGTTATAAAATTAAGAAAATTCTGTTACCAAAGTAAATTGATTTGAATTCGACAAGAATCATAAATACATTTCCTTATAATTTACAGGTTTAGTGTTTATTTTATTTTTTTTCTAATCAATTCGAGTTAAAACCTGAATTAAAGTCTAAATACCAGTGCGCTACTGCTGGAATATTTATTTGAACCGGTTGCGTTCAGAAAACTAGCATAAACATTTAATTCGCTTTGTTACACGTATATATTTGCTGAAATACTAGTCTCCTTGAAATTTTTTCGCGCTCAGCGTTGTCTTGTTATTGTTGATTGATGTATGGAAATTTATGATAATAAGATAGTCAATATTATACGAGTTTGATTCCGCATGTGCTTCGAATCAAAAGATATTATAAAGAATTAAAATCTTTCAATTGAAACATAAAATATTTTATAGACTTTTGTTTTTCGGATATGAACATACCTATTTGGGTAGTGAACATTTTTCAAAAGACTTCTGATGAGCTCGTTTTGTTTGCGGTCTAAAACGGTTTTGAAATAGCTGAAAATATTTATTATTAAATTAAATAGTAATTCAGGCATAGACATGAATTCTTCAAACTTTAAATTCAGTTGATAACTGTGAACAAAAAGAATTGTGGTGTTCTATGTATATGCAAAAACCAAAATTTAATTTTAATTTTTATTCAAATCTAAATTTATTAATTTCATTTGTGGCTATTTCGAAATTTGTGTAAAAGTGTCTTTAGTGTGTGTGGTCCAAGGTTCTAATCTTAACTTGTAATGATCAACAATGATCACAAAGTAGTCATCCAGGACTGCGAGTTGTTTGACTTGATTGTCTCGAATGTTAAAACATCTTGAAACATCTTGATGGTTTTGAGTTCGACTCGATTGTTGACTAATAATAATAATAATAATAATAATTTTTTTTTATTCATTATATTGTACATAGATAACTTAACTAAAGGGGTATTTAACATAAAATAACTTATAATTTGCGGCTATCCTATTTTGGCCTGCTGGCTCTTATTGGATTTTTATTTTTATTTTTTTTATCATTCATTTATTTTTGGATTTACACTTATTAAATATTACCCAGGTAGTACAATACCTGAGGTTGACTTAGCAATATAGTACTTAAATACTGACTAAATTTACTCAAATAAACCTACTTAGATCTAAACTTAACCTAGGTCTTAACTACCCTCTCCGATTCGTCGGAAGGCCAACATAATTGAACAGCCACCGCTGTCCTGCTATTTCCGCTGGACGTATAAATGGCTCATTAGAGCCACTCATACGTCCGATACCCCGGATCAGTCCGTTTTCATGTCCGTCTGTCTGTGCGTAAAACCTTGTGGTCAGTTCTTCAACCCGGTCCCTAAGCGGCTCAAGACCTGTCTCCTGATACAGGAGAGAGTTCCTCGGCAACTTTTTAGTTACCGGGTTGTAAAACCTGCCAGTGCAGAAACGCAGAATTCTCCGTTCGAACATCTCTGCTTCTGCCATGCAGATTTGGAACAGGTAATCCAGGATGGGGATGCGTATGTCAGAATTAGCCTAATGAGTGTTTTGTAGCTGCCGTATTCAAACTGTGCCCAAAAACATGCAAATAACTGGCACAGTAACTATAATTAAATATTTAAAAATAAGGGCATTAATGACAATCTACAGATTTACCGAAAACTCAAATAATTTATGCAAAGTTTCATCAGATATTGTGGAGGGAATCAATTTAGCTCGAAACTAAAATTAGATTGCCTCAGTGTATTCCAACGTGTTATTTGTGTGTCCAATGGAATTGACCTCAAACATCTATTTGATAATACTCAATTTTAAAATAGGAATATTTTCGTTGAACACACTAGCAGAATAATATGATCCCACGCAAGATAGTGCTACGCTATTGCTTGTTTGGTTCTTCACCACGCCAGTGCTTTTGAACTAACTGACGTTTCCAGTGTTAAACTGTTAGACAACGTATTAGGTGAGAGCCTACAATATCTACACAAAGGCTTACTTACCTTCTCTTTTTCCACAAAAACACTCGTTCGCATAATTCCGCATGCAAACCAGAATTTATGTCGTTTTTTGAAAAAAAAAAAAAACTAAACTACTGAACGCAACTCTAGCTCCTGCAAAATAGAAATGTTCAGGTAAACACAACACATACCAAAAATAAAAATTTTTCTTTGAAGTTCCGGCTTTAACGTGAGAAGGTATCACTTCTGTAAAAGTGAGTGTAACTCATCGTCAATATTTTGTGGTTCAATTTACCACAGTTATTAATTCGACAAAGCTTCCATCTATATTTAACTCAGAGGTAAAAATATCTCGTAGTACATTCATAATGCTACCGCGTGGATGATCGCAATTTTACACACCTAATCACGCATCTAATAGCACTAAAACTTAACACACTTTCCACAATATTCCCTGCAAACTTCATTATTAGCGTCATTTACAAACTTCTAAATATCAACAAAATATTAATTCTATATTTTAACACTCTTCCACGAAACACTCAAAATCTAATGTAAGAAATTTTTTAGACTATCCATAATCTCTGTGATGATGGTTGTTATTTTGATTCTTACTGGGATTCATTTCATCCTTACGGACGTTCCAGCGCTTTTTATTGTCATCGCTTGCCTTATTATTATTTTTTTTTTAGCTAAATATTATTTTTTGGCCTTCTTTACTAGTTTCATTGACAGTTGTTGCACTGGCCTATATTGACATGACAAGGTATATGATGACAAGGGATTGGAGGGTGATGGAGGAGTACACTGGAAGTGACCACAACTATATTACTTTCTGGCTGTCGGAGGAAAGCCCGGCCACTCAGAACTCAAGACGGAAAATACTCGGGTGGAATGTTTCGAAGTTGGACAGGAGGAAGCTATTGGAGTCACTAGGCAACAGCTTTACTGACGAAGTCAGCGCAGGACAAGCAGGGGTAGCAATGGGCCCTGGGGAAATAGGTACGGTTGTAAATTCGACCATGGGCGAAATTCGGCGAGCGTGCAATGCGTCGATGCCACTTCGAAAGTCGTTACCGGGCAAACAGAGCGCTTATTGGTGGACTGAGGAGATAGCGGAACTAAGACGAAGAGCTCTAGCATGCAGGCGTAGGGCACAGCGGTCTATTGGACGACCGGAAGCGTTGCTACTTGCCGCCACCCACAAAAAGGCAAAAAAAGAACTGGGAACAGCTATAAAACGGAGGAAAAGGCAAATGTGGCAAACTTTATGCGAAGAAGTGGACCGGGACCCGTGGGGCCAGGGTTACAAAATAGTATCGGGTAGGCTGGGCCGCATGGGTCCCAACCCACCCATGGAAGCGGATGTCATGAGGAATATTGTAGATTCACTGTTTCCAGCGCACGATGTAAGAACAGAAAACAACCACACAGTCCGCCAGGAAGATATCCCTTTGTTTACTGAAGAAGAACTACGAAGCGCGAGTGGCAGAATGAAGAACCGAAAAGCCCCAGGCCCGGACAATATTCCAGTAGAAGTCCTAAAAGTAGTGGTGGAACGACACCCGTCAACATTACTACGTATGTACAATGAATGTTTACTAGCGGGTGTCTTTCCGTCACCCTGGAAAGTGGCGCGACTTGCCCTAATTTCAAAGGGAAAGGGAGATCTTAACACACCATCAGGGTACAGACCTCTCTGCATGCTGGACACGGCGGGGAAACTTTTGGAAGGGCTGCTGAAACCTCGACTTAAGGCAGCTATACGAAGAGCAGGTGACCTTTCGAAAAACCAACATGGATTTCGCAGTGGCCACTCAACAATAAGTGCCATCTGCGAAATAATTAGCGCAGTAGAACGCGCAGAGGCCGCTTGTCATCGGGCTAGACCCATTGTGTTTTTGGTAACGCTGGACGTTCGTAACGCCTTTAACTCGGCGAGATGGACAGACATACTGGATTCTCTTCAGCGACATTTTCAAATAGAGGAATACTTGCTGGCAATGGTACGGGATTACCTGAAAGATCGCCATTTGATCTATGAAACGAATCAGGGAACTGTATGCAAAACCATTACAGCTGGGGCAGCACAAGGATCCATTCTCGGGCCAGACCTATGGAATGTTGCGTATGATGGTCTCTTACGCCTCGAAATGCCGGAAGATGTGCTCTTGGTGGGCTATGCTGATGATGTAGCCGCTGTCATCACGTCTAGAAATCCTCATCTCGCCCAACTCAAACTCAATCAAGTAATGAGAAGGGTGGAAGCCTGGATGGAAAGCCATGGTCTCCAGCTGGCGATCGCGAAAACTGAGATTGTCATGCTGACCAAGAGAAGAATACCAACCATTATACCCATGACGGTTGGCTCTGAAGTACTTGAGACCAGAAAATCGGCTAAGTATCTTGGAGTGATATTGGACTCGAAGCTGGCTTATGGGGAGCACATCCGAAAAGTATGCGATAGGGCGCTACTGTCTGTTATCTCGCTTGGGAGACTCATGGCAAACGTTCACGGTCCTAGTCCGAGTAAACGTAAGCTCCTTATGACGGTGGCTCATTCAATGCTGCTGTATGGTGCGGAGATATGGGCCACTGCGTTAAGGTTTGAAAAGTATCGAGCTAGGATGGTGAGCGTCCAGCGTAGGGGAGCGCTGCGAATTGCAAGCAGCTACAGAACAGTTTCAGGAAACGCCGTGTTAGTGATAGCGGGAGTAATCCCAATTGATCTATTGGCGAACGAACGCAGGGAAGTGTTCCTGAACAGAGCAGAAGTGGGAAGAGAAATTTTGGTTGCTCAAGCACGAGCGCGAACGCTTGAGCTTTGGGAGGAGCGGTGGGCTACGAGCTCGAAGGGAGTATGGACGATTAGGCTAATTCGCGCCTTAAAACCTTGGCTTAATCGCGATCACGGTGAAATAAACTTCTACCTGTGCCAGTTCCTATCGGGTCACGGCTACTTCAGGAAATACCTTCACAGAATGGGGAAAGTCAGGACGGAGTTCTGTAAATACTGTGCTAAGGAAAGTGATGACGCTTTGCATACCTTTTTCCATTGCGCCCGCTTCAGAAGAGAGCGACACATGCTTTTCTCTGCAATTGGCCCTGTGACGCCGGAGTCAATCGTGGAGATGATGCTACAGTCAGAAGACGCCTGGTCAGCTGTGTCAGCATATGTGGAGCTGGTATTGCGCTTAAAAAAAGAGGAAGGATGTCTCATAGACTCCTGAAAGCCTGACAGAACGGAAGTAAGCCAATGGGACACCTGATGGGTGGAAGTAGCACGGCCGAGTTGAAGTAATGCGAAAGCGGTTCCGGCTCGGACCTCCGTGGTCGGCGGGTGACGTTTTTTAGTGAGTAAGAATCTCACATAATCTTGTATCGTTCGCAAGATACCTATTGAAGGTTTTTGACATCCGCTCCCAAAAAAAAAAAAAAAAAAAAAAAAACTGGCCTATATTGGAAGAGAGTTTCATCATTTGGAGATTTTTAATCCTTAGCAATTTTTTTTCTTTTGCTAGTATTTTTCTTATTTCACTATTAATCCAATTAGTTTTATTATTTTTCCAGAGACATGATTATTCTACCGAATCTAACACCAGATGGAAATAAAGTTTTATTATACCGACTGATCGATTACGATGCTGACAAGGTAAATACATTTTTTAGCTTATAACATCAAATGCTGTAGTGTCAAATAAAGTTCATCATCGGCATATTTATTGAATATATTCATGTTAATTTTCAAAACGAATATTCATTTGTTTTTGTTTGTTATTTCAATGCATTGAATTTTTTTATTCTTGAAAGGGTTAAAATTGCAACTTATTTACATATCTCGTTGATTAGACCTCACTTAACCATTCCAAGTCTTCATCTTTTGCAAATTTCTTCGCATATCTACTGTACAAGGTCCATTATTGAAACAGCCGTGTACACAAAACATTTGAAATCATAGTAACAACTACGCCAATATGTTGCATGTACATACATCGACAAATATGCAAGAAATTTTTCAAAATTATTCACAACTTCCATTTGAAATTTTCTGTGTGATGTTATACTCGCACCTAATATACACAGGTATCAATGTACGTGACAATGTATCTACTGCTTGTACAAATTGTAGCATTATAATCTCACTTTCATTCAACTCTCATAGCCCACATTGGGCGGCATTTGTTCTTCTTTTGCGTAATCATTGTAGTCGTCGTTGAATGATATTGTTAATTGTATTTAATGACAACGACGAGTTTTCTCACAAGCTTTGCTTGTAGTGGATTAGTATGATGTTTGTTTTGTGAAGCCATTAAATAGAAGTGCTGTGCTGACTACTATTTTTTTGTCATAAGATCTGATCTGAAAGATACGTAAAATGTGTTAAAACAGTCACGGAAAATCCAAACAAAGTCAACCATCCAGCACTAAAATTGTGCAAATATGAAGATTTTCATTCCCTAATGTAGCTTAAAGGTCGAAATGTTTTGTTATTATTTACACGTTTACTAGGTTTAAGGTCCAAATCAACTATTTCGTTAGATACTTACCCACGCTTTAATACGCAACTTGAATACGAATGAATGAATAGAAACATGAGTAATTGAGTTAGTTCTTCAGGAAGACACTCATCTACCTACATATGTGTAAAGTGTTTATTTTAAATGCTATGAAAGACACCCGAAACATACTTGAAAAACATTTTTAAAATCAAATTAAAAATTGCCACAAGGCAAGATAGCTAAAACGCATTAGGTATCTACTTAATGAAAAGCAAATATTGAAAACGTTTACCTATTCAATGACTAGGTGTGTTTTCAGGTGTTTAATGTAAAACTTTCATAATTAGAAGTATTTTTTGTAATTTGTTTGCCTTTTATTAAACGTCGAGGGAAATATCGTTAAAATATTCAATCATTTAATGAAGCTAATGAACAAAAATTGTTGAAAATAAATAGCAATTAATGATTACATTAAATGAACAATGAAACAAACCTCTCTCCTGAAAAATCAGTCTCAACAATCTGCTGCACAAAATTCAATATAAATGTCCTGGAAGATTTCCTTCTGGAACTTCTCGAACAATGCAAACTACAGTGTTGTGCCAGTAAAGATAAGGGAGAAAAAGTGATAATTGATCTTCAAAATGACGCGGATAACACCGTGATGGAGGGCATTAATGAAGTCCGCAGTAGAAGCTGTGTTATTCAAAGAACTCTTGAGTCTACTGCTGGTACTTTTAAGTCACCGAGCCAACCAGGAGTATCTCGTGAAAGAAAAGGATTATCTACACATTTTCTTTTGCATTTTTAATCCCTAACCGATTATGCATCGGTTAGCCACCCAAAACTTTTTGTAGCATTAAAAAGCCTAATTTGTCTGCCCCTTCATTATCTCTTCTAACCTCACGCTGAATGGGCACAGAGCATGTACGAAGAAAGAATTCGAACCCCCAAAGCCAAGTCACTAAAGATAAAATTGGGAGAATTCGCTCATAGTGTGCCACAATCTGGATCGGAACGGATCTGAAACAGTTTACCGGGTGAAATGCAAGATAACTTGCCACCCAGCAAGCTACAGTGGCTGCCCGACCCCCAAGTACATAGAAGAACGCCGCATTGCTGCAGAAGTGGAGAAAGCACGCAAAAGTGACTTCGTGGCAACATCAGTTCGTAATAATGTCCGACCTAGTGTTTCATATGCTAGTAACTTTGAGGTAGAAAATAAAAAATCCGTCGCGACAAAAAACCATTACCCTTCAAACTCAAGCAACTAACTATACCATAAATAAGCCACAGCTTTTCATCGACTCAGTAGTCTTTGAAGATACCAAAGTATCTTTGGCTGTAATTTATTCACCTTGGTGAATCAAATCAGGAATTTCATCCCAACCTTTGGGCAGCTATCATCTAAATCTGAGAAACGAGATGCCTTTGTCTCGCTCATCGTTCGTTTAGCTGGTAAGTTTGCAGCTTTAAATATCGCTACCTTAGTTTTTATCTAAAATAAGAACTTCGTATCAACTTCTGAATCTGAATTCTTCTAAACTAGGAACCGTACTGCTAGCCAAAAAGTGGATCAAAACCCAGTGATATTCGATCCCAGGACATCAAGCTATAATTTTCAACTAGGGAACGATCAAATTGTATTTGTTGGCCTCTATACCCATCATTTTTTCAGTGGTTCTATGCTGGTTCAGGACCTCGGCTTTATACGGCGACAGCATCTTCACTTGACCTGATCATCCTCGGAGGTGATTTCCATACTCGCCCGCAGTCATAGAGTAGCCGTATTGACAACACATATGACATGACTATAAAGTAATGACTGACTAAAAGTATAGGCCTCAGTAAGCTCATTTCTCCTAGCAAACCTCCTTTTTTTGTTTTTTTATGATAATGCCAAAGCCTTTTGCCCTTTGAAGCGAACGCTTGGCGATGGCGGCGAATGCTTAGCGATGGTGGCACATATGGGAGAAGCCGATATCAATTATTCCATTATTCTTTTAAGTGCCACATTTATTTCTTATTTTCTAAAGCGCTAGTGTTATGCCTAGTCGCTACTAAAGCTTTTTAATGTGGCACTTAATTAATGGAGTGCTGGTATTATGCCCAGTCGCCGACTGCTAAGACAACACAAGACGAACAAATACAGCCATGGGCACGGCGGGATTCGAACCCACGGGCAGTAGATCGCTGCTTCGGACTGACGTGTAAGCGAGCTAAGCTACCGACCCCCCTACAAGGAAGATTACATTTCTACTTCCTGTCAATCTTCGTCAATTATTGACTTCTTTCTTATATCCCGTAGCTGGCTAAGCTCTCCTCCACAATTCGGCACATGCAAAAGCCAAGTTCATGGCACTGAATCTGATCATTAGTTGATCTGATTCTGTATTCAACGGGAGCGTGGACTCGATTTCTTTATTACTGACTCCGAACTATTCATTCCTTACGATAGAATCAACTTAGGTGAAAGTCTTTAGAACAACGTGTTATCTGAATCCACCATAGATATCTCAACAATTTAAGTACGCTTCTGTCTTGATTAAAAGCATCAAGAGCCAGTCATGGTATTGACCAGAGCCCACAGTAGCAAGAAATTTACAAAATGTCTCCAAAAAATAGTCCCCGACAAATATTTGTTGCAGGATATAAATACAGCCAAGGACCGTGAAAAATTTCAAAGAAGTTTCACTTCTAACGGCAGTTCAATCTCTGATGAAAAAATGACCGCATATGCCATTGATGCTGCTTTGTCTTGAATTAATCGTGGTGAGAAGCATAGCTCTGACCCCAATTTCGAATCAGTCGTTAAAACTTTAATCTTTAATTTTCGGCAAGAAAATCAATTGTTGACTATCTAGTTTCAGTGCTACAAGTCGTATCATCCACCGCTAAGACCACGGTGCCTTCTTGAATAAAGAAACTCTCTTAACCATAGTGTCGACCCTCTCCTCTAAAAAGTCTTCCGGAAAAGGTGAAATATCTAATTTTATCTAAGAAGCTCCCTACCTGTTTCTGTGAGCGCTTATCCGAGCTATTTAGCTATTGCACAATCATTGGCTATTTTTCCACTGCTTAGGAGGTTGCAAAAATATTCCCTATCCCAAAAGCGTCAGGATCTTGTGATGTCCTCAACGCCTGTTCGGTTCCTCTTCTCTCAAACTTGGGAAAACCACAGAAAAATCTAAATCACATCATAGATGTGAATCACATCATTACCGGAAGATAATTCGGCTTTAAAGCCAAACACTCTACAGTGAATGCCATAATGATTTAATCGAACTCCATTACCTCTACTAGAGCTAAGATTATTGCCTATAAGCAATTGACTAGACAAATCGTCACCTACGGTGCCTCTATTGGGTCTCCAGTCCCTTCAAGTCAACATGAGAAGCTGGTAAAATTTGAACGCCGTATCCTCCGAAATGTCATCTTCCTTTACTAAGGCCAATGACTACCAAAAATACGAAATTATGCCTCTTTCCTTTATTTGCTTGAATTGAGCAGCAATGGTATTCGTCACGCTACAGAGCACCCGCACGATATTAATTCATCCTTTTATCCAAGGTTTGGATCTAAACGATCGTAATTCGATCTTATGAATAGCTCATAAGCCATAAGTTCCTTGTGAACATGTTTGTTTTATTAATAGTAAATAGTAAAAATTTCGAGCCATGAGGGAAAGAGGCACAGCCCACGTGTCCATCATCACTTTAAGAGATAGTTTTAGGTAATCTATTTCTATCTTCTTCATTCTACTGTCGTAAAACCTAGCTTCCCTTCAATCGGAATCGTGGAACATTCGACTTTGAGTTGACGGACAGTTTCCCAACAATCAGCTCTGGAAGCAGAATCAGCCTATAAACGAACGGTTTTCTCTTTTGTTGTTATTTTTTTGTTAATTTTGTTGTTAATTTAATTTAAAATTAATAATTTGTTATATCTTAGCGAAGAACTATATTTTTTTTTATTATTATTATTTTTGCACATACTAAATATGTATAAAAAAATTATTTTAAATTCTTTCCGTGCATCGCAATAATTTTCAATCTTCCAGTACAATTTCAACGAAGCAATCAAAATGTTTTTTATGTTTGCTGATTGTCGTTTCGTCACACCTGATCCAGCCGGGCTGGGTGAAGGAGAAATTCCGATTTTCGATATGAAAGGTTTCACTTTGAAACATTTAACGAAAGTAACAATATCGACTTTGAGATGTTATATGAAAATGACACAAGAAGCTCATCCGATTCGATTGAAAGCCATTCACGTTCTGAACTGTCCGTCGTATTTGGATAAAGTGCTTACAGTAATTAAGCCTTTTATGAAAAGCGAAGTGTTCAAAATGGTAAGATATGTTTTTTTTTTAATTTGGACATATTTAAAAAAAAAAGATGTTTAAAATATTTGGTGAGCTTTTTTTCGAAAATATTGGGAATATATAAATTGCAAAGAAAATAATAGTAAAAAAACGGAGGGGGGAAATAGGGGGGCTTACCAGTAATATACTCGGTTTTTCCCGATTCCGGGTTTTCTCTAATTCAGTTTTTCCCCGCTTCCGGTTTTCTTCCTGTCCATTGTTTTCAAAATTTCATATTTTTCCTTCGTTTTAGATACATTTTCATCTACCTGGCTCCGAGACATTGAACAAACACGTCCCACGAGACATGCTACCAGAGGAATTTGGTGGAGCTGCTGGTAAAATCAATGACATTAAAAATGAATGGATACAAATTTTACAAGCAAACAGGTCTCTACATTATAATTAATTCAGATAATGAATTGAGTTTAATACTTTTTTATATACTTAATTTCAGAAATTATTTGATGGATGAGAAATATTGGAAAGTCGAAGAATCGCGGCGAATGAAATCGAAAGGCAACAAAACAACTAAAATGAATGATAATTTCAAGAGTTTAAGTATAGATTAAGTTGTTCAAGATATTATTAACAGAAATATAATTTTAAATATGTAGATATTAATTTGACGTCAGGGTGATACATTTGATAGACATAGTTTTTTTTTTAGAAATTATTGTTTTTATAAAAATAAATCATTGTTTTCTATAAAGTTTATTTGGCGAGTGTACTTTTTCATTCGATTTTTAATAATAAAATAATCTGAAAATGAGAAATTTTGTATTGATTGAATAGTTTTTATTGAAATGCAGTATTAGAAACATTTTCCTACGAAAAACATATATGCAATTATACATCGACCAGTTTTTACTTCTATCGCAATCATCGCGCATTTTCAAACTTGTACTATATATTTCGCTCGTTAATAATTATGCCAGAAGCGAACGTCTTGATGTATTAAATAATGCATCGACCCCGAATAGAATCGTCTAGCGTAACACTAAAATATTAAACTTGTTAGTTGCATTAAGAAAAATGCCCCCAAAACCATCGATGCAATCCGCTATAGCCAGTGATTTCGTTATTGCCATTGCAATTATTTTCAGTTCGGTATAATTATGAAATACGAAATCATTGTACCAATTTACGAATCATGTTAATTTTTCAATCAAAATTAAACAGAAATTTGCAAGGAACCAGGTAGGGATTAGAATTGGCAATAAAATATAACCTTGAAATCTATATTTCTTCAAGCATAACTTGTATTTTTTGAATTGGTGACTTTCTTAGCCATCCATGTCCATTTTGTCTCTAGAAACTAGCTGGTAGTCATCCATATAGTTTCTGAGTACCATCATTTTTCATATACTTTATTAATATATATGAATTTTTCAAAACACAGGTGCATATACAAACATATGTATTTCAAAGCACATAAAATTCGTGAAGCAGATCGTTGCACTGAGTTCAAATTGAGTATGTAGAAATTGTCATTTCGGCGTGGTTAATGTAATCCAGTGGACACACATTAACCTTGTAAACATTCCATTAAACAACCAATGTAACAGTCAACAATGTAAGCACACGGTGTGAGTGACACCGAAAATTCATTTATTTCGTTGTATTATGTAATCCGGTCAAAATAAATAGCGTGGACGGACAGACAACAACTGAAATGAATCAGAAGAGTTCATAAAACACCAGCTATGTGTTAATTAGTTATTCAGAGCCAGTGCTGCCAACTTTTTTCCAGCCATTGTAGCTAGAATCTATCTAGGAATAGCTAAAAATAGCTAACATGTTCCGAAAGTAGCTAAAAATCGTAGCTAATTTCAAAAATAAAAAAAAAATTATTGAATTTAATTGGAGCTAACCTTTCTAATTCATATGGCTGAAATATAATATGTGTACTGCGGGTAGGGATGTTCGATATATATCGATATTTAAGAAATATCGATATTTGACTCCCGATATATCGATTCAACCCGATATAATCGAATCCTCAGATATCGATTATTATAATATCGATATATTATCCGATACAAGAATATCGTATTGTGCTTGCAAACGAGTTGGTCAACAATTTTTCGTTTTCGTATCGCGACGCGACCTAACCGCTGGTCGAGCAAGAGAAGAGAACGAAAAGAAGCAAACCGTTCAAACCAGTCTGTTTGCTTTTGTATTCTTTTCTAATTAATTGGTCTAATTAATTGGATCGTGTCCACCGCGCTACCTATCCTCGTAAATTGACAAAACTTGGGTTTATCTTGTTTTTTTACAGATTGTGAAGGCTTTTCGGTGATTGGGCAGTTTCGGTTTACTCAAGTAATTGAAAGTACAAATAATTAATTTAAATTAATTAACTTTAAAAAAAAAAAAACTTGGTCTTACAATAGAGATAGTGAGCCGTGTGTACGCGAACTTGAGAAGTTACAGCCAAAAGCTCGTAGAACTTAGGTAGCGGAGAAACCAAAGGGAATATCTGAATTAGTAAATCTCTCGATTTGTTCTATTTATAGATTTTATCTTTGTATCCGCGATTTAAGGAACTTCATTTTGAAGACCATTTGACTTGTTCGAATGCCATACTTAAAATCAACTAATGAAAAGAGATCAGCAAGATGAATTATGTGCAGCTGCGGGATCAGACTCGGATGGCTCAGACAAAACTCAGTCCGATTTTAGTCTCTGGAGCGATCGTCATCATTTAGTTCAACGAAATTGGAAAACAAATAAAATTGATGAAAGTGTCTCAAACGAATTATCTCTTTACTTGAGGGCTCCAGTTAGCAGATTAAATGAAAGCCCTTTGGTAGTATGGGTTGATTATAAATTACAAACATAAAGTACGTTCGAAACCGTTGTCTGTAGAGATATGGTCAACTCTTCATTGTGGGTGGGGATCGGAAACGTTAAGTTCAGTAATGAAAACATTCATTATGACTTTAAGAATAAAAATTATTTTTCACATGTTAAGATATTGCAAGACTGTAGATATGACCTTACCCTTGTCGCAAAATGTTTGAAATTTTCCTATATAATATTTTGTTATATCATAAAATCTATTTACTTTCTTTATTCCCCTTTAACTTATAATTTGAGATGAGCCAGTCCATCATAAAATAAATATCTTTATTTTCATGAGCAAAATCTCACCGCTGCGAAGAGAAGTCAAAGCAATGATAGATGACGTGAACAAATATTTCCCTTTGTTCTCTTTGTTTCAAACCAGAGCTCAAAACAAATTTCAAATTTAACAAATACTATTTTTCATTTATTGTTTTTGGATGAATATTGCTAAGTTAAGGAATGTGGATTTTATCCCAAGTAGTAGTAAGCTTCATATTTTGCCAACATTCGAAAATTTTCCAGAAATTTCATAATTTATGTCCTCATTCTTTGGAATAATGACACAATTTATCTGAACGAGCATTTAAATTTTATCGTGGCAGATATTCACGAGAAAAATATACATAGAAATAATATCAACCCCTTATATTTAATGAGTAATACCACCTAACCAAACCAACCACAGGCTCAACGCAATAAAGAAAATAAATTAGCCAATATATATATATATATATATATATATATATATATATATATATATATATATATATATATATATATATGTATATATTATTTTTGATTCGATTTCGATATATCGAAAAATCGATATTTACATTTCGATATATCGCAATCTATCGATATAGAGTTTCGATATATCATATCAGAAAAAATATCGATATATATTTTAAATGAACATCTCTAACTTCGGGTAATATGTCACCCATTAATTTAATACTACAACTCATGCTTGCAATCGAAATATTTCATGATGGTTTCACAACATTTTAATAACATGTCTATGAAATCTTCTTCAAACTGGTATAAAAGATCGAAATTTATAAAATCATTTTTTTTTTTTTGTATCAATATGCTTTGAAGAGAAGTTTCATCAGGCGTGAGTAATTTTATAATTTTTATAAAATCTTCATCATTAACTGAATTTATATTATATACAGAAAATTGGAAAATATTTCACGAAATTTTAGCATTATCAGATAATCTATATTCAACTCTTCTATAAAGTTTTTAATAAAGGCTATGCAAGTCTACTTTATACTTTTTTCATCTGATCTTGGGATTATATTGTTACTTTATAACTCAACTATTTTTTGTTCAGAGTTACATATATTCCAAGTAGGCATTGTATTCATATAATTGCACAGTTTCAGATAAAACGTCAATTGCTCAGTTTGGATACATAATTTTTTTGTTAAACCTTCAATAAATAAACAAAAACCATTAAGATTAGTGGATTCAATAGATTCAATTTTAATCATTAGCGCATCCTTTAAATTAGGTTAAATAAATAGATAAGATATAAAAGGTTAATTTCATTGTTATACTCCTGATGAATCATATTTGCTATATAACATTCTCCTGATGTTTGGACGGTACTGAAGTGGGTTTTTAGCTCTAACTACTGCCTAATGATCCTTGATATTGATGCCTCTATTGATACCCACCTTAAGGATAAACTATTTTAAAGATATTCAACATACTATTTCTACATATACAGAAACGTATAAATTTCAACCATTTGAGTTAAGACCAGGGACGGATTTGCCACTAGGCCCGGTAGGCCCGGGCCTAGGGCGGCAAATTTTGGGGGCGGCAATTTTTCGATTTTTTTTGGGGCGGCCACTTTTCGATTTTTTTTGGGGTGCCAGTTTTTTTTCTGTCGTATATATACATATATCTGAGTTGAATGAGCCTAATACCTCAAGCCAACCGAATTCTCTAAAAAATCAATGCACGCAAAAATTCACCTCTGATGATTTTTTTCGGACATTAAAAAGTTTGACTTATAATAAATATTGCAATGCGATCACGGTAAAGGACCAAAGAAACTCAAAAATACCTAAAAAGTACCTAGAAAGTATCTGAAAATACCTAAAAAGAGCCTATAAAGACCTAAAAAGGTCCTAAAAAGAACCCAAATAATAACTTTTCAATTTAGGAAAAGCTTATCAGAGGTAAATATTTGCGGGCATTGATTTTTCAGAGAATTTTTTTTTATTATTATGGTACAGGGTATATCAACTACATGCGAATCTCCTTATTTTTGACGTGTTTTTTAAATTTTACTTCATCGCTGAAATTAATTTCTAAAAAAAATTTTCTATAAAATGAAATCTAGAACATCATAGGTCAAAATATTTCGGGTTCATCCTTAACTAATAACATATCGAACATTAATTTACAGTAGTCGAGCTCATAGTTGATCTCCAGTCAAGTGCGGAAGCAAACTTTGAACGGAAAAGTACACTTACTTATAAAATATGAGCGAAGACGTTGGAATTATATGGGATGTAAATGTGTATACGGTTTTGGACTGTTAAAAATTGGTATTTTCGGATTCTTTTTTTTTTAGGTACTTTTAGGTTCTTTACCGTGTGTGCATTTTAATAATTATTTGTGTGGGAAGGGCGCAATAATAAGGAATTTTCACGAACGAACCGGTCCCGGTTTCGCTCTGATATTCCTTTTTTGTGAGGTCAGGTGCAACGAAAAACAGTGAAGTATTCTAGGGAATCGAAAAAAAAATCGCGCATTGTTACATATAATATAATTCACAAAGAGGGCGGCAAATATTTCTGAGGCCTAGGGCGGCGAAATGGTCAAATCCGCCCCTGGTTAAGACGATATATGTGTTGACTTGACTTGTCTATAAAAGCGTAGACAACGTACATCGGCTCTAAAGCTTTTCCAAGTAGAGATAGTTTGATGCTGGAATATGGATCATTTTGCGGATAAAGCCTCCGAAAGCAGTATCAAATGAACAATTTCGTAGCTAAGCAAGTTCTTTTTGTAGCTAAATCTTGCTACAATATAGCTGAATTGGCATCACTGTTCAGAGCACGTTGGATGAGAAGATGGAATGATTATTAAAGGAATTTCGGGTTTTAGTTGAAGTTGGAATATATTACGCTGGTAATGATAAAAATACTCATGGTTTTAGACGATTAATATTATTGTTTGATATCGGATCAAGTAAATATAATAATAAATATTGAATCTACATGATTGAGATTATAATTTTTGAATCGAAAAATGATTTTCCAGGTGTTCATTTTTATCAAAAAAATCAAAAAATTATTGCATTTACATCAAAATAAATCGTACTTCATCTTATCAATACCAGAAGTATCGAGAAACATCGAGAAGTGTCAACCCAAACTGTCTAGATACAAAACATTTTAATGTATTTCACCGTAATAGAACGGAATATTCGATAAAGAAGCCCCCATATAAGAAACTCCTAGTAGCCAAGATACATAGCATAAATAAATTCCCACAGGACGAGAAAGGTTCAGAGCATCCTAGAATCGTGCAATCGACCATTCTGTAAGTGCCCGAGAGTGAGGGCGAGCTCAGTCTGAGTTAGGACAGTACAAGGCATCGGACGTGTTTAGCGAGATTGGCATTTTTACTTTCAAGCAAATTTATTTTTTTTACTGATTTTCGAAGAAAATTAGGGAGATAGTCAGTAGATAGAGAATGGCGGTTCGAAATCCTCATCCTCCTCCTCTGAGGAGGGTGACGTCACTGAGGAGGATGACGTTAATGTGGAGGATGACGTTGATGTGGAGGATGACGTCACTGAGGAGCAGGGGTTTTCTTAGGCATTTTTCTTGGGGGGTGTGTTCAGAATTTTAGGAGGGGTGTCTCTTTGGAACAAAGGACACAAAGGTATCTTTATGTAGGAAAATTGTCCGTGTTAGGGGGGGTGTATGCACTTTACAGGGGGGTATTAGGGGGGTGTTAGGGGGGTGTAGGAAAATCTCTGCTTAGGAGGATGACGTTGATTTGGAGGATGACGTTGATGTGGAGGATGACGTCGCAAGTGGAGGATGACGTAGGCGAGTATCGGTTCGCGCATGACGTAAACGATCATCTTTGAACTGATAAACAGCTCAACATGGCTGTTTAAAAGCTAAACAGGGCTGTTTATTAGCTCAACAGGGCTGTTTATCAGCTCAACTGGGCTGTTTATCAGCTTAACTGAGCTGTTTTATCAGTTCAAAGATGATCGTTTACGTCATGCGCGGACCGATACTCGCTTACGTCATCCTCCACTTGTGACGTCATCCTCCACATCAACGTCATCCCCCAAATCAACGTCATCCTCCTCAGTGACGTCATCCTCCACATCAACGTCATCCTCCACATTAACGTCGTCCTCCTCAGTGACGTCACCCTCCTCAGAGGAGGAGGATGAGGATTTCGAACCGCCATTCTCTATCTACTATAGTCTCTAAGCTGAAATTTTCGGAGAACATAGATGTATATAGGAAGTAGGTCAATGATTTACTAAAATTAAGATATTTTTAACCCTTTGGCGGCGACGGGCATTTTAGTGAATTTTCAGGTACCTCTATATTTCTATGCAGAGTATGTGTTTGTTAAAAATAAGTATTCGAAATGAAAATTTATTATGTTTTATGCTTGCTCATGATAAAGAATTGGACATTTTGAGCCCTGTGTGGGCGCTGAAAGCCTAAAAGTCGGCAAAGATTTTTTTCAAATATTGATTTGTCATGACTTCTGACAGAAAAATTGGATCATCGTAAAATTTGCATAGCGTATTGACGTTGACTAAAAGTATACACACAAGACAGTGCGGGCAACCCTGTAGCGACAGCAGGCACGTGAAAAAATCCTTCAAATCATCGACCTTCCTGAAAAATGTTTGAATTCTGACTAAAAATTCAAATTATTGATAAATGTTAAACTTTGTCCACCATGTAAATTTAAAATTTCAAAATTCCGAGTTACACAAGAACGGCACACATCACCAAATTAGCTCTATTTTCAGCATTCGAAACTTCTGTTCACGAGGACTAACGACCGGATAATCCAATCATTGTGAAATTTGCAAGACATGTTGGTATTAACTACGACCAGATCTGATAGAAGAGATGGCAGGCAACATGCTGGCAGGAAATGTAGGCAACCCTGTGGCACATCTTGAAAATTCAATGCGAAAAAACTAATTTTTAGCCTATAATTTCCGATTCAACCAACAAATTTTAACGAAATTCACACAGTAATTGAACCTTACCCTCCTTTGAAAAATTGGAATAGAGCTGTCAGCTATGATAATTTTTGCCTCCTAAATCTTGTAAATTGGCTCAGCAAAATAAAACTTTTTTCCCTATAACTTCCGATCCAGTCACGAAATCAAAACAAAATTCATGCAGTAAATGGACCTGGGTGGGTTTAACTCAACGTAAAGCAAATTTGATATATTTTTAGCTATGCTGCTAGCACAGGATTGCCAGTACCAGACATTTTCGTAAATATTGCACCAACAGATGCTTTCATTGTATATTCATATGCAAAACATTTACAACAAAAATAAGGAACCAATGTTTAAATTTTCTGAGTTTGGATGGCAGCCTCAAACAACGTTTAACCGCTGAAACTTTCGATGAAATCCTCTGATGAAAACGAAATTCAAATAATAGGTTGATTTTAGCATGAGCTTGTTATGGTAGACTTATTGCTGCTTCTTTGGAAAAGTGCTGCCAGCACTGAACATTTTCATCATATATGTTAAAGTCGAGAAATGGTTTTTGTTGCTTTGGGTAAGAAATGGTTGACATGATACTTCAAAAAAGGGTATTACGTCTTTCCACATTTTTTGGTCACTCAAAGAAATTTTTCTTCGAAAAACAGTTTTCTAGCGGTTGTGATCCGCTAGTCTTTTTCTCAGATATAGAGTGATTTGTGCGTAGAAGTTTTCTGCCTTTGGATTGGATAGTAAGAATACAAACGATCCACAAACCAAGGACAAAGTATAGGTATTGCGTCTGGGTGGCCATACGTAACAGGATCATATCGTCGGATGATGATGGCGAAATCCTGGTAGAGAAGATGAACGAACATAAATCGCGGCAGCCGCAGACGAAGAGAGATATGGTCGACTTTACGAAAAAAAGGAAAAGAAAATAAGAGGAAGCTTTCAAACCTCTGGGAAAATTGTATTCCGTGTAGTCTGATGTAAAAAAATACATTGTTTGAAAAAAACTCGTCAAACTACGTGAATTCTGCAGTAAAATTATTTTAGGTTAACAAGTGAGCTCTGTTTGTGCTGATTTCACAGAAACTTTTGACATAATATGCGCAACATCAACAAGCCGTAGACATTAAGGAGCAATTTAATCAGAAGTTTTACTATCAAGACCAGGATATTAAACAATGACTAGATCAGCAGGCCAGAAAAAGCGAAAATCAGCTAGTGTAAGGTAAGTAACATTTCTAATAGCAGTAAGACAGTTGTGGGGCAAAAGTGAAACAAAAGTTCAGTAAACAAAGGCAAAAATTGTGAGTTCTTGGAAGAAATCGATCTGCTGAAATCAGGTTGACAGTTTGTCAAAACCGCAGGCAGCAAAGCACTCAGAGCACCGTTTTTAATGGACAAACTTCTTGGGATATTTACAAGCAGCGATTTGGGGCTGTTGTAGAATGTAACCATTCCAGCGATCGAGAGCTTGTGACCAAAGTAATGGTGTCATTAAGAGGAGCCACTGTGAAAGTACTTGAAACGATTTCTGTGGACAATTAAGCCAGCTATTCAAGCATGATGAGCGCTTTGGATAGGAGATACGGCGAAGACCACTTAAACAAGGTATATCGTTCATAGTTCAGAACACAGAGATCCAGGGAAACCTTGCAGCAGCTGGCTCAGGATATCAAACTGTGTACAATTCTGTCCTACCCTATGTCGGATCCAGAACCAGCACTCCGCTGATAAACAGGCGTTGAAGGACTCTTTAACTTACGCTTTGTCCTACAAATCGGTAAAGTATGCGTCTCGTAGCAATGTAAGAATCTGTGAATCGTACAAAGGTGCACTTGCCAGAGAGCCGATACCGCCAGGGAACCTACGACATGCGAAGATTGTTAGAGTTGTGATTGTAAAGCAATGGAGGCGGACGTTTCGTCAGGTATGTGAACATCAAAGAAAATTGACCACCGAAACTTTAGCAGCTACTCCGATGCTGGCACTGCGAATAAGGCGGAAACCTCAGTCTGAACTGCCAACTGGATAAAGCCAGGCACCAGCAAAGCAAGGAGCCCAGATAGTCGAAAATAACCTTTTTTTCTTGAAGAATGGCTGGGAAACCAGTGGGGACAAGTTCGAAGATACCCGCAAAACTGATGGCCCCAAAACGACCATCACTGCCAGGTTATATTTTCTTCAATTTAAGGCAGTATTCTGGTCTAGAGGCTCGATTTTGAGGTGATTTTACGGACGCAATAAAAAAAACCATAAACATTTTTGGTATATATTTTTTACCAGTCTTTTATTAATATTTTGAAAGTACAAAAATGTATTCAAAAAATAAAAAATATTTAAATTAATGTAGATGCAGGCCAGCGAAGTGAAGGCTAAAAAAAAAACGTGTCTCATGGCTGACATGATTCCAACCTTCCTGGTGGTCTGAAAGATACATTTTTGGTGAATTCTGTAATAAGAAGAATGTAAAATTCGGCTGACGTAGGCGATTCGAAAAAACTTTTTTTTTCACAAAATGGCGTCCATGTAAAAAAAAAGTCGTTTTTGCCTCATTTTTTCAACTTTGGGGATTTTTAATAAGTAGTAGAAAAAAATTTGAAAAATCCCTACGTCAGACGATAACTAATAGTGTTAAGAGGGTTTGTGCAAAATTTCACGTAAATTGGTTCATTACAACTAGAGATATCATGTCAACCGTATCGAGAAAAGTAGTTCCGAGAAAAACGCGTATAAAACATGGAGTCTCGTTTCAGGCAGTTAGTTGGCATGTCACAAAAATAGCTGTAACTCCAAAAATAATTTGAATTTCCAAAAATCCTTTTAAATGCTTATTCTTAAAGATCTAAACTTTGAATATATGCAAACAAAAAAAAATCAATTTCATCAAATTTCTAGACCAGAATACCCCCTTAAATCTGCAAGGGAAAGCTAAAAACGAAGTTAGTCATATTACCATCGACACTAGATCGATCATAAGCGCGGATATGGTTATATCCTGGAGACTTGGTAACGTTAGACAGCACGTCATCACATCTAAACCAGCTCATTGAGAGATCAGATTGAGAGATCGCAGATTTGTTATTTCCTGGTAGCGGATAGAACCGACGGGTGTATACTTGACATGGATTTCCTGAGTCAGCATTATTTCTGCTTGTATTTAAGAGAGGGAAAAACCAAAGGGATGAACATGCTATCATGATATTACTACCCAAGTGATCAATACGATTGCTTCGGAAAATAATTCAACTATGGATCGGTTCCATTCCAGACACGTTTTGTCATACGAGTTCAAAGAAAGAATAACCGTCTCAATGGAGGCTGGAAATATTGAAGCAGTTTACGGTGCGGACTCTGTTGATAAGGGGCCTTAAAAAACTCGTTCTAGGAAATTCGATTTGAACGACGAATCTCTACTGAGGATATTGCGGAAAAGTTCAAAGCTCACTAACCAAATATATTCAGCCATATTCAACGTTTAGGGCCGGCGTAAAAGCTGTCCAGGTAGGTACCGATAAGTTAATAAGTAAAGTAGTCCCACAACAACCCTTGGCTGGTCTAGGGGTAGAAGTTGGTAGGGAGCTTTATTCACAAATTCAATGTATACGAGTGTGGGGTGATATTTCCACGATTCAGTTTAAAACTGATTTAACTCCAGCACCTACTAAGAGCTAGAGCTTAGGTCAAAAGTCGGTGCTCGGTCCCTCGTCCGAACCTGGATTCGAATCGTACACTAAGATCCAAAATAAAAATATGAGTTTCGAGTATTACTAACGAATTCACTGACACGATAAGTATAGAGAATTGAACTTTCCTCACAACTGTGAGCTCGTTAACATTATTTTCGGTATCAGAAAAGTGTCACAATAGATCTCACTATGTCCCAAAATAAGTTACTTTATTTAGAACGGCATGGATATGGATGGACGTTACAATACATCTAGGGATTCCAATCCCGAACCATATTTTCAATCCCGGGATTACGGGATTAAAAATCTCAAATCCCGGGATCCCGGGATCCCGGGATTTGAAATTCATAATACAACACAACAAAATAAGTCAAGTTTCTAGTAAACAGATTATATTATTTGCCATCATTTCCAAACTACAACAATAAGTAAGCTCAAAACTGTATAAAAAATTGCATTATTACTTTTTTATATTATTGATGCAAATAAAAACAATAATTTTAATTATCCAAAACGTTGACAGTATGAAGACAGATATTAAAAATTACATCTATTACAAATTACAACAAAAAATCACGATCAAAAACCACAGCAACGAAACACAACTCTTAGAATTGAGATACATAATAAAGTAACATATAAAAAATTCGGCCAAAGTTCATTGGGTTTTTCGGAAGTAACATTGAAGCAATAGCAAAGCATCTAAAGTATCGTCTCCAAGCCTGATTCTAAATTTATTCCCGATGTTGGAAACCGCGGAAACGGTCGAGAAATATTGGTACGCCTGCTCCAAACTATGCAAGTGCCACCACTTTCGAAAAGATTCATTTCTTTTGCAATGGTTTTAATTAGATTAGTTTCTTGCGGCATTTCGTGAATGATTATTTTCACACTTTTGCAGCTCTTCTTGTCGCGTTAATTGACGACTACCTTGTTCTGATTCAATATGGGTATCTACTGGGTTCTCTTCATTTCTTTGGCTACCAAGCATAGGGTTCAGCATCTAGATCATTGAAGTATTTTTTTTTAATATTTGCGTTGCTTGGTTTCAAAAATAGAGATTTTATTTCACTTGGTAAATTTTTGCTGGTACAATGTGGACTCTGGAGATAGCTTAGCATACCAGATAGCTCGGTACACTGACGCTCTTTTATTCGGTCCAATATTGCAATTTTCATAGCATTCAGCAGAATAGACCGTTGTTCTCCTAACAGCCTAAATACAAATCTTGATGAAGTATTAGCAGTGCATAAATTTGCAAGTCTGCGACTAAAGGCCGTCACAGCCAATTTTACAGGGAGTAAAACTTCAATAATTTTCTGAATCGAATCAAACTCTGTTGCTTCTAATTGCTCTGAATATTGCAGGCCTATTAATGTATACTATTTTTCAAAATGGGAAACTATTCGAGCATTGTCAAGAGACTATTTCATCTTGTTTTACAATCCATTTAAAGGAGACAGTTAAATGCCTTGCTCGGATCCGACATAGTTTTAAAGATCGTTATTATTTTTCGTTGGAGCTTTTTTAAAATATAAAACTACCTAACGAACTTTCTTTATGCATGCGCTGATGTCCTTCGTCTGATCTAGCGTGTCTTGCAGGCGACCGGTTTCAACGTAGTTAGCTGATTCAGGACCATCCAAATCTTCGTGGTCGTCGTTCAGACTATCGGGAAATCACTTTTATCCGGAATGGACCTCATATTATAGCGAACATCGCAAACTGCCAAGTGGATGCTATGCGCCAAACAAATATGTTGCTCTATACCAACTAGTCTGCCTACTTTTCGCATTTCGTTTGACCCATCAGTTACGATGGTAACAATGTCTTTTACTAGAGAAACATTAAACTCATATCTAGGTAGTTTCCAGCTGTCATTGATATTCTTACTCCCACCAAGCTCCAGTAAGAATTTACTAAGTAGATGTTTATATTTATATAGCACCTATTTGCAGTCAAGGTCCATTCATCAAACATCAATCTGAACCGTTCACCTGAGATACTAGCTTGTTATATCTTATTTTTTATTATTTTCTTTATCCTGCTTGCATAGCCAACAACCTTTTTTTGATTGTTGTTAAGGATTTTGGTAAATCTGTGTATGCATTCGCTAGTATTAATTTCCTCAAATCATTCGATGTAACGAATGCACTAAATGCGAAACAGTCCATACTTATTTATTTACAAACCCCTTTGTATTCTCTTGTTAACTGTTACATCGGTTTATTTTGCTCTATTCTTTACGCATTTTGATGTGAGCTAATTGTTTTCTCATAAATATGGATTCTATTTGCACTTTTCGAATCTTGCTGTAACTTGATTGCCGATAATTCTTGACTCCCGGCCTCGAAATCCCAGCCAATTTCTGATCCCGAAAATCCCGGGATTAGGAGTTATCAATCCCGGGATTTTCGGGACCAGAAATTGGCCGGGATCCCGGGATCCCGGGATCCGGGATCCCGGGATTGGATTCGCTAAATACATCCCACGGAAATACAAAATTGATGAATAACTCACACTACTGTTCAAAAGCAGAACATCGCTTTCTTATTTGACCTTAGTCGCGTTTATTGCAGTTCCATCGAGTTCTGGTTAGGTTAGTAACATTGAAAACAGCAACAAAATCCTGCCGCAGTAATCTCACTTGGGGGGTCTATTATGAACCGTATTCCGATATTAGAATTCTTACGATATCGTGTTTCGTATTACGATTCGCTATATGCATCAGAACCCAACATGAGAATGGTTTTGGACTTTTCAGTTTCAAATTAGATTTTTTCATTTCAGTTCGTTTGGTCTACGCAAGTAACACCTGGGAATCGAATAGCTGGCGTAAATTATGTGTTATAAATCGTGATTATGTCGCTAATTTTAAAATTTGTAATATATTGTATTCTTATGAAAGTTTCCTTTATTTTTGGACTAATTTCAATTTATTGAATTAAAATGTTGTTTTTTCTGATTCACCATATATAGACGATTCAAAATAAATTCTGTAGTCAATTCCAGCAAAAAACAATGAAAATTTGTTCAATTTTATAAATTTAAATTGCTAATTTGACACTTGATTTGAAATATATTGAGAATCTGGAATCGCTTTATCTCATTCGAGTGATGCTGCCTGCGGTTCAAAAGAGGAATTCAATTCCGATATCGATATAGTTCATACTACGAAATTCCGATCATTGGCGAGTCGTATAATTGTACGAATTCCGACATCGGAATTTCAATCTTAATAGACCCCTGATCTGATCTGAAATGCGAAAACGTGCCTAATACCTTGCAGGTCCCACCCTACGCGCAATATTCCAACCACATGTATATATCATCTCTACACCAATATAGGTTACATTCAGTCAGTCGCGCCAAAAAACTTCTAAATTCCTTTTTAAGCAGGACCATAAGGATATGGAATAGTATACACGGAGAGAAATTTCGGCAGTGATTTTTACTAGAGTGGAAAATAGAATTTACTACTAGGTGGGGTGAAAAGTAACCTCCTTGGGAATGAAAAAAATGTTTTTTTTACATTTTTTTTTAATTTTATTCAATGTTGTCCTCTTTTAGGTCGATACACTTATTCCAGAAATTTTCCAACTTTTTGATCCCGTCCGAAAAGTAATTTTCCGGAAGGCCTACAAAATACTCATCCGCGGCGTCGATGATCTGCTCGCACGAGCTGAATTTTTTATTGACGAGCCATATTTTGAGGTTTGTGAACAGATAATAGTCCAAGAGAGCCAAGTCAGGCGAATAAGGTGGTTGGGGAAGCAATTCGAGCCCTAAATCGTTGATTATAGCCATTGTTGCGATGCTCTTGTGTGACGGCGCGTTGTCTTGTAAAAACAAAATTTTTTTGGCTTCATGTGAGGCCGTTTCGCATTGATTTCGGCTTTCAATCGCTCCAATAATGCCCAGTTACACTCGCTGGTGATGGTTTTTTTCTTTTTTGAGGTAGTCCACGAAGAGTATGCCATGACAATCCCAGAAAACCGACGCCATGACCTTTCCGACCCATTGAGCCTCCCTTGGCCGCTTCTGAGCACTCGTGCCGGCTTCAGTCCATTGCTGGGCGCTCATTCTGTTCTCTGGCGTGAAATAGTGGACCCAGGTCTCATCAAGTCACCAATCGAAGCCAAAAGTCCACCCAATTCCGCATCAGCATGGCCAAACACGCTTCCGAAGTGCGCTCGCGTTCGTGTTTTTGGTCCGGAGTCAGCATGCGCGGCACCCAGCGGCAGGATAATTTTTTTATCTGCAGAATCTCACCCAAAATATGGCCTGTGCGCTTGGTACTAATCCTTGTGGCATCTGCTAGCTCGCGCATCTTCATTTTCCGGTCGGCCAACACCATTTCATGTATTTTTTTGACATTGTCCTGTGTAACCGCATCGGACGGCCTGCCGCTACGGACTTCATCGGCAGTGGAGTTTCGGCCACCACGAAACTCTCGAAACCAATATTTCACGGTATAATCTGAAGGAGCACTAGCCCCATAATATTTATCCAACTTTTCTTTTGTTTCCTTCGCCGTTTTGCCTCTCAAAAAATAATGTTTTATGAGAGAATGAAAATGGTTTATTTCCATACTCAACATGATGCCAAACACGTCAACAAAAATCGGCTGTAAAAACAAAACAAATGACTGTATCGCTCTGAAATTTGACATGTCTGCCTAAATATGAATGGACTATAAGGCACAATAATCCTTTTTGCGGTTGTAGCGCATTCTGGTGGTCAAGGAGGTTACTTTTCACTCCACCTAGTATTCCAGAAATTTAATATCGAAACATGAACGTCATTACAAATTTGATGAAAATTTACTATTTTAATAAATTTCCGTATTGTGAATCGGCATCTGTTCCGCTCAGCCCAGTATTCACTGTATCCTTGTATTCATTGTATCCATACATTCATTCATTCATTGTCTTTCTAAGATTATAATAGCTGCGTTTTATTATCATCCAGAGTGTAGTAGGTATCCTGGATGCATAATAAAACGATTCAGAGTAGCACGCGAGTTTTTTTCTGTCAGACAGTTGTCATTTCACAATTTGAGCTGTCATATAACCAACGCCGTTTTCAAATGTATGACTATTTATCCTGGTTGCCAGGGTGACATGGAAAATTTTTGAAAATTCCAACTATTCCAGTTGATATGACTTTTCAAAATACGTTCCACAGAGAGCACGAGTACGAAATCCACTGAATTCACAAGTGTTTGTACTCTGGATGTTGTTGTTGTTTCGTGTGCAAATCGATATCCTGCACTACTCTGGATGTATAATAAAACGCGCCTAATATAATCAAAGAAGATCGCCGAAACCTGGATATTATCATGAAAAAAAAATTAGCCTCAAATAAGGCAATTTTTAGATACGATAAAATTTGTCATTCCGTATTGATTTTATAAACGTTGGTTAACGTTTGTCTTCACTGCACCCGTAAAATTTCTGAACATATTTTTACATGAGACCATTTACTTGCATTATATTCATTACTGTTTATAAAATAAATTCGAAACACTTTCTTTAATGGAATATACATATTTATTCATTAATAGTTAAAAATAATAATAAACAAACATTATTAATATCACCAACTTAATGTCTTTCTGAACAAATAATAATAGTAATAATTAATGACAGTCAACGACGACAATTTACACAATATTATATGAAAACAAAGTAAGAGCAACTTACAATGAGTGGCATATGCATTTTTCTAATAAAAATGCACTTGTTTCCAAAACAAAATTAGCAATAATTATAATAACGTTTCTTCTTTTTACTTTCAATCTTTTTCACTTTAATCAAAACAAAAAATTAACATGACTTTGGTGTTTGACCTACACATTCTTTACAGAAGTTTGTGTTTCACAATTTCCTTTCATCTTCTTCTCTCCCAATCACGAGACTTTAATCTTTCGAAGTTCCAACAATTAACTTTAATTTTTTTTCATGAACGTCCACATTTTCATGTTTTTCCCCAAAATGCTCTTATTTCCATTTCTTACAACAATATTAGAGACTTTCTCTTAAATTTACAATGGATTCTTGAATGATCCAAATTTGAAATGAATTCAGCAACAGTCGCATTAAAAACAATTTTAAATTTCTAAAACAAATAAACAAACAGAAGGAAAAACTTGGACAAGAATAAACTTAATAACTTAGTAACTAGCTTAGTACTATAGTTTTAGCATTGCTAAAGACAGTTAAATCTTTGAACAAAAACATTAAAGTGACACGTAAAAACGAGATAATTTTGATTTTTTGTCGTTTTATTGCATATTTATATTATTGCAATGCAGCTTCTTCTCCAGCTATTGTTTTCTTTGTTTTTTACCTTTCAATTTGCAAATTGTTTTGCAATAAAATTTAGTTTTAGAGCTTTATACATATATAGATGTCTAAATTTCATTGTGATTATCGTTATAATAGTAGTAACATACTAATCGAAAAATATAATTATTATACTTGTTATGAAAACTTGAACGGGGCACTAGACGGCTTAAAACTTTAATTTTCTTAGTAATCTTTTTGGTGATGATTAATTGTATTGTTTTTCTTACAGTTTTCTTTTCGTATTAACATCATCAGGTCAGTCAATATTATGGATTATGAAATAGAAACATATTTATATGTGTTTTTCTATATTATGATAGTTCATAACATAAAATATCAAAATTACGAAAATATTTTCTTTGTATTTCTGTTCACTTTTTTCCTTCTTTTCATAAAAAATACAGAGTAAATATACAGTAACATTTGTATCTCTATTTTCTAGGAGTTTATGGTGTATTTAGTTTTTCGTGTTTTCATCGCTTCGAGAGTAATAAAACAAAACATTAATAAAATAATATATTTTCAAATAATAATAAGGATAAAACTCAAAAATTTTAAATCCTGTCTTTCATTTGTCGGAGCTTGATAAAAAAAAACAAGCTGAGTCGGCTTTTAGAAACATTTTAGTTTACTGTAAATAAGTTTTTGTCAATTGTGACTAAAGAATAAAATTTGTAAGAAAGGATTCACAATTTAAATTGTTTTTTTATTAACTTTGGAATTGCTATATTTGCATTTTAATCGATTTTTCACTTGTTTAATTTAGATTCATATTGAAATACATCCTTATCTAGTATTTTATTCTTCAAAAATCTTCATGATCTTCCAAAATCATTTTAAAGGACGTGCTACACGGCAGCTCCTTACCTGTAAAGTCCAGTTTGTGGTAACTTTATGGAGTACCGTGCTGTGGCTACACGGTGCAAACAAGTCAGAACAAGTCAGTCAAAACTCAGTTCAGTACCTGGTCGTATAGCAGGCCCATTACTCATTTTTGCAGAACTTTTGGAGTTATGAAGAATAATTAATTCGAAGAACAAAATTTCCTGAACCCATTTATCGACAGACAATGAATTAACCAATCGATTTCATATTGTTATCGTGCAAACTACGAGAGGTCTCGAGGTCTCGTAGTCTGAAGTTTTGGTGTATACGCTTACTACGAGATGTCTCCTAGTTGGCAGTGAACAGGTTAACAATCATAGACATTCGATTCGATTCAAATAAAAGGACCTCCGAAACTTGCCGACTATTTTCAAACGAAAATTAATTAACAATATTAGTAGTAGCAATATAATTATATTATACATCTTATTTAAAATCTAATCTCAATATACTCTTGTAATATATCATATTCCTTCCTTTTAACATCTATTGTGTGTTTTTATCTTTATCAATATGTATAACAAATATAATCTTTCGTTTAATCCGACACTCTATGTACGATATCACGTTTTTTTCAATCAACATTCATATATTCCTACTCATTGGTTATGTGATTGGTAGCGACTTCAGCTAAAATGAGTAGATCTGAGGTAGGTGTGCTATGAACAATATGATTACTACTCGCATCATTTCCAGGTTCTTCCTTAATTATGGTCATCAGACCGCCCACCGATTGATAACCGTCCGCTATCAAATAGCTATCCGGATCGGATTTGATGTTCTCCGTCTTAATCTGAACAAGTTCGACAGCTTCAAAGAGGCTATTGGTACGAGAACCCATCAGATCGACCGGTGAGGTTCCATTCATTGCACTCACATCACGCCTGGTGATGCTTTCCTTACGTGCTTTGCGTTTTTGGCTTCCAACCGCGGCGCACTGGATGCGTTCGCGTGCCTCCTGGATCGTCTTTGGTGGCGTCTCATTTTGCGAAAAGAACAACGGATGTGATAGCTGGCACGGAGATTTTATTGCTGCAGTCGAAGACGTTGACGAGGTTGTTCGACGTTTTGAGCTGATTTTCTTTTTCTTTTTGGTTTCACGTTTTCGTTTCAAGTATGATTCTAAGCACTGCGCCGGTAGAGCTTTGATTTTCTCCTCCAAATCGAAATCAGATGCATCGAATTGCTTTTGGGAGTTTGGGGATTCAAGCTTAATAGAGTTTGCCGAGCCTGGACTCGTGTGCTGATCTGGAATGATGATGTCCATTTTCTCGACTTGTAGGGGTCGGTTAAGGTTTTGATCATGATTGTTCGCCAGGTTTGTGTCTCCACAATACTCGAGCGAGTGATCAAAACTACGGTAGAACCCATTCACTGGAGAGGTTGCTGAGTTGGTACGAACCTTCAGGCTTGCTTTTTTATTAGACGGTATTATCTGACCCGATATCTTCAACTCTTCGTATCGCTTGCCCTTGCAGGACCGCGAAGCTTTTTTAGGCAGCATGTACTCTTGTCCTTCGATAGGAGAGTGGGGTTTTTTATTCGGGCTTCCGGGTGTGGTGTCGAACGGACATTCTCGCTTGCCATTCATCTGATGACTAGCTTCCATATGTGCGGCATGATTGCGCATATTAGCAAACGGTTCGGCTGTCTCGTCCTTCGAGTTCGGCATGGTGTGCGAGAAGAATTTCGACGTTTCGCTTAAGGCGTTTTGTAACGCCTCGTTTTTATAATTGATTCCATTTTGTGAATTATTGTCATTGGCATTATTTGTGCCAAGCATGGCATCTGTTTGTTTATTATTACCATCGACCCCGCCCATGAGACTATTCAAACCACCCATTTGTGCTTCATCGGCGAGTCTGAAGAGTCCCACTGGCCATTTTTTCTGATAGAGGACATTATTGCTACCATTACGAGAGTCGTGTACCATGCTGTTGGTGTGATTCGAAACAGACGAATGAAAAGATGAAGACGAGTAGTTCCTGACACATTCATTATCACAGTTGAAACGATCGTATCCGTTACTCTCAATACTACCACCATCATTCATTGTCGGAGTTAATGGACATGACATGTGATGATGATGATTTGGTGTTGTTGGGGAATTCGGTGATTGTTGACCACCGCCGCCACTGCCAGGACGACTTGAACATGTGCGTATTGGCGGAGCCGGAAGCTTGTACCATTTGAAATTTGGGTTGGCTTTGAAGAAAGCATCTTTGTACTGAAATAAAGATGAAACGGAGAGTTTTTAGTAAAACGATAATAGAAAATCAGGTGAAAATTGTCAAATCATTGCGTAAATGATAAGGTAATAAAATTTGTTGATCAATATGAGTTTGAATTGTGGAAATATATTAATTATTTGTAGGGTTGTTAGCCTAGATTATATAGAAATCCTGTAACTTAATAAAATTTTAGCCTATGATCTTTCAAGCAGTTTTTACAGCATTTGATTATTTACATTACCGATTAATTTTTTAACTAACACAAGAACGCCACCAAAACTGACATTGGACAATTTTGTGTTTGAAATTGATATTCAACTATTTGTGAAATTGACTTTGTTCCATTAGATTTTTTTCTAGCTCTCGAAACCAAACATTGTAGAGTTACAATGTGAAGAATAGGCGATTTATACAGCTCCGTAACCATACCGCATGAAGGTGGTGGTAAAAAAAAATCTTATGTTGCTTTTGCTTACCGATCTGCACCTGTCACCGCACGTTTCCTCGCGCATAGGATCACACGCACACTAAATAGTTTAGTCATTAATTTTGTCGCCATGAAATTCACATTACTTGATTTAACTGCCTCACTTTTTGATAAAAATATGTTATATATGTCAAATATATTAGTTTTCAGTCTCTGCAAGTTGTAGGTTTTATTTTTTTTCCAGCGATTGTTTTCCCTGTCCAATTTCTCTTATTTTTAATCAAACGACACTTTTTGATGCAAAATATTTTAGTTTTCAGATCAGTTGACGTTTATAAAATTATTGTTAAGTTATTTTCCAAGAAAATGCCACTGTCATATAATGTAAATTTTTTCAGATTGACTTTTCCCGAGTCTCACTGAACCTTTCAACAGTTAAACAACGTAACACCATAGTTTGCCTACAGCCAATCATTGATCAGATGACCTAATATGGTCATCTTTAAAATTGTAGCGACGTCGATAGTCAATGACTCGATAAACGAGTGAGGTGATGTTTTCATAGGAGAAACAAATTGCGAAGGAATATTTCTTAGCTGTTGGTCAAAAGATTAACGAGAAAGTTCACCACGAGCCGCTCAAGTCAGTAATTCCCTTGCAATTTCGATCGAAACACAGAAGAAGAGCTCGAATTAATACTCTTGAATAAATCAGTCTGAAACTGCTCAAGAATATAGCATTTTTCTTAGTTAATCCTTTGTCTTATGTATTCAACTTCAGATTAACTTATGGAACTTTCCATGACAAATAAAAAAGGCCACTTGTCATACCAGTACATAAAAATCCATAACAAAATGACCGCCCCAGTTTGGTTTTCAGGAACGAAAAAGTACCACCGACACTGAATACATTATGGCCTGTATTATCAACCTTGCCACGGACAATAATAATAAATTATCGCCATTTTCCCGAATATCGAAAAAGCTTTTGACGACGTTAATGATGTAAAACTACGACAGAAAATTTGCACTTTAGAATTTGCACACAACAGTTGATTTGTTCATCTCCCAGCTCAGTTGTCTACAGCAACATGTTAAAATAGACGAAATTACTAGTGGTTTTTTTTTAAATATCAGATTTGGGATGTGCTTGGACCAGCATTTTTAATCAGATACGTAAATGAATCATGTGAACAAAATCGCGTAAATATGGCTTTTCCGTGTAATATAGTGGCATACGCCGATGACACTGTAGCAATTTTTGAAGGCAATGATTGATCTAAGGTTTACTTTAAGAGTGAGGAAAGAGTTAATACAATTTTTAAACGGTTTAGTTTGGACAAACTGCCAATCAACTTAACAAATCTTATTACATTGCCTTTGGTTTCGTTAATATTAATGTCAATATTGAAAATTCTAATATCTGCAAAAAAGACTCACAGATAAACAAAATGAAAAAGTAATATACCTTAGTGTACACTTGGATGAAGCACATTATAAATTTTACTAAAATACATATAATCCATTCTTCGTAAGAATAAGTCGCAATGTAGATGTTGTTAAAAATCAGAATGATATATTTTGCCATTGCTCAGACAGTAATCCAGTATGCAATCTTCATATGCGCTTACATTGTTTTTATCACCTCTGCAAACCCTACAGAATTTAATTATTAAAATATGTTCAAGAAGTTGCAGTTTCTAATTATTCATTTTTAATTTTCATTCTTTATTTGAACTTTGTTTTCCTAATATGTATTTTCTGACGCTACTAATGCGAAACTTATTTTTAATAACTTGAATAAACAAAATGATTTAATGTGTGAACTTTTTGTGTGAACTAATTTAACTGTCATCACTTTCGGGTTCATGCTATACTTTTGTGAGAAGCGAGCTTATTAAGGTACTTTACTATAATATATGTAATGAAATGTATAAGCTGCTATTGAATAAAAATAGTATTGTTTTCTACAATAGCCAACACATTACTGTAATACCGATATCAATCAAAAAATTTAAATGTATTTATATTTTGTTTAGCATTTTTTTACTTGAGCTATTTTTATTGGCACATTAATTTTAGTGCAATTAAAAACGTTAGAAAACAGTGGTTTACTCTTGACTTTACTTGATAAAGAATCTAATCATTTTTTCACAAATGTTTGAAGATTAACTTTTAAAATAACAACCAAATTTTCTATTTACTTTGTTTTCACAAGCACACTTAAAATTATTTTAATATGTTTGAAATCATTGCTACAAATTATCTTATCGGGATTATACGGGACTACTCTACGTCAATGGGTATACTATTTTTTAGTTTATTTTCAGAGTCGGTCTGTCTAGCTTAGCTATCGGATGTATAGTTTCATATGATTATCAGCACTAGCCGACTTTAGAATTGATAAGAAGTATTTCACAAGTATAAGGTTCATTTTAGTTACTATTAATCAGGCATGACTGATAAGAACTACGTATATTCTGTTTTTAAAAGGAAAACGTAAAAGGAATGTACAGGGGCAATTAACACAGAGACAACGAAAGTAAGGTTAAGGTTATCAGTAGTACTATCATTCGCAGCAAATGATAAAATTAATTTGGGAAGTAGTAAATTATTTATATTAATTTTCAAGCCTAGTTGGCTCAATTTAAATAAAAGTGGTGTCCATTATATTTGCTGGCCATTTTAAAATGTAATTTGCCAATATTAAATATATGATTGCGGCAGTTGCATCTGAATTGCAGTAATGACTAGCATTGGAAATTCTATATTTTGTACGAAGGAAAAATGTCAATGAACCGATAATTTTTCGACAGGTTGTTTAGAAAAAAAACTCCATAAATACAAGCAATAAGAAGTTAGATTTCGATTCGAAAAAGTTTGCATAGAAGATTTATTGCAATTCAATTTATTTGACACCTTTGATCTTTAAAAATGCATTTACGTTCCGTGGTCATGGCGCTGCATCGCTGTAGGACACTTAAAGACGCAGCACTTTCAAAGAGTGCGCCGCCTCTAAAACTAATGATACACTGCTGGTATTGATACCTGGGTATCAATACGACGGTATCGACATCTTGGGAGGCTGATACACTGTGCCGACGTGGTATTTTGTGATATCATCTGTCAAATTGTGTGTAGATATACATGCACAATGGAGTCAAAAGTGAAATTGTTGCAACTATTGTGGTTCAGTTACAAACTCCAAGCTGGGTCGTAGGCTTCGCAAATGAAACGGCTAAACGAATCAGGCCTTCGAGCTACGCCGTGCTAAAATATTTCTAAATAGAGCTTTTTTGATGTTGCTGAAAAAAATTAGAACCCGGCATGTGTGGACAATAGTAAGCTTAAAATTTTAGCTTAAACTTTGTACCCGAGGCAAACATAATATTATTTTTTGGGCGGAGAGTTCAACCTGCTGGGAAGTATCTGTTCCGCGTTTTAGTTTAAAAAAAAATTCAAAAACGCCTTTCACGTCAGCCGGAAAATGTTCAACTTTATAGCTGGTAAGTTGGGGCATTTGACACAAGAGGATTGGACGCCAATTAACGACCGTCGTCATTTACGCGCTGGGATTATCAGCCAAATACCGAACCATTGGAGGTATATATGTTTGGAATTGGATGGACAACAATCGGTCATATAATTTTGGATGTTTGTCATCTCGTCGGATATTTCCGCTAGACCAAATGAATTTTTTGCGGTAGTCTCTGAAATCTTTCAAATGGCTCCCTTTACATCAAGAAAAATTCGTTGAAAATGAAACCATTCAGTTACATTTGTCAATGGAAAGCATTGAAAAGTTTGATTACTATACTCTCCACTGGCTGGAAATTGTCTCTGATGATAGTCAAATCTTCGCTATGCTGGGTATCAATACTGCGGTATCAATACTGCGAACTTTTTATTTATCGCTTTGCTGAGATGGCATTAGCCTAAAATGGGTGATACACTGGTGGCATGGACGATACCATTTTATCAATACCAGCAGTGCATCAGTAGTCTAAATATCTTGATTTATTGTCTAGTTCAGGTATAGTGTTTTTCAAAATAGAACTGAATTTGTCAAAAGTTTGAGGCAGTATTTTCTTACATATAATGCTCTATTTACTATGAAAAACATCAAATTGTAATCAATTGCCCACTCTACTTTATCAATTGACATTTCCTGACCACATCAACCACAAATATACCATTATTTGGTAATATCAATGCATTTATTATCTAATCGCATTCGTATATTTTCATCTTCAATCAAAAAAAAATGCAAATATAAACATTAAAAAACAACCAACAGCATACAACATATTTCATTTGAATGCGAAAGAAATATATAAAGAAATATATATAATAGCAAACCAAACGCTTCCAATGTGTTCAATAGCCTTGAAAAGGTTATCAACACCTTACACGATTGTTTTTCACGAATAAGAAAAGTTTACTTTTATTTATATTTTTTATCGATTAACTTTTTCTCTCTCTTTTGTTATGATTTCATGGAACATTTTGATTGGTCTTTGGCCGCTATAAATAACTTTCAAAATAGAGAAAAAATAGATGACATGGCTCTTGATTATGATAATGTTATCGTGGGTTGAAGTGATAAATTTGCGTAAACATGGAGTTATATTGGCGAATGTGCAATGCATTATTTTTTTTATTGAGTCAAGAGTGTTTAAGCTAAGAAAAAAGTGTTTTCGAGTAGAGCGATTTTGACAACTTTCATTAAGTAAGCAAACAATAGTTTGTAATTTTATAATGCATCGAATATGAAAAATTAACAAATTTCCTTCAATAAATCGCCATTTGGCTATTTTATTTATGGTGAAACTATATTTTCCTGACGGTAGTAAATATATTCAATTTATGTATATGTTTTACTTGCGGTAAAAATATAACTGATTAGAGTATTTTAATAATCAGCAGAAACATAGTTATTTCAGACAAGAAGAGTAACGTCCATAATGTAAAATATTTTGTTTCGAACGGTTTTAGCGAGGGCTAGAGAGAATTTGAGCCGGATAGAGAAAATTTGAGAGAGCTGGAGAAAATCTGAGATGGGCTAGAAACCTTAAACCCTAGAGATACTTCCAGAAACTAGGCTTAGAGAAAATAAATGATAGTATACACGTACAAAAAAATGGTAGCACACGAAATACTGAGAGCCTCAAATGGTTTGCCTAGAAAAAAATGAGAGCTAGAGAAAAAGAAACCCAGAGACAAGAATAAAAATTGAAAGCCGAGGAAAAAAAATTGAAAGCTTTGGGAGAATTTTGAAAAACTAATGAAAATTCGAGAGAACTAGAGAGAATTTTCGAGGAAGTTTGGGAGAAAAATTTAGTGGAAATTCCAGTGAACCAGAGAGAATTTATGGAAGCTAGAGAAAATATGGAGGGCTAGAAAAACTTTGATAGAGCTACAGTAAATTTGAGAGGGCTATAGAAAATCTAAAGCGGCTAAGAAATGTTCGAGAGAGCCATAATAGGAACAAATTTGAGAGATTATAGAATATTTCAAAACATAGAGAAAATTATCCAGACAGTGAAAATTCTGAGACCAAATTTTGAGAACTGAAATTCCCAGTGGAAAAAAATATATATCCTCGAGAAAATTTATAGTGCATATAGACAATTATAGTGCAAAGAGAAAACATTTGAAATCCTAGATAAACAATTAAAGCAATTAAAAAATGAGAGCCTACGGAAAATTCATTCTACGAAAATAAATGTCAGAGGTCCAGAGAAAAAAATTCATCAGCACTTTATATAATATGAAAATCTCAGAGGCCTAGAGAAGAAATTCTGAGACTTAGGGAATCAAATTTCAGAAGCTCACACCAAACTTCAGAAGCCTAGAGAAAAAAAATTCAGAGTCTAGAGAAAAAAAAATCAGAGCCTTTTTAGATAAGCTCTGAATTTTCTTATCTTTCAGAGTCTAGAGAAAAAAATCAGACCTAGAGAAAAAATTCAAGCCTAGAGAAAAATGTCAGAGGCCTAGAGTAAACATTTAGGGGCCTAGAGTTAAAAAGTGTCAGAGGCCTAGAGTAAAAAAATATCATAGACAAAGAAAAAAATACAGAAGCCTAGGGTAAAAAAAATTCAGGGCGTAGAAAAAAAAACAAGTTTAAGAGGGCTAGAGACAAAAAATACAAGGGCATGGAGAAAAATATCCTAGACTTCGCGAAAAAAAGCATCAGAGACATAGAGAAGGAAATTTCAGAGAACTAGCGAAAGAAATTTCTGAGGCCAAGAGCAAAAAATGTTTAATGCCTAGAGTGAAAATTTCAGAGGGTTAGCAACAAGAAAAATCAGAGGAGATTTTTGTAATCAGACAACTAGGCCACCATTTTACCTGAAATATTCGCCAACTTTCGAAATTATAAAACTAGGTCCATCCAAAATTATTTTATCAACTAGAAAATTTTTTTCCAACAAACTACCTAATCCCTTTTTATTAATTATTTTATTATATATTATATAATATATTATTACATAATTAATTGCTAGCTATTCACCGATTGTTTTCATTCATAGCGTTCAATTGCTATTCTGAGCGTACCCCTCATTTTCTTGACCTATTATTTGTAAACGAATAAATCGATGTGATTGGAATTGTTTTTAGTTACACTCTTCTGCGGCAATTTTCAGCTAGTATTATGCCAAAATAATAAATTTGATTATTCGACCTTAAAAATTTGGCTGAGAGAATTCGTATCTCGAAATAGAGAAATTAGGTATCTTTTGTCTTTTTGAAGAGCATATATTTCCGGTGTTTGGATCTTGTTATTGAATCTCATTCATCAATGTAAGCAATGTTTTTTCTTCACTTTGAACCTCTCGAAACTTTCCATGAATTTTTATTTCCATAAAAACATCCATGAAAACAAGTTAATATTGTCTTTACAGTCTAAATTTAGTGGTTCTACTTTGACTCTTTTATTATTCTTTCAAAATTTAGAAAAAGAAGATCACTCATTCTCATTTGAAGGTATGAAAGAAATTTTTCTTATTTGCAAAAGTACCCTGCTAAAATGCTTATAGTTATTAAAAGAGGCTGTAGGGTTTATTAATTTTGCAAACCAGACACTTTTTGTTGTTGCAAAATTCGGATGGAATAGTTGACACTATCTCTGAGATTATTTTCTTTTCGCACATTTTAAAGTACCAAATAATAAAAAAACCTCAAAAATAATCATAAAAATTTGTTATTTTCATGAATTATTAGCAAAATTAAAACACAAATCTATCTCTATTTGTGATTGTGGTTCAAAAAAGAGCTGACAAATAAATTGTTTCATCAGTACTTTTTAGGAAATCAACAAAGAGAGGGGACGAAGCACTCATTTTTTATTCCAAACGCCATACCGGACTTTGAATGAAATATATTTACGGAAAAACATGATTTTTATACAATTTTAATTGACCGGCGCACAGCACAGAAAGTGATTTAATATTTGTCGGTGGATAATACATAGTGCTTTATGTTTGAATCTGTCCTAACTAATCATAACCTCTAAGTTCTATCATTTTTGACGAAAATATTATTCTTTCATTTATTTGAGTGCAATTTTTCGCTATATCTGATGATGCAATCTGAAATATTACAATTCTCTTGCATTATCAGACATTTCATTATCAATTTCCTTGCAATTCGTTCTCCTCGTAAGACTTCTAACTTAAGATCTTATTGAATTTAACATTATAAATTATTTAATGCAAATGAACAACCTAATTTAAAAATTCCATTCAAAACCTAATCTTACCTGTTTCGCAAGATCCGTATATTCTGCTTTTTCACAATTCGATAAAGTTGCCCACCATTCTCCTAAAATTTTCGTTATTTGCCTGAAACAAAAATATCAAGCATTTGTTAGACAACCCCATCTGATAGTTTTGTAACTTCAAAGAATGTTTACCTGTTTTCCAAATTTTTATATTTATCACGAACAATAGCACGATGTCGTTTACAAAATATCAAAAATGCGTTCATCGGACGTCGAGCATGATGATCTGGTGCCGATTTATCACCACCATTCATCATTATTCCACCGAAGTTGTCACCGTTATCAACATTATCATCAGGTACATCGGTAGCACAAACACCGGTGACACCGCGCTGGGACGAATCAGGACTATTTGGTGAAACAGGAGATATACGCAAAGTAGTTATTGGTTTCATTGTCGATGAGACAACCATTGATGTTGTTTCGCTGATCGAGCTCGTTGATTTGGTATTTTGATGGTTTTTCTTATGATTCGCTTGCATTTCAATATGATCGTATGCTAATGGTTTTGTGCTATTTCTTTCGTAATGGTGGTTGGCAATGTAGTTTTTCGAAGGACTAGTGGTGCGAGGACGATTAAGGTTCGTTTCAGCAAAAACATCATCATCAATATCATCTTCGGTGTCGTCATCTTCATCATCATCTTCTTGGCTGCTACTGTTTGTACTGTAATCACCACGATTGGTTTTCGAATAGTTATGAACGTCCTTGATCCGACGAAGATCGTCATTCGTATTGTGATTGTTGTAGGACGAAATCTTTTCCTGAGTTGCTCCATTCATTTTCTGGCGACTTACGGGGCTTTTCAAGGCATATTCATGGCAACGATTTACGTTTTGTCGATTCACACCAGCAGTCATAAGTTTTGGTGAAACAGTTTTCACCGAGACCGAATGATGACTACCTCCGTTTATAGAGGCTTGACCGAAATTGATCAAACCTCCATTCGTTCGTTTATTAAACGTAATGGTAGTGAAACCTTTATTGGTAGTGTTCAATGGTTGCGAAGGTGAGGACAGTGATGGTAGCGTTTTGGTTGTTGTTGCTGCGGCTGCTGCAGTGGTTACAACGACTGGATATGGATCATATATTGTTTGACTTGCGGCTATTGTGATTTCTTTGGTATTCAAACTAGAATTTATATCGTAATCTTCTGCAGGATCGAATATGATCATATCGGCATCCGGTGATGTAGTTAGTAGTTCAACTGCTGTTGGACCCTGATGGTTGTTGCGATGAAAATTAATATTTCGATTCATATTGTTGCTGTTGTTGTTTACGTATTTATCGACAACAACGACGGTTGATTGCTGCTTCGCGGATGGATATGATGGTTCCATCACAACACTTTCGAATTGTTGATGTTGTTGCATATTGCTTATCATTTTGACGATTAATGGTGGTTCCAGATATAAGTTTTTCGTCCTTTACCAATGTATTTTTACAAAATTGCACACTTTTCAATTAGAAAACTGATATAATAAAATTAACCACTAAGTGTTAGCAAGTTCATTTTAGTACCCGGAAACGTTAAATGTGACTGATCGAAAATAAATACTAATTGATTTCTCTTAATTGTTTGAAGAAGTGATGTAAGGGGTGGTTGTGCTTCGAAAATTAAAGTTTCATAAAGAGTGATGATTATCGAATTTGTTTTCGCGGGAATATTTTCACAATTTAAATCTTATTGAAATGTCTCTATGGTGAAATATTGCAAGTATCATGGTGATGTAGTTTTGCGGCAGTTGTTTATGGGACGACATAATAGAGTTGATTGTCCAAAGGACCTAAAAATAGAAAAGATTCAAGACTATTAGTCAAAATGGAAATATAGATTTAATTAAGAAATTTATTATAGCTAAAATAAGGTTTGTGTAAAATAGATAACAGGATACGTTTAAAAAAATATATTCATCATGTGGTGAAATTCAAAACTTGAAAGATAGGTTAAATTTTGCGAAAATTGTTGCACAAGTTTTAAGAACGCATGAAAATCTTAGAAATATGGCTACGATACATGTTTCTAGAACGAAGCATTTTTGTTAACGACACTCTTAATGAATTTCCATACCAGAAAACACAGCTGCTTACTATTTATTTTAACTTACAGAAGACATACAATAACTACAGCACACTTTAGGCTAAAATTCACACTTGTATAAACAAATTTTCTCGTGAGGTTTTTTTTAGTTATATCTGTTTTTTACTCAATGTAAATATCCTCTGTTTTGTGAACAAGACAAGCGAGAATAGCACTCGAAACTGAAAGATAAATACAATTTTAACTGGTTTTGTTTACTTATGGGAATGTGCGATAAGAAACCGAAAAGTAGGCGCGCAGATGTAAGCCATTTATTAGTCAATTTCTTTATATCAGCAGATATACTATTGTAATAGTTGATTGAAAATTTAAAGTTATGAAATTTAAGAAGCAAATGTATTGGTAAATATATGTGCAGGCATAAAAATGTGGGCAGAAAATGGGTTAAAGATGAATCATCGCATATATCAACATTTTTTATTGTTACTTTCATGCATTATCAATTGCATTATGATAAAGAGGAACACAAAGAGGAACATAAAGAGGAGCGTAAAGAGGAACAAGAAGAGGGTCTAGTAGAGGACTAGAAGAGGACTAGAAGAGGAAGAAGATATGGAGGAGGAAGAAAACGAGGAGGAAGAAAACAAGGAGGAAGAAAACGAGGAGGAAGAAAACAAGGAGGAAGAAAACAAGGAGGAAGAAAACGAGGAGGAAGAAAACAAGGAGGAAGAAAACAAGGAGGAAGAAAACAAGCAGGAAGAAAACAAGCAGGAAGAAAACAAGGAGGAAGAAAACAAGCAGGAAGAAAACAAGGAGGAAGAAAAGAAGGAGGAAGAAAACAAGGAGGAAGAATACAAGGAGGAAGAAAACAAGGAGGAAGAAAACAAGGGGGAAGAAAACAAGGAGGAAGAAAACAAGAAGGAAGAAAACAAGGAGGAAGAAAACAGGGAGGAAGAAAACAGGGAGGAAGAAAAAAAGGAGGAAGAAAACACAGAGGAAGAAAACAAGGAGGAAAACGACAAAGAGGAAAACGACAAAGAGGAAGAAGACAAAGAGGAAGAAGACAAAGAAGAAGACAAGGAAGAAGGCAAGAAGAAAGAAGACAAAAAGGAAGAAGAGAAGGAGGAAGAAGGCAAGGAAACAAGACAAGGAAGGGATAAATTACATTCATATTATAAAAAAGGAAAACAAAAATATAAGACACTAAATTAATCAAAATATCAAATATATCACAGGAAAATTTCAAAAAGGGGTGAATCAAAACGGAAAAAAATAAAAAATTATAATAAAAGTAAAATTAATAAAGGAAAAATTAATAGAAGAACTATTAATAGATGAAAAATTAATAGAGCTGATATTAGAAATGAATAGGAAATATTAAAACAGTAAATATTAAAAGAGAAAAAGTCGGAGGAAACAATAAAAAGAATAATTATCAGATGAAAAACTTAAAAGAGAAATAATTGAAATAAACATTAAAAGAGGAAAAATTAAGAGGGAAAAATTAAAAGAGGAAAAATTAAGAGGGAAAAATTAAAAGAGGAAAAATTAAGAGGGAAAAATTAAAAGAAAAATTAAAAGAGAAAAAATTAAACAAAGGGAAAATCAAACGAGGAAAAATTCAAAGAGGACAAAATTAGTTGAGGAAAAATTAAAAGAGGTAAACTTACAAGAGAAAAAATTAAAAGAGGAAAAATTGAAAGAGAAAAAATTAACAGAGTAAAAATTAAAAGCAAAAAATTTAAATAGGAAAAATTAAGAAGAAAAATTAAGAGGAAAAATTAAATGAGGAAAAATTAAATGAAAAATTAAAAGAGGAAAAATTAAATGAGGAAAAATTAAAAGGAAAAATTAAGAGAAAAAAATTAAAAGAGGAAAAATTAAATGAGGAAAAATTGCGATAAATTTTAACCTCCGCGACTTATATCCATCGACATCATTTACTCATAAAGGTTATTTTAATTTAAATGTCTATAAATCCGCATAGACAACGTATATCGTCTCTAAAGCTACTAACGTAAGTAAAAAATTTCAATTCCAACTGCAAGTGTTACCACTTGCAGTTGGAATTGTAAGTATGCACTGTGAGCTGGTGTCTGATCAGAATCAGTGCATACTTTCGAAACCCCTTAGTCAAAAAAAAATTTCAATTTTAATCATCCCACAAAAACAATTCTACTATTTATTTGTTCATCAGAAAATCAGCATAAGCTTCCGGTCGGAGCCGGGACTATTAAATTTTACAAAAATTTGCAAACATGAACATAAAACCATATCTCTAACACATGTTTACATTTAACGTACACAGTATCCACACTCTGCTATGAAAAAAACCCATCTAATATCCAGCATAATTTTGTTGACATCACACTGAACTTCCACACTTGCCTGAGTTTAAAATCAACATCACAGCACACTGAATCAACCTACGAATATCATACATAAAAACAGAACACCTATACATCGATAACCATCGAAGACCATGAATAATAGAAAAAGCTTCCGTACGCGACCTTCCGCGTCGTGTACCCACCACTATCCATTCAATTGTAGTATTTTTGTAAACATTCCAACTCCCCAATGCGTGGGGAAACCCTATTCTCAAGTATTGGTATTACTTTCGTGGTTATGCTTCTTGGAAACGCACGTCTATAGCCATAGGTGTGCCCCAATCGCAAGTTTAAGCTGCATTCAACCATTGCTTCCATCGAAAGTGACCTTGAGACAACTGTTTTCTATGCGTTGCCAATGGAAAGCTCCAACACGGTGGGTCATTTTAACTTCCCTTGACCTCCACCCCTCGAGAGCATCTTAACTTGTGCTGTACAGACGTGTTTGAACTTGTTTGTTTGGCTTTCGATCTCGCTCTAGCCTAGATGGCTATCCATTCGGACTCAGCACCAATAAATGGGACCTGTGTTGAGGCCCCATCAAACCATGGAGGGAACTGTATAAGACCGACGGTAGCTAGCAGCAGCACGAAAACTTTACATTGTACAGTTGTTCGCTGTTTACGCTGTTCTGTTATATCTGTGTCAGTAGAGTGTGTGAAAGCTCCGATTTACTTCGAAGTTTTTTCCGTCCCCTTGAGGTTGTTCTTCATTGACTTTACAGTTACACGTACAAATCAAGACGAATAGGAGCCAAAAGAGAACGTAGAAAATAGTTTAAAAACAGACAAATAACAGCTGTTAAACGTAAACTGATTACAGATAAAACTAGCTGTTGCTTTGCTTCACTGCAAATCGATAGCATAGAGACTGTCGAAGCTTTTTTCTTATACGCACTTTAAAGTCATTGAGGTTATCAATTTTTGTTGATGCTTTCTGGCAATGTTTAGGTCAACGCGACACTGAACGGTGAAACGATGAATGGCGAGGAAGGCACGATGAAATATGGTGAGAGACGAAGAAAGGTTAGGGCATTAGCAAACTGACAGCTAAAGCAAAATTTTACATTCATGCTAGTACTTTGGTATTTCGAGGAAAAAAATAGTTTTGGCATGATTTCGCTCTCATTATGACTTAATCTTTTACCGTTTTGCTTGTATGAGTATGTAGCTCTGATGTTCATATACCGCCCGCCACTGTGTGACTATATGAGTGGATATGGAGGTATTTTAGTATGAGTTACTATTTTTGAATTCATTCGAGTTACTTAAAGAAATTGCCATATTTTTTTGGTCATAGTGAAATTGACAGATTTACACAAGTAGTTCCATTTTCTGTTTCTTTCTGTTTTCAAATAATTCACATTGACGTCCTTATATCGCCCCCAATATCTTTCTCATCTCATCCGCAAATAATTATGTTTGTTTTACATGCACAATACGCAAATAGCAAAAAATAAATATATCTGACTCGTGTGTTTGGATTATTTTTAAATTGGCAATGCTTGAAGAATGGAAATAAAATAGAAGAATTCAACAGATCACAAATATCATACACAGAGAATTGAAACGATGAATAAGATGGCTTCTGTTCTGAGCGATGTTGTAGAATTTAGCAGTGGTTTTTTTTCGACAATAGAATTACTACATTTATGCTCTGGAGCTGCGACGCGGCGCAGAGAAAATTTGTTGATATGTATTTTTGAACATTTGAGTTCTTAAAATATCGACTGTGATTTGTTTTGATGGTGGCCTATTTATGAGGCGTCTTGTTTGGAATGTAAATTGGTTTGTTGGATGTGATGCAGATAATCGTAATTATTTGACGATGCTATTGGATGGGATTAAGTGCGCATTTGGAAATTTTAGGCCGGTTTTGTCAAATATTTGGACAGTTTTGATATGGACTGTCAAACATTTTGAAAATTATCCATCAATTATTTACGGGGTTTTGATCCAGGTTCGGACGGGAGACCGCGCATGAGTTAATCTAGCTCTGAATAGATAAAGAAACCTGGGTGAAATCAGGGGTAAAGAGAGTCGTGGAACTAATCACACACTAGACTCGTATAAACTGACTCTACATTTGTGAATGAAGCTCTCTACCGGATTCAATTCATGATTCTCCTCTAACCTGTGCATGTTCAAGTTTCAGCAAAACTGGACCAAATACCTGTCAGCCCTATAAAACCAGATTGCTAAATTATTCAATCCATATTTGAAAATCTACAGTAGATGCAAAAAAATACTCAAAGAATTCAGTGGATAAATCTACCACACCAACTTGCAAATTTACCAGTTTGCACAAAACTGTCGCGATAAAATTTCAAGGTGATTACAACTCATCATTGGTAGCGTCTTCATATTTGATTTCTGCGTTGAAATAGTACAGTCGCATGCTGGTAGAACGCAAAATAGATATTTTTGTTCGGCAAAAATGAATAAATAATTGACCAAAATCTTAGAAGTGCCTCAAACGAAGATTTTTTAAAAAAAAGATGCATCAAATTCAAATAGGTGTCTACAATCTACAGAGCAGATCAGATGATAAAAATCTAGATGAAAAACTGGATTTTCTGGTGTATAGAGTTTTTGAAGAAAATTTAAGCAAATTAATTTAAAATGATTCCGGATTCGGAATTGATAAGCAGCCAAACTGGACGCGAAAAGTTGTAAAGACTTTTATGCATAACGTGTATTGCTTTATATTTCTGCAGCATTTAATAATCGATAGAGTAGCTGTTAATGAAATGTATAAGTAGCTTACGGAAACAAGATAACTAGTTAAAGGTTGAAATGAGGTGTGCGTTCTAGTTAGCTTCTGAGGTTGATGAAAAAGAACTTTGCTTTTTTAGGATGATATAAAAGATAATTAGAAAACTAGACGAAAAAAATGTTACAAATAGCCTCCATCTTCTAAAGGTGAAGCACCATTTACCAACCATATGTCTGTAGGTAAAAATTTTACTCTTTATGGAATAGTCTTTTCTTTCTTTTATTTCTTTGAAAACCTTTTGTACCTTTTGTAAATGGGTGGGTAGTGAAAAGGGCTGGTAAAAGTGTGGCCGACATTGGCCAATGTTATAGCGGGAAAGCGGAGGCGCATGAGGTAATGGTAAAAAACGTAAATATTTTTTTATTTTTTCAAATTTATAAATTCGGCTCCATTGCCCCACTTTTTTACTTTCAGAATGAAGTAATCTGGTCTCCATCTATCTGCCTCTTCCCCCTCCGTCACCTTTATCACTCTCATCCAACCGACGGTCCTAGTACTATTGTCAAGATTTACGAATGTAAGCTGGGCAATCATAGGAACTATCGGGTTTGTGGAGGCATTTGCCGTAGAGATGCGTCGTATTTTATTAAACTGATACTTTGTCACTGATACACGAAAATGATACAACCCAAATGTACCAGGTATTTTTCGTAACAACCATTATATTGATTCGATGAGCCAATACGAGGTACATTCATTCACATCTAGCCAAATCAAAATCAATCACAAGCTACAACATCTGTAGTTCTCATATACTTATATACGTACTTGAGATCGAATGTGAAAACGTGCTTGTTGGTATAGTACTCGAACCGTATAGCATACAGGCGTACGATTTGTTTGACGCGATTGTATAAATGCTATTTTACTCGCCATGCCGTTGTCGGTTCAAAAAGTATCAGTGACAAAAGTAGCAGTATCAACTTGTACCTCATTCAGAAAATTCTTGTCACAGCTAGGGATTCCAATCCCGAACCATATTTTCAATCCCGGGATTACGGGATTAAAAAATCTCAAATCCCGGGATCCCGGGATTTGAAATTCATAATACAACACAACAAAATAAGTCAAGTTTCTAGTAAACAGATTATATTATTTGCCATCATTTCAAAACTACAACAATAAGTAAGCTCAAAACTGTATAAAAAATTGCATTATTACTTTTTTATATTATTGATGCAAATAAAAACAATAATTTTAATTATCCAAAACATTGACAGTATGAAGGCAGATATTAAAAATTCCATCTATTACAAATTACAACAAAAAATCACGATCAAAAACCACAACAACAAAACACAACTCTTAGAATTGAGATACATAATAAAGTAACATATAAAAAATTCGGCCAAAGTTCATTGGGTTTTTCGGAAGTAACATTGAAGCAATAGCAAAGCATCTAAAGTATCGTCTCCAAGCCTGCTTCTAAATTTATTCCCGATGTTGGACACCGCGGAAACGGTCGAGAAATATTGGTACGCCTGCTCCAAACTATGCAAGTGCCACCACTTTCGAAAAGATTCATTTCTTTTGCAATGGTTTTAATTAGTTTAGTTTCTTGCGGCATTTCATGATTGATTATTTTCATACTTTTGCAGCTCATTGTAGCGTTAATTGACGACTACCTTGTTCTGATTCAATATGGGTATCTACTAGGTTCTCTTCATTTCTTTGGCTAGCAAGCAAAGGGTTCAGCATCTAGATCATTGAAGTATGTTTTTTTAATATTTGCGTTTCTTGGTTTCAAAAATAGAGATTTTATTTCACTTGGTAAATTTTCGCTGGTACAACGTGGATTCTGGAGATAGCTTAGCATACCAGATAGCTCGGTACACTGACGCTCTTTTATTCGGTCCAATATTGCAATTTTCATAGCATTCAGAAGAATAGACCGTTTTTCTCCTAACAGCCTAAATACAAATCTTGATGAAGTATTAGCAGTGCATAAATTTGCAAGTCTGCGACTAAAGGCCGTCACAGCCAATTTTACAGGGAGTAAAACTTCAATAATTTTCTGAATCGAATCAAACTCTGTTGCTTCTAATTGCTCTGAATATTGCAGGCCTATTAATGTATACTATTTTTCAAAATGGGAAACTATTCGAGCATTGTCAAGAGACTATTTCATCTTGTTTTACAGTCCATTTAAAGGAGACAGTTAAATGCCTTGCTCGGATCCGACATAGTTTTAAAGATCGTTATTATTTTTCGTTGGCGCTTTTTTAAAATAAAAAACTACCTAACAAACTTTCTTTATGCATGCGCTGATGTCCTTCGTCAGATCTAGCGTGTCTTGCAGGCGACCTGTTTCAACGTAGTTAGCTGATTCAGGACCATCCAAATCTTCGTGGTCGTCGTTCAGACTATCGGGAAATCACTTTAATCTGGAATGGACCTCATATTATAGCGAACATCGCAAACTGCCAAGTGGATGCTATGCGCCAAACAAATATGTTGCTCTGTACCAACTAGTCTGCCTTCTTTTCGCATTTCGTTTGACCCATCAGTTACGATGGTAACAATGTTTTTTCCTAGAGAAACATTAAACTCATATCAAGGTAGTTTCCAGCTGTCATTGATATTCTTACTCCCACCAAGCTCCAGTAAGAATTGACTAAGTAGATGTTTATATTTATATAGCGCTTATTTGCAGTCAAGGTCCATTAATCAATCATCAAACTGAACCGTTCACCTGAGATACTAGCCTGTTATATCTTATTTTTTATTATTTTCTTTATCCTGCTTGCATAGCCAACAACCTTTTTTTGATTGTTGTTAAGGATTTTGGTAAATCTGTGTATGCATTCGCTAGTATTAATTTCCTCAAATCATTCGATGTAACGAATGCACTAAATGCGAAACAGTCCATACTTATTTATTTACAAACCCCTTTGTATTCTCTTGTTAACTGTTATATCGGTTTATTTTGCCCTATTCTTTACGCATTTTGATGTGAGCTAATTGTTTTCTCATAAATATGGATTCTATTTGCACTTTTCGAGTCTTGCTGTAACTTGATTGCCGATAATGCTTGACTCCCGGCCCCGAAATCCCAGCCAATTTCTGATCCCGAAAATCCCGGGATTAGAACTCATCAATCCCGGGATTTTCGGGACCAGAAATTGACCGGGATCCCGGGATCCGGGATCCCGGGATTGGATTCGCTAGTCACAGCCCATCTTGTAGTATGGTACGCGTACAGAGTGCAGGCATACAATTTGAATGGAAGGATCCATTTGAGGGCGCGGTTAAATGCATAATAAAAAGTCATAAAAAGTGTCAGTAATAAACAGAATCAGTCATAAAAAGTATCAGTGACAAAAAGTATCAGGCAAAAGTATCAGTGACAAAGAAATAACAAGTAAATGAAATATAATTTTTTTTGTCACAAACCACCTCTAATTTGCCGTGACACAATGGAGTAGTTTGTCGTTCCCGTTGACAAACGAAACAGCGAGACTTTATTGGTAGCTATCAGAGAAAAGATTGATGATGGTACATTCATATACTTTGATTGTTGGCGTGCATATGATTGTCTCGAACAGACGGGCTATAGACACCTCACTGACACCTCATAACACTATTCTGATGGTTTTCAAATGTGGACGGGGAGAGTTGGTGGCGTTGAGATGGAGGCGAAGGTTACAGAAAGAAGTCGGATAGCTCCATTTTGATGGACTACATTCTAATGATTAAAAAAACGAAAGGAGTCATTCCGCCTCTCGCTAACCCCTGTGCGGGATGAAGGAGGTGAAGGAAGAACAGATGACTCTATTCTGATGATCGAACACTGGCGGCGAGACTGTGGAGGCGTAGGAGGAGCAGTTACGGACGCGTCCATCCTAATGGACATTTCAATGGTTAAAAAGTGAATGGAATAATCCAACCTACGTCCAAAAGGTAAGGGTAGTCGGATGACTCCATTCTGTTGGCTAGAAGTGGAGACGAGGAGCAGGGGTTTGCCATTTCATACTATAAATAAAATAATCGATTGTTTAGCTTGAGTAGCCTAGTGGGTAGAGCACTGGCTTCTTGCGTGTGGGGTCCCTGGTTCGAATCCAGGTTCGGACGAGGGTCCGCGCACCAAGCTTTGAGTTCACCTAGCTCTGATTAGGTACCTGATTTAAATCAGGGGTAAAGTGAGTCGTGGAACTAATCACTCCACACTCGTATCCACAATGATTAAAAAAATTGTAATGAAGCTCTCTACCAGCTTCAACCCCTAGACCCATACAAGGGTTGTCTTGGGATTGCTTTACTTTACTTTAGCTCTACTACCTGCACCTCCACTTCGCAATACAATACAATATTATTCGCAATACAATGCTTCATATATACAGTCACTCAAAGTGAAAATGATCCACCCAGTGAAAATAAATTGATGTGCATAGCATTCAATTTTATATTATTGGAAATTACTTTGTTTCTAGGCAAAAGTAAGTCCTAATGTGTAAGCAACAAATACACAAGTTATACGCAAAATGGTTACATTGCATTTGAAATTACGGGTCAATCTTTGCTAGAAGGCTGAATATGGGGTCAAAATGAAAATGATCCATTGTACTTATTTCATATAGTTCACTACTAAGACTTTATAATCAGCTGTTGACATGTATTTGACATTTCCTTAGTTGACTTTAGTCTTTCGCTGAGTGCAGTCACCTGTTGCACATTTATCGTTTTGAGCAAGTTTTTTTTCGAAATGGGTCGCCATACGACATACGAAGAACGGGAGCTGATAATCCATCATTTCAAGCTCGGGAAAAGTAAACGCGAAATAGCAAAGATTGTCAACAAGAGTGCGTCAACTGTACAACATATAATTGAACGATTTAAAGACAATCGCATTGGTAATAAGGTTCGAAAAAATCCAAAAAAAAGCATTTTCCGATCGTGACGAACGGTGGATAGTAGACTTTATCCGAGAAAATCCGAAGCTTAGTGCGCCGAAAATTCGCGTACACGTTGAAAAGCCCTTGGGTATCAAGGTCTGCGAAACAATAAGAATTGTCCTAAGAAAACAAGGATATAACAGTCGCTCCCCCCGAGTAAAACCGTTAATAAGTGCGAACAATCAGAAACGTCGGCTAGAATTTGCGACTCAGTACTATTCGCATGGCCCAGACTTCTGGAATACCGTTATATTTGCTGATGAAAGCAAATTCAATGTTTTTGGATCGGATGGGAAGGTTCGAGTATGGAGAAAGAAGAATGAAGAGTTGAATTTGAAGAACCTTCGTCCAAGTGTAAAACATGGTGGAGGTTCGATAATGGTTTGGGGCTGTATGGCAGCTAATGGAGTCGGTAATATTCACGTTATTGACGGTAACATGGATAAATTTATGTACCTCCAAATTCTGAAGGACAATTTACCTGCCAGCGCCGAAAAAGTGGGTCTTAAAAACAAATTCCAGTTCTATCAAGATAACGACCCCAAACATAAATCGTTACTCATTCGAGAATGGATGCTTTATCATTGTCCCAAAGTTATGGAAACTCCAGCACTATCACCAGATTTAAACGTTATCGAACACTTGTGGGACCATTTAGAAGAGCGTCTTAGGGAGCATCAAATATCCAGTCGAAATCGATTAAAGGAGGTCATTCTGGAGGAGTGGTCGAAAATCTGCCCAGAATTCACAAAAAAACTTGTTGCTTCAATGCCAAAGAGGTTACCAGCTGTTAGGCTTGCCAAGGGCCTTCACACTAAATATTAATTTGTTAAAGAAAATTCTTGATTTATATTTTTTTTGTGTTTTGTATTTTGATGGATCATTTTCATTTTGACTATGGAATATACATTTTTTGTTTATATTATTATATTTTCCAATCGAATAAATTTTTTATTTACTACACATTTAAAACTGATTTTGCACATCTGAAGTAATCATCTTTAAGTAGGAACAGTCCATTTTTAATTTATTTTCTATCATTAAATTAAGTTGCAATTGTTTTGCACCGAGTGGATCATTTTCACTTTGAGTGACTGTATATAATACTTCACAATACTACACACAAAGAACACGAATAAACACAAAATAGGACAAAAAAAGACAATAGGACAAAAACAAACAAAATAGATAAGCAAAATTAAATCAAGAGATCAACAATAAAAATGGAGAAAAATACTTAAACAAGAACATAAATAAATCAAAAGAATAAAAATAGTAATAACATAAGCGGAAAGAATAAAAATAATAAGAATAAAAATAACAAGACCAAAAACAAAAGAATAAAAATAACAAGAACATAAATAAATAACAAATTGAAAGTAAACATTCAACAATTATAAAATATACATATAGAGCCATGTTTAAAATGTATAATAAAAATGTGAAAAAAAAAAACAAATAAAGACACAATTAAAAATCAAAAACTACGGGAAAGAAGATTAAATTTTAATTATTGCGGCAACACTGACTATGCAAAATATGAAGATTTCCAAGAGTCAAACTAAAATAACAAAGTTGTCAATTTGGGCGGGCATTTTAAATACTTACGAGGTAGAATCTCGATGAAGTTATGATGGAAAAATCGATTTGCGGTCATATTCATTGGTGAGATCAAATATTGGACGAGTTTGACAAGGAAAGTAGTGTATGAGCATAGATAATGTTCATTGGCAAAATAAAGAGACAAATGAGAGAATTTAGAGGCGAAAAACAGGATTTAAGAAGGAGAAAATATCAAGAACGAGCGGAAATATGTAAGGACGAGTGAGAAGATATAAGGGCTAATTAAACTTTGAATACGAATAAGGATTTGAGGATGAGTGATGATGTGAGGACGAATGACGGTTTGAAGACGAATGACATTTTTAGAAACAAAGAGGATCCGGAGACGATTTAGGAGATGAGAGGATAATGAGAGGATCGAGGGACGAATAAGGAGATACGGACATGTATTTTAGGCATGATTGCGAAGAGCTAGGCACGATGGATAGGAGCTAGGCACGAATGAGACGATCTAGAGACGAAAAGTGATTCTAGCAATGAATGCAAAGATCAATCGACGAATGAGAAGATAAAACGACAGATGAGAGGCTCAAGGGACTAATGAGAAGATTTAGGGATTAATGATAGGATCTAGGGACAAAAAGATCAGTCGAATGAGAAAATCAATCAACGAATGAGAAAATCAAGGGACAAATAAGATGATCTAGAGACAAATAAGGGATTCTAGTGAGAAATGAAAGGATTCAGATATGTATCCGAGGATGCAAAATCACAGGATGGGTTGAGAGCACCTATAGATATAATCGGCAACAATTTACACATGATTAATTGTTTCAAAATTATGAATACGTCGATGCACTAATTTTTGTTTGTTTGTCAGTTCATGATTAAATATAGGTAGCTAGGTGTTGCATTTTATTGTGAGTTGATCATTTCAGATATAAAGCGATCATTATATATAAATAACATGAGACCTGTTATTCAAGACACATTTTTTTCTTATTCTCATACAAATTCACCTATTCCAAACTTCCTTGTCCATAGATGAAGCTTCCTTAAAATAACCCACTAACTCACCACTTAATCATAGCACTGAGTTCGATTTCACGTGAAATTTCCATACAAAATTTCACGTGAAATTGGTTTCGGCGAAAATTTAGCTTGAAAATAAGCAAGAGTTGTACTCTGTTCTTAGCATGAAAAGTTGCTTCGAAGCTGCTTTCGCTTTGAAAATATAGATGGCATTGACACATGTCTCCAATCATTTCACGCCAATTTAGTTTGTGCAGTTCATTCTTTCGAGCTAAAAAGTGACATTTGGTGTTTCAATTTGAAAATTGAATTATGCAAATGTCTTTCCAATAAGAAAATCGATCGAAAATTGAAATTCTTGACATTTTATCCATCTGGAATGAACAGTGTCTCTGCTTTTCTCCATTGCCAAAATTTTCGCTCCGAAGAATGACCAGATAATGGAGACATGTCAAAATTTAGCTTCACGATTAGCTCAGTACCAGCCTTTACTATCAACTCTCAAACAACGACCATTATGCAACCATCGAAACAACAAAACAACCCACCATTTCTATTCATCACTACACTCCTCAAAAACCCAAATTCCGATCACGTTCCACCAGTAGGTACCACCAAAATACATACATGCACAAATTTTACGTAACACTCTCCACACACTCTACTCCATCGAATTCAGACCCCCCGATTCCAAAAGCGTGAATCAAAACTGAAAAAAACATACATATGGCGGCATAAAAATACGCGAAAAAAGAAGACTTTAGACCGATTTTACTTTCAATAGTGCTTGCGAAAGTGAAGCACAACAAATAAAACCGCAGATCCGACCCGACCCGAGCCGCCTTTCATCGTCATCATAGATAGCCACAGAGCTAAAGATACGTCATGTATCTACAACTGCCACGAAATAAGATACTTCTTAAATCAGCCCGATTTTTTTCGTATGAAATGATCGCGTGTAAACATAAGATGCGAGAAAATATCATTTCGGTCTATGTATGACTTTGAATTGCGCACAACATTCGTATCTTAAGCTTGCAGCCATGGCGAATAGAAGAAAAACGAATTCAATAAAAAAAAAAAATCAGTCTTTCGCTGTCTCTTCCTTGCGAATAATAAGACGAATAATGTGGCTGATAATTGATTTTTGCATGTAGTCGATGATAAAAATAATTGCTGGAGGACAGGGACACAAGATGCGAATGTGTTTAATAATATAGTTTCAGGGTTGTCGGAAAGGGGATGAAATAAACAGTGTATGGTTGTGTGGTAGATTTTCGTCAACAAAGATTGGCATTGTAATTTTTGTCGAAAGATTTTTGTTGCATTTTGGCACATATTTACCAAGTTGTTGTGTTTTGTGGTTTCGAGAAAAAACATCTTAGCTGAAAAGTATCTTTTCATCTGATTTCATGGGTACAGAGATAGGCTATTTATTTGCAGAATATTTTAGGCATGTTGTGTAAATATTTTATTACTGCGCTGGAAGAAAAAAATCATTTTTTTAGAAAGATATTAATTTATGTATATCTCAAATTAGTCTTCTATCAGCTTATATGTATGTATATAGACACCATTATGAATCCTCTTTTTTGGTAAGACAAAACAAGCCACAGAGTCGGTGTCTGTGCAAAACAGTTTTGGTCGACCACAAATGTCGTCTGGAGAGCAGAACAAAAAGTGAAATGAATCGCGTGGGAGAGTTAAAATATTTATTGTTTACTACTAACACATATGTAAATGAAAATACATGCTAATTGCGGTCATGGTGGCGACGACGATATGTACATATTTATAGTTTTGACGAGCAAAAAAGTGATAAGTGCACATAGTACGTTAGTTAGAACTTATGGAAAAGATTATTTGATGTACTGAAAATTAGATTTTTCGGACGAATGAAGCGATCTGTTGAAATTGGTGTAGATGATGTGAAAAAAATAAATACATGATCGATTTATTTTGAGTCAATCATAAAAGTTCTTGGTGATGAATTTTATTTTTCGGAGGCAAAACAATGAGAATTGCCTTAAGCTAACAAATTATTCATACATCTGACTGTATTTTTCGCACTGGCTCTTAAAAACAAAGCTAAAACACTAGATTCCACTCAATTGATCTAGACACGTTATAATTCTTTCAAGCAACTCATCATTCACTAGTTGCTACTTGTGCTACAGTGGCCGTAGCAAAAAAATGCTCCATCACTTGCAGAAAATCTACGCTAAGAAAATCTCAGGTAGAGGCATAAGAATGCGAATTTGTCTTTCATGGTTGCTTGGGTTAAGAAGGTCGTTAATAGCCATGACCATGAGTATTTACGCGTGGCGCTGACTATAATTGTAAATATTATGTGGACTTACAATCAGTATGTACATACGCAGTTACAACAATTCAAAAGGCAAACAATACATGCTCATCTAACAATGGTGCTTATGAAGTGGTACCTCCGTTTTTGGGCCGTTAGATTTGCCATTGCAAAAAATGTACCGGGCACGCTAAGTGATGAAGATACTTCGAATTTTGCCATACGGAAAAGATTAATGAGCAAAATTCAGCAACGTAGTTTGTCAAGGTTAAGTAGGCTTAATAGTGTTTGTGGATTGAATTTGTTTTGATGTACTTTGTACGTTGTTGTAGGCAGTTACTAATCGAGTTTTATGTAAAATGACGTAGATGTGCCGTTTATGCTACTTGTTGTCGTTACTTTTGTTTAATTGGGTTAAGAATACACGAGTTTCTTTGAAAAAAAAAACTGAGGAATGTATAGAATTTGAAAAATATATGTCCTTAATGCATTAATGCATTTTATATAAGACAAAAATAAAAATGCTGTTGCAAGTACACCTACATAAATCATTTTTCACTTTATCAGTGCCAAAAATACCGTTCAACGCAGTAAGAAGTATTTGTGATGATGCATTTGCTGCTGAAAATGGCTTCCGATATGAACCAGCAAGCTGTCGACAGTAAGCAGTAAGCTATGAAACTGGATTAGAGACTTGACCAGCAGAAAAGCCAGCCGCAGCTGACGGAAGTCAAGCAACAGTTCCAGTAGCAAAGAAAATCTCAAGCAGCGGGAGTGAAGCAGCACACCGACAAGCAATGGTAAAAATTAGTAGTATTTGATGAAGAAATGGATATAGGAAAATCGAATTTTGCAGCGCGTGAAAGCTATAGGAACTGCGTCAGCTGAATCGAGCGGTAGCAAAATACCTTAAATACCCATTTTCGATGGACACACTTTTTGGACCATATACAAGAAGCCTTTTGAGGCTGCTGCTGAATACAACCGTTGGACCGATCGTGAGCGAGCGACCACACTAATGGTGCTGTTAAGAGATGCTACGGTGTAAGTACTTCAAATCATTCCAGCGGACAATTACTCGAGTTATTGAAGCCTGATAAGCTCTTTGATATAAGATACGGCGAAGACCGCTTAGAGAATGTTCATCATTTGCAGCTCAGAACACGTGAGCAGAAGCAAAGAGAAATCTTGCAGCAGCTGGCGCAGGACATTAAGCGGTTAACACATCAGTCCTACCGTACATTGAATTCAGAACACCGATATGAAACGGCGAAAGATGCTTTCTTCCACGGAATACGTGATGAAGAACTTAAACGAGCGCTTCATTTAGCAGACAAACGGACGCTGAATGATTCTTTGGCCTATGCTTTCATCTATGAACCGGTAAAGCAGGCGGCTCGTAACAACGCTAGAGTCTGTGAATATAAAGACCCATGTGTAAAAGAGCCGATATTGCCAGGGAATAGACGAGGGATGGAGCTCCTCCATATTGAAAGTGTGGCCAGGAAGGATACATGAGGTGCGATTGTCACAAGAAATGGAAATGGCCATATTGCCAGAAATGGGTGCATTGATAACTACCAGAGCCTCATCAACCAGCTGAGCTCCCCGATGCTGGGACTGCGGGAAAAAAACGTCTATGTCGTGTCTGCCAAAAAAAGATGAAATCAGGTACTGCAAAGGATACTCAGTAAGAAACAAGCAAAATGGATAGTCGAACATAAACACTTCTTCTTGAAAAACGATCGGGCAAATTCAAGGATCAGCAGTTGCCCTGCAACACTGATCACATAAAACGATCACCTTTGCTGGGTTATATTTTGGTGAAAATGATTTAAGTTTGCAGGGGAAAGTTCACAATGGAGTTTGTAACATCACCATTGACAGTGGAGCTGCAAAGTCGATCCTGATACCTGATATGGCAAAGTTCTGGAGGCTTAGTAATGTTGGGAGGCAGGTGCTTCAGACGGCTACTGGCAAATCTGCACCAGATCGTGTTGAAAACGTTCGGCAGCAACAGTTCCTGGTAGCAGATATAACTGATGAGTGCATTCTTGGGATGGATTTCTGACCATCATAGTTTCTGATTGGATTTGGAACAATGAAGGAACAATAAAGTGCCGTTGGCACGTCAAACAGAATAGAAGCAAAAGGAGACTACATATACGTAGCACCGAGACAAGTAGCCACTTTATCGGGACGAGGAGAAATACAGTCAGAGCCATCGAATGGAAAACTCTCTGAGGATGAAAAACACACTAAATCGTATGCCACCCTATGGGGGCCAGAAATACCGAGAAATATCGATATACATATATAGCCTCGAACTTACGCCATTCAAATATTTAACGTATCGATAGGGAATATAAAAATAATCCTTACGAGAATTCTTCAAGACGATATTAGCTTGACGACTACTATCTACAGTAGAAAAAATTACATGCGGAAATTTAATGAGGTTTTGGACAGTGGTGAGACCCTTAACAATTCAAGAAAGTTTAAATCTTCTACACAAGTATGGAATACTAGAAATAAAATCACAAAGCTCATAGAATTTTCGAATGGGGAAAATACTAGAACTTTTCCAAGAATAGAGGAATTGGCTACCCTAAAAATGAAAGAAATAGAAGGACACAAAGAGTGATGCTATGTTTTATTTTATCTAAATATCGAGGTCTTATGGCCTCGACTTCTTTATTCGAAACATTAAGAGTAAAGAAAGAGAAGTCAGCAAATTAATAGTAAAGACAGAAAATTACCAAATTTTGTCAGTAAATTCAAAAAAAGTCAGAAAATCAACAAAAATAACGGAAAATTAAAAAAAGTCAGAAAAACACAAAATAAAAAAATCTGAATACAAAAATATTATCAGAAAATAAAAAAAATATTCATCAAATAAAAAAAAACAAATTGATAAAAAAAAAGAGTCAAAAATTGATAAAAAAATAAATCAACTAGCTAAAATATCAGAATTTTCATATAAAAATGTCAAAAATTTAATACAAATAGGTCAGAAAATTAATACAAAGCAGTCAAAAAAGCAATGCAAAAAAGTGAAAAAACAATGAAAAATTTCAGTTCATAAAAAACAGAAAATTAATTTGAAAAAATTAGAAAACTCACCTAAAAAAAACAGATAATTAATAACAATAAGCCGGAAAAATTATTAAAAAATGTGAGAAAACTAAGTGAAAAATCAAAAAATTTGAAAAAAAAATAAATAAAAGGATTTAAAAAAGAATTAGAAAAAAAATTTAAAAATAGTTGAAAATAAATTAACGAAGTTGCAGATGTCAAGCTAGGAAATGCACAAAAAGAGCAAGAAAGTGCATAAAAAGGGCCAGAAAATGCATTAATAAAGGGCCAGAAAATGCATTAAAAAAGGGCCAGAAAATGCATTAAAAAAGGACCAGAAAATGCATTAAAAAAGGGGCCAGACAATGCACTAAAAAAGGCCAGAAAATGCATTAAAAAAGGGCCAGAAAATACAGAAAAAGGGCCAGAAAATTAGTTAAAAAAGTGCCAGAGAATAAGTTAGAAAAATAATCAGAAATATAATGAAAAGGGGAATAAATAAAACCAAGTCAAAATAGATAAAAATGCCAGAATAGATAAAAAAGGCAGAAGAATATTTTTAAAACAGGCAGAAGAATATTTTTAAAACAGGCAGAAGAATATTTTTAAAAATCCGAATTAAAAAATATTATGAATAGAGAAAAACAGAATGAATAGAGAAAAACAGAAGAAATATAAAAAAAACATTAAGGACGAAAATAGGGTTACAAACATATATGTAATAAAAGTCAAAATGAGGTTTAAAAATAGTCAGAATAATTTCAAAATATCGGAATAAATAAATACAGTCATAAAAAATAAAACAACATCGGCAGAAAGTATAGTAAATAAAAACAAAGAAAATTAGTAAAAATATCAAAAAATTAAACATAAAAACTGCCAAAAGAATAAATAAAAAAATTAGAAGAATAAATAAATGAAACTAGGTCAGAAGTGTAAATAAAAAGTCACTAAACATAAATGGTTTTCATTTATATTAGACGATAAAAGCATTGCAAATAAATGACAAACGTAGAGTAATTAAATTTAAAAAAATCGGAAATAAGTTTAAGCCACAAACATGTGCCAAAACAAATGATGAGTTAGTTTTTTTCGAGAAATTGAATGAATGAAAAGTATGTGGGCAGAACTAAACTAATTCTATTTTTGGATACAGGGCGTCATGAAGCAAAGACAGTGAATTTAGTGAAAAATAAGTATAGGACAAAAAAATATTTCAAATATTCAATATTTTACATCTACGTCATTTTATCTGTGAGTCAAGAAGTCTCAGAGAAAGCATTCGAATATAAAATAACACGAGTTTACGTCCTTGGTGATCAGATTGAGAATAATGCCTAGTACTATACTCTTCGCGAAACGAATTCAACGGTCGAATCCCATACAAAAAGAGCTTTTCAATTCGTCAGTAAAGCTCTTTTTGTATGAGATTTGACCGTTGAATTCGTTTCGCGAAGAGTATAGTACTAGGCATAATGTAGAGAAAATTTCAATCAGCAGTATCTGATGCATATTCTTATCTTTACTTATAACTAGAGTGTATCACAAAAACAGTGAAACTGTGCCTTAATTTGATTGTTGTGAGTAAAATGACAAAACCAGTTTGTTATTTAACCCAGTTTTTCCGAGAGAAGGCGGTGGAAGGAATACAGACGAGGTGAGAAGTCGGCGGAAGGTTGTATTCCTTCCTTCCTTCATTTCTGGCCTCTAGTATTTGTGAGAATTATATTAGTATTAAACTCGTTTTACTGGAATATAGTTACCGTAAACTATAGCGGGTAGTCAAGATTTATTTGGCAATTTTACGCAACTACTTCTATTGCTACTTTAAAATGAATTGTTTTTTTCAAACGTAGGAGCATTGCAGTTAAGTGATTCTCATGCCAAATACTTACGTCTTAGTGACGCCTGAAACAAACATACATACTTCGAATATGATTAAGAGAATATTGGTGTGCTGTGGGTAACCAAAATAAAAAGACTTACAAATGTATTTCGCAAACTCTTACGTATTTTCGGCCACTATTAACAGCGATGATACTTCCTCAAATACCCAACAGCCTTGAACCACATTCGAATGAATAGCATTTAATTGTATGCAAACAATACTACCAAAAATGACAATTGAAACCAGCATATCATAGCTTCCCTGTAATTATATATAATCCAAATTACGCATTATTTTCGGTCCGGTTTTATTCGCGAAACACTCTCCCAACCCAACCACGCCTAACCAATCAACATATTTGCAACAGAAGCACGTTTTTAAATAGACATATCTATCTCGTTCAAAACGGGTCCATACATGTTCAAAAACGAAGATAAAAAAAACTGTGAAGTCACTTAACAACCATATTTGAAGCTATTCCACCATATTATGCAAAACCACTCGATCCGCTATCATTATACTATAAATCAACCAGTTTCAGCTTTCTTAAATACCTCCACGTTAGCTTTAATAAGTCCGTAAACATTAAAAGATACATTCGAAAATGAACTAGTGTGCATAGATACATACTCGAATCGCAGCACCGCTACACAAATACTGCTTAATTCGCCCGAAATTGCTAATTCAGGGTCATGCATAGCCATAGCGTGTGGACTGATCGACGCAAACAATTCACATTTAGATTCCGCTGATACGGATGGATTGCAAACAACGAATTCGTATTGATTTCGGCAAGCTTAGCACACGAATTAGATTTTCGTTTGTTTTTTTCCGACAAACAGTACGATACTGAATCAGTCCCATATGCTAGAAGACGCTAGAAATTATTAGATGAAAGATAAGACAAAAAAATAATTTCAAATTATCAAGGCTATTGGCGGTAGATTGTTTCTTTTGGTAATAGAAGAAGTGTTTCAAGTTCCGCGTTGGGTGCTTCCAGCCCAGTTCTTTCAGATAAAAAAGTTTAAAGAGTTGAGTCGGCTACAAAGTCTTCAGTTTCGGCAAGCAAAATATATTGCATAATCGGGTGTTTGGTCATTTTTTTATCTATTCCTTTGTCATTTCGTTGTCATTTCTTCTCAATAAAGAAATCAGATGCCGTCTGTCGTCTATAACGAATCAGTGTGCATACGTAATGCACGTGTGTAAATGAAACGTGATTCAAATCGCATCATCATTTTCAATGAACAAAAAGAACAACGAATGCAATTCGCATTTCAACCCTGACCATTCTAATATGTAGGTATCGGATTAAACAGAATATGACCACCACATGTTGAAGCATGTGCTTAGTACGGTAGCTTGTCGTGATGCTTATGTTTCGCCGGCGGATATGACTTACAATGAAAAGCTTAAGCCAATATGTTGATAGGAATTTTGCTTTGAGTGCATCACATTGCATCCAGATTGTGATGAGTGAATGCAATTATTGACAGATTTTTGCGATGTACAAGCGGAAACTATGTTGGAAGGGAGTTTATTTTGATAGGAATGTTTCGATAGAAATTCTGTCACCTTCAGCATAATGGGGAAATTTTTGAAAAATGTCAGATTTATCGAATCAACTCTGCTTTCGAAGGTTTCATTCATCTAAGTAGGTAGCTCGGAATGTTTGAAAGATATGATTGCCCTGGTATAGCGAAAATTGGCATTAAACATTACAGCGCCCAGTGTGGGAAAGATTCTTTACATTATTTTCATATAATTTGTTATGGTAGAAACCACCAAATATGATATTCAAAAATATTTCAATGATGCTACTGATCGTATCAATTATCTTTTGATTTATTACGGAATTGTAAAAGGTTTTAATATTGAAAAACAAAAACTATTTCCGCACGTCGCGCATTCTAGAGCACAAAATATACCATCTAAAACAACACATATACATATATAAAAAAGGTAAATGAAAAGTAAAATTACAACCACAAATCACACAAATACATTCTATACGTAATGTTGAGTTGATCTATCGGTCGGTCACTGGGTTATATAATCACATAGATTTAAAACAAAACATTATGATTTCAACTCCAGCCGTTTACATCATTCTCTAATCACTATTCAAATTAAATTTAATTGAAATGGATTTATGCAATGAGTCTCGTCGTTTTAATAATAATTTTTTAAGCATCGAATAATTACAGATACAATTTCTCGGGTCAATTGAAGGAAATATCAATTTTTACAGAGACATACCTACATTGTTTTGTGTGCAAGTGGATATATAGATATGTATCTGTAGATATGTTTCGATCGAGATTAACGAGAAAGAAAAATTACATCTGTTTGTTTTGTATTGTAAATACTTTTGTATAAAAAAGTAAATAAAATTAAATGAGATCACGTAATGTAGGTTAAGTAAATAAAGAAGTTTATTGGTTGCTTTTGTTTCCAGTCCAATGAACAATGTAAGTAGTAGAACAAAGCGATTGATTTTTAATCTTTGTCTGAAACGAGTGTATTTGATTGCGTGACTAAATTATGTTACATCAGGTTTTGTTGACGAATCATTGTATTGTGCTTATTATTATTTTTATTTTCTATTTATTAATTTTTTTATGGAGATAAAGGCTGAATTTTTTGTTCATGTGAGCTAATTTGCCTATTAAATGTTGTCACCAATATTTTGAAACTGACACTGAGAATTCGTTTATTAACTATATATTTATGTTGTAGATTAATTTCACTAACTGTAATAAATAATAAAAGCTTGTGTAGTTAAGTGTGATGGCTAGTGTATACAGGCTTTGGTTCGATATTGGGTAGAGGCAGAAAATAATTTTCAGAAGCCGGGTTTTCATAGGCGCGCCGTAGGGGGGGCCAGGGGGGGCCGGGACCCCCCCAGACCCTAGGTTGGCCCCTCCCAGAAAAATAAATATTTCCAACAGCAGACACTTAAGTGTTCGCCTCTTTGGTTTTTGTGGTTACAGCAAGAACTGTGTAGTGCAGTAGTGTAAGCCTCTACCAAAGCATACACACTGCTTATAACATAGAGACTAATTAATTAATATTAATTACGATGTTATGGGACTTATTTCGAGAAATGGACGGCAATATTTAATTTCGACAAGTTAAACGTTAAAAAAAGACGAAAAGCACCTCGCCAATCATCCTTTTTTTATTAAGATTATCTGTTCATTCCTACTAGGCAATATACAGGTATTTAGGTAAGACCACTTTTATAAATTGGCGTTTTATGCAATTATGTTTTTTCACAAAACATAGTCTAAGTATTAAAATGTTAGGCAATAAGGTAATTAACGTAGAATACAATTTTCGAAGTCATTTGGAGAATAAAAATGGCATCCCTGCCACTTTTATGTTATCTATGACCTACTTAGTTTACACTCAGGTTAAATGTGTGTGAAAATTTATTATAATTTGATAACTGCATCGGAAGTTAAAAGGCATAGCCCTTCAATTTCACCGAGCGTTTTTTCATAGTGACAAGGCCGCCACATGGTTCTTATCATATTCATTAAACTTTTGTCAGACCTGTATCTACTCAAGACCAGTATATCCTATGCATTTTATCCGGTCGCGAGGTGCTAAAAATATAAATAATTCGGTGCGATTTTTGTGCGATTGGGAATTTTGCAAGTTTAGATATGACTGTACAGATATTACTGTATAAATATAGTATCAAACTCATCAATCATTTGCATTTTATTCTAACAGCCGTATGAAAGATTTGTGTTTACGTACTTATGGTAGCTACAAGGTTGCCCAGACATTATTTAAAAACGACAGAAACTTATTTTTTATGCCAATTGATGCGTCTTGTAAATTGTGTGATGATCTGATGACTCGGTGTGAAGTTATCACAATGCGAAATTTTCCATAGAGTTTCCATTGTCTCCAAAAATACACCAAAATTTCAGCTCGACCAAACTTCGCGATCCGGATAAATTATCCGGATAGTAAAATTCATGCACAATGAGAACACTCTAATAGTACTTGGAATACAGTAAATGATATGGTGCTTGAACGGTGCTGGTGCTGGAATATTGTCAAGATGAACCGAAATTATTTGGAGAAGGTTATCGACCTTACGACGTGTCTCAGTCGCCAAAGACGTGCTTTCAGAGGACATGAAGAAAGTGGTGCCAGTGATAACCGTGATTTTTTTTGGAATTTTGTGCATTATTCGCGAAGCATGATTCAACTTTTGAAAATAATTTAAAAAAAAGGTTGCGAATTAGTGTAGTGGCAAAACACAAAATGAATTGATGAAAATAATTGCTGAGATCGTTCGCGAGGACAATACAGCTGAAATAAAAGATTGCGGATTGATATCCATTACGGCAGACGTAACAAGGGTCCACAGAAGGAACAACTCTCCGTGTTTGTCAGATTTGGTAAAGAGCTAGCAGTCGAAGAAAGGTTCTCAAGCTTTGTAGACTGTTCAGGAGCTAGAAATGCCTCGTATTTAGCAGATATAATTTTGAGCCTGTTAGACAGCTACGTACTTAGCGAATTGCCTGTTGTTGGACAGTTGTCACCTTTTCAAGTGCAACACGGTATAAAAACCCTTCGTCACCAACTGTGACACAAGGGCGGCAGTTTTCGGCGGCTTCGGCTCACGAGAATGGGTCGTGAGTGGGCGCCACTCGCTTCTGACCCAAAAACTGCCAACAAACCGTCGCTCCGAAGCGAGAAGACGGCGACGGGTGCTCCGTATAATCAACTAACGCGACCGGTAATGACAGAAACGCCAGCGTTACAATATCCAACACATCACTTTAATATCAGTAATTTACTCAAATAGTTTAGTTCAACAATTAACACTTCCTACGGCGCCGCGTTACACTTCTATATTCAAAATTCAAAACTACGCCCTGATATACACGTTAATCTTTTCTACACTTTCTATATATTATTTTAACTTAAATATTAACTAACCTGAATCTATTTCGAATAATCTCCCACGATCAAATTGCTGGTTCAGATGGTCTTCCTATATCAGTCGGGTAAATCCCCGAATTCGAGTCACGTCGCTGCTCGCGCCTCCGCCACCTTCGCTCCTAATTCGATCGTCGGTACTCACGGAATTCTCCTCCACTTTTTAGTGTAACAAAATCTTCGCCCCACAGATTCTTCGTCTATCAACGGTTACTCCGCGGCAAACTTATTTCCAAGTTCTTCACCCAAATTCGTTGGCCTTCGCTGGTCCCTTTTTCGAGCGTTCCTTGATCAGTCGTTACCCAAGTAAAAAAATGAAAAAAAAATCTTGCTTAAGTTTCCACTCTCGATCACCCGGACACCTCCAATCTCACCTGCTTTCAGATCCAGAAGAAAGCTCCTATCGTCGTCGGTTAGCCATGTAACCTCGCTAGGTGTTTTTCAGTTACCGCTTCTGCGGTATCGAGCAGACCCGTTGCTGCTCGAGTCTTTGGCCCAGTACGCTGGGGCATTGGCCCCTCGTCTTTGACGCGTTCACCTTTCGCTCGCCCGTCACTTCGCCGTAGTTCTGCCGATTCGGAACGCATCCTGCGATTTCCTGACCGCTTGGCGGCGCTCTTGCCCCTTGTTTCTCGCTCCCTCAGTTGTCGTGTTGACATGACAACTGTCACGACGACCATTCCCATTGCAGATTGTTTACTGAATTTGCTTGAGACTGCAGTTTGTTTATCGAATTTGCTTGAGATTGCAGTTTGTTTATCGAATTTGCTGGGTTGATAGGGGTGATCAATGTGGACCCTATGGCGGCGGCGGTGGATTTAGCGGTGGCGCCGGCATATGGATGATATAATCAGTATAAAGACGAAAGTAGTGGATAGATGCCTGCGGCCGATGGCGGTGTAGGTCCAGGAGGATACAACCAAGGCGGCGAGCAGCCCATGCAGCTTCGGAACGAGGTGGCTATGTACAGATACTTTTCTGCTTACATCTATTTTTCTTTTATTAAACCTACTCTATGTCTATTCACCTATTGTATTCATATCTTCTTTGTAGAGAAACACTCGCTGGCGTAACACAGTCTTATGATGGTGCTAGTGTCATGTCAGGACAAAAAGTGGTGTACAAATCGTAATTAAGATGAAACACCCTGCAGCCACATTTGTACACTGTCTAGCTCATAAAATTATCCTGGTTGTGATGGACACATTTTTCACAATCGAAACGTGTGCATCCTTTTTCAATGCCATCGAATCCCTTTACCTACACTTTTCGAAGCTATCACAACACGAATTGTTGAAGCAGCTTGAAGAGGCAGTTGGTCTAAACACAAGGCGTGGAATGAGAAGTTTAAGCTCGACTCGTTAGTCAATGAGATTTCACAATTGCAAATATGTGATCGATAGCTATGGGACTATGAAAGAGGCTTTTGAGAAAGAAATGAATGAGGGAAAATAGAACGACTCAGTTTATTCATTGGGGATCTTTCATTCAATCAATAATCCTAAATTTGTAGTAAATCTTTTCATCTTTCACTATGTTCTTTGTATAACGAACATGTTAAGCACATATTTCCAAACTAAAAATTCAACTCTTCGGGATGGGATAAATCTTGTGAATGAAACACTACTAAGTGAACGAGAAGACTTGTATGTAGTTTGGGGGAAAATTAAATAATTCGCAGAAAAGAACTGTCTGAATCTCACATTTACCAGAGGATCGCGAAAACGGAAAACAGCAAAAAGCCCTAGTTTCAAAGGTTTTGCTGTTTCATTTAGCCTCGGACACACAGTTAGGGCTACAAAGATATTCCTGCAAACCAAATGGCTCGAAAAGAGTAAGTTACAGCACTTTTCATCTTGCCAAATTATTTCGGTTTTTTTAGGTTTTCTAGGTAACAAATGTTAGAAGCAAGAGATCAATTTCTTCCTTCTAAGCTTAATATATTCCAATTTTTTCAAAGATATTTTGAAACTAAGCTATCCTCTTCTTCAAGTATAAGTTGCAATATATTTAGCTTCTAAACGAAAAAATATTCTTACATTTCTAATTATTTCCATTCTATACCCGTATAATTCATACAAGCTTTCTTTCTTAGCGGTCACTTGTAATTCATGTGTAGTTCATACCTACCATTCACATTATATGCATGGCGTAGTAGCTCATACGTATTCACAGACAAGAATTTTATTTGATAATGCATTATGCTTTAGCAAATAACAAAGAATAAATCAACAAATATATAATGTATTAGTAAATTATATAAGTTGTATGAACAGTACGTGTACAAACAAAAACAAAATCATCGCATGTCTTGAACGTTTCAGTCCCTGGCCCCTGCCAGATTTTAGGCCACGGCCCGCCTATGCGGGTTTTAACACTGTTTCTACTTTTAGTTCGAATTTGAATCAGGAGTGAAGTGAATCATTATCATTTCATTTATTAATTTATATTTTTGGTCGGTTTTCAAAATTTACAAACAGACATTTGAATCCCGAAAAACAAGAATAGGTTGTATTAGGATAAAGATGATTTAGATCGAATTTTTAAATTTTTTTATTATTGTATTTGGTTATTTTTCTACGTTATTCATTATTCTATTTTATCAATTTTATCGTTTTATTTTTATTTCATCAGATTTTTTATTCATTTATGTTATATTTCTTATATTCTTTCTTATATAGGGTTTTCCAATAAGAGGTGTTATTGTGATATTCAAAGAAAAATGCTATTTTTTTTATATAAATGATCGGATGTTTATTTCATTATAAAGAGGAAGGTATGCCGTTAATAGTGGAAAATAACATCAGGCAAATGACCACCACGACCACGCTTACAGGAACATATCCTTTTTATGAAATTTTCCATAACCAAATCGCAAAGTGGCTGCCTTATTTCCTCGATAGCCTCACGAGTTCCATCTTTGAGGTCTTGAATCGACGCTGGGCTGTTGGCGTAGACCTTCTCTTTCACGTGGTCCCAAAGGAAGAAGTCGCAAAGTGTTAAATCACAAGATCTCGGTGGCCAATTATGATCACCTCTTCGAGAGATAACACGGTCCGGAAACTTTTCCCGTAAAAGATCAATGGTTTCGTTGCTTGTGTGGCACGTAGCGCCGTCTTGTTGAAAGTAAACGTTGTCCAGATCAATACCATCCGATTCCGGCCATAAAAAAACATTAATCATCTCTCGATAGCGCAATCCATTCACCGTAACTGTTGCCCCAGCCTCATTTTCGAAAAAATAAGGTCCAATGACTCCGCCGGACCATAAACCGCACCAAACAGTCACATGTTGAGGATAGAGAGGCTTTTCAACAATAACTCTTGGGTTTTCCAAGCCCCAGATTCGACAATTTTGCTTGTTGACGAAGCCACCGAGGTGGAAATGGGCCTCATCACTCAAGATGATTTTTCGATGGAATTCCGGATCATTTTCATGCATTTCAAGGACCCAATCAGCAAAGACACGACGTTGTTGATGATCGACCGGCTTGAGTTCTTGTGTTAACTGAACTTTATAAGCCTTAAGACCCAAATCTTTATGCAAAATACGGTATAATGACGTTTGTGGAATGCCTAATTCCACAGAACGACGAGGAATGGACAAACTGTTGAAAGTATAAAAACCTTTTCATATGGCAACACTCGCCCTATTACTCTCTGTAATATAACTCGCTAAAATGCAAACTTCATATTTGTTTCTCTAGTTATAAGTCAGTCCGCAATAAACCTTCGAAACGGCAACAACGTGATTTTATCTGCCAACAGGTTATGGGCCCAGGTCGTGCGTCGCCTGCGGTTATATCGTGTGTCGTAGATAATTAAATAAAAATAAAAAAATGAGTGTGCCTAGTTTTCAAATAGACAAATTGGATGGGTCCAATTACTAATCGTGGGCCATCCAAATGCGAAGTGTGCTCGTGCATTCTGAGCTATGGCAAATTGTGTGCGGTGAGGTCGTAAAGGCAGAGAATTTTACGCGTGAGCAAGCGGCAGTTTTCGACGCCAAAGACGATAAAGCCTTGGCCAGCATAATTTTGTGCATGAAACCAAACATGTTAAATCATGTAAAACATTGTACGACATCAAGGGCTGCGTGGAAAAAATTGGAGGAAATTTTTCAGCCACAAGGGCCTGCAAGAAAGGTCAGCCTGTTTAAAAGGCTTATGTATCTCCGTTGGTCGGAAGGGGGAGATGTATCACAGCATTTAGATACATTTACAGATATATGCGAGCAATTGTTTTCGGCAGACATAAATGTGCCCGACGAATTACTCGTAATAATATTGCTATCTAGCTTGCCAAAAAGTTTCGAGAACTTTGTCGTTGCGATTGAAGCGCGTGATCAATTGCCATCTCTTTCAGCATTAAAGGTAAAGCTGCTAGAAGAAGGAGCGAGACGGCAAGGCACAGATGCAAGTCCCGAACACAACGAAGCATATTTCGCACAAGCGAAACCCAAGCGAATGCTGCAGCCAGAAAAATATCGCAACACAAACAACAACAAAGAAAGGCAAAATGTTGACAAGCAACAAGGAAAATGCTTCAATTGCGGACAGCGAGGGCATTATGCTGCGAAATGCAGAACAAAAGGAAACGCTGATAAAAAACAACAGCAACATCGGTCATACACCCTTTTAGCGGCAACAGCTTCTCCACTTGAAAGAGATAGTTGGTGTATTGACAGCGGTGCCACAACTCATATGTGCTACAACAAATCTTTATTTTGCAAATTTACTGAGCACACAGAGAGCGTTGGCTTGGCGGGAAACAAATACATCGAAGCCAAAGGCATCGGCAATGTTAAGATACAAACTGAAACAGAATGCATCACACTGAAAAATGTTTTATATATTCCTGACTTGAAGGCAAACTTTATGAGTGTGAGCAAAGCAGCAGATAGTGGCTTAAATGTAATATTTAATAAAAATTGTGCCCGCATAATAGAACCACAAGCTAAAGAAGTGTTAGTCGCACAAAAGGTTGGTAACCTATATTTCTTTAAAGAAAATCGAAACAAATGTCTGTTAGCTAATCAAAGTGATGCTTATAAATGGCATTGCAGATATGGCCATCTGAATTTTCAGAGCATGAAGCTCATTGTCGAAAAACAATTGGCAAAAGGAATTAATGAATTCAATTTAGATAACGAATTCAAGTGCATAACATGCATGAAGAGCCAAATTCACGGTTTGACATTTCCGAAGCAAACAGAAAGCAGAGCAAAGAACATACTTGATCTGATTCATTCAGATGTATGTGGTCCATTTAAAACCTTGTCAGTTGGAGGTTCCAAGTATTTTTTAACATTTATAGACGACAAGTCGCGCAAAGTCTTTGTTTATTTTTTGAAGAAAAAGTCTGAAGTTTTGGAGAAATTTAAAGAATTTCATAAAATGGTAGAAAGACAAACCGAAAGAAAAATAAAAGTTCTTCGATCAGACAACGGCGGCGAATTCATAAACGAAGAATTTGATCTATATTTAAAAAATAATGGAATTACTCGTCAGCTGACTGTGCCACGAACACCTCAGCAGAATGGCGTTGCAGAACGGTGCAACAGAACAATAGTTGAAATGGCTAGAAGCATGTTAACGCAAGCAGAGTGTCAAGAGTTCTTATGGGCGGAAGCAGTTGCGACAGCTGTCTACATACGCAATAGGTCACCGAGTAAAGCCTTGAATAATGCTAATACGCCTTACGAAGTGTGGACAGGTAAAAAACCAGTGGTGAAACACCTGAAAGTTTTTGGCTCAGTGGCTATATCATTAAACAAAGGACCAAAAAATAAATTCACAGCCAAAGGCAAGCAATATGTGATGGTAGGCTACTCGTGCACCTCAAAAGCTTACAGATTGTACGACCCTAGCGGCAGATGTGTGATTGAACGCAGGGATGTGTTTTTCGACGAGGATGTATGCGTAAATATCCATGATAGCAAGTCAACTCCGTTCCAAGCTACTTATGTAAGTGACAGTGCAGAAGAAGGTGAAAATAACGACGCAGATGATGGAATAGTAGAGGCAGCAAATGAAAATCTTGATCCAGCTGAAACAGATGGGGCAACAAGCAAGGAGGAGCAACAGCAAATACCTTCAGAAATAAGCCAACAGCAATTAATTCCTGTCAGAGGCAGAGGTAGACCTCAACTTATTCGAAGTGGCACAAGAGGACGACCAAAAAAGCAATATAATATGCTGAGCGCAATAGAAACTGATGGAAATAATGTTGTAATACCGGAAACTGTACAGGAAGCATTGTCTGGAACAAATGCAGAAAGCTGGAAAAGGGCAATGAACGACGAGTATGAGGCCTTAATCAAGAATAATACATGGACGCTGATCAATCCACCGAACAACTCAAAAATAATCGGGTGCAAGTGGGTTTTTAATGTAAAAAAGAATGAAGACGGAAGCATTGACCGGTTTAAAGCGCGATTAGTGGCAAAGGGCTGTAGCCAAGTTTATGGTGTCAACTACAAGGACACATATGCACCAGTTGTTCGAGCTGCAACCATTCGGATGTTGTTGGCCGTCGCAGTCGAGATGAAACTGTATCTGCACCAAATGGACGTATGCACAGCGTACTTGAACAGCAATCTCAGCGAAGAAGTCTTCATGAAGCAGCCAGTAGGTTTTGAGTCAACAACACATCCAAACAAAGTGTTGAAGCTCAATAAAGCGCTGTATGGACTCAAGCAGTCGGGAAAAGAATGGAACAAAAAGGTAGACCAGGTGTTGAGAGATGCGGGTTTTACACCGTGCAACAATGAGCCGTGCCTCTATAAGCAGATTTATAATGGTAATATATCTTTGATCGCCATATATGTTGATGATATTATTATAGGTTGTCAGTCAAAAGACGATCTCATCCAAATAAAGACGTTGTTATCCAACGCTTTCGATTGCGTTGACAAGGGTCCATTACAACTATACTTGGGCATTCGTGTGCAGCGTGAAGGCGAACTGGGTGCAATTACAATCGACCAGACCCAGTATATCAAGGATGTCTTAAGTCGTCATGGTATGGAGAAGTGTAGATCAGCATCAACTCCTTTGGATGCTGGCTTCCAGATCGGTTGTGACAACAGCGACTGCAGAAGGGTTGACGCAACGTCATATCAATCGTTGGTCGGAGAGCTGATGTATCTGGCCATTCACACTCGGCCTGATATATTGCACTCCATTGCAAAACTGGCGCAACGCAACGCAGATCCCCATGCAGAGCACGAAGCAGGACTGAAGCACATACTACGTTACCTGGCTTCAACGATGAACAAAAGGCTCAAATTCTTTGCAACTGGAAAACCACTTGAAGGATACGTAGATGCAGACTGGGCCGGCAATAGCATTGACCGTAAGTCGTATACTGGATACGTATTCTACCTGGCAGGATGTGGTTTCTCTTGGGAATCGAGGAAACAGAATTGTGTGGCGTTAAGTACGACAGAAGCTGAATACATGGCCTTATGTTCAGCAGCTAAAGAAGCAATATATTTACGCAGATTGTTAACAGAAATCGGATTTAACATTGATGATAAGCCTATCAAAATATATAGTGATAATGTAAGCTCACAACAATTAGCCAAAAATTCAATGTACCATGCACGATCAAAGCATATTTCTATTAAATACCACTTTATTAGAGAAGTTTTAAATACAAAAGAAATTGAATTAATGTACGTACCAAGTGACTCTATGAAAGCCGATATATTAACTAAAAATTTATCAAAGACGAAACATACTAAATTTGTTGATGAACTAGGTATTAAACCATAAATTAAACCATTTGTATACAGAGTCACTGTAATTTTTTACGTAATTTTATATAATACTCGTGTTGAGGAGGAGTGTTGAAAGTATAAAAACCTTTTCATATGGCAACACTCGCCCTATTACTCTCTGTAATATAACTCGCTAAAATGCAAACTTCATATTTGTTTCTCTAGTTATAAGTCAGTCCGCAATAAACCTTCGAAACGGCAACAACGTGATTTTATCTGCCAACACAAACCTGGGTTTTCTTCAACAATTTCGGCTACAGCAGCAATATTCTCGACTGTTCTTGAGTAACGTGCACGGGTTTTATTCTTCACATCACTAAGTTGTCCCGACAGCTCAAATTTTCCCACCAATTTCTGTATTGCGGTCCGACAAGGTGCTTCACGACGACCCAAAAATGTTCGAGTTTTACGAACCGTCTCTGCCAAATTTTCACCATTTTTATAGTGAATTTTAATAATTTCAATGCGTTCTTGAAGCATGTATCGTTCCATTTTTATTAATGGCGTAGTTTCTACTTGCCAAATTTCAAAAATCGACAGCTTCAAAAGTGACATCTACCGAAATAGTGGGCTATTCAAAATAACACCTCTTATTGGAAAACCCTGTATTTCTTATATATACTTCTTACTATATTCTTTTGTTTCTTACTATATTTTGTTTCTTACCATATTTTTCCATTTAGGTAAAATTTTGTAAGCTTCTACAAATCAATATTCAAGTAGAACTATGTATTAGTCATTGTTATACTATCTGTATTTATTTAAATTATTTCGTAATAAATCACTGAAGCGATACAAATAAAAACGAGCCATGAACGATTCTCTAGTTATAGCCACATCATCTCATCGTATCATTATCATGATCATTATTTCAACAAGTACTGTCGCCAATCAATCTTTCGAGTTTGCTATAGTAAACAAACAACTACATAGTCTAAATCTATGTACGGAAGCTACTTGCCTTGTGCATACTATACTCGTGTGAATTGATTCAGTTCGAAGTTCTTGAATGATTAAATTCCCGTTTAGTAGAGTAAAAAGTGTTTTATTCTTTTTGTTTTTATTTTATGGACATAGTTCCTATTCACTGAGCTCATAAAAACGCTTATCGACTAGTTAAAAAATAGTTTCAGAGTTTTAACAATACTATTTTAGATACTAGCATCACCTGTATGTATGAATAATTCATGAAAACTAAAAATTGATTTAAATGTAATTTGGCGGCCGCACACCTTTTTAAAATGAAACAATGGAACATGCTGAATGACTAAAATTAAAGAAACAAATTACATGATAAATCGAAACAAAGAAAAATAATAAAGGGTAAATAAAATAATCTAATATATGAAATAGTCCAATGCATGAAAAAATGCAACAAATAAAATAATGCAATATTTATAACGAATTCGTTAATAAATTAGTGGGTTAAGAAAATAATAGAGGGCACAAAAAATCAAAAATGACATCAACAACAATCAGACAATTTAGATGATAAATGTTAGTATTATTAGGGAAAAAGCCGGATTATTGAAAAGAGACTCCATAGCAATACTTGCCGACGATGAAGACAAAAACACCAAAGAAGTGTTGAAAAAAGCGAGGTAAACGACGGTGCCACCAATTACTGGCACTCTTATGATTAGAGATGTGTAGCACATGAGTGAAGCAATCAAAATGAGTCGATCACGAACGAAGCAATCACTGTACATCAGCAATAATTTGCGTGAAGAATTCCGTTTCAAGTCCCTCTCTTAGATCTAACACAGAGTTGAGTCGAATTTTGATGTGAATTGCAATATGTGCTATATAGACCCTCAGTTTAAGAGCCAAGCGTTTTTTGACGTCTTCCTCTGATGTGTAGTGTAATTTATTGAGTAGAGCACTGGCTCCTGATGTCTCTTGTTCGAATTCAGATTCAAACGATCGACCACGCATCATGCTTTGAGTTTACCTAGCTTTGATTAGGTACCTAAGAAAAATCAGGCGTCTTGCTTTCCAAAGTTGCTTTCCTGTCTTGCTTTCCTAAGTTACTTGAGCGGATCGTTCATGAAAGAATTCATAGTGCTTTAAGTCACTTAATTTCTAAATATCAACATGGATTCATTAAGGGACGTTCTACGACTATTAATTTAGTCGAATTCACTAATTTCGTCGCGTGTACTTTGGAAAACGGTCTTCAAGCTTGTATGATTTACACTGACTTCGCGAAAGCATTTGAGAGGGTAAACTACTCAGTGCTGCAATTTTTTCCAGTTCCCTTAACATCCTGGCTTTCTTCCTACATCCATGATCGGACCTGCCGTGTTGTTTTTAATGATTGATCTTCCTCCCCTTTCTATCCTACTTCTGATGTTCCCCTAGGTTTCCTCCTTAGTCCCTTCCTTTTCACGTTGTTTATCAATTACCTTCCTTGTAACTGTAAGTCTGAATCTTTTTTGAACGCTGATGACTGTAGTGATGATTTTAGAATGATTGTAGTAATTTACAATCGGATCTTTTTGTTTTAAGTGATTGGTGCTCGGCGAACTCCCTTGACAAATGAAGCAAAGACATATAAAACAAAGACAAATTAAATAAAACATATTTTCAAATAGACCCTCATCTTGATTTTATTCAATTGCTTCGTTTTTGAGTTAAAAATTACATGAAATAATGTTGGAGTTATTAAAAATGTTTCAAAAATAAAACCACTTATATATGTCTACAATTTGCATTGAACCGAGTGTGGAGTCTGAAACAAAAATATTTGAAACTGGTTTACGGATACACTTCTAATTAAATGGCTAGAACAGGAGAATTGAAATTCAGAGTGGGATACAATGGAACAATTATTAATTTCTTTTCTTGTTTATTTTTAAGTAGCACATTCTCACGAAGGAGCCATATAAAAAAAAAGTCAGGCACTATGAAATGTTGTTTTTAAATTTGATATAATTCCCAAGCATCACTTAGGATTTTGGTTAAAAATGAAATAGTAAATCAAATGAAAAAACAGAATTTTCTTCTCTCAGCAATCATACGTGAAAAAGTTTATTCTTCATTTTCAAATCCGAACTACATACTAATATGAGAGTATAGTGTTTCGAGCATTTGATGAAGATACAATACTGCTTGGGCGTATTTTTGTTGGGTAATTGATTATATCGATCAAAATAATAAATAAATAAATAAACATGATATGCTCACCTAGTGAGGGTTCATTTTATTATTATGTTTTTATAAGTGTTCATATTTTTTAATCTTATTCTAATTTGTTTTTATTATTTTATTATTTTTGACCTTTTTCATTGTTTTATTCTAATCTATTTTCATAATTTTTTACCTTTTTCACTATATTATTCTAATCTATTTTCATTTTCATCTTATTTTTATTTCTTCAATGTATATTTTATGGTTTTTGCTTTTAACTTTTATTTATTTAAATTTGATTGATTTTCATCTTATTTTGGTTATTTTTCACCTTATTTTCATTATTAGCTATTTAATTTTCATAGTTTTTTATTTTAGTTTAGTTCTATTTATTTTTCCTATTTGTCATCCACTCCTCACAGAGTGTGTTTTGGTCATGTATCGAAAAAACATTAGAGACCAATAATCGAATGTTCGGTTGCTTCGGTGTAAACTTTTATTTGTTAATACATACTACTATTATTGCATGCATGCATGTAAAAAAAAAAGTCACATTTGCATTAGGTAGAAGGATCTAGAGCCATCTATCTAACAAACTAGCATAGTTCGACCAGAGCAACCTAGTAATCAAGATGCTAGACCAGTGTTCGATGTTTGTCTGGACACAATTCAAATGGCATCGATAAATAGTTCCTCAACGAATTGAGGCAGTCAGTCTGCACAAGTGATCACACAAAAACAGCGAAGGACAGCAAATCATTTTTATTGCCTTTTGAGAGTTTTATGTACGCGAAAGTTTTGCGAATTTTCGTCCACTGAAAGCGTGTTTAGTTTCAATCACAGGACCATGGACTACGTTTTAGAAACGTTCGCCATATGAGTATTGCTGGCTTTCCATTTTTTCAAGAATTATTATAAACGGGTTTTTTAGAAGTAAAATGGAAGTGCAAATCAACGCATCGCCCTCTTCCACATCACTTCTGACTTCTAAAAAATCGCATGTGTAAACTGGGTCCAAGAAATCGAACAAGGAAGCAAACAACATATTCATAAAACATAAGAAGGAAGTGTAATTTGTTTCCATTTAAAAGATAAATGTACATGATCGATCAGATATCGAATTCGCCATCAATGATGGAAAATATCAATTTATGATTGACCTCTATTTTATTTAAATTCAATATTGAATGTAATTAGTTTTTTGCTATGAAGGTTTACAGATTTTTTCGACACGCGTATCGACTGAATTAAAATTCAATACCAACGGATAGAGAATTAGTTGCGGAAGTTTGTTAAATTTGAACACTATTATTTGAATGTGTTTTTTTTATTATTTTATTGGTTTTTTATTACTAGAATTGTTTCTATGTTGTGGTTTTGCCCTTAAAACACTAAAAACATGATTTCAGCCCCTTTGAACTTAGCTTGGCGGCCGTCTACGACCGAGAAGCGTACAAGAAAAACTTTTAGGCGGTTATGGCAGTGGACCTGTTAAACAATCCTTAACGATAATCAATCCGAAACGTCACCTATAATACTTAATTTCGCATCTTGATTTTTACATCGATTGCTTTCACATCTCGATATAATTTATGCCACACTTCATCCAAATGCTAAAACAAAACAAAGCAGCTAGCTCTGGCAAAAATTACATAACAATTGCACACGAGTGAAGAACTATAAATTAATATAAAATCATTGCTCTTCTTACATCTCCTACGGACCGACGGCATTAAGGCCAAAGACACACACGGCAGTTTAATCGAAGCGTTTAACATGTCAGTTTTTTCGAGAGTAACACACAGCGGTTTTCAGAAGCGTTTATCAATGCATCCTGAAAGTTCCAGCTCGATCGGATTTCGCAGCTTTGAGAAAATCGGAAAAACGCTCGAAGAACCGGGTCATTTCTCTTGTATACCGACTCGGTTCCAAAACCGAGAGGCGGTCCAAACCACAGTGTGTGTCATCACAATGCTAAAGTCATTCCACGACTATACCGACCAGCGATGGGCATTTACTACAATTGTAGTAGATCTGCTACTTTTTTCTGCTTTTTTCTGAATCTACTACTCTACTACGTAGCAAATGATATTTAATACTTTTCCCGGGGAACTACTTTTTCGTTAAGATAGCACTGATGCAACTTTGGTGAACCTTTAAGCAACAACTGAAGCCCATCTACGATAAGAAAACGCCGAGCGTGTGGCAACTACTCTTAAATGCTGCTCGTCTGACTCAGTTCTTAGAATGCAGAAAAAGTAGTTGCTCTCGGTTCTTTTCATACACTATATATATATATGTCTAATTTTTACTACTTTTTTTCTGATTCTGCTACTTTTTTGAGCAAAATCTGCTACACATTTAGTCGTCTCAATGCCCATCGCTGATACCGACTCGGTTTTCCCCTCGGGAGACGCTGCGGTAGAACCGCCGTGTGTATCATTGGCCTAAGTGTACGAAGAACTGGCACCGGCCGGCATGTTTCTTTGGAATTTATTTCCTGTATTCGAGATCGTACGTATCTTAAGGCGCAATTACACTCTCCCCGAACGTTTCGGCGAGCAACTTGTAAAATTACTTCCCTCCATGTTTTGGTATGTGAAAAAACAGGGGATAATACACGAGGTGACCGTTTACACTCTCAGCTCGCCAACATTTGCCTGAGTGTAGTTTCGACAATAGATTCAATCTACAAACATAACAGTTCAATGTGTGCAATTTTTTTGCCTACTACATTTGTAGTTGTGCAAATGTACAATTATTCAAGGAGGTATAAGGGAAATTGGAAGCTATTAAGCAATCAAATAAGAGGGGCTTCCCCTAGAATTTGAAATTTGCCTACCCTGTCCATATCGTCGCTGTGAAATCAAACCGGCATATCTGCAAAAATTGAGTTTTTGAGTTTTTGGTATCAAAAAATTCCTTATTTTCCCCTCTATTTTTATGTCGCACCGGCATATCGTAAAGTTGAATAAAAACCCGTCTAATGGTGTTTTGCCGCTTTGCATTCACGTGGAAATAGCCCACATGCGAAAACTTTAAAGCGCTCTAGTGAAAAATGTGTATTTTGCAGATATGCCGGTTTGATTTCACAGCGACGATATGTACATATTGGCAAAGTTTGATGCATAATTTATAAATACATATATCCTGTATTTGGTTCCTATTTGAAAAAATATTAGAACGTATAATGCTAGAATATACATATAATCGTTGTACACATAATCGAGTGATGGGTAGATACTCGTCGAAACAATTAGCGCAGTCGCTAGCTTGAAGCTATTTACGCTTTGTGAAATACTGACTCTAAAGTAAAGACGATAGAATGTTAGTAAACTTTTCGCTTTACGCAAGAATATAATGCAAAAGAATTAGTTTATAGAAGGATGTAATAAGATATTTATTAAACTTGCCTAGAATGTTGTCATATAGGCAAAAGAGAGAGAATTATAAAAATAAAATAGTGCAAAAACCAAAAGAACAGAATTATATTAGTCACTATTAAATCTATCCACTATCCATCAACTCAAAACCATTACAATTCGAACTGCAAAATTTCAACATTATACACTGTATCTCGCCATTATCCGATGCGACATGAAAAAATTGACAATTCCTAAAAGCAGCCATCATCAGAAAAAATATTCAATCTCATTACTCACTCTGTACGTTAACATTTTATTGAACATAAGGACAGAGGAGATGCTGATGGAGCACACACCCTGTCTATTGAAACTGAATACAATATCAGAGAAAGCTGCTGCTATGCGAACTTGCGCGAATAAATATATTAACAAAATTGCAAGTGCAAATACGACAAAAGAGTATCTTTGGAAATTAGTGTACAAGTGCACAGAAACATTTAAAGTACAGATAATCGAAGCTTTGTGTGTGTGTGTTCGGATGAGGATGCAAGAAGGTGAGCTATATTAGTGTGCTCTGCTCTGTCGTCATATGGGAGATTTTTCATTTATTTTATCAGTACTCAGCTGATCATGTGGAAATGTTCCGGTATTGTGAACTTTTCTTGTCATATCTTTTGATTTTAAGTTGGTGAGCAAAAAATATATTGAATTACTCAGAAATAGTGCTTTCTGATTCTATTTACATTGAATCTTTAAGAAAAAAATGGTATACTGAGAGAGAGAGAAAATGAGGTCATAATTTGTTTAAAAATTGGTCACGCCACATCTTAAGTATTTGCTTCGAACGAGCTAGTTATTATTTTATTACAAGTTATTCTGCGATCAATTATTTATGTTACAACATAGTTCTAAAAAATGAACGCAAATTAACTCATTTATATTAACTCTTTGAGACCCAGGAATTTATTTATCTTTATCAATCACCTATTGTTTTTGAATCCTTTACGATTTTTCTCAGGACAACATTCTGGTAAAGTTGCAGCGGTTGTTTGTTTGTTGCGTGTGTTTGGTAAAAGATGGTTCTTCCGTAGATGATGGTTGGTCTGACGATCTGCCTATAAATGTGGGCTCTGTTCTTAATATTTAACTTTTTCATTGTTTATGTGTTTCGTTGTGATCAAACATTGTAATTCGTTTGTTTTGTACACATATGTGTGTTTTCCAAGATAGTCTTGAGTCAAAAGTTAGTCCTAAGTTTTTAGCTGTTGTTTTCTATTTTATGGGTACGTAATTTATTGTCAGCTGACTTGGCCAAAACAAGACCATCTTTTATAATGTTTACAACAGTGGAGACAGTAGGAATCCTTGCGAGACCTCGGCTGCTATCGGTATTTGAGAGATCGTCGATCATTCGAACAGAAAAAAAATTGCCCTCTTAAAAAGATCCAATCGGCTTTATTAGCGGACTCGGAATATAGAAATCATGCATTTTTACGATTTTTACAACCGCTTTGGCAACATCCAACATGACAAAGTCTGTCGACTCTTTTTGATTGAATCCAGTTTTATTGAATCTGTGGAGTAATGAGCTTCAACGGCACATTATTTTTCTGGGCAACTTCTTCCTCGAGTTGTGGGAGTACTATGCGTCCGATCAATTTTCCGATCGAAGATAGCAGGGTAATTAGTCGCTAATTTTGAGGAAAAATGTGATATTTGTTAGGTTTTGGAATCACAGTCATGGTCGTTATGTTTCAAGGTGTTGGCAAATGTTTTTCTTCTATTCGTCAATGTACCAAATCCTGTTGATTTGTGTTTTTTGAGTCGTGCTACCAGCCGTTGGGTCTCCGTTATTTTCGTTGGTCGAATCTCTTTATTTCTTTGAGTCGTTGTTGTTAAAAAATTGATGGCTCTTCCTTCAACCTCGTCATCTTGTCTGGCAATGTGTCTGCTGACCTAGCAAGTTTTTTCTCCTGCTTGAAGTATTTTGCCATTTGCCAAAAATTATTGAATCCCAGCTCCATGCTTTGTAAAAAGCGGTCACACTGTTCATTCCTGAGTAGCCAGATTCGGTAGCTGATGTTATTTTGTTAGGCGGTTCGCTTCCTTTTTTATGCCAAGGTAACCTGTGCGCCTAACAATTCTCTGAAATTTGTTTCTTTTTTAATTAGCCCTTTTATGTCCCGCAGGAACTCGTACTGGTTATAAGTCTAAACTGGATTTTGGATTCTTCTTTCACCTGGGCAAATTTCGCTGATAGGGCTTTTATCTTTATCAATACGTTGGTAATTTGAAGTGTTTAGTGGGAAGTTTTGTTTTTTATTTTGCTTATAATCGGATCAGAGCTCGTCAAATAAGGTGGCCTGCATACTGCGTTGGAGATTTAATGAGAGCCCCATGTCAAGGGCGTGATTGTTGGTTATCCCGGAGTGGGCAGGCTCGCTGGAATTGAGTGGGCTAACCAGTTTATTCATGACAAACTTGATAAATATGATCCCTGCTGTGTTAGTAAAAGACTGTATGTTAAGTTTTATTGTTGTAGCCACAATTTAGACAAGGTATCAAGAGAATATGATGGTAGCTAATATTTCTTCTCCCCATAATAGCGTTACCGTCTCATCTCGCTTTTTTAAAAAAGGGAATTAACTTTCGACGTGAGTATAGAAATATGGCGACGGATGTAAATTGCAGTAGGAAATGTGGTAGCGGGGAATGAAGAAAACATTGCTGGCATCACAACTTCGAATTGCTCCAGCAGGTTAAAGTATAAATGGTTAATTTACTCTGCATTTGGAACCTAATTGAATTTGCGGTAAGGGCGGGGATAATTTCTGTGGTTTTTTCCTACTAGAAGCCTTTGTTAGCTTAGCTTCGGGAACGCTCCTTAGCAATTTGCACAAATGATTTAATTTTTTTTGGACCTTAGGGTATCCTTCATATCTGGCGGGATATTCTCCACCGCAGTTTACGCACTTCGATTTTTTTCTCTTTGTCATTTATGCTTTGCGAATGGTGGTTAAGTTCATCACACTTGATGCATACTGCCTGGGCGTGATAATTGTTATCTGCTTCGCCAAATTATGCAATTATGGAATTGTGAGTCCTCTCAGCAAATAAGTTGGCAAACTGCGTTAATATTATAAATGCCAATTTTTTGCCTAAACAGAAGAACTTTACTTAATTTGAAAAACTCTTTCTTCATTTTGAGGAAGAACACCTCAATTGATTGGAAGTCTTGGTATTCAAGGTGTTCTTTTATTTCCGCTGAGCTGCGTCCATTCAAGACTCTAATGACAATGTTGTTGCTCTTTTCTTCTGACAGCATATATTCTATCTTCTCTTCCGTCAGTAGTCTTGCGGAGTTTTGGGATGACGTCTATTCAGAGGCAAACTCTTTTAGCCGTTTCGTAGCTAACATTAATTTGTTTAAGAGTTTTTTAATTCAGTTCAGCACCGAATAGCACAGTCTGAGACCGGTCTGGTCGTCAAAAACGCGGTTGACGTTTTCTTCGGGGTCACAAGAACGGGATACTCTCTTTCACTCGTAATGTTCTCCGGTTGTATTTTTCGCCTTCATTGACGCACTTTCACTGTCGTCTGGAACTGACATGGTAGGCAAGGCACCTGTTTGCTTTTCCGTTTCGTCAGCACTGTAGATGGAATTTTGTTACTCAACAACTCCTGTTCTTGCTTCTTCCTCCCAATAATTTACGAATTCCTTCTGCGACTCCTTCAATTGTTGCAGAATTTTTCAAATGGTTGGACAGATAGTTATAATAAGCTTATAGTGTTTTAATCTTTATTATAAAAATTCAGTTTTTCATAACTTCCAATGAAAAATTATTTTTTTACTTTCTATATTATCAAAGGATCCAATTTGAATTGAGTTTCAGTGTTGGACTGGGTTTCACTTTGCGTACTTCACTTCAAGAAATTGATTTGAGAGCTTAAGTAGTATGGTAGTCTCAAATGTGAGAATTGAAGTGGGTGGCTATCTTTACTTGGCATACAATTCAAAAACCTACTTACAGCAAATCCATGTATGTGATCATGACTAGATTTGAACTAGAGACCATCCCGTTAGCAGCCGGCGATTTACCTTCTCAAGCTTTTAGGGCTCAGAACTTTGTTTTCATTCACCCAACTCTGATGTTTGAACGTCACTCCAGTCCTGGGTAATATCAGCACGAAAAAATACTGACTTATTTCATCAATTCATTCAGGAAATATTCAGAACAGCCAACGCAACTTCCAAGGTCAATATGTGCTTAATCCAACACGCTCGATTTCTAGCCTCTAAACAATTTCCTGACTACATTATGTGCGAAAACTAACTCCGAAGTCTGATACATTCGTTTGTCTAACATTATTTGATATAGCTTAATTCTACTCAGTAGTCTATCCGACGAAAAAATTTGCACAACAGTCATTCGAAAAATTTCTAGCCAGCCTCATATCATTCACCGAAACAGGTTCACGCTTCGAATAAATTCGCACAGTTGCAAATGACCGGCAACAAAAATATCGAAACACGAACGGCACTACTACTAAGTACACTTACTGAACGAACCCAGTAACATCAAGGTCTTCCTCTATATCTTTAATCAATACACGCCACAGTACACACAAAGTCCGGTTACATTTTATTCAACTATTATTCCACATTTCCAAGCCTTTTGGTGCCACCCAAACCATCGTTCGCTTGCAACAACACTCCAATAGCCGTTTAGTAGTATGTTGCTCGGTTACTTCACCTGTTTCTCATATGAATTTATAATAAACAAGTTTGACCAAACACGAAACATAGTGGCCCACTAAAAAAAAATCATCAATGCTGTTTAGACGTCGTTCAGTGTTTCTTTTTTATATTTATTTGTAAAGAAAAGTGAAAGCCCCATGGGACCTTAGATTAGCCAGCTTTGAATCGCCTTGAGTGACTTACCGTATGATTTGAAAAGATGAATTTTCGATTAGGCAGGTGCTTATCCAAAAATATGCCAGCTGAATCGCGGAAGTATCTACTAGATATATGTAGATAGTAGGTTGACTTTCACAGTTTGCAGTTGTTATAAAACTAAGGCACTAAAATTTTAGTTTAATTTTGTATTTTGCGTCACACACTGAAATCCACAGTAAGTTTCCTTTCCAGCCACTCGATCTTCCGACTTATTGCATTTACTCACATTTCACAGTTCGAACAAAAACACAATTATGTATAGATTCGACTAAGTAAAGCAAGTCCTTGAACAAAATCTTTAATTAGACAGTTTGAAAAAAAACTTGCAACATTGAAAATCTATCGCCCATTCACCGACAACGTCAGCAGCACCGAATAACAGCACCAGCTGACTAAGTTTTCCAACATATAAAAAGCACCAGACTTCGTCGAAGTCTTGGTACACCATCACAATTGATTTTCGATCAATTAATTTTCATTCACGACACTTCGAAGAATATTCACTAACGTTGTTGATTTCATTTCCACCAATCCTACGAAATATTAGTAATATTCAAAGAGGAACTGAATAAATTTTCATTTATCAATTAGAAGTATTATTTCATGTGCCACATACGCGACATTCTCTTATCACGACAACGGTCTAACAACTTCATCGTCGTTTCACCAACACTACGAACAATATTTAACAAAATGCATTATTATCTCTTTTACTTTGCTCGGGTTTTTGACTTTTTCTTTTACCGTACTAACATTTATCTTCATTTTATTCATGCATTATGTATTTTACATTCACGATTGATTAGGTCTTGCACGAATGACAAACACCAACCGCAACGGTATTACGATTACTACAACGAGCAGCTAAAAGCTGTATGTTTCAGTCATTATTACGTGACAAAGTGGTCGTTGTCGGCGTATTTATTGTTGTACTGTAGCATACCGTTGTCGCTCGAGGAAAATTTCACTGACATTGGTGTAGTTCGAAGCCGGACGTTGGTGTAGTGGAAAATTGAATGCACCTTTTTCAAGGTCAGCTGCTGTTACACAAATAGATACATAGCTTGATAGATTCGTGTACGCATACTGTACTGTTCACCAGACGATGTTCTTACGAAAAACTTCAACAATTCACCAACGCTCGGTTTTTTCTTCACTATGATGAAACCGAAAATTGTCACTATTTTGGACTGAAATTCACTTCCGACAAGGCACTAGCTTAAAGTTTTTTTTTCTCCAATAGTTAAAAACTTTTTTCTCATTTCGTTTATTTTATTAAAATCGCGATGGCAAATGAGCTCTTGCGAAATAATCTAGTACACGACACCACTCGCTCACTGACTATACCAGTTTAACCAAAATTGTCAGGCATATTCGCTGTTTGGCTGCCACAGTCGCACACTTATTTGTGTATTATTGTAAAATATTCGGCTGCATAGACTCAAGAGGGTGGCTACGGGGCAAACTGCAAGGCAATCGCACCACGTCCCCACTTGATTAAATATTCTCATTGCGTGCTCCGAAGGGGGCAAAATCAAATATACAAGCTTCGATAAAAGCTTGTTATTGTCGTCGTTGTGCCAAAGCACCAGCAGCTGCGGCAAACAGCAACAAAAATCGCTTCTAACATGAGATAAGTGAGCGATTTTGGACAGCCTATAGTTTGACGCACACATACTCCACCCAAATCTAACTCATCTTTTTAATTAATTCGATTAAAAAAAGTGAATTTCAGGCCTGGAACCAATCGAAATCACTTGTAGTCAATAGATTTCCATACTAAAAAGCTTGGGGCTCTGTGTTGTGTAAACACTACATAGTTGACGATGCAACCAGCCATCGTGGAGCACTTTAGGCCCCTCACACACGAGCCAACCTAAACACATGCATACATCGACTTCCATTGAATTTCATTTTCGTGAAGATTTTCGTCTTCGGAAAGCTCCACCAAACCGAAGACGGTGAAAACAACAGCTCTTGTTGATTTTCTTTTGTTTCGATTTTCATAAGTATATTTTCTGCTTCGTTTCACCCCACCGACTATGTTTTTATTCAGAAGAGTACAATTCGATAGACTGCGTTGCTTTTTGCGGGGGCGGGGGTGACGCACCTGTTTAGTCAGCTGATTGTTCAGGCATGTCCACACATGAATAGGTGGTATTTTGTTCGTTCGAATCGAGGTAATTCGATTTTTGAATTGGATTTCTTATAAACTGTATGAGGAGAACATATGCAAGTCTTCAATTAGCCAGTCTAGTTGACAACAGTGACTTTGGCCTCTGTAAGAACTGCCATGCAATTTCAAAAGAAATTAGACGAAGCAAATACTTATCGTGACTACGGCACGTGCCAGCTACAAATACTGTAGTAGAGGCAGAGCGTTGTTATCATTGTATCTATTTCATGGAGGTTAGTGAACATATTAATTATGCTAATAGTTTTAAATATTTTTATGGTTTTTTAATGTACACAAGGTCACATTGATTGGCGGACGTGAAACGGATGAACGGACGGATGAACGGTTGAACTAGAATCGGAGCACTGCTTCTGTTGGGAGAGTTCATTATTTTCGAAGAGAAAATAAAACAAAAATTTACAGCCAATGACGTACAGAAGTACCTTGTGGTCCACCGTAAGCTACTCGTTAACAACAACACAATTATGAACGTGAAGATGTATTGGATAAAATAATTTTAAGGTTCCTCAGTAAGTATGTTCAGCAGTTTGCTCTATTAATGTCTACGTAATTACAACTGCTAACTGTTAAAAGCTTAAAACGTGTACGTTTGTGTATATGTCTGAAATTAGATTCTTCTGACTAACATGCACATACTCAAAAAAGTCTGCGTACACCTTACTAGTAATATCTAAATCATGACAAAAGCCCATGAATCAATAAAGTGCCCTTGATTAAAATACTTTGATAAGAAGGGGTACACTGCTAGACATGCATGCATGCAGCTTTGATAAAAAATTCCTAGAATTAAAGAAAATATGGTGATTTTAATCTTAAGAAGTCTCTGATACGTCCCAAAAAAGTCTGCGTACACATCACACTGTTTGGGGATTTACAACAAATATAAACAATATGCGAGGAAACAGTTTGCACAATTCTCAGGAAACGTGGTTACCATGGTCGAGTAGCACGTAAGAGTTTACAGATGCAGTGCGAAAATTTTTGTATCTATACACGGAGAGGTTTGATTGGTAAAATTTGTGATAATATTTTGTGAATTAAAGACTATCTTCTCCAATGGAAGCTTGAAATAAGGAAATAAGTGTTAGTGAACGGAAATCGATACTAAAGCTGCGTGAAAATGGAAAAAGTTTTCGTGAAATTGCGAATTTAGTTGGAAGAATGCATTCCTCAATACAAAAGGTTGTTAATAGTTATAATACAACCGGTGCTTACATTTCCCGGCATCGATCAGGACGCCCACCTAAACTTACTGCACGTGAACGGCAAAATATTATTAACTCTGTGGAAAAAAATCCCCGGTTAACGGCCTTCCAACTTGCTCAAGAAACTAAAAAGAAATACAAAAAAACAATATGCGAGGAAACAGTTTGCACAATTCTCAGGAAACGTGGTTACCATGGTCGAGTAGCACGTAAAAAGTCATTCATATCAACACAAAATCGTCTAAAGAGAATGGATTTTGCGAAAACTTACGTCAAAATGCCAAAAGAATTCTGGGAAAGGGTTCTTTTTTCAGAAGACAGTAAATTTTGTATGTTTGGATAAAAGGACGCAGATTAGTGTGGAGAAAACGTTCGACTGCATTGAATAATGCAAATTTGATTCCCACTGTAAAACATGGTGGCGGTGGTGTAATGGTTTAGGGGTGTATGGCTGGTAGCGGAGTGGGACAATTCACTTTTATAGAATCGACAATGGAAAAGTATGGATATCTGAATATCCTAAAAAACAATCTCAAGCAATTTGCTGAGAAATTAAGGCTAGGGAATGCTTTTTACTTCCAGCACGTTAATGACCGCAAACATACTGCTCACATAAATAAGCTTTGGTTGGTCTATAATGTCCCAAAATTATTGCGCACACCCCCTCAATCACCGGATTTAAAACCAATTAAACATTTATGGGATTTATTTGAGAGAAAAATTCGCCACAATCAAATTACAAGCAAAGAATCACTTAAAAATGTCATATTCAAGGAGTGGAACAGAATAACGACCGAAGAAGCTACAAAGCTGGTTCACTCCATGCAAAATAGGCTAAAAGAGGTCATTTATAGGAAAGGGTTTGCAACAAGCTACTAGGGTGATTAATCGGATAAGCTAATCAAGGTGAATTCTAATTACATGATTAAATTATTTCAGGTGTACGCAGACTTTTTTGGATGCATTTTAATGGGCTTGTGGACAAACTTTTTTTTTTTAACATTAACATCAAAGAACGAGTAATGAGTTGTATCCTTAGTTACTATAGTGTTAACTGAAAGCAATAAACTAAAATTCTTAGTCATAAGCAATTGGAAATGTTCTTTATTTTACAAAAAAAAATTCACCAACAAGTGTACGCAGACTTTTTTGAGCATGTGTATTTAATTGCAGGTGATTTGCTTTATTTACTAGGTAAAAGTTTTTCTAAGCTATAGGTGAGTCTAAACATAAAAGTTGAGTCTAAGCTATAGCAAATATAAGAGGATAAACGGGAGATTGTGTAACTCCGGAGGAATCGGCTAAGTATGTAGATTACCAGAACCAAAGACAAATTAACTTTAATCCTTATATGTCGAGAAAGCTTTCGACTCGACGTAGCACGAAGGTCTTCTATTCAATCTGATCAAGTTTGAGTTTCTCAAAGAGGTTATATGTTCCTTGCTTACAGACAATCCGACATCAATATTATTGGAGCTAATTAGACCAAGGGACCTGTGACATCAGGAGTACCGCAAGGTTTCATCACCGGAACAACACTACAGGCAAAAAGTTTAAGACTACTTAGGAATCGAGAAAATAAACAAAGTTTTCATGGTAATTAGAATTTATTTATTTCTAGATAAAATATAATTGATTACTTTTTATGTTATTGTCAAACGTCAGCTTATTGTTTTTCTAGTTTACAAGTCAAAATTTATAATAAACAAAAAGAATCTTTTTCTACTTTAAATTCTACATTCATCAATATATCCTCCATTGGCATTTTTAACTGCCTTAGTAATCCTTGGCATTCTTTCAATTAATTTTCTTACAGTATCTTGGGAGATATTGTTCCACCCTTCTTGAAGAAGCTCCCACAAGAGTTGCTTATAGTTGATAGAGTTGCGGACAGCGTTCACGTACCCTTCTATCTAATTCCTCCCATAACAATTCAATTGGGTTACAATCAGGTGATTGTGGGGGCCAGGTCATATTCAATAGTATTCCATCATTCTCCATTTCAGCTAAATATCGTCTGCATAATTTAGAACTGTGTTTGGGGTCATTATCCTGTTGAAGATTGAAATTTCGTCCAATTAACCGCAAACCTGATGGTATGGCCGTGTTCTGCAAGATTTCCTTGAAACGTTCTTTAGTTAACGTGCCATCGATTCGAACTAATTCATCCACACCAGCAAGTGAAAAGCACACCCAAACCATAACAGAACCACCTGCATGCTTTACTGTTGGTACTACACAGTTCGCGGCCATTCTTACTCCAGCAGATCGCCTGACATAAACCCTCCGTTTGGAACCAAAAACTTCAAACTTTGATTCATCTGTCCAAAGCACCTGTTACCAGTCTTCAATTATCCACTGGCTATGAGTTCGTGCCCACTCTAATCGCTTTTGTCTGTTACCTTTTCGAAGCAGAGGTTTTCTGGCTACTACACGCACCACGAGTCAAGCTTCCCTTAGACGATTTTTCACAGCTGACAAGCTTAAGGACTTTGAATGTCCCGAGTTGAACTCTGCTCGAATTTCCGGTGCAGTTAACTTTTGATCCCTTTTGTTCATAAGCACTAGAGTCTTATCCTCTGCTTCTGTTGTCACTCTGGGTCGTCCGCTCCTTACAGCATCACAATACCTTTCACTGTCCTTGAATTTAACGATAGCATTGTGTACAGCAGACTTTGAAATTTTTACTTCATTACTAATCTCTCTTTCTGACTTTCCTTGTTTATGAAGCGCCACAATCACACTTCTAACTTCCGGCTTAATACTGCGCGCTTTTCCCATTTTGCCAAAACTTTGCTAAAAAGTACCAATAACTAAATATCACAAGTACACGGAATAAAATAACAATCCGTATTACTTGTCAGCACAAAAAATCACAAATGAAATATTTTGAGGAAAAGGTACCTATTTATAAGAATTTCACAATATTTCAAATCCATATTTCCAGAAATTTCAAAGGTCAATTTTAATTACTTTAAAAAAATTGTAGACACCTAAAGTCTTTAAAGTGGGGAAAACCCCAAAGTGTTTTATTACCCTGACTGAGAGTTTGGAAATCCCATGTACATTTTAAATCCCTTTATAGCAACCCTCCTTAAAACAGGCAATTACTGTAAAATAAGGTACTTGCAGTTTTATAAATCTAAGTGTACTTCATTTCTGCGATGTGGTCCTAAACTTTTTGCCTGCAGTGTATTTCTTACACGATCTTTACCACTGAATACTCGATTCCAGCGGATCAGCCTTACATTAAAGTTCTTTAATATGCACATGATATACAGTGGCTCAATAAAGAAGTCGGGCACATACCTACTTATATTTCAAAAGGGAATAAACTGCCCAAGAATGCACTTCAGGCAAAAACTAAATGGGCCCTATTCTGAGAGTCATCTCACGTCACTTGGAAAGTCACGTCACTTACGAATCGGTATTCTGAGAGTCACGTGACATGACTCTAGGTGAGGTGACTATGAATTTGTGTTTGAATGGCAACGCTTGAGCGTTTGAAATTTATCATGTCATTGAAATTCATCATCGCTCGAAATTCACCACGTCCATAGCACACTGGCATCGACCGTTTCTTGTCCGATCACCGAAGTTAAGCTGTGTTGGGCTTGGTCAGTACTTAGATGGGGGACGGCTTGCACATCGTTGGCGCGCACAAACTTTTCATACCTTTATATCACAAGTTCGGCTTACTTTGGAGGGAGTGGAATTATTAAAATAATAAAAGCCAAATAGAAAGTAAGGAAAATCGAACGCAAACAGGAAATTTCCAGGGATAAGCAAATGATTTGGGAAATAAAAAAGAGGACGGTGTTTACAAGTGTACCAGGTATACTTAAACTTGCTATACAAGATTATAAATATAGTGATTAGTAAGAAGTGTTGGTGAATATTAGAAGTGGTTTTTATGTGTTCGCTGTGCTGTTTTAGGCTTTGTGGATGACTTTTCATCAGTCCAATAAGGCATTAGAATTGTCGCTTGTCTTTCCAATTAGAAAATAGATCAATAATTGATATCCTTCACATTTTATCCATCAGGAATAAGCTGTGCATCTGTTTTTCTCCATTGTTAAAGTTTTCGCTCGAAAGAATGACGAGATAATGGAGACTTGTAAAAATTCAACTTCACGAGTATCTCAGTGCAACCCTTTATTTTTTAAAACTGGTACTTTACAGGTCAATTTCCGATCGATTTTCTTATTGGAAACACATTTGCACAATTCAATTTTCAAATTCAAACACCAAATGTCTCTTTTTAGCTCGAAAAAATGAGCTGCACATACTAAATTGGCGTGAAATGATTGTAGACATGTATCAATGCCATCTGCATTTTCAAAGCCACAGAAACAAAAACAACCAATCAAACATAAAACTCCCCAAAAATTGACACAAAGCTATAAAATAACAAACATACGAGCCAAAAATTTATTAGAAAACGGCTAAAGGCTATGGCGAACACGTAGTTGAGTTTAACCGCATTATCTTCAAAATAAGATTTGTTTACTTTTTTCTATGGTTCACGATGCAAACTTCGTGAAAATCCTTCTTCTTTTTATTCAAAATATCAATTTATATCATTTCTGACCACAGTCACTTGATATTATCAAGTGACTGAAAATGTTAATTTACGTGACGCTCGTCACTTCACGTGACTCTCAGAATAGCCAACAGATCGAAAACGTCACTTGAGGTGAAATAACAACACCTCACGTGACTCTCAGAATACGAAATCATGAGCGTCACCTCATTCGTCATGTGAGGTGACTCTCAGAATAGGGCCCAATATATTTTTTGTAACTGCGTATCATTTATTTATGAAAAATAAAAACATTGAAAACGTAACTCAATTTCATGATTATATAAAAATTTAAAAATAAAAATGTGTATAAAATTCATGCCAAAAAAGAACTCGGACGCTTAATTCTTTATAAAGTTTAAAATATTATTAAAGGTTTCTAATATTTGGTTGGCAATCCATTATTTTTCCTTATGGCTGTTAGTCTTGCTGGCATGGACTCTACAAGTTTTTTGCAAAGGGTAGGATCAATTTTGGCCCATTCGGTTTGAAGTGCTGACTCCAATTGTTGCTTGTTCCTAATAGTATGATTTTTTAACTGGTTCTCCAAATAAGCCCATAAATGTTCGATAACATTTATATGGGGGGATTGCGGAGGTGTTTTCAACACATACGGACAGTTATACAGCAGCCATAATCGAACATTGAGCGCTTTGTGCTTTGGATCGTTATCCTGGTAATATTGGAAACTCTCTTTTATTCCCAAATTGTTAGCACTCTGCACCAAATTTTCTTTTAGAATGTTCAAATACTTTGTTTGGTCCATAATTCCGTTGATTACACAAAGATCACCTGGGCCAGCTCCGGACATGCATCCCCAGACCATCACTGAGCCACCTCCATGTCTCACAGTAGACTGTAGATTGCGCTCTTGGAGCTCTTGGTTAGGTTTTCGCCACACATAACATTGTCCATCGGACCGAAATATATTAAATTTACTTTCATCTGCGAATAACACAGTAGACCAAAACGAAAAGTCTTTGTTTTTGTAGCTGTTCGCGAATTTGAGTCTCTTTTTTCGATTGCACTTGCTCACAAACGGTTTTTTAAGGGCTACTCTCCCGTGTAAATTTCTTCGTCTCAAAACTAGCCTTATAGTTTCGGGGTTTACATTTTTCTTAAGATATTCCGATACTTGTTTGGCTAGTTTAGGAGCACTTAATTTCGGGTTTTTATAAATATTTTGTACAATCCATCGTTCATCTGACTTTGAAAGTACTCTAAGTCTACCACTTTTTTGTTTATTTTCCACTGATTTTGAAGATTTAAAACGTTTTATAATGTCATGAACTGTATAATGTGCCCTATTTACGATTTTTGCAATATCACGGACCGATTCCCCTTCTTTATAATATTTTATAACAAGTTGTCTTGCTTCTAAAGAACTTTGGCCACGTTGCCTTCCCATTTTCTATTTTAAGTTCACAATTTCACACAAATAACAAATTCAGGCCTTTAACTTGATTCAGTTGAATGTGCAAAGCTGTCAAGTACATAAAATCCGGGAATTCCCTTTTTAAACCCACAAGCAAAAAGAGTACTGCCACCTGTCCGAGTTCTTTTTTGGCATGAATTTTACGCACATTTTTGATTTTTAATTTTTATAAAATCATGAAAGTGAGTTAAGTTTTCAATGTTATTATTTTTCATAAATAAATGATACGCAGTTACAAAAAATATATTTAGTTTTTGTCTGAAGTGCATTCTTGGGCAGTTTATGCCCTTTTGAAATATAAGTAGGTATGTGTCCGACTTCTTTATTGAGCCACTGTACCTACTTTTATTTGCGTCAGAGTGCTATTTGGTTGAGTTGAATCTTTATTTTGACAAATGGGGCATTAAACCAAGTAGCAGTAAGACTCAACTTTGTGTACTACACAATCCATCTAAGTATCGGGGATCTCAAAGAGATCGCTGTCTCATTCGAAAACTCTACGATTACTCCTGACCCTACATTGAGATACATTGAAAAGGACTTTCCCGAATTTTTGAAATGTGGTCCCTACGTTCCAGATAAAATGAAAATTACCAAATTCGCATTTCAGCGCATAAGATATCTTTTCGCATCCACATCCTAGATTATCTAACATTCCACGTAAAGCGGACAAGTAAAAAATATTGATATTTCCGATTTTAGTAATATTTGCTTATGTTGTACTTATATATGTATGTCTTCAATGCAGAAATAAAATTGTTTTCAGTATAACAACTGGCAGGTATGCGTTATTTCAAATCCCGTCTCCCAGTTTTAAAAAGTTACAGCAAAATAAATAAAGCACTCGAACTTAAACTTCATTTAATGGTCTTTTTAACTGCACTTTTGGATATTAAGTTAATTTTGTTGTTGTTGAATTTTTGAAACTTAAATTCCACAAAGTTAGATTATTTAAATTGTTTTTTAATTTTCTGAAAATAGCTGATGGTATAAGGGGATCAAATCCAGATTCGGATGAGAGACCGCGCAACGAGTTTTAAGCTCACCTAACTCTGAATAGATACCGGAGTTGAATCAGAGATAAAATGAGCCGTGAAACTAATCATTCCACATTCGTATTTAAATAATATTTTAAATTTACTATCTACCAGCTTCAACCTCTAGTAGGATTACTTTACTTACTTCTTACTTAACCTATGCCTTAAATATCAAACTAAAAGGTAGATACAACCAAAACAAAATATTAATAATGAAAATACAAAATAGCAGTAAAAAAGGAGACGCAAAACAAGGCTCAAGCTTAGACTTCAAGAAAGAATAGAATTACAGGATTTTCAGAGCTTAATGTCTTTAAAATGAATTTTTGCGTCCTGAAGTGCCACAGCACTTGAGTTGAATTTTAAATTCGAAGTATTTCGAAGTAATTCGACTTAAGCAATTTTAAATGAAAAGTATGCAATGGGCAATTTGAGTAAGGCAAGAACTAGCAAATATTTATTTATTTTACCAAACGAGGGATGGATTACTTACAATATACAAAAATTCTATCTTCACATTATTGTTTACGAATGTAAGCCCGATAACGTCTTTAGTTATGCCGAATGTAAAGCAGGGTGATCACACGATTCTTTCAGTTACAAATAGAAGCAACTTTAAATGAGCCAGTCAAACTTCATTGGAAAATAATTTACTAAAGAGCAAGAACATGAAAAAAAATTCTTCAAATAATCGGGGCTTTTGAGAAATGTTCACTTTTCGAGAAAAAATGCAAATGATTGATAAATCTGATACATTGTTCACCTTGTTAATTAAAATTTTTCGAAATTTTGCATCCCGCAAAGTTACCGAAAATTTGGCGAACTCGTAACTACTGTTCAGATCAATATGAAATTGACAAAATGTGTTGACTTTGGGTATTAGCGGTTGTTTGAAATAGTAGTTGTTTGAAAATGTAATCAACCCTGTGGCGCTACAGCCATCTTGAAATACATTCAGTCAAAAAATGCTTTCTTCCCTATTACTTCCGATTCAGTCATTCAATTAAAATGAAATTCATACAGTAGGTTAATCTTAACCGAATTTTGGTTGCAAAATAAGGATAGGGTAGCCAAATGCGATGATTTTGCTTACTTTCCCACCAAAAAATGCAATCGATAAATGTTCAAGTTGGTATCACGCTGCAATGGACATACCGTATGTTTTCCATGTAAGTAATATATATTTAAATTTTGTTAATTTTGGTTTTTTTTTTCGGGCGGATAGCATAAAAATATTTCCTCCCGTATAACATCCAATGCAGTCATAGGATTTAAACGAAATTCACAGTTATTTGATCTTAACATTAAGCAAGTTTGCTAAATTTTTCGAAGTGACTGGCAAAGGCTTGCAGCACGGAGCATTTTTATCATTTTTGTACTACACTGAAAGAAAAATCTTGGTAAAATCAACAATTTTCCTTAGTTGTTTATGCGTCAACTACGGGCTATAGTTAAAACAACCATAAAAAAATAGTTGATTACTTTTATGCACCATGACGCGCGGTTGATAAACAACGTCCGTGGTGCCAAAAAATTAAGCAACCACAAACAATGGTATTCCAACAATGTACATGGTGCGAAATAACTATAGCCCATTTTGGTGTGTTCTGGCAGGGTTAGGTCTAGAAACGTACAACCCGGGCATTTGTCCGGGGTGGTAAGCGTAAAGGGTTTAATAAAATCCTACTGTTTTGCCAAAAGACTAAAAAAAATATTTGCAGCCCATAATTCTTAATGTTTTTCAAAACAGCCATATAAAAGCGGCACAGATAATTAAGTAAGAAAAAAAGCTAGGTCAGAGCATACACACTGTATGTGCTCACTACTTCGGCGCTGCACTGCATCGCAATGCGTGTCCTTTACATGCATACATTAATTGCACATAAGGTGTCATACAGCGTAATATAAAGGCTTCACAGCATAACATGAATTATATCGAACAGCAAACCGAGCACAATTTTGCCATGTAGCATATGAAACTTCTATGATAGAATTGAGTATGAGTATGAGGAGTATGGAAAATCAACAGTTTTCCTTAGTTGTTTTTGCATCAACTAGGGCTATAGTTAAAACAACCATAAGAAAATTCTTGATTATTTTTATGCACCAAGACGCGTGGTTGATAAACAAAAAAAATTTCATTCGGAGCATGAAAAACGTCCAAATGTTGAAACCATTCTACGTTGCGTAGAATAATTCCAAAGACGTTGCTCACTGAATTACGTTTGTTGAAATCAACTATTGCAAAGTAGTTTAAGTACCATAAAAACTGTTGATAATTCGAAACGTTGAAGTTCTGAGTGAATTGATGAATATTTTCCTATTGTATTCTATTTTCCGTAGTTCGTTTAACGATTTTGAATGAATCGTTACAATACTATTAAAAATAGTTGAACCAACCAAGAGTTTTTCTTTCAGTGTAAGAGGTGTTTACCAATAAATTTTTATATGATAGGCATTTTTTTATAAACGAAATAACCTGTTTTCTTAAATTTTGAAATTTTTCGGGCGGTAACCCTTAAAATATTTAATCACCGGGCAAAAGGGAAATTCTCAGAGTATGTTGGTGTTAACGTGAAACAGATTTGGGATACTTTTGGTGTCAGTGCTAGCAAAGAACTACCAGAACTAGTTATTTTGTCGTTATTGTATCAAGAGATGATACCATTAAATTTTTATATGATACGCACCTTATAATGGAACAACCAGCAACTGTTTGAATTTTTAAAAAAATGAAAATTTGCAGCCGGTAGCTGTCAAAACTTTTCTGTCTCTATAGCTTCCAGTGCAATCATCGCCACCGAAAAATTGGCACTATTTGCGCAGAAACATTATGTAATTAAATTTGGATATGCTTGGTATGATGATCCGGATAAGTTCAAGAAATGAGTTTAGTCAATATTTCAAGTAGTACAATATGAAGCGATATGAAGCGAAATGAAAAGCGCTTTTTTTCGACATTTGTTTTTGTGATCTCTATGATTTTTTCATTTATTTTGGATATAAAGCTCGTAGAAACAACTATAGCAGAGGGTCACTGGTTTCAATGCAGGTACGGATGGGGTCCGAGTTCTGAATTGTAGCCTGATTCAGGTGAGGTATGGAACAAAGTGAGATGTGAAACGAGTAGGTATAGAATGCCGGTTCTGGATCAGGACAATGAGGAGGATGACGTCATGCGCGTATAACTTCAGCAATTATCGGCCCGCGCATGACTTAAGCGATGATCTTCGAACTGATAAACAGCCCGCTTGAGCTAATAAACAGCCCAGTTGAACTGATAAACAGCCCTATTGAGCTGATAAACAGTCCTGTTGAGCTGTTTATCAGTTCGAAGATCATCGCTTAAGTCATGCGCGGGCCGATAATTGTTGAAGTTATCCGCGCATGACGTCATCCTCTTCCCCTCCTCATTGTTCTGATCCAGAACCGGCATTCTATACCCACTGAAACCAATCATGTAGCACCCGTGAAAAGCTTCGATTATAAAAATGGAGTTTCTACCACCCACACTCCTCAACACCCCAAATGGGTGTCAGCGGGGCAACTTTGCTCTTCGCTTTGGTATTTCGTTTTGCTTGAGAATTTAGGAAAAAAATGCGTACATAACCGAAACTGAGCATGTAGATTATTGAATTTGACAGGGCTATTTTTGTTGTTAAACTATCACTTCGTTATTGCACAGTAAAATATTTCATCAGATATTGGTAAAACACAGCTCGGTCTAATTGGCAATGTGTTTTACGCCACATTCATTGCATTCGAAATAGCCAACTATTATTTGCAGACTGTTCAATAAATTAAAGCGTGACAGTGCTGCCTTATGCGCAAAAAATTGCTCCACAGGATTCAGTATTTTTTTCATGTCATTTCAAATGCTAAAACAAACGTAGAATAGACCACCCAGATATTTAAACAGAATACGGAACAAAATAAATTTTAAGTTTCTATGATTTATATAATTTTTTTGTATATCGCATTGTCGAAGAAAAACACATTTTGATGCCAGGAATATTGACGAAAAATGAAGTGCAGTCAATTAATATGCAATCTGTGATTAATGTAACTTTTTTTTATAACATTGAATTTTTTGATTAACAAAGAATAATAATGATCAAGCTCGAAACAACATAAACAAAAGTCAACAGCATTCGTATTTTTTGATTCTATACCTAAAAAAACTATGAGGCTCAATGACATATTCTCATTGCTCGCTTCAAGATAATTTCAAAACCAAATTCACTTTCAAAAAGCACAAAACCAAATCAACATTTCCAATAACAATATTCTGAGCCATAAAAATAGTAACAATGTTGCATAGTTGTTATCTTATCTCTTCGTGGTTGACTTTTAAAGAGTCTACGTCGAGTTCCTCTGATCGCAAATCCAGCCATCCTCTCCATCTCCTTCTCCTATCATTTTTCACAGTCATACAATGTTGAAATATATTTTATGGCCATTTACTGTAAATCAAGGGCTTTTTCAAATAGAAAACACGCAAGTATCTTTTATTGATTGCAGTAGCTATCACTCGAGCTCAGCTAGCCCATTGACCCCGTCGCTACCGGCTGAGTGCTCTGAGCTTGCTTACAACACTCTGTCTGTACCTACTATGTGTAACGAGCCGAGCTATCAAGTTAACGTCTATCATCAAGTTAAAAGTAGGCCTTGCCAGCCACTAGGCATAGTTAATAGAAATGTTACCAAGCAAGCATATTTAGTTATGTATGAATTTTAATGAAGCTAAAATGGATTAAGTTGTCTTGGATTTGTTTGTTGTTGCATTGCGGTCGGTGTACTGTGTGCGATATCAAGTTTTGTTTTTTTATTTTTGGAATGTACATACAGCATACGTGTGCATCATTCTTGAATGCGTACGCAATTTGTACATGAATGATAAGAAATTTGTGGAATGAAAATAGACTGAGAAATTGTGGTGGGAGCTGTTATCATGGTTCATTTAATTTAGATGATCTATTTTCGCAATTATTTTTTAGACGACTAAATTCTAGAGGATTCAGGATGTGAAAGCTGAATTATAAGTTTGAAGCGCTCTGTTGCTGCAGAAAGCCTTGGTTTGGGAGCATTTAATTTGTTGAGCGTTAGATTATTTTATGAAGAATAATTTTTTCAAATGTCGATGTGTATTTTTCATTTTTCCCATTATTTTCATATATGTACATATTAGTGGGTAAAAACGTTAAGGCACGAACTCTTAGTATGAATAAAAAACCTATTTTTAATGCGACTTTAATAATAAATGATGATGTTTTCGCATTTAATGAAAAGTTTTGCATGTATACTTTAGGAACAATATCAAAAAAACCGGTAACGAAGCAAAATTCACAACATTAACGTAACATTTTTCACTGAAGTACCAAAATAGCGCAAAAAAAAGTTAAGGCACAGCGCAGTTCTATCTGAGATTATTTCAATTGTTTTAACCCCCCGAGAACACAGGGGGTCAAATTGAGCCCAGTGACGTTTTTGGCCGATCGCAGCGCTTAGGTCTGCGGGAAAAGGGGGGGACTATAGACTCCTAAGGCACTCCGCACACGGGTCGTTAGCCATGCGATACGCGAGAGATGCGTTTGACACTTGTCAAGCTCGCGAGAAAACGAGTGTCGTCATCCTCGTATCATGTCCGCACACGGGTCGTCAAGAAAACGTCAGTATGCGTCGTAAAATCATACAATTCGGGGCATTTTCCCACCTCCCCCACGAATTGTACGTTGCCGTCACCCATCGCGCTTGCAAAAACGACTACTCATTCGACTTGAGGCCTGCAATGCACAACGCTTGAGACGCACTCAACGTGAACCGACAACGCTTCTCACTCTTCACGATAGGCTAACGCTCCGTTAGTGGTCACCCATTGATTTACATAGGTTGTGACGACCAAGCGTAGAAATATCGCATCTACGACGATAGCTCAACGACCCGTGTGCGGATTGCCTAAGTGTATTTCTGTGTCTTGACTATAACTTTACGCCGTTCGCATACAGTCCAAAGTCGTCAGTCGTTGTTGAGAAGCCTTTGAAGCAGATTAAGGAGTCAAATAGACCCCATATGTACTCGACGTCAATTTTGAGGTAAAAATTCAATTTTTTTTGCTTAATAAATCGATAGATTATTTGTATTTTATTTATTTATTTTATTTTTATTTGAATAATTTTTATTTATATAATTTTGGCGACAGTGATTCTTCCGAAGACGATCATGTCTCGGAGCAATCAGAATCTGATTATTCAGAAGATAACACCTTTTTTGCAACCCTTTATATAGGGCTAGTTTTTTTTATTATTCTAATATATTTTGAGAGTATCCATATACATTTTTAGCTCAAAATATTAAAAACTAACAAAGTTATGATTTTTTTTTAAATGTGCAAATTTTAAAATCCTCACAATCGCCACCGTAAATATGCAAAATAAATACTTTTTTTTCAAGGGTCACTATAGGGCTAATTTTTTTTATGATTTTGTCATACCTTGAGTGTATCTCCCTAAATTTTTAGCAAAAAAATATGGAAAATTGACAAAGTTACGATTTTTTTGTAAAAAGCTGATTTTCGATAAAACTGTTTTTTCGCGAATTTTTATGTTTTTATTATTATTTTTTTTGTTTTATGTTAAGGACATATAGGGCACTTCTAATGCATGATCGAAAAAATAGGTGTGTTCTCGGAGGGTTAAAGTGATCAATCTAAAATAAAATAACTTACATGGCGCTAATGCTTTGTAGCTTTTCCACGCATTTTTATCACTTCTCGCAGTTGTTTCGGTATCGTTTTCACAATTTTTTTTCGCAAAAAGTGGGTGAAATTTTGGTCCATTCATCAATGATAACATCTTGGAGCCCTTTGTTATACTTTAGCTTTCGCAATGCTACTCTGGTTTTGATATGATGCCACAAATGCTCGATCGGGGTTAAGTTCGGTGACTGATGGGGGTTTTAATAGCATTTGGACAGTTACAAATAGCCCAAAGCCGACATTGTCCCAAATTGGGCTTCGGATCGTTGTCCTGATACAGGCCAAAATTGTATAAAATGCATAATTTTTCAGCAATTTTGTTTAATATTTCTTTTAAAAATAACCGGGCAACACGTTTGATCCATCGTACTATTCAAAAATCTATATTTCCAGGACCATATGCCTCCATACAGTTCCATAGCATAATGTTCCCTTCGCTGTGTTTTACAGTGGGAGTAGTATGATTCCTCCTAAACTCTGTATTAAGCATTCACCGAATATTTTGTCGCCCATCAGATCCAAAAACATTAATTTTTACTTCAGCAATTATCAAAATTATGGTCTTCCAGAATGATTTTGGCTTTTGTACGAACTCTTAAGCAAAACGTAATTCAACAATTTCATTTTTTTACTAATATAAGGCTTACTTAGGCACATTTTGCCGTTAAAACCCGCTTTCTTTATTACATTTCGAAAAATTTGAGTAGCGACTTTCTTTTCAACTCGTTCTTTCACCTTAGTTCGTAAAACTGGGGCGCTTACTTTAGGGTTTTTCTTAATTTTTTTTGATAATTTTTTAAACTGTTTTTACGCTCAGATAAGATTTTAGTCCTTTCTGACCGATGCTTTGTTGCAAATGATTTTGTTGATTTATATTTTGTTATTAAATTTCTCACTGTATAGCTTGATTTTCACATTAGTATTCCAATCTCAGAATACGCCATTCATGTTTTCCAACGTCGCAAAATACATTGACGGATTTTTGCCCTTACCGATTTCCTTTTCACACTCATTTTTAACAACACCCTCAATAAAATGACTCTTTCAAAAAAATTTTCAAGCTAGTTTGAATAGAAATATCATATTTTCATGATTTTAAGTACATTTAACGATATTTTCTTGTAGGAATTTCAAATAGTTTCAAATAAAACTGCGCTATGCCTTAACTTTTTTTTGCGCTATTTTGGTACTTCAGTGAAAAATGTTGTGAAATTTGCTTCGTTACCGGTTATTTGTTTTACTTTGTTCTTAAAGTAAACATGCAAAACTTGTAATTAAATGCGAAAACACCATTATGTATTATTAAAGTCGCATTAAAAATAGGTTTTTTATTCACACTAAGAGTTCGTGCCTTAACTTTTTACCCACTGTAAATAATATCGTAATGTACCTAACTGGACTTTTGGGCTTAATGATAGACAATATATGCAAGGAGCAAAAGTACATTGCGCTCAAGATCATACATATTTTCCTCGGCCTATGTACATACTTAGGTACCTACCTCAACCATAGATTTCGCAGCTTATACCTACATTAGGTCTGTTTGAAGCAATTTTGGATTTAGTTACCCCCCATTTTTTTACAACTTGTACCTTACCGGTCGTTCTTTGCTAGAAAATCACTGAATTTTAGCGTCAACTACGCAGTTTATTGTTTATAAAATAAGAGTAAAAATTCTGCATGATTCATCATCCCCTACCGCTAGAAATAAAATCCAAGGCCAATCGGTCACTTTCATTCTCCATGGCGAACCCTTGACATTGTGCCCCCTACCCACACATAATTCTTTGTCGCGTACCTAAAAATCCTGAAGGATCCAATATTTACTAGCTAGATCCCCCACGAAAAATTCGTAGCTATCCTACTCATTCAGAAAATCAAAGGGACGAACCTACCGCAAATAAAAACGAATTATGTTTTTTCAAGTTCACGTCAAGAACAAACAACGTCTGTGTTGCCGGCAGCGAAAACAAGTGACAAACAACGACCACGAAACATACGAAAACACTTTCCCCTCAGCATAACCATTGCACCCGACACAACAAGTGCAAATTTCAAGCTTACAAAAATTTTATACAACACAAGAAAAAGCTTAGCCAGAACACACACCACCCCAGCTCCGACCCATACAGCAAAATGTATCTTTCGCGAAATGTGTATCTGCACACATGTCACACACCAATCTGAATAATTTCAGTACTGAGGGGGGAGGGGGCAAACAAAACCGAAACGCAAAATATATACTACTACAAGTATATGAAGTTTACTTGTACTTACGCGATGACGACTGTGATGTCGGAAAACTATTCTCACTTCCTTCACTCGCGAAAATCTTGAGCAATTTTCGCGAAAATCTTATCGAATTCGAACGAGATTTTTCACTAGAAAATCACTAGGGACACGGTCATTCACGATGATTTCACGGTAATTCAGAATTCAAGGAAATTTCGATGGCGGAAAGTGACCAAGTGAAATACGATGCGAATCCCGACGCACTATACGGAATACAAGGCAGCCGACGAATGTAAACTCGATTGAACGAGGCAGAAAACAGCAGCGGCTAGTGTGCGGATGCGATGCTATGCGAACGAAAGATAGTCGGAGAGCCAGCCGTTGATGTGTTGTTCGGGAACGGCAACGCGGTGCGACGGTGAAGATAAGTGAAATGGGCTGCCATAACTGACTAGGTTTTATTATTAATGATTATTATGTATTTGATATCAAATATATATATATATATATATATATATATATATATATATATATATATATATATATATATATATATATATATATATATATATATATATATAAATATATATATATATATATATATATATATATATATATATATATATATATATATATATATATAATATATATATATACAGTAGAGCACGGATAAGTACACATTGATGATCCACGTAGATTTTGTGCACTTATCCGTGTTGTGCACTTATAAGTGTTTTGTTAAATTTGTCTACTCTAAAAATCAATAGTAAATGAAAACATCTACAAAATAATAAGACTTTATTCATATGAAAAACGGGAAAACAAAATTAAATTTTTTTATACTTTAACATTTGTTCAAAATTTAAATTTTATATGTTTGTAGCTAGTTTTTAATTTTTGAAGAAGTCAGATATCTTTTTTTGGACGATTTGTTTGCCCGAACATTTAATTAGAACCTCTTCCACCTTGTCTAGAGATGATAAGTCGGCCCCCTTTTTCATCATATATCGCCTGATTGTTGAAAGAGAAATTAGTGCGTCCTGAAGCGTATCTGTAGTTGAGGTCAATCCAGGGATCTCTTCGATGGTCTCTTCATCATCGGAATGATCTATATTTTTTGAACGCACTTCCTCGATTATTTCATCTTCGTTTAACTCTCCATAGCAATTCAGATTATCGTCGCAGGCTAAAAGTTCATTGAACTGATCCTCCGGTATTGGTAGTTCAATAATTTCTTCTGGACCATCATTCACTTCCTGCAAAGATTGTTGATCAAATGCAGCCTTACGAAAGCAGTTTTGGATAGTGGTCGGCGTAACTAACCACCAAGATTTTTTTATCAAGTTAATTGCTTGTAAGATATCTAATGATTTTCCAAAACTCTGAATGCAAGATCCTGTTTCAATAGCCAAAATTTGCTTCCGGACATTTGCTGTCGGTAGTACGCTTTGAAGGTACGGATGATTCCGTGATCCAATGGTTGAATAAGTGCTATCGTATTGGCTGGTAAAAAAACAATTTTAATACTTTTCAACTGAACTGCTTCATCAAATTTATGACAAGCAGCATTGTCTATAAAAAGGACAACTTTCCTATGATTTCTCGTTACATCTATGTCAAATGCTTTGATTATTTGCGTCCATATTTTGCTTGTCATCCAAGCTTTGCTATTTGAATAATATGGGAGAGGAATTTGTTTTCCACGGAAGCGTCGAGGTTGTTTGAAATGACCAATGACATGAATATATTTTTTCGATCCATTCATATTTGTCACAAATAATAGAGACACGCGGTCTTTTTTGCTTTTCCCGCCTTTCACAGAGTCTCTTCCGCAAGCAAGAGTACCACTAGGTAGGGCCTTATACAGTAGGGCAGATTCATCCGCATTAAATATATCTTCAGCCTCGTAGTCTTTGATGATGTCTGGCTTTACATTTTTAATCCAGTAATCGGCAGTTGTTTCATCAGATGCTGATTTTTCTCCATGAAATTTGAAATATTTAATATTATTTTTTAGTTTCCTGTGGTGTAACCAACCTTGATTGGGTTCAAAGTTATCTATACTCATTTTTATAGCCATTTTAGATGCTTGCTCTAATATCATTGGCTCCGAAACAACTGCGTTTTTAACCCTCATCTGCTGAAACCATATCAGCATAGCCTCATCTAAATCTTCATGATGGCCACTACGAATCCTCTTTCTTTCTACATTTTTATTCTCCATAGCAATTTTATGAATTTTTTCACTATTGCTTTTACATCTAGAGATCGTTGACACATCACACCCGTACTCAATAGCGAGCTCCTTCATGGTTTTGCTGCTTAATTTATGCAAAATTTCGATTTTTTGCTGTATAGTTAACGTTACTAATTTTCTTTTGGTTGCCATAATACTGCAATAAAAGATATATGTACACCATATATACATACACCAATAATATTAGCGGGATAAAAATATCCATGAAACTAATGAAAACCGCAAAAGACTGGGGTTAGGGGTTTCGTAGAATATGTACAAACAAAACCTAATGAAAGAAACAGATAAACTTACCACAATTTCAACTTGCGGAAGTGTAACCTTCATGGTTTCTATGTAAACTATACTTTCCGCTTTAACGAAAAAATCTCAAATACGGCGCAACTTAAGAAAGTGCGGACTTCTTGGTTTTGCTTTAAAGGCTACTCGCACAACTTAGCAGAATAAAATCGAAACAATTACACTTGGAGAATTTCATAGATGTTACGATTGAGAAAAGACGAACCCGATTTCGCCAACTGCCTAACTCGCGTTGTGTAATGTAATCAGGAAACCGAAACAAGGAACGGCCGTTTTATCTAACTCTTGTTACATATGCTCTACAAACTACCAATTACATACCACCTTTTACGGTCACATCCTTTACAACTCTATGCATGCAATTATCTATTAATATTTTACTACGTGCAATGGGTTTATCTCATATTATTTAAACAGTTGGCTGGCACATGCAGTTTATGACTTGTTTCCGTGGTATTGCTTCCTATTTTCTTTGCTATTGCCCAAGCCGGACACCCAGATAAAAAAAGACAGGCATTGTTTCCAAAATACAGGTATGTTAAAGGTTACATAGACGGTCACACATGCTCTCGCGCTTCGGGTATGAAGCAATGCATTTGTTGTTATTGTTGTTTGCGTGAAAAGGAAGCCCATTCTGAGTCTTTGCCAAAGAAAAAAAATGAGGTTGAAACTCTGAATCATCAAATTTGAATATTTAAAATTGTGAATGTATGCATTCTAATGAAACTTTTTTTGCCATACAAAAACATATGCACTTAGCCTTGTAGAACTGAGCGTAAATGTTCGATTCAGTGCAAAATAAAATGTGCACTTACACATGTTGTGCACTTATTTACACATGTTGTGTACTTATCCGACCTCAAATGTATGAAAAGTAACCAGAAAAAATCGGTGCATGAACTTCCTGTGCGTGTTGTGCACTTAAGCGTATTGCAGTTATCCGTGCTTTACTGTATATATATAGATATATATATATATATATATATATATATATATATATATATATATATATATATATATATATATATATATATATATATATATATATATATATATATATATATATATATTATATTGACTAAAATACATATAAAATTTAATTAAACTAATATTATATTCAATATATTATAACTAAATATCATTTGGTGCCAATCTAATACTGGAAAAAATTGAAATTGAATTTAAAATTTTGGTGTGTGTCTAAATGCTCGTACATTGGTTCTCAGTATCATGTACATATACGAGTATAATCTACTTTGATAAAGTTAAGGATTAAAATTTTCGAAATATGTCAGCAATAAAGAAATAAATTAAAATAAATTTCAAAAAATTGAAAGATTTCTTTGGGAACTATAATCGAAGAATAGTGATGAGAGGATTTATTTAAGTTTATGATGAACAGATAATCAGAGTCACAAAAGAAAAGTGTTTCAAAGGAAAACACTTAAGAAAAAAAATATAGAAGGCAATGGAAAAATATTCTGAGCGTGTAATAAAAATAACTAATCAAAGAGACTACATATTTGAGAAAATAATATTATAGAATGTAAAACTATAAAAAGCATAAACTTTAATATAAGTTTATAAATTGTTTTTAAGAAGGAGGATATGGGCGACTCACTGTCTCCCCGTTAATATATGTATGTACGCTCATTCTTCGCAAATCAAGTTGAAATGAATATGGCCATATATTTAATTTTACCTGCATCTGATTAGGCAATTACTCGTATAGGTTCGTAGTAAACAATATCGTTACAATGTACAATGACCTTACCCAGTGACCTAAATGAGATCTAAAACTGACCTGCTCTATAGCGGCACCTACATAAATTTGGTCTCAAGCTTTTTACATCGAACTACCCTAAAATTTTGACGTTATTGTAATTAGTACTTGTTTCTTCGTGACATCTATTAGTTTACTGCTTGAATTTTCTTACCATTTTAAGCCCGGTCCAGACGCTAGGTTTTGCACAACGTTTTATTTGCGCAGGCAAAACGTTGCAAAAATAAAGAGCGTCCAGATGATGCAAATCTGTATTTATTTTAGCGCAGTTTTAGTGGCGTCACCATGGAGGAAGTATTACTCTGGTCAATTTTTGCATGTTGTCTCGTGAAGAAAAAGAAACAAATGGAACATCTCCAAAGAACCCGGCGTTCACAGTGGTCGTGGTTCTAAAAAGACAGCACTTTTCTCACACTAAATTACTGCGTGAATTAAGTGATGAGTCTAATGATTGGCGGAACTACTTGAGAATGTACATAGACACATACATTCATTTATTGGAATTAGTGAAACCATATATCCCAAAATACTTGTACACATGCTCAAAAAAGTCTGCGTACACTTGTTGGTGAAAAAAAATATTCTAAAATAAAGAACGTTTCCTATTGCTTATGACTAAGAATTTTAGTTTATTGCTTTCAGTTAACACTATAGTAACTAAGGATACAATTCATTACTCGTTCGTTGATGTTATTATTAAAAAAAAAAGTTTATGCACAAGCCCATCAAAATACATCCAAAAGAGTCTGCGTACGCCTGAAATAATTTAATCATCTAATTTGAATTCAACTTGATTAGCTTATCCGATTAATCACCTTAATAGCTTGCTGCAAACCCTTTCTTATAAATGACCTCTTTTAGCCTATTTTGCATGGAGTGAACTAGCTTTGTAGTTTCTTCGGCCGTTACACTGTTCCACTCCTTCAATATGACATTTTTAAGTGATTCTTTGCTTGTAATTTGATGATGGCGAATTTTTCTCTCAAGTCAATTCCACAAATGTGCAATGGGATTTAAATCCGGTGATTGAGGGGGTGGGTGTAATAATTTTGGGACATTATAGACCAACCAAAGCTTATTTATGTGAGCAGTATGTTTGGGGTCATTATCGTGCTGGAAGTAAAAAGCATTCCCTAGCCTTAATTTTTCAGCACTGTAAATCCTGTAAATCCCCAAACAGTGTGATGTGTACGCAGACTTTTTCGGGGCGGATGAGAGACTTCTGAAGATTAAAATCACCATATCTTCTTTAATTCTAAGAATGTTTTTATCAAAGCTGCATTTATGCATGTCTAGCAGTGTACCCTTTCTTATCAAAGTATTTTAATCAAGGGCACTTTATTGATTCGTGGGCTTTTGTCATGATTTAGATATTACTAGCAAGGTGTACGCAGACTTTTTTGAAGATGTGTGTGTGTAAAATACTTTCGTACAAGGCAATAAACTCAGTCAGAAACTCCCGTGAACATTGTCGAAAGTTTGCCATTTGCTAAAAATCAATAAAAAACGTAGCTAATCGTCCACACGTAACGACTTGTCGGCACAATTCACGGATAACTATGCCTAACCACCTCAGTTATCGGTGCAACTGTACCGTCTCCGTGCAGTTCTCAAAATTGCTCAGTTTTCCTATCCACACGCAACGTTTTATCTGCAACGTTTAAGACTGTGCAGATAAAACGTTGTACAAAACGTAGCGTCTGGACCGGGCATTACTCTCAGGATGTGTTTAGCGCTAACAAAACTAACGTTGTACCAAGCCGAACAATAATCACAAATAAAGAACAGTGTAAACATTGTGTCATTACGAACGCAAATCGTAAATGAAAATATTTAGTATGTTATCCATGAAAGAAACCACGTGATTTTAAAAATGTAGACATATCAACATTGAAAAGCCTGGCTTATGGTTTCTCAAAGATTGGCTTTATAAATGCTTTGCCGACGAAATCTAAAAGTATTATGGACAGGAAAATGATCCCTTCAAAGTGCTGGTAGGTTGAATTTATCCACCAATCCTTCAAACGTACTTAGCAAATGATTATTTTAACATTAAAATCATATTCCTTCGTGCAAACTCCTCCATCATCATCATTTGCGGTATAGTTAGAGTCCATTCCTGGTGTCATCTAACAAGTTTCTCCACCGAATCCGATCGTGAGGTGATATTATGGAGTTACATACCTCTAAACTCTGAGCGTCCTGGTTAACAAGGTCCCTCCAGCGCAAGTAAGATTTCGCCCCCCTTCATCTGCCATAAAATTCACCACAAAAGGCTTTGCGAGCCGGATGTGTTTTGCTCATATGAGTTAGATGATCCATCCACCAGATTCGATTGACCTTAGTCTCTGTGATTATGTCCGCTTCCAGGTATGTAGATTGCGTACAAGTCATGGCTGTAGTTTCTCTAAAATCGCCTTTCCTCACATATAGGACTAATGAGTTCCAAAACTCGGAAAATTTAAGCAAATCTTTTATCTTATTTTATTGTCAATGCTTTGCATGTGAAAATACTATACTAAATTACAATTAAATAAAAATGCCCATCTGGCAAACAATCAGCGGACGAACCCATTTTTGGGCAAACCCATTATAGCATTCTTAAGTATGTATCATATGATTATAAAGATTAGCGGAGCAAAATAAAGTGAGGAATGAGGACATTCCTGACGTGGACGCCAACTAGAATAGATGTTTTCATTTATGTTACAATTATAGTGACGATGTGTCACGATTATAGTGGTATAGGTTACAAATAATGGTGCAATATTTACGAAAATGTCCGTGAATTTCGTTTCGAGTGGATGACTGCGAACGAAGCTATAGAGGTGAAACGAATTCAAAGAAATTACAAAAATTATGATAGCTGGCAACCTTTTCGTGATTTAACAACGAAATTCCTACGGAATTTGCTTATAATAAGAATTATTTTTACATAAATTTGGTTTTGATTTCTTGACTTCATTGAGAGTTACAGGGGGAAAAGCTTTATTTTACTGAGAGAATTTTAAAGATTTAGGAAACAAAAATTACCAAAATTCTTCTATCTCAATTTTTCAACTGAAATTCTAGCTAATTGGGTTTAGAGTAAGGTTCAGCTACCGTGTGAATATCGTTAAAATCTGTTCACCGAATCGGAAGCTATGAGCAAAAAAGCAGTTTTTTCTCAGCGATTTTTTTCAACATGGCACCACTGCCACAGAGTTACCTGCATTTTAAAATCCCTTTTTCAGACTTGGTCCTAAAATCAACATGCTCTGTAATACTTCATATTGATCAGATAATTCGGTCGTCAGTTCTCGTGTACAGAAGTTTCAAGTGCTGAAAATAGAGGTAATATGGTGATGGGCTGCCGTTCTTGTGCAATACGGTATTTTGAAAATTTTGTTTTGACATGCTGGCCAAAGGTTTCTATTTATCAATGATTTAAATTTGGGTAATTTGGGACAGGAAGGTCGTTGACTTCAAGGTTTTTTCACGTGCCTGTCGTAGCTATAGTCCAGGCGCGTATAGTTTCAAACAACATCAATGCACTTTGCAAATTTCACGATGAGCTAATGTTTTGGTCAAAAGCTATGACAAATCAAAGTTTGGGGGTAAATCCTTGCCTACTTTTAGGCACTTATCGCCTACATAGGGCTCAATAATTTCCAATTTTTATCATAAATAAGCATAATACATAATTCATTTTCATTTCCAGTACGTAATTTTAACGAAAATGTACTCTGGATAGAAATATAGGTGTATTTACTAAAATGTCCAAGGTCGCCAAAGAGTTAAAGATATCTTAATTTGATTGAAAGACCAAAGCTCACCAATTACCTATTGACAAATAAATGCAAGCCAGAGAAGACAAGTACCATGAATTTAGGGGATACGCGAGGGGAGTCGAATGCAACAAAAACTTAATAACGAATACTATTTATTACTGGACGAATATTTAGAAAAAATTAAGTATATGCAGCATCCTGCACTTTCTAAAACTGAGACGATGCTACAAACCACAAACAGCCCTCTGCAACGATGAAATCAACAACATAATAACCGATGCAAAATTTGGCTTACAGCAAGAGTACAAAAACCACTTTCTGCGAATCTATTTTAATATATTATAATAGATTCAGTTACGCGAACAGACCTATTTACTCATTCGTTGTTTCACCTATATGGATCAATTTTTTGTGTAGGAGAAAATATGTCAAAAATTGTTCAGGTAATGCGTTGACATGTTAACATGATTTTAGGCCCGAACGATTGGTAGTGGATCACTAGTTCTTAGTTGAATATTTTCTCCGTAAATGCTAATGCTGGTAACACAGTAAAGATGTGTACCAGCTGTTCACTGATTTTAAGTGGCTTATAATATTGGAACTGTTTTTTTGCGGGATGATTAAAATTGAAAATTTTTTATTTACATTGAAAATTCTATTATATATACGTATTCTATGCTGATTTATAGACAAGAAGGGAACCATAATCACAATTAAATGACCTTTACAAGTTTATAATAGTTTTGATCGTAATGTTCTCTTTGAAATTCTCATTAAACTTGGTGGTCGTCCGTAGCTGTTGTGGGAAATCCAAAATGAGTTGGCTCGGAATTGTCCAGTGAAGTCAGGACTCCAGAATAGTTTCACCATCATTTTCTCCAACAGAGTCCACCTCTTATTATTTAATTTATTAATTTGGCTTTGAGGAATTGAAATTGAAGAAATAGCACCCTTGGAAATGACTTATTGAATGTCACCCAACGATAGTTCGGCCAGGGTCCTATCAGTAGGTTTTTCTTTCTTGCTTCCGCAAAATACACATGGTTCCGCAAATTTTATTGAATTAAAAAGTTATCAAAAAAGCCAAAGCTTAAAATCGAAAATTCACTTTAACTTCGCTTAGATTATCATTTGGTGCTATTTATGAGATGAAATTAATATTTTTATTGCAAAAATGAATTAAAATAATATGAAATCCCAAAAACGTCGGCAAATTATTATAAAATTCGTTATTACTTCAGCATTAGTATTTTCAATAGCTAATCTTATGGAGAAATTGTTCCAGGGCTTTCGTTTTATTACAGTTGCAACATATCTGTTGCAATTTATCCAGTTTATTGCAACATTGCATTTGAGTTTCATCTAATGACTATTTTACAAAATTTTCGATAAAAGCTGAAATTAGGATTCTGCACATAAATTTTTGCCAAAGACTGTATCAAGAGGAGCTTTTTTAACATGAGGTTAAACTTTGGCTTCGATATTTGATAATGTAGCATTGCAAAGTACCATCAAAGCTATACAATAGCTTTTAAGCACTTAAAAAGCTTTAAGTGTCCAGTGCTGTCGTTTTGGTTTTTCTTTCTGCAGTAAAAAAGCTCCGAAATTGCAGTAGATTTTGGTTTTTGGCTAAGAAAAATCTGAAAAATCCCCGTGTGTTTTAGTTCTAAAAGATTATAGTCTCTGATTAGATGTAGCTTCTAAAAATGTGTCTAAAAATGGTTGAGTTAGGCCCGTTTCACACGAGACACTCGGTGTCCGGCCACTGTATCTCTAGCCACTTCGGGGCATAGAAATAAATGAGAGCATACACACAGTGTCCGGGCCACTTTTCTATACAAAAACAGTGGCTGAGAATTCAGTGGCCGGACACCGAGTGTCTCGTGTGAAACGGCTCTAAGTTTTTCAGATTTTTCGTAGCCAAAAACGGGCAAACACGTGAAATGTGCGAAAATGGCGAGAATGGAGGAATCGAAGAAAAGTTGTTGAAATTTTATCAATTTAATTTTAATTTAATTCATTTAATTCATGTGAATGCAATTATTCGAAATCGGTGTGCCCATTTTTTTAAATTTTGAAGAACACCAAACAACTCCCGGATGTCGTTTAAAAACATCTTCATACCAATTGTTAAATCGAAAACTTTATCGATGAAAAATATTACATGAATATTAAATTGCAGTAGATTGATTTTCTATACATATACATATTTGTACACATATCTTCTTACATGCATTTAAAATACAACTATTGCTATTTGAAGTAGCAATAACAAACCATATTCAACAAAATATATATAATTTTTTTTAAAAGATATCAGATTCAAGTTGGGTCGTTTGGCGAAAAATACATACTATTGTTAGTTTCAGTTTTTCCATATTAAAGAAAATAAATTGCAATATACAGTTATATCTCCAGGATTAAGAATTGGGGAAATTACTATTAATACTTTGTTCAAAATGGTTAGCAGTTGCATATATAACTAAACAGAGCGAAACTAACTTACTAAACAAGCTAGCTATACTAAACAAGTATCAAATTTCGTAAAATGTAATAGATCACAAATGCAATGATGCAGTCACAATTGCAGCAGATATGCTGCAATTGCAGTAATTGCAGTTCTTTAATATGGAAAAACTGAAACTAACAATAGTATGTATTTTTCGCCAAACGACCCAACTTGAATCTGATATCTTTTAAAAAAAATTATATATATTTTGTTGAATATGTTGTTGTTGAACTGGTGCTGTCGTTTTATATTTTCTTTGTGCAGTAAATAGCACTCCGAAGTTGCAGCAGATTGCTCTAAATTGCAATAGATTGATTTTCCCATAAGTATGCACATATGTGTACACATATAATTCTTTTTACATGCATTTAAAATATAATTATTGCTATTTGAAATAGCAATAACAAACCATGTTCAACATGAAATATGTATATTTTGTTAAAGATATCAGATTCTAGTTTAGTCGTTTGGTGAAAAATACATACTATTCCCTCAAAAAAATTTGGTTGAATTTCACCCTTATAATAGTAGGAAACTGGTTTCCTACTATTAAAGATGTAAATTTACAACAGTGCATACAAAGAATATTTTACGTCTTAGCTGTGTAATTTTTTTCACAAGCAAATCGTGTAATTTTACCCTAAAAAGACGTAAATTTAGGATGGAAACGCATGAAATTTATGTGTCAAAGGCTACTTTTTACGAGTCTTTTGGGGTAATAGGCGCAATTTATTCGTGAATGTCCATAAAAATGTTTAAAAAAACGATAATAAAAGGTATGTTTTTGCACTCTTGGGCAGGATAAGTTAAGGTAAGTTTAGGTAACTTACCCTGTCCAAGAGTGCGAAAAACGCACCTAAAGAATGTTTTATCAACAGGTATCTATTGCGAACAATTTTAGGAAGTTTGCACCACTTAAGCAGGAATTTCAGCTAACCTCTAGATAAGTTTCATTTTCAATAAAATTGAAAAAATTTAATGATCCAAAAGTCAACCCCTCAAGACACGTAACAGCCATAACATTAAATATTACTCCAAAATTAAATATCACTAACAAAAGCCTGTAAATTGGTAACTTTAAATGTTAAAAAAGGCGAGAGTCCTATCAAATCAAGTAAGCAAAATAGAAAGATTTTTTTTGTCAAATACAAAAACTTTTTGCAATTCCTTTAAGTTTATAATTTATTTTAATTTGATATATACGCTATATACACATTATACACATTAACTTAACATACTTATTGCTACACTTCTAAGTAACTTATAGCTACACTTCTAATTAACTTATAGTTATACTTCTACACTTATTACACGAAAAGACTGACACTTAACTGCTGCTATTCAAAGAAATGATCACAAAATATCAGACTCGTTCAGTCTAGCCAAATCACCGTCTTTCGTCACAATGTTACAACAATAATAAGTCAAATTCGAGCAAATGATACAATTTTACAGCTTTGGTGTAAATGAAAGTAGCGAAGTAGTAAATTTACACTCTTTTTGCTAAGATTTACAAAACACTATTTATTATTCAGCTGATATGACGTAAAAGCAAAAAATACACATCCAATGTGTAAAAAAAAATTGTGATTCGTTATTTTAAACAGAAAAATGAATATATTTACTTTTATCAAAGAATTAATTTTAGACCTACTTTTTAGAGTGTTGTTAATTTCAGTTTTTCCATGTTAAAGAAAATAAATTGTTTGGTGTGTTTTATGGGCCGATGGAATAATTGGTCCTAATGTCTATAAAAAATGCTGCTGGTAATAACATTACAGTCAATGGTGACCGCTATAGAGTCATGATCAATGACTTTCTCGTTCCGGAATTGACTGGTTTCAACAGGATGGTGCGACCTGCCATACAGCTCGTGCAACTATCGACTTACTGAAAAAAGCATTTGATGAGCGAATAATTTCTCGTTTTGGGCATGTGAACTGGCCTGCAAGATTTTGTGATTTAACACCGCTGGACTATTTCTTGTGAGGATACGTCAAATCACTCGTCTACGCCGACAAGCCCGAGCTGCTTGACCATTTGCAAGACAACATTCGCCGCGTTGTGGGCGGGATACGGCTCCAATTATTGGTTAGAGTAGTCGCAAATTGGACCTCTCCTTTGGACTACCTCCGCGCCAGTTCGTGGCGTTCACATGCCCGAAATCATATTCAAATGAAAATGGCAGAAAATTATCTTTCCAATGAATCCAGTTTCATGGCAATCAAAACAATTTATCCGTATTTTATTTCATTTCATGCACGTTGCTAGGGTGCTGCCAGACAAACAATGAAAAAGTAATATGGACACATTTGATTTATACATTTTGTGAGCCGTTCTTCAATAAGTTGAATTGATGGAGTTTTTGATTGGTGTTTGGTTACTGCAAAAGCCAAACTGATATTTAGAAATCAAGCTCATATCATCAGCTTTAGAAAATATTTTTTAAATGGAATCACAGCTTCGTCGAAAATTTTACAGTAGAACTGGTTAAGAATTATTTCCATGGGAAATATCTAGCTCTGACACATGATAAAAAATGTATTAAGGCCAAAAACCCCAATTTTTAAGGCCAGGAGAACTTTCGGAGCAAATTTCTTTATCCTTTTAGTCCTTAGCTGATATTTTAGTTAGATGTGAGTTATGGATGTTGAGATCAAATAGAAGAACAGGTGCTATCGCAATTAGTGGTATGAATACCTGATTCATGTGAGCTACGAAGGTAGTGAATTCCTCTATATCGCTTCGATTGACAGCTCTCTCGCAAATATTCGAGGTAATTCAACACTTACAAATCCTTACAAGGATTAGTTTCGGCCACCAGAAGGAATTTACGTACCCATCAGCAGGGCCGTCTTTACGCATGGGCACACAGGGCAAGTGCCCAGGCCCCCCCCCCCCATCTTTGGGGCCCCTTATTTCCAGATCACTAACCGATATTAAACTATATTTACCTGACTATACATAATAATTATCTATCTGCTTTTACAGTAGTCTCATGAACCAGGGGCCTAACACTGGCAACTCTATCTGCTTATTAGTAGGTGATTTCCCTAAATTATTTGCGAATGAATTAACCAGTGATGCTTAATCCTATACCCGCAGGTAAATAAGCTTTTAAGCATTTATGTATGTACACGACCCCACTTGCAACGAGTGTCTTATCAATCTTAAGGTAGGTTCCACATGTTGCATTTCTTGAGTATCGTGCACATCCCTACAATGGAAATTATTTAGGATGTGTGGAGTTATTAAGTGCATTTGATTAGTTTCTTGCAGCTCACCTAAAAAAATTTGGGAATCCTGGAAAGGGACACATTTCTTATTTATCAGCGAATGTTTGTAATGAGTTTTTGACGTAATGGGAAAACAGGTCCTAAAAAAATTATAAATGAAGTTAAATTAGCTAAATATTTTTCGATTAGCGTGGACAGCACGCCCGATCTGTCTCATACTGATCAGTTAACTTTTATAATTCGTTACGTAAAAGATCGTGCTCCAATTGAAAGGTTTTTGGAATTTATACCTATCAAAGAGCATAAATCAAAATATTTAGCGGAAACCATCCTGCGATTTTTAGAGAATCATGATATACAAATCAAAGATTGCAGAGGGCAAAGCTACGACAATGCTTCAAATATGTCAGGAAATTATACTGGTCTGCAAGCGAAAATCAGGGAGAAATGTGATGTTGCTACCTTTGTACCTTGTGCGGGTCATTCTCTAAACTTGGTAGGTCTTCATGCCGCTGGGTGTGTACGAGAGGTAACAAGTTTTTTTCAAATGGTTCTGAATTTGTACAATTTTTGTTCGGATTCTACTCATCGATGGAATACATTGACTGAATATTTAGGTTCAAAAAAAGTTCTTAAAAGTCTTTCTGAAACCAGATGGTATGCGCGAGCTGATGCAGTAAGCGCCTTACATCAAGGCCATAAATAAATTATAGAAGCCTTGACGTCGATCGCGGAGGATGCAGAGCAGCGACAATAAACTAGGCACCAAGCTCTTAGTTTGTCCAAAAAAATGGAAAACCTGGAATTTATTTTACTGACAGAAATTTGGAACATCATATTGGAAAGAATAGACAAAACAAGTACTTATCTTCAGAAAAAAACTATAACAATGGACGTTACAACTAATTTGTTAGCTTCTTTTGAAGATTTCGTTATTAACCTCAGGAACAAATTTGATGACTTCGAATCGTGCGCTAAAGAGAAAAATCCGGAGTGTGACTACAAGGACCTATCTCAAAGAATAAGAGGTAGAAGCTCACGTCAGGCAATATTTGATGGCTCTGCGCCATCAGCCCAACTAAAAGAGAGAGAGAGAAATTCAAAGTAGAGACTTTTATTCCCATAATCGATACCCTGAGCATTCATCTAAAACAGCGATTGAATTCGTACAAGGAAATAAATAATCGGTTCGGTTTTTTATCTCGCTTGAAAACTTTGAGTCCCGAGGAGTTGAGTGTAAGTTGCAAAGAATTCACTAAAATCTATCATAACGATGTTAGCGAGAAAGAGCTGGAAATGGAATGTCTGCATCTACAGCATAGTACTGAGTTCGATTTCACGTGAAATTTTCATACAAAATTTCACGTGAAATTGGTTTCGGCGAAAATTTAGCTTGAAAATAAGCAACAGTGGTACTCTGTTCTTAGCATGAAAAGTTGCTTTGAAGTTACTTTCGCTTTGAAAATGCAGATGGCACTGACACATGTCTCCAATCATTTCACGCCAATTAAGTTTGTGCAGTTCATTCTTTCGAGCTAAAAAGTGACATTTGGTGTTTCAATTTGAAAATTGTGCAAATGTCTTTCCAATAAGAAAATCGATCGAAAATTGAAATTCTTGACATTTTATCCGTTAGGAATGAGGAGTGTCTCTGCTTTTCTCCATTGCCAAAATTTTCGCTCGAAAGAATGACCAGATAATGGAGACATGTCAAAATTTAGCTTCACGGTTAACTCAGTACTAGCCTTAACAGAATACTTAAAAAGTGACCAGACTAGTGAAAATAAAGAAACTAACAGTATTTCAGGTATATATTATCTTTTGAAAGAAGACAAAATTGAAGACACGTTTCCAAATGTAGAAATTGCTTTGAGAATCTTTTTAAGCATGATGATAACCAACTGCAGTGGGGAACGCTTCTTCTCAAAATTGAAAAGAATAAAAAATGAATTAAGAAGTACAATGCTTCAAGAAAGATTGACCAGTTTGTCGCTGATGTCCATAGAATGTGATGTGCTCAAAGAGATTGACTTTGAAGAAGTAATTAATGATTTTGCTTGTCTTAAATCTAGAAAAGTACCCCTTCAATCAGCATAGACTTTTTAATTACTAACCTGCGTATAAAGGTTTAAGAATTACTTTTCCAGATTATAATTACCTATTGATTTAATGTGACTTTGAATATGTATATATATGCATAAATAACTGATAACTATATCTAGAATTCTTCGTACCTGCTCCTGTTGATTTCTATTTCCTGTTGTAATAACCCTCTGTTTTAGGGGCCACATTTGTCTTAAAGTGCCCAGGGCCCCAAATTGAGCAAAGACGGCTCTGCCCAGTGGCGGAAACTTTAATAATTTGAATAGGACTAAGATAATGGATGCGTTGAGAATTTTTACGTGACTTTTTTTCGGTAAAATAAAGGTCTTGGCGTAATTATATATTTTAGAATTTGATATGTTGATATTTTTGAGACTAATGCATGAGTGCTATGGAAAATAATGTAAAGAAATATAAGTACGTAAAGCAGAAGCAATCGTATGTATTTGTTTTAAGTTGTAGCATCCGAGTAAGTCCTATTATCTGCAAGCAAATTATTGAAACTTATTGAAAAATAAAGCACATAAATCTCATTCTAGAGCCCCCGACATTTATTTTAATAAGAGAAAGAAAAGAATTCTTTGATATTTTCATTGTTATTATGCATTTTAGTTGTAAAATATTAACGAACTGGGCAGTGGAAATTAGCAGAAAGTTTGAAAAAATAACCATTGGCTACGCGAAAATTAGCAAACCGTTTAAAATAGACACAAATGATTCAATCTATCTTTTGAATCCTAACATTTGGTTGGTTAAGATATCAATTAGAAAAAACCCTGAATATTCAACAAGGACGCAAAAACTTCCTTAAACCAGAATTAAGACATTTAATCTCTCTAAATATTCCATTCTCTAAATTTAATTATATTCAACCGCCATCTTTGCCATTCTCACAACATCCTCATCCTTCTGTTTTCTTTCCTGCTCCCCTTCTTATATCAGTCGTATCTCATTTTGCTGTCTTCTTGTTCTTTACATTTCCTTGAGCCTAACGATGGCGCTTCCATTTCATAAACACTTTTCACAAGCTTACAACTGTTTTAAGCATTACATCCGAAAATAATTAATTTCAATTTTCGAAATATCTGTGCCACGATAGGGACTTTATCATCGCACAGGTAAATATGACTTTGTAGTTTTTATGTTTGTGTTCTAGGTATATATGTATATGAGAGCGGCGGATTGTTTTGAAGAGGATATGATAATTCATGTCACCCAAGTCGGGAGTCTGACAAAGGAAACGCTTGAACTGAAATCTGGGATATCTACATATTTTAGTGCTGAGATATGGAGTGTATGTTTTTGCTTTTGAATTCAGCTTCACTTTGGGTGTACTGATCGACTTCGGTCTACATTGTTTTTGAAGAAATTATTACACGAAACAAAACGGCTTATGCTAGCCAAGGACACAGAAACCACTTGACGCTGAAATGTTTTATGAATGTTCAAGTACTTTGTACATATGTATGACATAAAAGCTGGAACGGAGCGTAGGTGTTTGGGTGTAATGAAGTTTTCCAAGACTTATCCCGACATTCCGGTAGAGCTACTGAAAGTTTCTGCGTACTTTGTTCATCCGAGCAAATTCCGAAATAGTGAAAGATGTGATCTGTTTGATGGCATAAATTATTTCATATTTTTGGATACTACCAATAGCAGACAGCACTAACAGCAACACTTTTGAAGCTACTATATATCATCGTTGGCTTTGTTCTAGGGTAAATTTCAGCTTCAAGTGGAATATCAAAATTTTTAGGGTTTCAGAGCCGTAATAGTACTTGGCATTCACCTGAGTCGAATGCTGTCTGGTCTATTGTTCCTGACAGCCCAAAGCTTAATTCATTTCGAACTATAATTTATTATGAAAACTAGCTGGCATTGTTGGTTTTGTACTGCGTCTGGCATGAGTTGGTATTTAATTTTCATGGTCATCATTAAATTCATTTTGAAGGGATCAACTGCGGTGTTGTGCCGAAAATGAGTTTTTAATTAGTAAATTAAACAAATGAGTCATTGATATTAGTGTCGTTGTCTTGTTTTTAATTTCAAACCAGCGAAAATAGGCATGTTGAAGTGCATTATGGCAACCAAATGTTCACCATGTCTTTGCATTCAGAACATGTTCTGTTCCATATACTTCGCAAAACGTTTTCGTTTTTCGCATGATACATTATAACTACATTATGCTCCGCCAAAACTCAATTGCATGGAATGGGCTCAAGAGGTCTCTAGTAGTACGACCTCCTGGGTCTATTATCCTTCCTCTGCATTATGCCCTATAGGATATCCATGCTTCTTCTTAACAGAGCCAAGCAATCATCGCCTCGTTAGTACTAGACAGTGTGTGAGACCATGTTCTACACATTCTCCCGTTTCTCCACAGTATCTGCAGCAGTCATCCCGCTCCTTATCTATTCTGTGTAGGTACTTTTTGCAAGGAAGGAGACCTGCTAGAGCTCTTATGTCACTTTTACAAGCGCACACTGCCACTTTTGCTGTTTTTTTTTGTTTATCGAAGGCAACGTATTTTTTTAAGTGTTTCAAGCCTTCAAGATTAAGCCAATAGCGCATAGCTTTAATGACAGCTGATGTCAAATGTCAAAAATAAGCATTACCGTCATAAGAGAAAAAAATGATTTGAAGTCCTCTCGTCATCACTCGTGCTGTCAGACAAACAATTATCTTTTCACGTACACAGGAGCATAATGCTCTTACCACTAAAACCAACTCTTATCCTACATCAAAAGCAGCCGAGCATACTTTCGCATTAATGCGGATTAAACCTTCCTAGGACAACGTTAGTAAGTACATAGATCCAGCGATTCCTCACCTTTGTACAATATACCGAAACCTTTCTAGCATACATCACGTCATCCAGCCAGGATAAATTAGCATATAGCACAGGTCTACCATATCTATACACAACGAAAATAACGCTTATACGAGTAGCTTCCTTTAATGAGAAATTAAAGTTTCATAGAAACTGCACTACATAGCTCATCTCTCTATCATTATCTCACCATACAGAGAGTTGGGACTACCTCTATTTAAACTAACGGTATCGAGGAGCGTGATTTTTGCATGGTTATTCGGTCGGGATCATAGTATTCATTCGCAGGATCCGAAAGTGCAACAGCAGTGAACGAAGTCAAGTGCTGAAGGAATGCTAATCTTCGTTTTGACAATAGATGCACAAACACTAGGGGTGCAATCGCAAACAGATTAGACTTTAAGACGAACGAACGAACGATACTAACGGAACAGCAATTTCTATTAGCCTTGGATCATGAAATATTTTCGACACTGAACGAGCCGAACCGAGCACCGTAGAGGATTGAATGTGCGGATAACGAGTTGAAGTGAAATCTATTTGTTTGCTCCTCAGCATTTTATGGGGAGACATTTGAATATAAATTAGATGCTCATCCTTGAGAAAATATTTTTCCTAGATGCAGAAAATTATTGTGCTCATCCTGCCATTTTTTCGCTAGTTTGAAATGAGTTCTGTATGCAACAAAATAATCATAAACCAAATCTAATTTTCTCTGAAAACTTCAGTAGCTTCTCTAGCGCCATCATCTATACTGCATCGAAAAAAATGCAAAGCCATTTATTAGCCTACTTGTAGGCTAGCTATCTACAGCAGCATCCATACAATCTCTGATCCGGCATCGTCTGCCGCTCATTAATTTAGCACACACAAAAAAGTAGGTATACCCCGTTTCCTGTTCAAACCGGCAAATGAAACAAATGAGTTTGACGTGAAATTCTGTTTGCTCGAATCAAATAATCTGAAAAGGACAATGGATGCAATTACCCGGGAATATGCTAATGTTGGTTGCTTGGACGTCTGTTTGTCCGCTCTGCAGTAGGCAGGTCGGCTGAGAAGGCTCGAAAGCTGAATTCCTAGCTGGTTAGCAATCTGGCAGGCTGCCTAAATGGTTGGTTAGTTTGCTGGCTCTTCGGCTGATGTAGCTACTTGTTTGCTTATTAAAAGCTCAGTACAAATGCAAATTCGTCACTTTGTCGAAATACCTCAGACTGGTTTGCAAATGATGATGATGATGGTCAGTTGTGTTGGTATATAGAGGTGAGGAGCAAGGTAGGTTTTGTGTACTTTAATTTTCGAAATGAGAAACGACTCGAATGGGTCCCGTGCAATGGTGGAATAAGTGCACCTTTCACGAGACTAGTTTTAGAAAGTGGAAATATGATTTGCGATACAGTAGAATTTGTTTGAAAACGAGTGTAGGTTCTAAGTTGTATATTTTATAGGGAATGAAGTATTCAGAGAAATGAGATGATGAAAATCAGATAATTACATTAGGTTTAAGGCAACATAGCACCTTCAAGTTGAAAAAAAATGTTATTTTCAAAGGCTTGTTTTTAATTGAATCAAAAGACGTATCTTAATGAAACTTTTTACACATACTTTACATGTCTTAGACTACATAAACGAAATTGTTAAAAATGTTTTGTGGCCCCCTGTCGCCTGTTACAATTTTTTGAAAAATACACCAAAAAAACCTGGCGTGCATGATAACTGCCCTCAAGAAAGTCTGAAAAAAAACAAAAGATTGGTTTTGACCAACATCAAAGCGGCCTTGGAATGAACTAAAAAAAAAAAATTTGGTTGAAAAATAACAAAATGGCGGCGTTTTTTCGAAAATCGAGGTTTTCTTTCCCCAAAAATCGGCTATAACTAAAAAAGTTTAATGCCGATTTTTTCATCCGTTGTTCATTCTGAGCATTAATATGTGCAGATTAACGTGTTAAAATTTCAAAACGATTGGATAATATTGTTTTTCTTAATCATGCACGCCAACTTGAAAAACGTTGTTTCGAGAAAATCGCGTTTAAAGTTAAAATTCAATATTTTTTGCAATAAATCTTATCGAAAATTAATCTGCGATGCTTGGACCATACAATACACCTTCTTCTTGCTCAAACTCCTCCTCTTCTAAAGATTTTTGCTCCCTTGGAGCAGTTCTGGCCTCTTTAGATGCCTCAGTCGAGTGTTTTTCCGCCTGGTTAATTCTTCCAGCATCTCTATGCTCTGCATGTTCTAGCGCACATTGGCCCATTGTAATTCCCATGACTTGCATTATTTTCAAGATAGCCATAAATCCTTCATTAAATGTACATACAGATATATTTGCAGCCATATTTAGTACGTTTTTCCCACAAAAAGTATGTTTGGGGGCCAAATTCCAAACACAAAAATTATAGCTTTCGTTATTATTCTGCGCAAAATTGCCCAAGCAACGCTTTAATAAATTTTCTGATGATAACTCATCATAAATAGGCTTTAAAATTTCTTGTACCTCATCATCTAAAGGTGGAGGATGCTTGAAATTGTTTAATGCATTATAACCCGCTGCCTCCGCCTTGCACCAGTTACACCAAGTCGTTTCTCCAACAGGACAATAACAGTGTTGAGGGTTCTCATCAGTTGAAATTTTGTGGTAATACGCTGCCCAAATTTCCTTGCGCATATTTTCAACTGAATCAGGATTTCGTCGTATAGTGAGGCCATAATACGTGGCAAAATTTTTCATTAATTTTGGTGTCAGGTGAACTTTTTTCGGACCTTATTTTGGAGATTCTACACTTTTTTTAGAAACATCTTTTACAGCTATTTTTTTATTTTTTTGCCAAGGCTAGCTTATTTTTTGCTTCTTTTAAAGGAGATGACTCATTTATCTTTGTCTACACTTTGGCTTAAGTCGATGTAGCGAAAAAAATCATAGAAAAAATGATATTGGGGCGCTTCGCTATATATACTCATAAAATTTTTTTTATTTTAGAATTTCAATTTTATATTATTAAAATCATGTTTTAAAACCTTCATTCTAACATATTCAATCAAAAAACAAAAATCGATTTTTTAAAAATTTGGAGGTGCTACGTTGCCTTAAGTTAGAGAAAAGTTATGAGTAAAAAAACAAAATCTGCTGCCGTGGTTTCGTATCCTGTTACCCAAGGTCTCCTACCCCTTTTCCATAAGAATACTGATGTCAACAGTCAAATCGACCATCGAGTAAAAATATCTCGAGGAGGCTAAGAAGCACTGGGCTGAAGAATTATTTTTTGCGATCAATGGAGAGTCCAAGGTGTCCATATATGCCTATTCTATCGTATGCTTGTTCGTTCTATTTTTTCGGAGGACGAAAAAGAATCCGTCCTCTATTTCATATGCCAGTTTCCGCTTATGATGAGGAGAAGATTGGCAGCACTCGGTGCACACTTTTTCTCAAATCTGACTGACCTATCCCTATTTGACCTATTTGCGGTTTATCAAATGAAGCATATGGTTTCTCAATTTTCGTAAATATGGGAGAAGCGGTTGCTATGGCATCCCATCGAGCCCTTTTTGTGCCTATGCTTACTTCAGCCTACATAGATCCCTACATTCTGAAAATTTCGCAAAAATAGTAAATCAAATAGAAAGGATTCAAAGGCTTGGAAACGCATGTTAAATGATGGCTGTTATTTTTTACCTGAAATTAAAAATAAGGCCTAAAGCTAATTGCAATTTTTATGTATTTACCAAGCAACCGATTTATTCTATTCCAACTATTTTGTTTCAAGAAGACCAACCCTCCTAAAAGGAATCAGAAACTGCAGAATATTAAGAAAGTCAATTTCTCTATGCTGAGGAGTCGTGATTAGGGACACATAATAAGGAAAGCCGTCAGGCTCTAAACTTTGTTTGCTGTGTCAGGAAAGGTGATTTTATTCATTGCCGGCCACCAGAGAAAACAGTCGTAAGTAAGGATCAGCCTTGCTGTCTTCATGTGTATTTAGTTGGTTAGAGCATTGCTGAGGTCCCATGCTTTTTCGAGTTACTGGCCCTCTTCCCTCTCCCTTATAGGCTCACTTCGCAGGTTAGCTAACTGTTCAAAATAAGACCCAATTACTGGGTGTGCGACTTAAAACTTAGTTTGGTGCCAGCTACTGCCCTACTAAGCGCAAAAGCGGTATCTAAAAAAAATCAAAAGATTGATTTTTATAACATTAGAAAGCTTAAAACTATACGCATCTAATGAACTAATCCTTTTAATGGTATCTTATTTAAAGCATATGGAAAACACAGTTTTTTAAATCTAAGTACCCGATGTATCCAAGAGCGGAAGACCACTCATCGAGAAAAGTGGATTAAGGGGAATCCTCCACCAAACAAACCCAGTTCCTCCTCGCCTATCTCAATTTTACCTTAAATCACTAAAGGAATTAGAGGTATATCAATATTACTACTTTTACAAAACTTCATTTATCTCGGAACTCGCTTTCATTGAGATACCGCTTTTGCGCTTAGTAGGGCAGGGTTGGTTCTATTTCAGAGATCTTGTGTTTCCTCGTCAAGAATACCAGATTGGTTTTATCAGAATCGGTGCCAAGGCCTATGTAGTTTGCCCACTATGTAGTCAGCGCCAGAACATACTCGATGAGCTGGCCAAGAGTATTCGAAAACCTACCCTATCGCAATGTCTTTAGTACAGGCTACAACTCTGAGTTGCTTTCTCTACAGCGTACTTAAAAATGTGCTTATCAACTGGTTCGGCAAGAGAAGAGATCCGCCCAAAGGGGGCGCCTCTGTGAACCTTCCTTATGGTTTGCGCTCCCACGCTTTATATTATACCAGTACTTTGCTCAAACATGCTTTCGCATGCAAGGACGAGATATAAGTGTTGGTTGTGCAAAAGCATGCCATAATCGTTGAAGTTTGCTTATTATTGAAGGAAATAGCTGCTGAGATGCACCCTTTATTATTGAGTGAATTACAAGAAGAACAACCCTATCAAGCGCCATCTGAACTGATTTTGTCTTATTGTGTTTTCGATAGTGCTTGAGAACCTGGTCTCTCTTTAATGTGGAGATCTAAAAATCTTTTGAATACTTTGAGGAGAATGGAAGTCTGGCTAGTTGGCCTGCGGTCTTTTGGATACGCTTGTTTGCTTTTAATTACTTTGCGTATATGTATAACATTTGTGGTTTTTCAGGTTGCAGGTACATGGTACCTGCTAGGCAACCTGCTAGAACTAGGTAACATTTGTAAACTGGTACACTCGAAAATATGACGAGCATTCCACTCATGGAGCACGACAGGCAAAATTCCATCTGGGCGTGAGAGCTTGAAAGTATCAAAGGTTCAGTCTAGTGTGTACCTGGTCATAAATTCGCCCATTTATGAATTTATTTATTTCACCAAACAAGGTATGCAATTACAAATACAGTAGTCCCTCGACTTACGTCGGAATTGGGTTCCGAGAATATGCGACGTAAGTCGAAAACGACGCAACTCGAGGGTAGAAGGAACCCCAGGCGATAAATGTATAAATTCTCAATTTTTGAATATAAATGTATTTAAAAAATGAATTATGTACAAACTTCAAGTACATAATTCATTTTTTTAAAGAAAATCGTGGGTTTTCGTCCACATATGTTTTATACTTGCACCCTTCATCAAGTGCTTATACACGACTACACGTTAAATTGCAAATAGAAATGAAGGCAACAAGTAGAAACCGGAATACGTATTTATAAAACTTACGAAGAAGAAAATAGACGGCTTTAAAAATGTACAAATATGAAGCACTATATAAAGCACTAAAAAGCAACCCATTAATTGTTATCATCTTTAGAATGAATAGCCTCTATTTCCACTATTTGTGGGTTGACTGGTTTACTGGCGAAGAAGGTCAAAATTCGCGTTTGGGGCAAAGTTTGTTTTCTTTTTTCTTCGACCAACTGCTTTGTAATCGTTGACAGAAGTGAAGCCTTCGTTTGAAATTTCTGCACTTCTTGGTTTGTCAGGATCATTTTCTTTGAAGATTTTTATATATATGATTAGTAATGCTTTAAGAGAAAGATTATTGGCTTCCAAATATTTCTTGATTGTCGGACAGAAACGTTGACCAAACCAATCACGAAATATATTAGAAGTAACCCAGGCCTTTTTTTTGCACCTCCAAATAACCGGTCGATTTTCCTTGCATACATTTTTGAAAGCCTTTGGATTTTCTGATTGATAAACAGCAAGAGGTTTCAGTTTCAAATCACCTGATGCATTCCCTCTAAGAAGCAAAGTAATCCTGGATTTTTCTGCCTTAAAGCCAGGAGCTTTTCTTTCTTCAATCGAAAGAAATGCTCTTGAGGGCAAGCATTTCCAATACAGGCCTGTTTCGACAACATTAAACACCTGCTTGCACAATATCCTCTATTTTCAATAATATCATGTAAAGTGTTTGGAAAGATCTTCGCTGCGTCATAGTCCGCACTATCCACTTTACCTGTTACTTTTACATTGTAGATTTTACTTTACTAGTTTTCAAACCATCCATTGCTGGCAAGGAAAGTATCTCCTTGATTCAAGTTTGCTTGTTCAAATAAGCTTTTTTACTTCGCCTTAATAGTTAACGTGCTCACCGGCATATTTTGATGGTTCAGGTCTTTGATCCAAATAATCAATATTTTTCCCAATGCAAACGCCAAATACGAAAACTTTCCTACGAAAATTGCGCTCACACAATTCTGGGAATTTCCTTTTACCAGAGGAACAGTTTTCATATGAACAAACATCTGTTCTATGAAAACGGCGACGTAAGTCAAGGGACGGACGACGTAATTTCAAGGGTTTGGTCGCAAAGTAATGAACGACGTAAGTCGAAAAAACGTATAACAAGGGAGACGTAAGTCAAGGGATTACTGTATATGAAATAAAAATAAAAATAAGAATTTAAGTTACATTTAAAAAATTAATATCAATTAATGACAGGTATAACATACAACTGAATACAATGCAAATAAATAAATTAACATTCAATAAATAAATTCATAACAGCAAAATTACATGTAGTAAAAACAAAAACGAAATTAAATATTTGGTTAGTCATGAAAATGATACTAGGCCGGTAGACTAGAGAGGGTAGGATAAGAGAGCCTTGGTAATTCTTTTTTTAAAGGAGGCTTTCGAAATCGTGGGGGAAAAGTGTTGGCTCATGCTGTGAATCTTGCAGCATCTATTTAAAGGCTCATTATCAGCATATGCGGTGCTATGCTTATATTCAACTAGCATTCGTCGGAATCTAGTGACTCTCACGGATTGATTAAGCACAAATCTTTCTTTTATGTAGTCGACATTAACAGCGTCTCTAATGGCATCGAAACTGAAGGAGGCAGATAGCATGAATCTTCTGAATGCAAGTGGTGACAAGCTTAGAAGTCTAAGGTGAGATCCATATGACGGTAAATTGTTAAAATCACAAAGATGGTAAAGACTTCTAAGAGTAAATAGCAAGAACTGCTTTTGAATAGATTCAAATCTTTGGCTGCGAATTTCGAAGACCGGGTCACCTGAACAGTCACCTGAACAGCCTGAAAAATGAATATCTACGAGGATCTTCAAAGTGTCTGTGCCGTTAGTAGTCCACTGCCCGTTTGGCTTGCGAATTAGGGTCGGTGTAACAGGGTGCTTAGCTTGCAGTTTTCTTAGCCTCGCCATTTCTAACGTTGTTGCACTGACAGCCGCTCAGTCGAGTCAGGCTACGCCACAACGTGGCAAAGGACATGAGAAAACATATTTACAGGAGTCGATTTAAAGACCCTTAGAACGACCCGGTATTATTCTCAGCATTTTCTACATTTAGCAAGTTGGGCCAATTTGATGAGTTATCATAATTTTTTCTGCTATGACCAAGATCATTGTTCCACCAGGGTGAGTTAGAATTCTACTTAGGACGGACTGTGGGATAAGAGCATTCAAAGGCTTCATCAAGTCCACCCCGAACTAATCCTGGGGAAGAATCTAAATTATTATCAGTATAACGTTTGATTACCTCTCAGTTAATGCTCCTAAACTTATAAAAATTCATTGTGAAGCTTATGTATCCATGATTAGAGAACGATATTTCTTTAAGACCCTCATGTTCCCTATCAGTTGTTCATTGCACTGTGTAAAGTATTGTCTGACACGTTTTCGCTGATTTCTCTGGCTTACTTGGACCTGACTATGATTTGTATTATCCGTATAGACTCACCTCTTTTGTTGATGTCTTTAATGTCCTAGACAGTGTGATGCATGTTCTTATCAACTCCTATGAGCAGGAATATCTTCCCCAGTGTGCCTGCGTGGTGAGGTTTCTCACCTCCTCCAACGGAGTATTCCTGTCATGTCTAGAGTATATGTTCCTCTCTGTGATTGTGACTGGCACTTTTCCCCTCTGAATTAACTATGCCCAGCTCTCCTAAATCTCGCCAGTAGTCAGGGTATTCAGGGGAACAAGCACCATCTTTTGGATGGCGCTTGTTCAGATACAGGTAAATTTTGTCTACACCTCACGTGGATAGGATAGGTCACTATACTCCTTCTTGATTACTTCCTGACGTCCAAGAACTTCCAATTCTGCATTGATACACCTGCATAATGCATCTGCAACGTTTTCAAGGCCTTCTCCAGTTCTATTGCCCTTGCTAGTATCACCTTCATTCTCGGCAGTATCGGAATGCCTCCTCCTCGGTCGGCTTCCTCTTACAGAGCTCCTTGCTATGCTGTAAATAACTCGTGAACTACTGCTTTTCACCGGTACAACCAGACCTCATTGTTTCATTTGACTATCTTAGCACCCCTAAACCATTAAATGAAGGCGTAATCAGCTCAAGATGCATCAACCATTGCATTATGCGGGCCTGGTGCTACGATTTTCTATTCTTCCAAGCGACAATTGACTCAAGGGCCATTTGTGGTCAATCAGGGTCACGACCAGGTATTATTTAGCCACAGCGCCAGCCATAATTACCTTTTTGGTTTAGAGGTGGAGAGTTGACTCGTTGTCGGTCACTTTCATTTTTGGGTTCTTATTCGACAGTGTTTCATCCTCTGTGGACCTTTCTCTTTTTTCTGCTAGCTTTCTGAGGCTTATTATAGAATCCAGAGTACTTCAATGCAAGCTTAATATTGCTGGTGATGTATTTGCGGAGTGGAATGGTTTGTCATCAACTCTGTCGATATTGTAAAATTCCTTCCATCTTTGCTTGGCTTGGCCTTGTTCCTCTTCTGAGGTCCAGCGCCTTTGCCTCGCTTAGGGGTTTTGAGAAGCTCTGCCTATGCTTTGGCCGAAACCATTCTCTGAATTCGAAGCTACACGTACTCTGCCACCCGTTAGTAGTCGCTTCACCCGGCTTAGATGGCTACCAGTGGATTTGTCTGCTTATGTCCTTATTCCTGTTAAGGGGGAGGGGGACTTTTATAGTTTGGAGCTCCTACTGAAAGAGTCCAGCATCGGTTCCACCACCTCTCTGTTCTGAGTTGAGCCGCTCGTAGCAGTGTCTACTATGGTGGCCATGTAGTCAACATCTATAGCATTATAGTTGCCAGCTTTTATAGCATTCTATAGTCGCAGGATATCCGTGGCGCTGGAGCTGCTTCGTTTGCCGGCACGAGTTACGCGACTACTTGCACCGTAATTTTAATTGGTTTCTTGTATTTAATGAATGGATTCGGGCTCATGATCTCTTTACATAAAGTAGCATCTGGCTTGAAGAGCCGCTGCCTTGAGCCACCGCCCCCACCACGACAAGGTGTCAGATTGTTGGTAGGGAAGATTCGGAACTAAGTGCCTTTTGGAGTGAAAAGATTCTAATGAAAACTCGTAAATTAATACAGTAAATATAATTTGCTCTGGGCCATTTAACCTCAATTAAAATAAACGTTAAACAGACAAATTGGCTGCTGGATAATGTACTTTTGATAACATTACTACATAGTGAAAATACATGAAATTTTGAAAGTGAAATGAATAATGAAAAATGAATTTTCGAAAGACGATATGCTAATTTAAATGGATTTGCTTGTACTCTGGTGTACTTTTAGAACAGTACACAAGTATATTTTTCTGCTTTACTACTAATTTCTACTATTTTATTATTTTTTTAAGGATTAAGTTACAAGATAGAAACTGTGCAAGCGAGAGTAGCAATTTCTTTAAAAGATTTAGCTATTGTTCAAATATATACAGCCATCGGAAATTTTCACATTGTAAGTGAAAAAAATTAACTGCCATGTACAGTCTGATGATGGATTTAATATTATGGGTGGGCTTTTTAATTTTTTCACATACAAAACTTGCAGAAAAATTCAATTTTTCATTTGTCCTTTTCTTTCTTGATTGCCAAAAAAGCATGGAAATTCTTTGTTAAAGTGGCACACATAGAAAACTGTATCTTTAATATGGTTGAAAAATTTGTGTTAACCAGCAATCTTAGTAAACTATTGATTTCTATTAACTTTTTGAGCTCATCATTAAAGTGTAGAAGGTTCGTAACAAATGTGTTATCTGTTTGAAAGACAAACGTAATTCAAAGAATGTTCCAAGTGATTTTTTTTATTTTTCTTAAATTTACATACTTTAACTATTTACTTTTGGCTTACATTCAACACTCTATTTTCAATCGTAGTAGAAAGTAGATTAATATTAGAAATTTTAATATAGTAGAGAAAAAAAGACATTTTCGCCTCATTCTACCCAAACCATTCCAGCTTCATGTGAAACTAAGCATTTCCAAGCCAGTTTTGCAAAATCTCTCGCCTATCTTAAAATTTATTTCATTATTTTATTTTCAGGTCTACAATCGCTTTTCTCAAACGAACACCAGCAGAATGCTTTCAAAAACTTTATTCTGTAAAATATATAGTTTCCATTCATATACAATCAAATTCGGCCACAGGCCATTCGAACAGTCTGCCTTGATTGGGTAGCTTATTTTTCAGTAGCTCTGGGCTCGACCCGACCAAATACAATCAGCGCAAGAGGTGCAAAACTTTCCAAGATGCTTTTCACGTTATTTCATTAAATGTATCTTGCCATAAATCCTGCCTTGGACATAACGATAAAGCGTACTCTGACATACACCAGAGAAATGAAATTGTTTCCTCCCGAATGTTTTGTGGCTGCTACATTGCTTTGGGGGCAATAATCATTTTCAGGCTCTTTGGGATAGGGTTTGTGAGCAGGAAAGTCCTTTTTGCACTTGGGTTAGGTATTCGTATCAGGCAAGCCCAAGTTGTATTCGGTGTTATTAGTTTATTGTCGTGGACAAAGTGTTTCGGTTTAATCGATAACAGCCAGCATATATTCATCTCTTCATCTGTTCGACTCTCTTCCCAAAGCTGGGTCACAAAGTTTCCTTTCTTCTGCTTGCTTATCTACCAACACTAAACAGTACGGCTAAATACTTTTCTGCTACTACAGCCAACTTTGAAATCTTTAAGTTCAACCACTAACGGGGTTCGTATTGTGGTAGTACCGGTACGGCCGTCTCAAAGCAATCAACGTACATCTGACCTTCTTAAATAAATTGAAGACGATTACGGGGGCGGATAAAGTGACCACAGTATCTAACCATGATAGCATGGCGGTTGGTATCAGGATGTACTATATCCCACGAAGTCTTGGGATAATTAGGCGGCAATTAGTGCTCAAACGCAACTGAGTCCCAAGAGAATGTGAGGCCTAAGTTTTTCGTATTGTCTGTCATCGGAGACCATTAGACCAAAAACTTGACAGAGAGTTAATTGAGGAGGATTGATTGAATTTCTCGCTTCTGCGAATTTCTGAGGAAGTATTAAGTATTAGTTAGTTCTTGTTGTTATCAAGAGTTAGCCAGAAGTTCAGGGTCAAGATTACTGCAAGGGTTTTTAGAGAGTTGGGGTGAGTGCCAGAAGGTGTAAAACAGTTACATTGGCGATGAACTTGCTGCAGATTTAATTTGAAGTTTGTTTATATTGTAGGAGAATTTTTGTTGATATTTAGCCAGGAAACATCAATTAAAGCACACAATAAATCAAGAAGAACATTGTATTATTTAAAATTGAATACACAAAATAGCGTTTTTTGATGAATGCTTGCAAACTTTACTCGCATAGAAATTCTAAAGAAGATTAATTAATTGTTTTACGAGCAGTATTACTTAAGTTTTATTCTTCATGCGAGTAAACTGTGCTCTTGCCGACAAAATAACTAATTAGTGTCAATACCAATAATTAATCAGTGTAAATATTGAAATCGAGCATCTAAATATCTTTTGATTTATAATATGTAATATGGTTCAAGCCGTCAATGCATTGGTCAGCATATTTTTGTTAGAAAGACTTTCAACATGGCAAAAATGCTATGCATCAATTATTTGCATGGAGCACATAAACAAAGGTAGAGCTACTTTTTAAACAGTCTATCAGAGGCAACTGGGTCTGATATCGTAAATTAATCCAACTTTATGTCCATTTTTTTCGGAATTCCGCAATTTTTTAATTTGAAATATGTTTCTTTCTAAAATTCATTAAAACAATCAAAAATGACTGAAAAACAGCCAAATTTAGCAAGCGCCCAGTGTGGGAAAATTTTTAATTACAAAAGCATTGAGGCATTGAAAATCATTCTCACTTGCCCCCAAAGCCGACAATTACTTCCATCACAGTGCTAGTTGCATATTTTCTTCTAATTTTTTCATTATTAGGTGTCAACAGCCAAAATACTATGAAAAACTTTATCATCAGCACGACCATGTGTAAAACCAAGAAGTTTTGACATTTCATGTTTATGTTATATTGTTCCCACTTTTAAGTGGCACAATCAATGTCGTCTCCAATAATAAAATTCCGAGATGAAAATCACTTGCACGTCATAATCTGATCGATCATAGTACCATGCTACTTCTGAAAGGTCAGGCGAAATTCTCCTGCCAATTCTACTGCCCAAAGGTTTCATTCCCCCAACTTTATGGGCAACAAATTATGGCAACATCTCCCACTCTAATAGCGGAGAAGGATGCTTCTTGAATTCGCTGCACGCAATTTCGAAAATCACCCAACACCCATCGACGTCTTGCTTCGCCTCGTCAATTTTCGGTGTGATACTAAAGAGTACACCCTCCAGTTTGAATGTGCTTCCCCGACCGGAAAAGCCAGCATATTTGTTGCTACTTTCGCCACTTGCACCACTGCGAAAACGTTGGCGAAGCTAACGCGCTGACGGGTGGCAGTTTGGCGAACAACGAACCCATCTCATAGAAAATGACAACCTGTTTGGTATTGGGAGGACATTCAATAGTTACTCTAGAAGAATAGAGCTGAGAGTTACGGAGGAATGTTCGTCGGCACTAGTGAATAAATGTACGACAGAAGACCAGCAGTGACAGCTATGTGGCCTTGCTTCAAGTTCATTTTAGTTCGTTTAATATGTAACACGACGTTGTGTCCTTGCTTGGGCTGTGCTACGATGCCGTGTGAAAGGGAAAGTCATTTTTGGTGTTTTTGGGCAAGGTTCTGTTCTGTATTGGTTCAACTGCCAGAAACACTCGCACACATTATTTGCATCCTTTCGAGTTCATCCTTTTTCGCGTTTCACGAGACGATATAGTCCCGGGTGGATGGGTTGCGTTTTGAAGAATATGTATAGAGATATGTGCCGTATCGATTTATTGGAAAAGGATATTGGAATTTCATAGAAAACGGTTGAGAGAGTAGGGGCCAGGTAGGCGTTTTTAAGGTTCTCGAATTAATTTAAGAGAGCATATGTGTTTGACTGTGACGGAAGTAGGTATGCATATATATATATATATATATATATATATATATATAGAGAGAGAGAGAGAGAGAGAGAAAAACACTCATCTTGACTTTCAAGCCTTTGACATTTGATTGGTTGTTGTTATGAACTGCAGCTTTTGATCCAGTTTATTTACCCAATTATCAATAATTTTCTACTATGAAACTTAAAACTGAAGATTTTTTTAATAAGTTTTACTTTTGTAAGCATTCGCCCACAAACAACGTCAGCCAGTATCATCATAAACTGATTGTTTAGAACTTACCAGCATCTTGGGTCTCACCAGCATCACCAGTTTCGAGCAGTCAAGTTTGTTATTTTCGTGCTTCTTTTTGAAGATTTTAATTATTGATCCACGATACCTGCTTTGAATCCTGCAAATATGTGTCGCTAAATATTTTCCAACTTCGGGATACCAATAAGAACGACAAAATCGAATCCAAATTATTTCAATTGTTAGAATTTCTATTGAGTTCAAATTCCTTGAATCTGACTTTGAACCAACCAAAAAGTAAATGTATCACTGCCACGAACCAGCATGCTACTAAAAGAACGAAATCAATTTTACGCTCAATAAAGGCCTACTTCAGACCGATTTACAATTGTCTGTTATTACGTCCGGGTTCATTAATATTCTGATTCCTTTTTCGTGCGCATTGAAACAGCCTTTTGTTTTTGAGTTGGCTTGCCGAGGCTATTTTAAAAATCGGAAAATTCTGAAGTGTACGACAGTATGAAAGTAAGGTGTGAAAGTATGTAAGATGGTTGCCGTGAAGTAAATCGTAGTGGTAAGAAGGATTAGGATTTAAATGGTTTTCTCAGCCGAGATGAAATCGAATATAGATGAATTGAATGAGGCAAAAATTAAGGATAATGATTGCAGTCATTTATTTCTCCGATTCGAGCTGAAAAGTGGAAGAGGTCTTGCGGCGATACTATTTTGAATAAACAGCAACAATGAATTTGACTCTTTGAAATTTATGATAGCGGAATTTAACTTTTGCAAGATTTTTTTATCGAGACAAATCAATACGTGTTCAGGTATAGATCGCTGTTGAGGTATCAAGGCTTGTTTGTTCTCAATAAGTATTTATTACACGGTTGAATAAATTAGGGATCCGTTTTTTTGCTTCACATGATGCCCTTTGAATTCAGGTTAATAGTCGTCAGAAAGAGCGTTAATTTTGGCACGTGAAAGAGGTGAGCTAGATTCAAAAGAGCTATCGGTACGAACAGTTATGATATTCAGAGCTTCTGAATTTAAGTAATCTGAGATTTTTCAATTTGAAATTTATATTCAGGAATAGTAAAATGTGGACAAATTATGGGGTATTAAATTCATAAAAACTACGAGATGAACTAAAAATTCGCGCAAAGCAAAGAAAAAATATTATATTCTTTTTTGCAACAGCGATAAAATGTTCTTATGCTTGCCTTTTAATCTTTTGCTCGAAGATGGTAAGGATCTTTAACTTAACGATACTGGGAACCGAGTTTCACGAGCTTGATTACGGAATTTGATATCTTCACAAACAGGATCATGCGAAAGGTTGCGACAGATTTAGAAGAGAAAGTATTGACCGTGATAGATACGACGGGAAAGCAATGCATCAAGCTTGAGAAATGAAAGACGATCATTACAATCTAAACGACGAATATCGTGTTTGCAAAGAAGCGAACGAGTGAGTTTCCTTGGCAGGGATTCAATGGATTATCACATTCATATTGAGGAGACCAAACAACAGAGGCATATTCCAGACTTGACCGGACAAAGGAAGAATATAAAAGTAAGGCTGTTTGCATGGATTCGAATATTTGCGACGATCTTAAGATAAAGCCTGGCAATTTAGAGGCTCGATTGACCAAATTCGAGACATGAACATCAAATTGGAGCTTGTTGTCAACCATAGCCACAAGGTCTTTGATGTAGGCAAGAGTTATGAGCACATGGGTATCCAACGAGTAATGGAATACAGTAGGCTGAGTTTTATGCGAAAAAAGCAGTATTTGGTATTTCTTTGTATTCAAAAGAAGCTTGTTTCCTTTACGCCAGGCTCCGAGGACTTTAAGGTTGGATTGAAAAAGTTTACAGTCATCAGTGGACCTTATGGTCATGAAGAGTTTCAGATCATCGGCATAAAATAGACACTCACAAGAAAGAAGTGGCGGCAGATTATTCACATAAAACAGGAAGAGGAAGGGATCCAGAATAGGACCTTGTGGAACGCCTGTTCTAGGCTCGAAAGGATGGGACTTACAGGAATCTTCAGGGGCGGATTTGCCACTAGGCCTGGTAGGCCCGGGCCTAGGGCGGCAAATTTCGGGGGTTGGCAAATTTTCGATTTTTTTTAGGGCGGCCACTTTTCGATTTTTTTTGGGGTGGCAGTTTTTTTTTCTGACGTATATCTACATATATCTGAGTTGAATGAGCCTAACTCTTAAAGCCAACCGAATTCTTTAAAAAATCAATGCACGCAAAAATTCACCACTGATGATTTTTTTCGGACATTAAACAATTTGACTTATAATAAATATCGAAATGCGATCACGGTAAAGGACCAAAGAAACTCAAAAATACCTAAAAAGTACCTAGAAAGTATCTGAAAATACCTAAAAAGAGCCTAAAAAAGAACCCAAATAATACTTCTTCAATTTAGGAAAAGCTTATCAGAGGTAAATATTTGAGTACATTGATTTTTCAGAGAATTTTTTTTATTATTATGGTACAGGATATATAAACTACATGCAAATCTCTTTATTTTTGACGTGTGTTTTTAAATTGTACTTCGTTACTGAACTTAATATCTATAAAAAAATTTCTATAAAATGAAATCTAGGACATCATCGGTCAAAATATTTCGGGCTCATCCTTAACTAATAACATATCGAACATTAATTCGCAGTAGTCGAGCTCATAGTTGATCTCCAGTCAAGTGCGGAAGGAAACTTTGAACGGAATAGTAAACTTACTTATAAAAATATGAACGAAGACGTTGGAACCATATGCGATGTAAAGGTGTATACGGTTTTGGACTGTTAAAAATTGGTATTTTTGGATTCTTTTTTTTTTTTTAGGTACTTTTAGGTTCTTTACCGTGTGTGTATTTTAATAATTATTTGTGTGGCAAGGGCGCAATAATAGGGAATTTAACCGAACGAACCGGTGCCAGTTTTGCTCTAATATTCCTTTTTTGTAAGCTCGGGCGCAACGAAAAACAGCGAAGTATTCTAGGGAACCGAAAAGAAATCGCGCATTGTTACATATAATATTATTTACGAAAAAGGTGGCAAATATTTCTCAGGCTTAGGGCGGTGATATGTTTAAATCCGCCCCTGGGAATCTTACCGAACATAGCAAGATCGATCGCATGGATATGATTATATCCATTTGATAATGAAAAAGGAAAAGCCAAGTCCGTGTGTTTTAGAAAGAAGAAGATTGTGATCAATGTGATTAAAAGCTTTAGAGAAGTCCGTATATACAGCGTTAACTTCAAGTTGAGCCTCCAAAGCTTTAGCAACAAATTTCGTGAAATGTACGAGGTTTGTTGATGTCGAGCGAGCTGGGAGGAAACCGTGTTGTCCTTTTACAATGCCTGCTTTGAATTACGAAAAAGTCATGTAGGTCCCGCTCAAGGATCTTGGAAAAACATGGAAGAAAATTTTTGCAGAGGACACATCATCTGATTCAGGAATTGGATGAATTATAGCCTGTTTCTAGAGGGAAGGAAAATGGCGCTCGGATAGGCTCTTATTTATGTAGATAATGAAGTGCTCGTCATTTTCAAAAATATTGTTGGAAGTCCATCAATACCTATGCTTGAAGAAGATTTGAGGTTTCCTATTATGGATTTAACAATAGAAATAGGATAACATGATGTGGGTAATAATCTACAGAGTTCAAGAGGAGGAGAAATTGTGGAGGACATAGAGAGTAGTACTGTACTGAGCAAGTACTGAGCAAGCAGATAACAACTTCTTTGACAGAAAATCAAAACTTGATCCTGAAGTCGAGGGAATGGCTCACAATTGTCTACAGTGGGACCAAAACGGTTTGAAATTACCACAACGCATTCAGTTTGTATGTTTTAAGAAGCTTGGATTTTTTTTAGATAGGTTTTAGCTAATACATTTAATAAACCAAGGGGGATATTTAGGATTCCGGGGATAAGTAATAGGCATGAATATAGGTAGAATACATTCAAAAATGTTATAAAGAGAGTCAACACAATCATTAGATGTAAGCTCTGATAAACTGCCGCTCCAATCAATGTTGGTTAGAAATGAATTAAGCCCAGAGTAGTCACCTCTGAAGAAGTTATATTTGGAGCATTAACGTGGATTGAAAAGTGATGATGTGATGATGATAGGGGCACGATGCTAGAGTAAAAATACAATCTAAACCATTTGCTAGTCAGTGTCTTTTATAAAGTTTAACATGCTATTTTTTATGACAACTTATGCTAATAAATTCGTGACAATCACTTCGTCAACCACAGAATTAGTATATTTATTCCAAAAATAGTGTTTCAAACGTGCCGATGAACGTTTCCCTTCTGTTACGGAATCGGGAGTAAAAAAAACTTTTCTGCGGACCGGGATGCTAGACTTCCATATAAATCTAGTCCGTGCTTCTCCGTTTAAGTGTGTAGTTTTTCAATCGAATCAGAGCTTGGAGATCCTTATTAATGGCCCACACTGATCAAGAAAATAATTAAAATTATTGTACAGAAAGGATCCGTCCAAATTAAAGCATTCGGTTTTCCTGTCCCTCAAAATAGGAAATTCCGTCCACAGCACTACCAAAGATTGTTGGGATAATGGCAAGAGGTGGATTCAAAGTGAAGATTCGCGTAACAAATACTTGATACAAAATTAAGATATGAAGCAAGAGATGCGCCTATTTGGGAGATGCGCCTATCAGGCTGAAAGTAGAATTTTATTTTAATGCTTTGGATCAAGCAGTTATTTCTCTGACCGAACGGTTTTGATAGCTAAAACACTATAGTGAAATATTAAGTTGTGTGTATCTGATAGGGAAGCTTAAAACTAACTCACATCAAATCACACTTCAGCAGCGCTCAAAGCTTTAAGAAGCGTTGACACTTAATAGATATTCCGATTTAAACGTTAGGAATTTGATGAAAAAATGTTCATGTTTACAATTTTAATTAAGAAACACAACTCACCCAATGATATCCTTGAATTCATTTTCAGTAGATATATTGAAGATCTTTAAAAAAAAGTGTTGACTTTACTCTCTAAAGTCACAGCGGGAGAACGATCTTTGTCAAAATTATAAATTAAAAGAATTATTTGAGATCTAGGATGACGAAATAATGATTAGTAAATTTGGCAATTTTATCCATAGAAAACGGTCTTATCTTCGAGTTAAATAGTGATTGTTTAGTTGTCTAAACTAGACAAAATAAAGATTTCTCTCCACAGAATGTGTAATTTTTGTGTATTAAAGCGATTGAGAGTGGATAAGCACAGCAAATTCTTGTGATTACCGCATAAAAATCTGAGCTTTCTACATAATGTATGTCTTTAAAATATATTTTAAGCTTATTTTCGTTTGTTTAAATGAACGAATAATTTGATTTTCATAAATATTAGAATATTTTCCGTTTATTGTACTGTTTTTACATTTATGCATGTCCTTGGCTATTGAGAACTAGGCCTACAGTGAAACCTCTTTCAAAAACGCATCTGGGGCTCTACCTCGCAGCAGTAGGTGATTTGAAAAAGAGCTGCTAACGAAAATTTTAGTTCTGCACATAATTAGGCTCAAACAATTGGTTACAATCCGGTCTAGAGCATTACAGAGCCAACGATTGGAGAAGAAAAATATTTCTGAGCATTGAAAACTTGAGGAAAGAACATTTTGAGTCAAAAGTCTTATGCTGCATTGCCCGAATAAGCAAACGTCTAGTTTTTCGTGAAAATTTTATATTGAGAAATGCTCAGGTAAATACTGGGAAGTACTAGCAAAAATTTCCTAAGAATTCGCAGTTGTAAAAGAGAGGGCCAAAAAATTAAAATCATAATACAGAGGCCACCAAATTTAGTTCTGCGCCGAACGGAAGTATATCCAGAACCGGCCCTGATTACAGTATCGCCTGAGTAACCGAATTTATATTCACTGATTTGAGCGAGTCATGGCTTGATGCATTGTATCATGGTTTGATGCATATTGACGCATATTATCGGCATATTAAAGGCATTTGATTTAATGGCCCACTGGAATGAGAAAGTCAGCGATGAATATTGTATATAGAATTGATCCAGTGGGATAGCCTAACACATATATGAGAGAATGAACTAGAAATCACAGTTGAGAAATGGTCTAATTTTCGACCTTCTGTTTATTAGTGCGAGAATGAGATACGAACTTGTGAAACAAGCGAAACCGGCATTAGAAACCGGCAACATCGTTGGTATGGGAAAATATTGAGAAATATTGAAAATATGAACTTCTTGCATCTTGCTTTCATTTGATATACGAGTATGTGCATGTACATGAACATGTAATGCAAGAACATTTTTATCACAAATCAATCATCTCCAACTGCTTAAACAATCACATCAAATTGCTATAATGTTTATATGCATATATATACTAGATACAAGGTATTAACGCAATATTAACATCCCAGTAGGACCAGGAATGCTTACTACAGTAATTATTCCCAGTAATCATCGTCGGAACGTTTTCGCACGACCGCACTGATGAATTTAACATTAGAATGTCATTATAAGTAACGCGATACTCGCTCCGTTTTGCATTACTCTACCCTTCACTGTGCATTACTTTGTAATGCAGTAAAGTAGTTAGTAGATAAACCCATATGGATTTCTGTACCACAATGATTCTTTTTTGCATTACTTACACATTACATTGTAATCCATTATTTTGGAATTCATAGGCATTAATGAAAGAGTTCCTGGTAAAAGTCATCGATGCTTGTGGTCCTACCGGGATACATTACACTCGTTTTTGTGTGTGCGTGCAAAATACAAAGCAAGCGCTTTATATGCGATCTTACCCTACGATCAGAAAAGTCACACGTGAGTTTTGACTCTACTTTTTTGACCACGTGAAAATTTGACTTTACCTTTTCACATGTGTTGCTAGCGTTCCTCCTCTGGTCTGCACACCATGGCATTTCTCGCAAATACGGGGGAGAATAAGGGCTTTTCGGTGCTGAGTGAGGTACAGAGTGGTGCATTGTGCGAAATTTTTGTGAGAAAGCACCGTTGTGCGTGTATTGCAAAAGACTAAATCACATATGGGTACACGGATGGCATTTCGTATCCATTTTCTTTTATATCTGTGTATAGCCTTATAGCACTCCTGATGTCCCAGATTCAATGAGAGAATTCGCTTCACAGTATTTTCTGTTGGTACAAAAACTTGCTTTGAGTCTTATCACCACCTACCGGAATCCAAATTCAATCATCTTACGCAGGAAGCCTTAATGTCAGACGGAATCGAAAGCTCTCTGGTGATCTAAACGCACACTACTCAATGATTTGCTTATTCAAGTGAGCACAATAGTCCAGGGAAACATAACATGGTGCTTCAGAAAAATTAGGGGAAAGCTGGATTTTGTTGTGAACCTGGGTACTGGCGTGCTGACCAAATGTCAAAAGTCCCCATCGATCCGAGTGCTGCGTTACTTTTTATACGGGGTCAAAGATCACCAAAGGTGGCTTTTTCTAAATATCTCAGTAACGGTCACGTCTTCAGAAAAACAATCTAGGACGAATTTGTAGCTTAAAAAATTTTTAACAAAAAAGATTCTATGGCTTTTGCTTGTAACCATAACCGTTTTTGAGATATATTGATCCAAATATTTGTAACTAACAGTATCCACTTGGTGATATTATCCGATTTTGATTACGACTTGGACTGTTTGTGAGTTTGTTTTTCTACGTGTAAGAGGCGCATAAAAAAATATGTAACCAAACTTATCTACCACACTCCAGGATCGGTGGGAAAGTGTGCTCCGAAAAGTTCCCCCCTCCCTTTGCTATAAAATGGTATCCCTGAACTTCCATCCCCAATCTTCAGAAATGAGCTCGTTGCCTACTCGTTGCCCACGGTTACATCACTAGATTATCCTGTCAATTGCCTCTTCTTGACATCGCAGGACCACCCCCACACACATTACATTATCAGATTAAATCCAGACCATACGTATCGTACTATGCTGCAGCTAATTCTGTTGCTTCAGCTGCACTCAATGGCGCACGGATGACTGTTGTGAACATGTTTAGCATCAGTGTTAACTTTATTAGCAAATTCACTGCATTACTACAGCCACCTTGCTGGTGTGAAGAACATTATTTACCAACTTTCACTTTTCTGCGTATTTCTGCGACTTTCGCCACTGTAATTTTTTCATTATTAGCTTACCTACATCTGAAGCACTTGAAGCTATGGTTTTCTTTCTTTTCTTCTCCATCAGGCAGCAGCAGACTAGCTAATGCTAAATTTTCCTTTTTTTAAATAATTTTGGCACGTAGTGAGTAAATTTATTATTTGCTACGATATTATTTGTAACACTCCGAAGTTTTGTTCTTGTTTTCGATGCAATGATAACTAGCCACGCAATACCCAAAGCCAAAGCAGCTATGCTATCGATATTCTGCTAAGTGCAGTAATTGAAATAAATTCAAAGGAAATTTAATATAATAAACCACATCCAAGTATCTCTTTTAATCTGATCTGATCCATACAATGTAAATATTATTTAAAAAATTAAAAAGTTTTTCTTTAACATTTAACAAACCGGCATAGAAATTTGTTTGCTTTCTTTTTATCTCCATGAACAAAACACATCCACTAGAATTTATTCAACTTTTAAATTGTTTAGCCTAGTTCCATAGCTTGATTTTTCTTCCGAGTTCAAGCTTCCCGTCACTTATCTGGGCTTCAAGCGTAGTGAAATGTAATTAACGACCACAGTTAACCCCAACAAAACATGCTTTTCTTAATTTCCAGAAGAAGTTAAAACTATTTTCCCATTTTTTCACCAGTCTGCATCAGTTACGAAGAAAACACCTACACTTTTGCAATAACTTCATCCAACTGAGACCATCCGAAAGCCACCGTAACTCATCAGTTTAGACAATTGCAACAGCTTGATGCAAATGCAGTTAGTAGATTTAAAGAAAAGAAAACAAATATTTTACCGGACGTTAGAGCTGGACTTTCGTCTAGAATAAAAAAATTAAACAAAACTAACTCATAGTCCACCCATTTACTAAGTCCCAAGCCAACTTGACTTCTCAGTCACCAGATGCTTTACACCGGACTAGATAGAAGATAAACTTCTTCCGCTTCCGTTTTACCAACCAACCAGACTTTAAAAATTCTTTTTGCAATCTGTTTCGCGTGCAAAGTGAGCTCGAAATGCAGGAAAAAAAACGATGTTGGTCGTGAAAGCAAGTTAATTGTACTAATGAGATTTCGTTGTTACTCGCATAATGCAAAGGACGGTATTTTCTGAATGGACAAGTAGTCCAATGCAAAATAAAAATCTCCTTTTCAAAAGATACACACAAAAAATGAGAAAAGAAGACGGATGCAGCAGCTGTATTTAAGATGATCAGAATAAAATTCTTGAAGAAGACAAACTCTTCTCAGTTGTTTTTCCATTTTTATGTCATGTTCCGTACAGTTGAAGGCGACGATTTGCAGGAATCCAAAGCAGTTATACAATGTAGCTGTGAAGAATTTTTACGGATGTTTTGCGTGCTAAAGTAATTACTATGTTCTTTGAGAGTAGTGTAGTTTGAGGAAGATAGTTTTAATCTTTTTTGAATACTATTAGGGTTTGGAAATATTATAATTGAATGAAATAGTAGCTTTAAGAGCTATGAAATATATGTTTCCAATCGTTTGTAAAGGAATTACAAGGAAGGAAGCATGAAAAAATATAGATTACTAATGGCAATAAGAATGAATAGGACTGGTTTTGAGTTGCATTCTCTGCTTTGCTATCAGAAACTGTTTTATCTAAAAAATACTCACAGACAGGGGCGGATTTGCACTAGGCCCGGTAGGCCCGGGCCTAGGGCGGCAAATTTTCGATTTTTGTTGGAGTGGCCACTTTTCGATTTTTTTTGTGGTAGCATTTTTTTCTGTCATATATTTCTGAGTTGAATGAGGCTAACATTTCAAGCCAATCAGATTCTCTTAAAAATCAATGCACACTGAAATTCACCTCTGATGATTTTTTTCGGACATTGAAAAGTTTGACTTATAGTAAATATCGAAATGCGATCACGGTAAAAAGCCAAAGAAACTCAAGAATACCTTAAAAGTACCTAGAAATTATCTGAAAATACCTACAAAGAACCTAAGAAGGCCTAAAAATATCCTAAAAGGAACCCAAATGATATCTCTTCAATTTACGAAAAGCTAATCAGAGGTAAATATTTGTGTGTGTTGATTTTTCAGAGAATTTTTTTTTATTATTATGGTACAGAGTATATGAACTACATGCGAATCTTTTTTTATTTTTGACGTATTTTCTAAATTCTACTCCATTACTGAAATTAATTTCTATAAAAAAATGGAATTTAGAGCATCATAGGTCATAATATCTTGGGTTCATCCTTAATTAATAGCATATCGTACATTAATTTACAGTAGTCGAATTCATAGTTGATGTCCGGTCAAGTGCAGAAGCAAACTTTGAACAAAATATTAAACTTACTTATAAAAATATGAGCGAAGACGTTGTAATTATATGAGTTTTTTTTTTTAGGTAATTTTAGGTTTTACCTAAAAGTACCTAAAAAACCGTGTGTGTATTTTAATAATTATTTGTGTGGTAAGGGCGCAATAATAGGGAATTTTTACGAATGAACCGGTGGCGGCATTATTCTGATATTCCTTTTTTGTGAGCTTGTGCGCAACGAAAAACCGCAAAATTTTCTGGAGAATCGAAAAAAATTGCGCATTGTTGCATATAATATTATTCTCGAAAAGGGCGGCAAATATTTCTAAGGCCTAGGGCGGCGAAATGGTCAAATCCGCCCCTGCTCACAGAGGCTTATTGGTTTTTATTTGATTACGCGAGTTTATATTAATTTTGCAATATCATACCAGACTACACTGACCTCAAAAGCTCCCCAAGCAACTATGTTTCAAAAAGGACACTGTCGCGTCCATCAGCAAAGACTTAGCTATCAAGCATGCAGTCTTCATTTCATTTAAATTTACACTAAGTCAATTGATTTGAATAAATGGCATTGCTTGAAGGATTGTTTTTTATTAAAAAATTATTCTACGTAGTTTTAAGAATTCTTATTTACCTTAGCAAATATCTCAAAGCAATGAACTGAGGAGGTTTTTTTATTAATTTTTTTTTTTCAAATATAACATTTCAGCTTATTATTACCATTATATACTAGCCAATCGAAGCGTCTAGACTTACTGCTCTTTTAATATTTTACTCAAATTTACTTTGCAATAACTAAATATGTCGTCAAATTATCCTCTTTGTTAGATATTGATTTTTCGGTGCTTTGAAACTAGCTATTTATTTTTCTCTTTCTTTCTCTCTCAAAAGTCCTTTCCTGAACCACCACTCGATCCTTCACTCACTTCGTTCTTGTATTCATATCATATTACTGGCTTTATAAAAAAAAAATGTTTTAAACACTCGAACCTCCTGTTGTGAAAACTATGTAAATAATTCCTAATCGTATGCCCAGCTCTCTTCTTTACCGATTCGAAATGTTCTTTTCATATAAATATTTCGTCATGAGGACTGTGAGTCATGGCAGAGAAAACATTTCTTTGGTCAAATCCTTTTACTGGCTATTTAATAATTCCGTTTTGAGAGAAATATCGTCGAGTGAGGTTTCACTCACTTTTTGGGTCAAGTAACATATGTATTTGAATAAAATGGAGTTTTTTGTGTACTTGAGCTTGCCTTTCATGTTTTGAGGATGATATGGCATAAAGTGGTTAAAGTTGAAAGGATCACGAACATAAGGCGGTGATGATAAAACACTAAAAAAGATGGATAAATTTATTGCAAGAAAATTAGAGTGAATTTGGATTAATGAGGCAATTGATGATTGATCTATTAAAAAAGTTGTTGATCTACTTATGGTCCTGAATGTAAACACAGTCGAGAAAAGTTTCAAATACAAAACAAAAACGGTTTCCATCCTCTATGATAAATTCAATCCAGTTTTAGTACTACATGCATGATACGCTCACGCTGGACGACAGAGCTGGAAAACCAATTTGTTGTCCATTACTCTTCTCAATTTCAAATTTTGATAAAAAAGTATTATTGTAGATGGTGTTATTTGTTTTAAATTTTGATCTTGATGATGTTAACCCATGTACGAGATTGTATTTGGCACATCTTCAAAACTTCATTTAACCATTTCAATGCAGTAAAAAGAATTCGACCATTGTTGCTCAAAAGTTTCTTTAATATCAATTCAACTTCAATCAATTGCCGAAAAATTTCGCATGGAATTAAATCACGATTAACTTTGCATTTGCATTTTTCATGGGAGGCATGAGTTTTTGAGAGGTATGTAATGAAGCACGGGTGAAAATGTTTGAATACGTGCGATGATTCGCCGTTAACAAATATTTTGCGGACAATAATTTAGTTATGTTTTTATATCTATGTGAATATATTGAGTTGGCAAGAAAGTAATTTCGTTTCTTCCGCTAGATGGCTTTAGTCGTTTCAAGTCTTTCTTCTTCACTGCGAACTTCAGGCCGTATATGCACTGAAAGAAAAAGTCGTGGTTGATTTGACTATTATTGATAGTAATGCAACAATTCATTCAAAATTGTCGAATCAACTAAGGAAAATGGTTCTTTCTACTATGCTAAAATAGTTCATTTGACCATACAAAAGTAGTTGACTTTGCTGATACAAAAAATATGGAAACCTTCGAGGATTAACACAGTTGAATCCTCGAATTTATAATTACGATAAAAAGTTGATCTACAGGAAAATAAGCATCAATTCATTTAACACTACAAAATATTGGATTATCAACAATTTTCAACAGAGATAATTCCACACCACAGACTATAGTCATTTACTATTTCGTACTATGTATATTTTTGGAATATCATTGTTTGTGGTTGCTTACTTTTTTTGCACCACGGACGTTGTTTGTGAACCACGCGTCATGGTACATAAAAGTAATCAACAATTTTCTTATAGTTGTTTTAACTATAGCCCGTAAGTTGACGCAAAAACAACTAAGGAAAATTGTTGATTTTACCAAGATTTTTCTTTCAATGAACATTTGATATGTGGCATTTTGTAGATTATTCTGTAAAAAAAAGTTTCAAATTTTTTTTTTTTTCTTATTTTGCATTGATTTGAAATGGAGATTTTGGACGACCATTTAAATAACATTTTACTTTAATACTTCCGAAAATGTAAAAACGCAGTGCACGCTCGGAAAAGGATGTGTGCTGTTCCTGGTGAAAAATCATTCACAGAATTCCGGCATTAAAATTAGTTTGCACGTTTTCGTTTCGGACATTTTGGCCCCAAAGATGCACCACGCTCTGGACACTGAACTGAAGTTGACAACGACGAAAGCAGTGATAGAAAATAACTGACGTAGTACGACAAGCCTAACATATCTCATGCATGCGTCGAAAGACATTTAAAACAACTTGGCTACGTGTACGTTTATTAATAACATGTATTGTTTATTTTGAACTGCCCACAAGAAACTTAAATATCAATTCAAATGGTTACTGCAGCCAATTTATGAAGTTGTAGAAAGAAATCAAGGAAAACAGGTCAGCGTTGGCAACTAGTTAAGGCGTAATTTTCCATCAAGATAACGCCAAAAACCCTCGCACTAGTCAGTTTGCAGCTTTTTCCCTACAAAATTATTAAATTAGTAACTGCGGCTATTATTTTGAACTTTATAGGGTTTAATATCTTTTATTTTAAATTAAATTTTAAGTAAATTAAATTTTAAGTAGAATGTATTCCGACTTTCTATTAAAAGGAAGATAAATCGATTGAAATAGAATGTTCTTCTAGTCAATAACAATTGCCGATAAAAAGAATCTTCTATATTTAGGGTAAAGTGTTCCAAATGAAATTAAAAACTCTAGCGCACCTGAACCGCTAGAAACACTAATGTTCGAAGAACAGTAGAAGAATCGTGCAGATTTTGAGTGCATATTGCACCACATGTGCTGCTTATTACGGCCAAACTGTTTCAAATGCCACGTTTTACTTTGGTCTCAAGAATGCATTATAACTCATATGGTGGAAGGTTTCAGATATTACCACTGCCATGAATTTCAACGTTTATGAGAGCAAAACACGGGTTAATTATATTCGTTATCAGTTGCTTATTTCACATAATTTTGAAAGCAGCATCTCATATAACATCAATGAAGAAAATGCTCAGTGCCTGCAGCACTGTAACTGAAGTTGGTGTTTGGGGCTGCGATCCGAAAAATTTGCAGAACTTTGGGAATTGAAACATCGGTTATTTATTTTCATTGTAAATGTTTCCGGTATGAATACTAACTGTAAGCATTTATTGATACAAAAGTAGCACAACCGACTCGTGCTGGCAACTTTTCGCCAGTATCAAAGCCAAGAATATATCACATCTGCTTCACGTTGTTTTATTACATTCGAAGTTATAGGAGTATAAATAAATTTAGGGTTACCTGTAGCGAGTTTTTTCAAATAATCGAAAATTTAATATTTGCTGTTTATTGTCACTACAATATCATTACCATTTGAAAATTCTACGATAAAACCGCTTAATAAAGATATTGCAATTAAACGCAAAACCAACAATAGCTGGCAACCCTATAATGGCTTTTCAACCAAATTTGGCCTGAATAATGTTTATGATAGGTTTCATTAATTGTATGAAATTCGTATTGATTTCAAGACTGCACTGGAAGTTATAGGGCAAAAAGTTTTATTTTCCTGGGCGAATTTTCAAAACCAAAGACACAAAACTTACCATAGCTGGCAACACAAATCAAATTTTTCAACCAAATTTCTATCAAACAGAGATTGGAGTAAGGTTCAGCTACTGTGTCAATTTCATGAAAATCTGGTAACTAATTCACATTTCATAGGGCAAAAAGCATTTTTTTTCTTTGTAATTTTTCAAGATGGCACCACTGGCACAGAGTTGCCCACAATTCCAAATCGCTTCTATCAGATTTGGTCCTACTTAAGTCCAATGCATTCTGTAAATTTCAGCTGTATGTGATTATTGGTTCGTGAGTTCCCGTGAACAGAAGTTTTTGATGCTAAAAATATAGGTTAACTGGGAGAGGGCTACCGTTCTTGTCCGACATTAAATTTTCAAAGTTTTACTTTGAACGTGTAGATAAAACATAAGATTTGTATACAGATTGGTTTTATTGTAAGAAACGGACATTTTTTTGAATATTCGATGGTTTGAATGTTTTCACTTCCAAAATTTTTTTTTTCAAATTTAAGACACCAAAATTATCATAGCTGGCAGCTCCAACCGAATTTTTCAACTAAAATTCTACCAAACGTAGTTTGAGGTAAGGTCCAGCTACTGTGTGAATTTCGTCAAAATCGAACGATTCAATCAGAATTTATAGGGCTAAAAGCAGTTATTTTTTTTAGTGATTTTTCAAGATGGCACCACTGGCACAGAATCGCCTGCATTTCAAAATCACTTCTATCAGACTTGGTCCTATTTAAGACCAATACATTCTGCAAATTTCAATAAATTCTGTTCATTGGATCGTGAGTTTCCGTGAACAGAAGTTTTTGATGCTAAAAATATAGGTAAATTGGGCAAGGGTTACCAGGCGTGCCCGTCATACCATATCAAATTTTTTTTATTGTCTATGTAAACAAAGCACAAGATTTACATATGAGTGGCTTTTTTTTGAGGAAGCGGCATTTTTTCAAGAGAGACGATGATTTGGAGGTTTTCACTTTCAGTGCCTGCCGTAGCTACAGGGTTACTAGCACGCTCATTAAAAACTACACAAATTTACAACTAAATAATATCAATATGTGTTGAAAATTTCGTAATGATTGAATAGCTCTGTCAAAAGTTATCACAATTTAAAAATTTTCAAATTTTCCCGTTCTCTTTTTAGGCACCCAGCGCACACATGGGGTTAAAAAATTCCAAAACATTATCCGATTCACATGTAAAACACGTTCGAAATTTATTTCGTCAACTTTATTTTTGCGAAAATTATTTGTGTACGAAATAATAGGTATATTAAAAATATCACTTAAATGGCTGCCGGCGCCAAAAGGTTAACAATAACTGACATTTAGTGAGACCTGGACCTATTCTGCATATACACCAATGTATCCTAAAAGTTTCAGCTCAATCGGATGGCGCGTTCCCGAGATTATCTCACTGAAATTTTTTGATGATATATATATATATATATATATATATATATATACATATATATATATATATATATATATATATATATATATATATATATATATATATATATATATATATATATATATATATATATATATATATATATATATATATGGAAATATGAATTTTTGGCCGAATCGATTTTAATACTAATGTTCTTCGAACATTAGTAAAAAAAGGACATAGCAAGCCAATCAATTATAATAGTGTGTCCCATATTCAGCTATTGTTTTTTTATTGAAAAAATGATAAATAATTCACAGCACCTCTTTTAGTCTTAATTATAGCCTTTACTATTGAGAACATTGTCTCTTAAAGTCTATTCATGATATACACGACTATTTCGTTGTCCCACACACCTTTCAAATTATACTTTCGAGCTCTTGGGCTGTCTTCTTTTCCTTCACTTTTTTTCGACACTATCCCATGTTTAATTGAAGTTGAGGCTGTTTCTTAGCCAGCAAAGTAATTCAATACCAAGTTTTTCCTTACAATTTTGTACCTTGAAAAGAGAAGACACTTCAGTTAATCAACTGCCATGAAACAAGTTTAGCAAAATGCATTCCATACTAACTAAACGAACACGGTAGCATGGTGCCGAATCATTCAGGAAAATAAGATTGGAATACGCTTCACATGAATCCTCCAAAATAGGAAATAGGCCTTCGATGATGATCAATTTGCACATTTTGACATTAACAGTTTTCCGTAGTATCAAAATACTGCCAACTCCAGTTCCGGCAATGCATCCCTTTACCATTTGGTAATGTAAGGTTCCACTTAGCGTGAAGTTGTGCCGCATTTAGGAACCAATTCCATAAGCATAGGAACTTCAGATGATTGTCTTCCTTGCTGGTTGTCTCTCGTTTCATACCGCTACCTACATTCCTACATTACACATTTTTTGTAAAACGCTTCTTTACTGTCCAATAGCTTCAGCAAATATGCCTAGCGATTTCACTATTCTATCGTTTTCCTGTGCCCATGCTACAATTTTCGACTTTTTCTCAACACTTAATTGCTCGTATTTAGCCATCATTTTTCACTTGCCACTTCTTACTAATTAAATGCTAGTCCATCCTTTAAAAATAATTTTTGGATTTAACAATTAGGAGGGATTTCAGATATTTCAAAAAATATGTGAGACGAGAGTTTTTCCTGCGACTGGTGTACATCTTTGGTGACTCGCGAAAAATTATTGCCTTTAGGCTGGGAAGTAGTGTCCCATCGACCATATAGCTCTGACCTTTCGCTATCAGATTATCATTTCTTCCCAAAACAAAATTATGAAGCTGACTGAAAGATGGCAAATTGTTGTGTTCTTATTTGTATTAAAGAAATTACTTTGCAAATCACGAAATAAACAAATGACGTTGTTGAATATATTTCGGAATGATTTTTAGAGTAGAAGTAAGTCTTTTAGAAGCTTTATTATATTTCCTCTAAAAATAAATATAAAAATGGACGACGGCCAGCTTTCGGGGCAGGTAAACAACGTGCTCACAAGGCTGAGGCAGTCACCAGCTAACACACCACGCTACTCTGCTATTACTTGGAATCGCAGCATTATACTTACAGAATTATGCAATACTAAATTATATGTTGTGATTGGTCATTAAAAAAAATGTTGATTATTTTTAAAACATATTTTGATGTAATCAATACATATTTAAAATACTTCCTAAACTTACAATGAACTACATTTGAAAGGAAAACTTTCTATACCTACTAATATCTAATTTTGATGTCAGTGTAAAGTGTTTGTAGAATGTGGATGTGTAATTGTGGATTGTGTAATTATGTGTTCCCATAGTCTCATATTACTTAATATTCTTTTGCTGCTTTGTTTGAAGCAAACAAATAAGCGTTTTCAATCTAATGAAAATCACATTCAACTAACTAACGTGATAGTGTTGTATATATTTCAGTCGAAAGGCCGAAAAATTTGCCTTTACTATTTCGCAGCTCTTTAATGGCCCTGTATTATCTAAACCGGGACATTTTGAAAGCTAAGGCATTTTCAGAAGCATTTTCTTGGAAAAGTACTGTTTTTACACGAAATGGAACTGCAAACCTTCCACGTGTCAGGAGGAATTCATGAAAACATCACGAAAACTTGATAATATGTTTTAAAATTTTGTTAAAATTTGTATTCTCAATAATACTTTCTATCTTTTCTATGCGCTAAATATCATTTACGTTATGCATTTAATAACAATAATAAAAATTAATTAAATAGCTCAATAATTTCAAAATACATAATAGGTACTACACAAAATAACAAATATACAGAACAACAATAATTTCAAATTATTTGAAACCAGGCACTCTAACAACCAGAAACCTTATCATAAATCTCAGTTAATGCAGAAAAAATATCAAATTTATAGCCCAAAATTATCAATGTCAACGCTACACTGTTTGATTATAGCTTATTCGACAGAAACATTGTCAGATATCTCTATTTTCATGAATATGCATGATATTCACAATTCGTGCTAGCCCGATATCAATGAAAGCGCAACTGGATAAATGCTGTACATGTACCAGAGATAGATTGAAAAATATGGTGGCCAAACAATGCGTGTTGAGAGTATGAAGAAGGTGGAATGTATTTTTGAAATTTTCAGTTGATTTTATAACAATTTTTTCCTCAAAATATTGCTTTCTTGTATATGAAAAGATTTAATGAAATTGAGTATTATTAAAATTTATGTTAACAAAATCCATTACAAACATTTGATTTCGAATTCGAATTATCATCATTAATATTATAGATATTTCGCTTGAAATCACGTCACATACTAATCAATTTATACATTCACTGTTTGTGATGTTACTGTAATTTGATAAGTGAATCTTAGTAACAAATCAAATTGCAAGTGATAAGCTAATCAGTTTTTTTTATACCCGAATTTTGAATACTAATTTGTCGGAAACAAAATATAATCTACAAGCCACGAATTAGACGAGAAACGAAGTTTGATTGATTTTTTCGAGGTTTAAGACAATATGTAGTTTTCGTGGTGTAGTGGTTATCACATCCGCCTAACACGCGGAAGGTCCCCAGTTCGATCCCGGGCGAAAACAATTCTATTTTGAGGAATTGTCAACTGTGTATAGCTTATAGAGAGTGTGGATTGTAAAGAAAAAAGCAAAATGCATTTCTCAAATTTATTAGCATAATTCCCCATTTTATAGGTAACATATCATTTTAACATACCTGAATCAAACAAAGCATACTTTTTCACAAGCACAAGAAAAAGAAGAACACACAAGTTTTGTAAAATGGAAAATGTCATGTTGATGTATGAAAATGAATGCGCCCAACGTGGGTAGACAGTAGATAATATTTTTTATAGATTTGATTTTTGAGACGTATGTTGGTGTGAAATTGATTTTTGTTTTTTAAATATATCACAACGAAAATTTTGAATTGATTAACTTAATTAATTTAAAATAAAATGAAAAGTCGAACTCGTTTCCTTTATTTCTACCAATTTATTTTTCAAAAATCCGTATACTAGTATTTCGGCTATCACTTATAGCCTTCTTCAGCGATGTTTCTTCGACTGAGGAAAATAGTCCCTAATTGTCCTATTTGTAGATAAACTTTTAAGTCTCCTTAAGCGTTTTCTTTCCGTCTGGGTATTTCCCCCATCCTCGGTAGATGGGGTGTTAATTAAATCCTCATTAGCAGCCTCATTAACTGTTTCGTTAATCCTTCTTACCTGGCTCGTGGGTGAGATGTTAATTATCGTGTTATTAAGATCTCTAGTTGCCCTTGCGGTACTTCTTCTAATCAATTTGAACAGTGGGGAATATCCGTTTCCCAAATCCCTGTTAAGGAGACACTCCCGTGGAGCCTTGAATATCTCCAAACTTTCCGCTACATCTAGCTTTCTACTATCTCCCACGTTGCTTATCAGTGAGAGGTTTTCCACCGAGATATTGTGGTCTGCTCCAACCATATGCTCCGCTACTTTAGATTTGAACTCCTTAATGTTTTTCCTCCTTGCTGTTTCTGCTTCCCTCCGATGCTCCTTGAAGCAAGTAAGTGCACTTCGTTTCGTTTGGCCTATATATTTTAGGTCACAATCCCCGCATTGGATCGAGTATATCCCTGCTTTTTCCAATCTTTCTATTGGGTCCTTTGTTGAGCCAAGTAGAGTCTTCAGCTGGTTGCTTCTGTTTTGGAATACAACCTCTACGCCCATTTCTTTAATTTGGGCTTCAAACCCAACAAAATCCGATTATATTCTAACACGACCCTTCTCAGTGGGGGCTTGTCCTCCTTCAGGTTTGTCAAACTTTTAAGTGCCAGGTTCCTCATCCGTTTTCCAATCAGTCCTGTTTTTGATTGATAATTGAATAACTTTTTAGAACCAATTGTCGTTGCTTAAAAATATTGAAGAAAAAAGTATTCGTTTTGAATTTGTGGTGTAAATTTTTGTGCTTTAGTGTAAAACTTTCACCACTTTTTTAACCAACTGTGGAGAAGGCTATTTATTGCAATTAAATATAAGTTATTCTTTACTATGGGACTACCATAATTAAATACGAAGAGCAGCTTTGATCAAACTCAACTAATTTGAATTGTCAGCACTGAATGAGCGGGATGAACTGGTTGAACTAACTAAATTGACTGGACTAACTGTTTAATCTGGCTAAGCTAATTAATCTGTCTAAGCTGGGCTGTATGTATTGCCTTTTGGTTAGTAATTTGCTTTCGTACTTCAATTCGTTCTGAAGTATAACATGAAAATCGAATATGCAAATTGAAAAACTTGTATTCGATATTGATTGTGACTGTGTTTCGATATTTGCTGTGATTTTGATATTTCTTGTTTTCCTTTCCTGGATAATTTTCGTTACAACTTTCCATTTGATTTTCAATGTACATTTAGGATCTATCTAATGAAATTAATTGAAATTAAATTCCAAATCTATATTTTTCAAACATTTAATGTAGTTAATTATCCAAGGTTTATAACCCATGAAATTGTTATACAATATTTATATATAATTAATAACTGATATAGAAAACTCCCAAACAATGTTTTGTTTTTTCTCTATCTCAACTGTAACAATCAAAAATGACAACTCTCTATATATATTTTTTACCAACTTCAAACATTTTTCACTTAGCCTACTTGATGTACAATTTTTTCGTGTAATGTGTTAAATGTCAAGTAGTGTGGTGAGTAGTGAATGTGTGAATGATATGTGTATGTGTTTGTGTATCCACAGCCTGAACAACTTCCAATGCAATTTTCCAATGACCGTTTCATTTGGCTTTTATTTTTTTTTAAAATACATTGCACCTGACTCTTTCTTATTTTAAAGCCATTGGCAATTTTTCTTGGGCTAAGCAACCTGTTTTTCAGATGCTTTTATGATCTCTAACTTTTTGCGAATACGTAGCTTGTCGTATTTCAAACTATATTTAATTTTTTCGGTTTTTTTCTGTTACCTGAACAAACTGTTGCGTCCGGCTTAGCTCTGTCGAGCTATCGTCAGTGCAGCATAAAAATGTATTAGGGGATCTTCCTTTTCTTGCTTTGCGTGGCTTTTCCCAGCCGATTAGCTCAACTTGGCTTGGATTAGAGGATGGAAGAATCTCGTACATTATACAAACCATTAAAAAAGAAAACAAAATAAAAGAAGTTCCGTAAGAATCATTATAACATTAACACGTTATTCAAAATTCAGTGTTTTTATTGAAATCACCAAATTTAACAGAAGAAATAATAAGAAAATTATGAATAGCAAAATTCTAATAAAATTAAAACATATGAAAACATAATTATTTCATATGCTAACAAAAGAAAATAACATAATGCTGAAGAATAGTAATAAATATTTGATAATGTGGGTGGGCTAAGTTTAGACTCAACTCCGGCCGGAACTGGTTTACACCAATCATACAATCTTTTCCGAAACCAGGAGACTATTGATTTATATGAGCAAAAAAAATACTACTAAAATAACTTAACGTTAATTCACAATCCCAATCCCCTAAGTGCCAAGAAGACTTCTCGAATTCGCCAACAGCAATTGAGCCTCGGAAGATCGGATATTATTTTCGAGAATTAATTTTCTAGAGTTAACTTCCAACGCCACATCGACAACCCAAATCGCACAATTTTTCTTTTTGCTTCACTACTTATTTTTTGTTTAAACTCAAAATTCCGCCGTTCACTTTCCGGCTACCTCCTTTTCAAAAACTGAAACCAAATTCAAAAGTTTCCGTTCGTTAACCGGCTTAATTAATCGAAATCGGAAGTTACGGCTGGAGTGTTATGTTTATGGTGTCTGTGCAGGAAAATGGGATATTTTCAATGAAATACTTTGTTTGGTTTTTAGTTAAAGGGAGTGGCGGCTCGTCAGGGATGGCAAGGTCGGCAGTGCCGACCCAAAACTCCTATCCAGTGCATGGAGAGTGAAATCGTTAATTTTATAAAATATTCCTTTTTATATCATAATTTAAAAAAAAAATCTTATGTGTGCTTTTTCTTTATTACTTTTCAAACATTTGCTAATTATTACACATTGCGCCTGTTTATCTACTCTGTTTTAACATTGAATTCCTACCAATTCTCTTTGATTACATACATTTAGGCTTCTTATTTATTCTGGGTCTGCAAGCCGAGGAGACGAGATCAAAATTGCCTTGCAAAATCCAAATTTGCGGGCGGCCGGTGGACGACCTTGTCATTCATGGTTATATACACTGCAAGCCCTATTCTGGGTCGGCAAGCCGTACTCAAATCATATTGGCTGCCGTCGCGATCGATGCACGATAATTTATTGTGTACATAGCAACCTATGAACACGAGCGGGCTGAATTGAACTATGAAATATGATAATTTTATTTCATATCATTGTTCGGTTCGCATTTTTTTCCACTCTGAAACACTGAACCGTATATTTTCATGTGCTGGCTAAGTAGAGTTTTCTTTGGTTTGATGCATAGGATAATTTGTGGGTCGGCGTGCCGCGCCAGAGATCATATACAAACATATATTTCTCTCAGCAAATTTGCAGTGCTTTAGTATGCTGTTAAAATGTTTTCGCGTAATACAGTTGCATATATGTAGATAATTTTTATTTTAGTTATTTGTGAATTTTCGTAGTTTTAGAACAAATTTGTTTGGTCTGGCATATATGTATAGTATTTGTTATGTTTGTTATAAATATATATTTTGTCAAACTTTAGTTGCTTACTCGATCGTTGAGCAGTTTAATATGAAGTAATTCAAAGTGGAATTGGAAGTTTCACACAACTAAAACTTTATTTATTCAAAAATTTAACATTTTTTTTTTTTAATACAAGATCGATTTTGACAAGGATTATGTTGGCTTATGACGATTCGTATCAGCCATCGGTTTACGATAACACCCGTTTATGGTGGGTTTGACCTCAAATTTTTACTCTAGACAACACAAACACATAAGTGACTCAAAACAACGCAACGAACACGAAACCGCAGTTTAAGACACGTTGATACACGTATTATCAATTCCAGAGAAAAATCGACCTTCGGAGAAAAGCAAATTTCTTCGCAATTTTCCGGCTACAACCTTCCACCACAAGAGCTAACACGCGGATGAAAAATTTAACAGCGATATGCATGAATCAAAGACTACTAAGATTACGCTGATCGCTGTACAGAAATGAGTTGATGTGCGCACCTACGTCACACGTGACATGGATGGCTACTAGTCGTTCGAACATACGTCGATAATTATCGAGTATGTTACACGTTTTAAATATACGCAAAAGATAATTGCGGCAGAGAACTAAATACAATCTTAGTGATTATGTCCAAATGTATGAGGACAATTATAGGCATATATATCACGAAGAAAAAGTTTTGTTATCGATGGTGAAATGACACAGAGAAAAGGATGTAGTTTCTGTAGATTACTTTTGCAATAGAAGCATCGGAGTTTAAAATATATTTTGCTTTGATGTAGGATAGTCGCATAAGTAAAATGCAGTAGTTTTGTAGATCATATATTTGATTAATTAATGATTTTGTGATTTTTTTCGTTTCCTTGTTTTGGCATGTTCTACAATTTGTTTATTTAATTTTTTTATTTGGAAATACATTCTAGATCAAAAGAAAGGTGTTTTAATTTTATTATCGCAATTAATATTAGAGAGAGCATTAATTGTTTTAGATAATCCTTGCAAATTCTTAATTCCTCATTATTGAAAGCAACGAATATTTTTTTCAAAGCGCTCATTTGGGACATCCAGTCTTTAGTTGGCTTGGACAATCCTCCTTCGGTTAGATGATTGATCCAAGTATATGAATCATCATTATCTGAATTTGGGTGAATGCATGGAATGCAATCTTTGAGTTTATGGCAAATAAAACTAGCCAAGTTCTCTAACCTTTCGAAAGCAATTGACTCAACTTCAGTTTGCAATTTGTCTTTGCAACGCTCATCTTCTGTTACTTGAGATTTTCGTGCAACGCTTCGGAAAATAATACCTGAAATGTATTTTAATGGGAATTTTTTCGCGGTATTTAATTATTTAATAGTCACACCTTTAAGTGGACTTTCTAAATCCGGCGTGTCATCGCGTGATACATTGCCACTGCTCGATAGAGCTCCTTCGTTGTAGCCAAGAATATAGGATCGTAACCTATACTTAAATTCTGGTCTGTCGGGGTGGTCGTGAATTCCTCCTTTGGAGCGAATTACTCCGAAAAAATTCTCCAGTATGTCTTGGTTAAGTCGATAGGTTAATATATACTTAAATTCAAAACGTTCTTTCAAATTTTCGAGTAGAAGTTTCAAGGCGTTGCTAGTTAAAATTATACCTTAGGAGAAAGCATAAGAAAAGCTACAGTTGCACTTTTGCGCCTAAAAGTAACGTTCATATGTACCTTTCTGAAATGGTAGTAAACTCTTTTTGCCAATAACGCGCATGTCACCCATCATATTGCACATTTGGTCCAGGATGTCTGTTTGCTGTTCAAGTGAAAGACCATAAGCATGAACACGTTCACGAGAGTCTGATGTAGGCGATGTAACATTCATTACATCAAACCAATCGTTAGTCTATAGAAGAACATATTAATTAGAATAACATGAATATTCGTAAAACTCTCTGTTTCAGAGCCTTAACATGTTTTTCTACCATTACCAATTTTAATAAGCTGTGGCACTCGTTCCAATTTTTATCCGCCAGAAAATCAAGTGAAGCTGCTCTTGTTACAGCTTGTGCTATGGTGTGTGAAAAAAAATTTGTCGCTAATTTAACTTTTTGGCGCTCAACACCAACAACATTTAAACTTTGAGTTGAAATTTTATGGGCTATTGTGAGCTCGCTAGATGTGCACGAAAGCAGCTCCAAAATAATGTCCTTCTTCACCTCTTTTCCATTTATTAAAAAACCTTCGTCAAGAAAATGATTTCGAAGAATTTTTATTAAATGGGGTACATCGGCAAAAACAAAAATCTTGGCATCGTTATACAAAAACCTACCAAGAACTTTGCTTTACAAATTGAATTTGTGGCTACAAAAATGTGACCATGGCTTATTCATGTCAACATCAAGTTCCTTGTAAACACCCCTGTTTCCGCCTCCAAGGTCGCTTGTGATGGCTACAACAGTGTAGCCACAATTTTGTAGAGTCCGAAGAACGATCATAGCAATAAGAATTTTTTATTTTCATTTCATCGAAGCTCAGCACACAAACTTTCTGTGCTTCGCTCATTTCTGTAGTTGCCGATAAGATTTTTACCACAGGTTGCAATATACCTGGTGATATATCAACTCTGTTTTCCCAAGACTGAAGCGTTCGGACAGCTGGAAGGGGGAAGTTTTTACTTCTCAACAATTTATATGCACGAGCACTTGCTGACTATAAAGTTATTGATTTCGCAATGTCAGCTTCTGTCCAATTTAATTTTTTTGTGCCATTTTTTATTTTTTTAATTTGGTATACAGTAAAACTTTTCGTTAATCTATCCTCCATGTTCTTGTTTTCGTACTCGCACTTAGTTAATTTCACTTGAATAGAGAGAAATTTTTTTCCAACACTTTTTCAGCTTCTCTTAGGTGAAAATTTTCCAATTTGAGCTTCTTGACAATGTCTCTCATCTGGATGTTTTCTTGTTGTAAATGTTTACTGAAATTTTTTTTTCAAAATAAATCTGATAGCTAAGCGGCCAAAACTGTGTTACATTAACTCAATATAACGGTTATTTTGAACCACTTGATCGCTCTCGGCCCCACATTTCGAATCTTCAATTGCATCGCCAATATATTTTTCACATACATTTTCCTTTCCAGCGCTTTTCTGTAATAAAGAGATGACCAGCTTCTTATTTTCTCGACCTTCAGCTTGCTTGTCACGACCTTCTGATTTTGATGCAACATTTTGATCTTTGTGGTAAATACTTGGCACTACACCAGGTTTAAGCTTGCGCAAATTTACTTTGCTATATCCTAAATTTGATAATTTATAGGACCAAAAACTAAGTAGTAACTACTAATCTACATAAATATTTGTAAATACTAATTCCTTTACCCATTTCAAACTGCATATTACGTTCAAAGTCATCTTTAGCGAAGTGCTCGTTACAAATTCTTGAGGTCGTAGTATTGAAATTGTCTTCCCTTCGACAAAAATTCACCCATGTATTTGAAAAAAATTTATCTTTAGGAGAGCAATAGTAGCTAATATTACTATCATTCTTTTTATTATTGCAGTTATTACAACTTTTCACTGCACACCTCATTTTAAACACCACTTTTCAAATAGTTTATTATAAAAACGCTTTCATAAAACTAAACGCACTTATTCAAAGTGTTTGTCACGTGTGACGTAATGAAACAGAATTCCAATATGGCGGACCTGCGCAATGCGTAATCTTTTAACTTGATTCATGAGCGATATGTACATGAAATATTACTTGACAACCCATCTCAAAAATTAATTGACAACACAAAATATTTTTATAAAATTCAAACATTTTTCACTTAGCCTACTGATGTACCATATTTTCGTGTAGTGTGTTAAATGTCTAGTAGTGTGGTGAGTAGTGGAATGTAAGTGAGGTAAGTGTATGTGTTTGTGTATCCACAAAACTTATATTTATTAAAATTTCAATCTTACATTGACTTAAATAGGAAAAGTACTTTTTAAAATATTAAATAAAAATTAACAATTTATGATGATGCTATTTATTAAATTTCAAACCTCGTCAATTTAAAAGATATGCACTTTTATAGAGCAAATTTTTGATTCATGGATCAAAGAATTCTGCTTGGTCAAATTTAAAAACAAAACTAGAAACACTAATGTTCGAAGAACAGTAGAAGAATCGTGCAGGTTTTGAGTGCATATTCCACCACATTACGACATTACGACTTATTACGACCAAACTGTTTCAAATGACACGTTTTACTTTGGTCGTATATGGTGGAAGGTTTCAGATATTACCACTGGCATGAATTTCAACGTTTATGAGAGCAAAACACGGGTTAATTATATTCGTTATCAGTTGCTTATTTCACATAATTTTGAAAGCAGCATCTCATATAACATCAATGAAGAAAATGCTCAGTGCCTGCAGCACTGTAACTGAAGTTGGTGTTTGGGGCTGCGATCCGAAAAATTTGCAGAACTTTGCGAATTGCAACATTGATTATTTATTTTAATTGTAAATGTTTCCGGTATGAATACTAACGGTAAGCGTTTATTGATACAAAAGTAGCACAACCGACTCGTGCTGACAACCTTCTGCCAGTATCAAAGCCAAGAATATATCACATCTGCTTCACGTTGTTATATTACATTCGAAGTTAAAGGAGTCTAAAGAAATTTAGAGTTACCAGCAGCGAGTTTTTTCAAATAATCGAAAGCTTAATATTTGCTGTTTATTGTCACTACAATATCATTACCATTTGAAAATTCTACGCTAAAACCGCTTAATAAAGATATTGCAATTAAACACAAAACCAACAATAGCTGGCAACCCTATCGTGGCTTTTCAACCAAATTTGGCCTGAATAATGTTTATGACAGGTTTCATTAATTGTATGAAATTCGTATTGATTTCATGACTGCACTGGAAGTTATAGTGCAAATAGTTTTATTTTCCTGAGCGAATTTTCAAAACCAAAGACACAAAAATTACCATAGCTGGTAGCACCAATCAAATTTTTCAACCAAATTTCCACCAAACAGAGATAAGAGTTAGGTTTAGCTACTGTGCCAATTTCATGAAAATCTGGTAATTTATTCACATTTCATAGGGCAAAAAGCAGTTTTTTTTCTTGGTAATTTTTCAAGATGGCACCACTGGCACATAGTTGCCCACAATTCAAAATCGCTTCTATCAAATCTGGTCTTACTTAAGTCCAATGCATTCTGTAAATTTTAGCTGTATCTGATTATTGGTTCGTGAGTTTCCGTGAACAGAAGTTTTTGATGGTAAAAATATATGTTAACTGGGAGAGGGTTACCGTTCTGGTCCGACATGAAATTTTCAAAGTTTTATTTTGAACGTGTAGATAAAACATAAGATTTATATACATATTGGTTTTATTGTAAGAAACGGACATTTTTTTGAATATTCGATGGTTTGGATTTTCAAAATGAAGACACCAAAATTATCATAGCTGGCAACTCCAACCGAATTTTTCAACCAAATTTCTACCAAACGTGGTTTGAAGTAAGGTCCAGCAACTGTGTGAGTTTCGTCAAAATCGAACGATTCAATCAGAATTTATAGGGCTAAAAATAGTTATCTTTTTTAGTGGTTTTTCAAGATGGCACCACTGGCACAGAATCGCCCGCATTCCAAAATCACTTCTATCAGACCTGGTCCTATTTAAAACTAATACATTCTGCAAATTTCAATTAATTCTGCTCATCGGATCGTGAGTTTCCGTGAACAGAAGTTTTTGATGCTTAAAATATAGGTAAATCGGGCAAGGGTTACCAGGCGTGCCCGTTATACTATATCTTTTTTTTTTTTTTGGTTATGTAAAACAAGCACAAGATTTACATATGAGTGGCTTTTTTTTGAAGAAACGGCATTTTTTCAAGAGAGACGATGATTTGGAGGTTTTCACTTTCAGTGTCTGCCCTAGCTACAGGGTTGCTAGCACGCTCATAAAAAGCTACATAACCCTACAACTAAATAATACTAACACGTTCTGAAAATTTCGTAATGATTGAATAGCTCTGTCAAAAGTTATCGCAATTTAAAAATTTTCAAATTTTCCCGTCCTCTTTTTAGGCACCCAGCGCACACATAGGGTTAAAAAATTCCAAAGCATTATCCGATTCATATGTAAAACACGTTAGAAATTTATTTCGTTAACTTTTTTATTGCGAAAATTATTTGTGCACGAAATAATAGGTATATTAAAAATATCACTTAAATGGCCGCCGGCGCCAAAAGGTTAACAATAACTGACATTTAAAGAGACCTGGACCTATTCTGCATATACACCAATGCATCCTGAAAGTTTCAGCTCAATCGGATGGCGCGTTCCCGAGATTATCTCACTGAAATTTTTTGATGATATATATATATATATATATATATATATATATAGAAATATGAATTTTTGGCCGAATCGATTTTAATACTAATGTTCTTCGAACATTAGTAAAAATGTCAGCTTAGGCTTAAAGTTTTGTGAAAAGACTTTGCTGTTGGTTTACTAAATTCGAGAAATTATTGTTGAATATGCTATTTCATGCATATTTTTGTGGCAAAGTATTCTTCATTTATTAATTCTCGACCCATTCGAAAGCATCACGAGCCGCCACTGGTTAAAGGTTTTATTGAAGAGGAAATCTCGCGAACATTTGTAATACCCTGTTATGGTCGATCACATCGTCTATCTAGACATAGAGCGTGATTTCCTGCTGCTATTGACGTCTGTGCAAAGAAAGTCTACTATGATATGAAGGAGCTGGTGGCCTTCTGTTTAGACTGCTATCCAAACTGCAATGATGGTGAAACTAAGCGGCCGAAAGATGTTTTTCTTCGATCTGCTCCAGATTCTGAGCTATGCAAACGCAGTATCTAGCCTTTGGTCGGACTAGTTGGAATACTCCGCGAGAATGTCCAAAGTTTGGCCCTTAGCTTGTAGTGAAATTTTCGATATTGAAGCCAAGTCGTCTTTGTCCAGAATGAATTTTCATAATTCGACTAGATCTGAGCTCGATATCTATTTCGATCATACCATACAGATATTTGCCGTTGCTGAACGGTGATAGATTATTTTCACTGGAACTCAGGCATTTGTATTGACTTTAGAGTGAGCTCAGGTCCATCATATCCTCGATTCGTCCATATAATCTTGAAAAGGCACAAAGAGTCGGGTTTAATAGCATTAAGTTGGATGAATTAAGTAAACCATCTTATGAGAATTTAGATAGTTTTCATTGCTGCGGACTGGTTCCTGGAGTTTCGCCGGATAAACTGGCCACTGTTTATAGTGCTTATTTATTAATATATGCGTCTCTTGGTTATAATCACGCTAAAACATTGACGTATTTACATCATGCTTATAAAAAAGAAAAAATCACACATACCTGCTAATAAAGGAAAAAAACTACAATACAGCTAAAATGAACCATTATTTTATCACCATCAGATCCACCACTATCTCGTACCAAATTCTACACATTAAATAATTTTTCAACAGAAAGTCATGCAAAAATAATTCTGAGAATATAATTCTGCTGTTAATATTTTGTTGTAAAACTAATTTTTTTTTTACACTTTTTTAAGTTGGTCTTATAACCGTCTGGTCTGGTTAGCAAGTAAGTCCTACTGGGCGAATTTTTGTGCATCTAATCTGGTCCTAGAGGTGCCCCGATTACAGAGTGAATTTTCTTCGAGAGATTGTATGTGCGGTGATGTTATGGTTCAATTGTTTAGGTGGTGTTAGATCATACACTGTCCCGATTAGCAGGTTTTGCTATACCCAAATTAGCTTAAAGAGATTAAATTGGAATTGTTCTTTTTTTAAATTATTTTATTTATCTTGAAAATTTTATTTGACAAAGTGGTTTCGAAAGCATGCACTGATTCCCATTAGACACCAGCACGCAGTGCATACTTGACTGGTGTGACCACTTGCAGTTGGAAATCATTAATTTCTATTGACGCTGGTTGTGACAAATTTTAACATCTCCGACTTATATCCATCGAAATAATTTACTCTTAAAAGTTTTTGATTTGTGATCATAGTTCCCTTCTTGTCTATAAATCAGCATAGACAACGTATATCGTCTCTAAAGCTTATCAAAGCGGAGAATAATTGATACGGGAAACTCGATTGTTTTGCGGAATAAGCTTCCGAAAGCAGAATCAAACTGGAATTGTTTTTGCGGGATGGTTAAAATTGAAGTTTGACTGACAGAACTGACTGACTGACGAAATGACTGACTGCTTACAGCTTATTCAACTGAGGTAACTCGAAATTAATTGATTCAAATAAAGAATCGCGTAAAGTACCTAGGGGTTGAAGTAAACAGAGAGCTTTATTCAGAAATTTACAATCAATGTGAAAGTTCCACAGCTCACTTCATCCCTGATTAAACTCAGGTATCTATTAAGAGCATGGTTAACTTAAAACATCGTGTTTGGTTTTCTGAGACTAACAACCATTGCTATTCTCACTAGATGATACGAGCTGAATTCCTGAGCTGAGCTGATCAACTAAGAAAAAATTAGCAATATGAGTAAATCCGAAATTTATCTTTTTCTCAACAGAAGTCGGTTTCCGCAAACATCAAAAGTACATTACTGACTTAAGCGTCACGCAGTCGACACGATTTCGTGACTCATTTTGCTTTCTAATCCTGAATGGCTGTTGATCTTTTCGTTTCAGTTTTTTTCTCTCCTAGTTCTGTTTTGTTTCGTTAGAAATACGTACATGGCAAAATAGCCAAACCATTAACTAGATGTGTCTCGAGTTGTGAACGAACATCGAATCCTCTTTACGCAAGCATTTCTACCTCTGATTAATTTCCTATTATCTACAAAAGAATACTTCATTGAGCTTTAACTGTCCTATAAGGTTCTCTCTGAGACCAAAAGCACCGTATGCTTGCGAGACTGAATTGTGTTTGGGAAATAGAAAAAGTTAAGAACCGAGTAGAGTTGCGTGACTTCGCAGCCAAATCTAATTGGTAGTCCGGTAGTCATCACACCTTAGTTAAGCCGTCTAAGGAAAATTGGAAAATGATGATACGCAAGGAAAGTGGTGAAAGTAAAGAAAATGTATAAGAGGAGTAAATAGTTGACCCACGATGACTATGTAGGGCAAATGTTCAAATTGAAATATTTTGAAATAGTATCAGAAGCTCGAAATAGTGTCAATGGGACACAGAATTTATGTTCAAAATCCTGGGAAATGTTGCCTTAAGGATCACGTTTTTGAAATAGCTGACCAACCAAAGTCAAATTCATAAAGAAATTCCTTCTCTATGAAATGAATGTATTTCTACTCAGAATTATTTATGAAATGATTTAAAACTCTGCCAGAACTCATAGCATTCATCTCCCGAAACTATTCTCGATTCATTCGAATTTCCAAATCAATAATGTTCCTGCTGAGTAAATTTGATTGCATCGCTCAGCTCTAAAAAAAAAAACATTTCATGCTCTTACCATCATTTTTCGATCCGTAACTATTGGTTATGGATCCATAATTCAGTTAAGAATCACTAGTTTCACTTCGTTCATATCCTTTTCACACAAATACATGCTTAAATGGAACCATATTCGAAAACATGAACATAAAAAATGCATATGTGAGCACGAAAGATTGCAGGATATTCGTGATGATTGTTTCGAGAAGAGCTGCTGTTCGCCGGATGCTGCAAGAATTCGTGGAAGCTGCTGTATAGGATCTTGAATGTGAATAGAGATGGTGAAGCAATTTTGCAAGTAATCCTTTCATATGTGAAAAAGCCAGAAAAAAAAGAGAATTCTTCCGGAAGTGGAAAGAGTGAAGAAAGGAAAGTCAAGACGATGGAACGAGAATGGGAGTGAAATTACGAAAGAGTTTTGCGTGAAATATTCGTGAGATGAAGGCATTTACATTGAATGTGATTGGAATATAAAATGTGATTCTGGATTGGATTTTATAGGTTGAGGGTTGTCGGAGGTGTTTTGAAAATTTGACAAAATTTTGTTGATGTACGATTCATTTGCAACTGCTTGAATTTTGCGAAGATTTGGTTTTCAAATAGGCATTCAATTCCCTGCTTGTTCGAACTTAGCCTATACTGGGCGCTACATTCGCGGAGTTCGAATCTTCGTGTAATGGGATTTGTACTTATGACATCAATAATTCATAATCTTTGAATATATAATATACTTCAGGAAGTATACTGATTTCGCTAGCTGTTTATTGAGTGTGATACAAAACAGTTTAATCAATAATTCCCTTTTACTTCATATGTTCCCTATGCAATCAATAAATTTCTTCTAGCTTTCTTTTTCGTGGTAACACTATTAAACCCATCATATCACATTCGACTAAATCAAAATATGATGCATTATAGGTTTTCTAGAATCGTACTATTAAAATTGATCACACGAGAACAAAAACAATTTTCATGAAAATAACTTTCTAATACGTTCATTGCATCCATCGTCATGGTTCAGTATTTCATATGTGCAAACATTTCCTTTTTGATCATTCATTTGATGTTTTTCGCTTTAAACAAACAAAATTCTTTGAAGAAATGTGTAAGATGAATATGGCAAAAGCATGTTTCACTTCTTCGGCATATCTTGTTTCGAAAAATGTTCTTCAAATGCGCTAAAAGAAAACCAAAATGATCTGAGCGAGAAAAAGAAGATAACATGAAAAGTGGATGATAGTCTTTCCTGAGAGCCAAATATAACTACTCACAGGACTCATGTTAGTTTTGGAGATATTTTTCTCACAAGATTCCTTGGAAAAATCAAACATTTTGATAGAGTTTTGAAATATATAATGCATAGAGTGTGAGGAATACTCGTATATGATAGGAATAGGATATTGATGATAGAGATGAGGATGATACTTTCGATGGCAATTTTCAAAATCTATGGCTCATTGGTTTTAACCCAATTTTTCGTTCGGTGGTCTATGAGTGTTCAAGTGTGCAGCGTGGTTTTCCTTTGTGGAACTATATCCCTTCTGAGGCTTCGCAAAAATGATAAATTTTAGTGATTGTTGCACATCATTGCACATAGACAGTAAAAATATGAAGATATTGATGATGATGATAGTTATGGTACAAGTAGTGACGTAATTTTTTCTTCATGACATATTCTTTCGATTTGTCGTGTCAAAATAGGCAGAGGGATGTGTTGTGAATTTCTTGATGTGTACTCAGAAATAGAACGGTTTCATGTAGTCTATGCTCAATAGTTTTACGTATTTGAATTTCACAAGCGGAGTAGGGGACACATCTGATATCGTTTGGTTTTAAATGTTGTGAGTGCTCATGAAAGCATCAACCATAATTTTCTCCCTTACATGAAGTGGAGATTTTTTTCGCTTACAGGTTTTCTTGATTGAATTTGGTGTAAACGTGAATTTTTAAGGCGTGTTTATTTAATAAGGCATAATGTGTTGATGTTTGCTTTGTCACTTATTAAAAAGGTTCAAAATCAATTCCCACAAGGCAGAAGAAATGATAGACATGCATAAGTGTATGTTCATTCTTATCTTAAGCAGAAAATGTTTCTTTATGAATTTAGACCATAATGACATCAAAAACAACTCCACAGCACCACAGAACCGTATTAACAGTATTTTTTGTCCTTTCATTCCATCCAACCTAGACATTTTTCGTCTCCAGCGTTATTTCTCCAACTGCCACCTTGCTCTTTTCCACTTTGCACACTCAGAAAAACAAAATAAAAGGTCCCCAAACGGCTATGCTTTAAAGTTTAATTCAAGCAGTCGTTGTACTTTTTTAAATCTCTTTGTGAGGTTTTTGAATAGTTTTCTATTTATTTCAGTTCTGACAAGCAATAGAAAATTTAATGTGATGCATTTTTTGAAGATGCTGTATTTTGTTTGACGTTTTATTATATTTTTATGAAACACGTTAGAGTGCGAGCTATCTCTTTGACAAAGCAACAAAAAAAGTTGAGTATGCAAAGATATAAAAAGGAATCACAAGATTCTTTGAACTAAATTTTCAAAGGGATAAAGTTTATTGGTACAATAGTTGCAAGTAAGCTAAATAAAAACAAGGTTTAAAGAACTTAAAATGGAGACGATTTTTTGAACTATCGTAAATGAATAAATAATATATAATGTAACCGAAACATATAATGTGAGCACTCGGGTTTTCAATTTACATATACAATATATGAAAAAGCCCAGTAAGTTCTATGCTAAATCGAATAAAAATTTTCACAAACAAATTCATAAAAAAGCTCATGACATTTGTGAAATGTCAATGCAAAATCACGAGAGATATTGCATAAAAAATCTCATTAAATATTTCATGGCAATTTCCATGTTAAAGCAAATGAAAAGTATCATAAAAATGGTACTGATATAAACTCAATGGAAAACTGGGTTAAACATACGTGACAGAGAGTAAAAAAATTTCACTACAGCATGTAGAATTGCGCGGAAAATCACAGGGAAAATCCTATGGAAAATACGATTTCAAGACCCAATGGAAATCTGATGGGAAAATGAACGGGAAATATTTAATTCCCGGAAAAACCAAAATTTAATTGGAATTTCTAATGGGAATCCTACAGATAAATCAAAATCACCCATGAAAAAGCCCATGAAAAATTCCTGGAAAGATTGGATGAAAATGCGTGAAATAGCGCACTAAATATAACGTGAAAATTGCATCAAAAATACCATGGAAAACTTTAAGAAAAACGCTACGCAACAATTCATGAAGAAGATTGAATGACAAATTACATAAAAAATAACAAGAAATATCTCATAAGATATCCTATTAAAATTTTATTAGAAGTTTTGATAAAAAAACAGAAGAAAACTGCATGAAAAATCGCATAAGAAATATATAATCGCATGAAAAAATTGCTCGAAAGCTCACACATAAAGTCGAACGATAATTCCAATGAAAATTTCACGAAATAAATGTCGAACTATATATAAACCCCATGAAAATTCTATCAAAACTGCCATCGGAACTATCACGGAAAATTCCAACTCCTATAAGAAGCTCTATGATAAGTCCCAGGGGAAGTTGCATGAAATGTTTCATGAATATCGTATGAAATAATGTATGAAAAATTCCACTAAATCTTGTTTGGACGTTGCAAGGGAACCGAATGAGAGCAGCATAAAAACATGCTAGGTAGAATCGCATGACAAGTTGCATTAAATACCACAAAATATCTCACGAAAAAACATGAAAACTTGAATCGAAAATTGTATGAGCTCTGACAAAAAACTCATGAAATTTCTCATAAGAAATATAATTTAAAATCATTTGTAAAATCTGATACAATATAGCATGTAGGATCGTATCGGCAATCGCGTGAGAAATCTCACGGACAATCAAATGCGGTACTTCATAAAAGAAATCGTAAGAAAAATCTCATGAAAAATTGAAAACTCGATCCCAACTGCAAAATACAATAGGAAACCGCATGAGCATTCAATCGAAATTGAAAAATTTCACTAAAGATCCCGAATACCATGGATTTTTCCAAAGAATCGACCCCAAAAAAATCCTAGATGTGAATCATAGGAAAATTTCTTGAACATTCTCAAATCCTCTAGGAAATAACAAATCTCAGAGAAATCTCCAAATCCAAAATCCCATGGTATTTTTAAATCTCAAATCCAAAAACAAATCCCAAATCAAATGGAAAATCTCAAATCTCAATTCCAGCGAATCTCAATTCCAGCGAATGTCAAAATCCCGAAATCTATTGGATTTTCTTAATCTCATGCGAAGTTCATAGTCCCATGAAACACCCCAAACTCCACGAAAAATTCCGTGGATTTGAAATTTCCCATGTTCTTTGAAATTTCCCATGTGATTGATGGAAGATGATGGAAGTGCTGAATAGCGAACCGAGTCTACTAAATATTGATGCTAAGCCGGTTTTTGCTAGGAGACAAATGCAACGTAATTAAAAAATAATCCACCGACGCCTTTAATTGTCCGATTTGCCTCTAAAGAACATAGAGATATCTGGCTGGAGCAATCTAAATTGAAAAAAAGTCTAGCGCATCAAAACCGCTAGAAAACTACACTCAAAAAAATTTTGGCTGAATTTTACCCTTTTAATAGTAGGAAACTGGTTTCCTACTATTAAAGATGTAAATTTACAAAAGTGCGTAAAAAGAATATTTTTCGTCTAAAATTTAAATATTTTTACGACCAAATCGTGTAATTTTACCCTAAAAAGACGTAATATTACACCAATAACAAGTCAAATTCGAGAAAATGATGTAATTTTATGGCTTTGGCGCAAAGGTGAATAGCAAACTAGTAAATTTACACTCTTTTTGCTTCAATTTACAAAAGGCTGTGTATTATTCAGCTGATATGACGTAAAAGCAAAAAAATGCACATCTAATGTGTAAAAAAAATTTTAATTCGTTATTTTAAACAGAAAAATGAATATATTTCCTATTATCAAAGTATTAATTATAGACCCACTTTTTGGGGTGTAATTTTCGAAGAAGTTATCTTTGAGGGATTTAAAAATGTGTGAAAACGTTATACACTTCTTTGTAGTATCATATCAACCATTTCTTACTCAAAGGAACAAATATCATTTTCTCACAGCATTTTCTATAACGCAAATGATGAAAATGTTCAGTGCTGGCAACATTTGTCCAACACAGCAGCAATAAATCTAACATAACATGCTCGTGCTTAATCAACCTATCCTTTGAATTTCATTTTCATCCGAGAATATCATCGAAAGTTTCAGCGATTAAACTATGTCTGGGGCTACCATCCGAATTTCCAAAACTCGGAACATTTAAATATCGGTTGCTTATTTTATTGTAAATGCTTTGCTAATGAATAAAAAATGGAAGCATCTGTTGGTGCGATATTTACGAAATTATCCGGTGCTGGCAATCATGTGCTAGCACCATAGCTGCTTCACGTTGAGTTAAACCCAGCCTATGAATTTCGTTTCGATTGAATGGCTGCGCTGTAAGTTATAGGAGTGAATTAAATTTTAGGGTTACCATCGTCCAAACTTTTCAAATTTTTGAAACGTAAATATTTGTTGTTAATTGTCATTGCAGGATCATGCCCATTTGGAAATTTTATGACAACATCGCTCGCTAAAGAAATGTCAATAAATTACGAAATTCATCATAGCTGGCAACCCTTTCACGGGTTTTCAACGAAATTCCCACAGAATTAAAAACACAAAAAGATATGCTTATCACAATAATTTCGTTTTGATTTCGTCACTGCATCGGAAGTTATAGGGAAAAAATCTTTATTTTCCTGAGCAAATTTACAATATTTAGGAGACAAAAATTGCCGTAGCTGGCGGCCCTATAATAATTTTTCAACCAAATTTCTATGAAATCTACCTTAGAGTAAGGTTCACCTACTGCGTGAATTTTGTTAAAATCTGGTTTCTAAATCGGAAGCTATAGCCCAAAAACCAGTTTTTTTTTCTCAGCGATTTTTCCAAATGGCACCACTACCACAGTGTTGCTCGTTTTTCAAAATCACTTCTATCGGACCTGGTTCTAGTTAATACCAATATGTACTGTAAATTTCATATTCGCATTCATATTCATCGCATTATCCGATCGTCAGTTCTCGTGAACAGAAATTTTGAGTGCTGAAAATAGAGGTAATTTGATCACGGGTTCTCGTTCTTGTTTACAACGGAATTTTGGAAATTTTTACTTGACTTGGTGGCCAAAAGTCAAAATTTATCAATTATTTGAATTCATTTTCAAAAATCAAAAATTTTTCAGGAAAGTCGATAATTTGAAGGATTTTTGTTCAGGAGTCTGCAGTAGCTACAGAGTTGCTCGCACCGTCTTGAAAGTCCATATGTGTAAAATTCTAGTCTACATCAATACGCTCTGAAAATTGCACGATGATCCATTGTTTTTCTTAGAAGCTATGACAAATCGAAATTTGAAAAAAAATCCTTGCCTACTTTTAGGCACTCAGCGCCTACAGAAGGCTCACAATTTCTACTTCTTTATCATAAGCAAACTTAAAACATAATAAGTTTTCATTCCTAGTATTTTTTTAACAAAAATTTACACTGCTTGGAAATATAGGAGCAGCTGGAAATTCACTTAAATGAACGCCGCCGCCAAAAGGTTTAAGATATCCCGAGATTCGACAATTTTCATGAGATTTCATATGGAAATTTGCGAATTCGAATGGAAGATCTAATGAAATCTAGGTTTTCAATAGTGTTTCATGATTCCAATAGAGTTTCATCTGGGATTTTCCATGGAATTTGGGAATCGCCATGAGATTATCCAGGTGATTTTCCAGAGAATTTGTCAAAGGTATTAGAAGTTCGTAATCTATCTCGCATTTTTAATTAGATTTTTTATGAATTTTTACCTGATATTTTTCAAAAAATGTTCATGCCGAATTTCGGGGAATTTTTGTGTAATTTAATATTCGATATTTCATGCAAACTTTCTTCAAAATTGTTTGTGTAATTTCTCATGTGGTGTTTCATGCAATGTTTTATGCAATTTTCTATTTCAATTTTGATGATGCATTTTCCCGCAAATTTTCATAGAATTAGTAATGCAATTTTAAATGCAATTTTGCGCGAGATTTTCAATAGAAATTTTCGTAGGATTCATCCGATGTTGCAATGGATTTTACGTGGAATCGTTCATTTGATTTCTGACGCATTTTTTGATGCAAATCTCCATGCTTTTTTCTTGGGAATATTTTTAAATTTTTTTCATTCGTTTTGTATTGGATTTTCATGCGATTTTTCATGAGATTCTACGCGGATACAATCAGGTAATTTCTCAATTGTTTTTTCCCTCCAATTTTTCGTGGAAATTATTTCTGGAATTATTTATGAAAGTCTCCACAAAATTTCCTCGAAGATTTTGCCTGTGATTTTCTGTCATCCGTTGTAATCTGCATGAGGTTTGTTATGTGGCTTTTCATGGCATTTTCCAAGCCACTTATGCCGATATCCATGCAATTTTCCATTATGTATGTATATCATACGATTTCTCGAAAGATTTGTAGTCAAACGCGACTTTTCTAGTCATTCAAATGCGACAAATCTGTTTCAAATGCGACTTTTTAGGCAATTTAGTACGCGATTCGCCATGTAATTTCTCATATATTGTTTTTCTCTTATTTTCATATAGTTTCTTTTGGCCTTTTTTCATGCTACTTTTCTTGCAATTTTCCATGCATATTTTTTAGATTCTGCATGCGTTAATACTTCCGATTTTTCCTGATACTCATGTAATTTTAAATATTTCGTAAGATTAGTTAAGAAAAAATAGAGGAAATAGATTTAAAATTTTGCATTTCGGTTTGTTTCACAGCTAAAATTAGAATTATCATTTTCAGAAAAATCTACGGCGGTTTTGTTTAGTTGCGAATTCAATGTCTTGTCCTATGCTCTTGGTTGGACGTCTGTGTGTTGTCTCCAGTGAAAGATAGTGAAAGGCATAAAGTCGGGGTTACGTTAAAGAGATAGCACCGGAGCTTTATTTCCTAGGCAACCCCTTCCACTTTCAGCATTTAATATAATTTAATTCCCATTAAAAAGTACATCTGATGTGTATACCAAAGCCACACTACAAAGATAGTATGCTTCTATTCTTGAAAGTTTGAGTAGAATTAGTTAAACCATTGATCTTTCGCAAATAATTATTTAACACATTTTGTATTCAAAATCACACCAAGACTGAATACAAAATTATTTATGATTTCCGCAAACAATTTTGGAATGTTCAGCCAGCAAACAAATTAATCCACTTAACAAAGCAATGCATTCCTAATAAAATACTTCAAATCTCATCTTATCTCCGGAAAACCGTTATTCAAATCAATAACTCCTAAATATGAATGACAATAATTGAATTTGACGATCCATTGAACTGCAATTTATCCAATCATCGCTTCGCCCACTTACTTCTCGGACGACTAGCAAACAAACTGGAAAGCGAGCAAAAAATTAAGTAGCAACAAGTTCATCTTTTCGACGTCCATCGTCCTACTATAATCTGTGAACGACAGATTCGATTCTATGAACCAGCTGTTTCGAGTATTATCGATTCCAGGAGCTAGGACAACTTAAGGCAAAATATAAGTTTGCATACATAGATAACACTTCAATAATTAGTCGTTTGCTTATGCTGTCACTGATTATATTGCATTTGAGTCACGGCTTGTATTGAAAGTATGATTGTAATAAGCTGGTTACCGAAACAGTTTCGACTGAATTTCAATGACATTCATTACAATTTCTGCGAAAGAATATTAGCTTAGCCTTTGCAATAAATGACTTTCCAAATGCAGAAAGTGTTTCAGAGCACTAGCGCACAGTGTATTGACTGAGCTATTATCGAAATTCCAAGAAAATGCCAACAGCTGAGGCTCGTGAAAAATTTCTCCACTATGGTTACTAGAGCTTGAGTGTTTCCTATATTTCCAAAAAGGCAGATGATATCAACGTTAGCTAGAAAAAACAAATATCTTCTGGCACATTCAACACGTGTCTAAATCAAGTCTAGCTATCAAAAGTATTCTGCTATTTCGTGCAAATGATTTGTAATGACAAAAACTGGATGAACATATTTATTTTCGTTGAAATCTAACGGTAAAATACACTGTCTCAAGTGAATCGACACGTGCAGGATAGACAGTTTAAAAATAAACACAGAGCACACGTGCCTATTTGATACTCCAGAATGCCAGCAGTTCCTAAGAAGGTATTTTGAATAACACCTTCAGCACTTTTAACACTTTTCGCAAACTTTTAAAGGCATTAATCTCTGATCAATAGACAATAGGTTTATTCTTCGAAATTCTAATATTCAGGCAGAGGATGTTACACAAGAAGAGATATTGAAACTTTTGTTTTAGTTTGCAAAGCTTTCGTTTGGGGGGTTGAATTGAATAAAAGTTGCTGAAGAAGGTTAGATGAACATTAGCTGAACGTTTATCGCCATTAGTGTGGGTAAGATTACGGAATTTTAATCCAGAGTGATTGTAAATTTTGCTTGCTAATGAGATCATCATTTTTTAATTTTAATTTAATAAGTATTGTTTTCACCTGAGTTGATGTAAAGATAACTATGTGCAGTGAACGAAAATAAGAAAGTTTTCCAGTTTTCAAAAATTTAAACATTGTCATTACAAATTTGATTTTAGAAGGAAGTACTATGAAATGTGCAATGTCAGAAAAAGAAAACAGTTACTGGAGATTGATCAGTAAGCATCTTTTTCTCAAGTTTGGTTTCCTCCATTAATCTTAATATCTAAACTTTTTGCAACTCGACAGAAGGAACAAAAACGCACCTTTTTCATCAACTTTTCCTGTTATATTTTTGTACAAACTGTGGCTAGCTTTGATTGATGGTAAATCAATTATCGTGTTAAAGGTAATTCTGTGAATAATGGATTATGTATCTTTTGCCCATTCATTGTACAACGGTCATGATTCATCATCATCATATTTCGCGAGGAGCACCCTGGGCATTAAGCTTGTGTTAGAAATCAATCGAAATATTGAGATAAATTTTCACCGTATGCTTCCTTCCACTCGCTTCTATCTGACAATTACTCATTTTTCGTTTTTCCTGTTCCTACATCGCAGCTATTTACCTCTATTCTTCCCTGCAATCCGAATGGTTCTCTGAGTTTGGCTCTAATTTGGCTCTGTTTCCATAGAAAAGTGCTTGATTTCCAGAGAGAAGCCGAGAATTATCATGGTCATCAGCAAAGTGCAAATAATGGAGATTTGGCTGGTATTCAGGGTAGAATAGAAAAAATTACGGGAATAATTATGAAAAATCGTGAAAAGTTTTGAGCAGAGATTAAAGAAATGAAAAAAAGATGTTTTTTCGCGTGATTATTCGAGATGTTTTTTAGTAGCTTGTGAATGTAATGATTTCTTTTACAGTACCAGGGATAAAATGGTTGGTTGTTTTAAAGAGGAAAATATTAATTTTCAGATTATGGTGAGATGGAAAATTTTTTTGTGATTATTGAAAAATTACAACAATAAAACCATTTTACTGCAGAGAGTATACGATGATGAATAACGTCGGGAATAGATTAGTTAATATGCGAAAATCATGTCTAGTAATGACGTGAAAATCAACACCATCCATGATTGAGAAGCAAAAGATATATGCTGCAATTATAAAAATCTATGCAAAAGCTTTACATTTTGACTGCTGAGAATGAAAAAATACTTGAGAAAATTGTTTTGTTTTTATTATAAGTGATTTTTAAAGAAAATTGGAAAATCAGTATCACTTTGCGCTAATAACCACCATCGGAAGCGATTTACATATGCGGTTTTTTCTAATTTTCAAAAATTTTTGGATAAGCCAAGTTTGGAATGGCATGGGACAATCAACGGAGCCACAATTTGATTTTGGATAGTAGGAAAAACTCACACGGGGCATCTGGCAAGTGTGGTGCTTATGGGACGGTATTGACGTTTTTTTTTATCAAACACTGGCGCGCAGGTATGATGTGTGAGCATTACTTTGGGACAAGAGCCATGAACTGTCCTTCCATAATTCTGGTCTTTTTCACGGAATATTCTCCCATAAACGCTTTAAACACTCAACAAATAATTCACGTTGGCCGATTGATCTTGAGAATCGAAGAACACAATCAATATTACCATTAAAACAGCTTTGACATGGTTTTCTTTGGGGTTTTGACTCTGTTTTGACATCATATTTGTGCACGCAACGATGTGATGAATATTCGTATTGTCCATAGAGAGCGTATCCCCAGCGCCAGTTCTGCGATACACTTCTGAAAAAAAAACTCAGCAATTTTGGGACAAGCTGCGCTACAAACTGTGGCATGCCCAAATCATCATTTAAAATGCTGTGTGCGCATCCAGTTGATTCATCAAACTCTCTGGTTTTTGAGCACAATTTTCCTCACTTTTTCAACGCTTTCTTTGTTTATTGATGTTAAGCGTCGTTTTAAAGTCTGAGGATGACCATATTTTCCCAAATCTTCATAAAAGAATTAGAAGCAAACCCTGAGGGAATCAATCCGGCTACTGCAAAAGATAGCCCAGTAGAAAATGCAAAATGTAAGAGTGCTGAACTCTGGAACCCTGTGAAAGCTATCGGTCGAAAGCAACGTAAGAACTTGAGCCAAAAAAGTAACTTCCCGGTAAAGGTAGACAGCAATATCAATTCAGTAAAAACTGTAAACGTCTTCTCGGAAGCTGGATGTCAGTCAGTGAAACTTCAGGGCCTACCTGGCAAATTGACAGAAAAGTAGAGTGGTGATTCCATTACTACTAGCTTAGGTCACAAATGTAGATGGAAAATGTAGACAAATGTGGATGGATGATTGAAAGCAAAGCCATGCCAACTAGACATTACCTACCAAAGACAGCTTTTAGCTATCGACGGAAGAGGGTTCTTTACAAGAACTCGATGCTTCCCGATGCAAATAGGGAATCACAAATGACGGCGAAAAGCAAAGAAAAGCCGGCTGCACCAAAGAACACTCAACCAGCCTAGATGCTAAATCTGCCAGCAGTGTAGCACGAAAGAAAAAGCTAAAAAATTGCCAAAATTAGATTGGTCTGTCAAACACAAGCACATTATTTGCAAACCGAGGGGGAAAAACGTAGGCAAAACTGCTTATTCTTCATCATCGTTGTGATAGGTGTATCCAGCAAGCAAGGTGAACTGTCTGATGGTCAGTGTGCTATTCTTCGGAGCTGACTATAGAGAGAGATAGTGGAGTGGAGGTAAGTTTACAGCTTCCGCAAGTAACGTTTGTGGACGGTCATCCACAGGGCACACGGACTGGATCACACAGATTATTTGAAAGCTGAGTACCGCAAATTGGCCAAATTTACCATTTTAGACCCCAATATTGCCAAAAATTTTCATGTCAGTTGTTGAATTCCTTGCCTGCGTAAGAGTGCAGGTGACATCATTGACATGTTCGGCAGAATCTGAGCATCCAGTGGTAATGGATTATCAAGTACATGAATCCCAGGAGTAACTCCACCATTGGTGAAGATGCTTTCCACCTTGTGATATTACTGTGACAATTCTTGACCAGGGTAGCTTCTCGGTGGTCAAAGGAACATACGGAATGATGTTGAACCTCTTGCACGTGGTTAAATTCAACCAAATCAAGAAAATGTGAAGCTTCTACTCTTGTGATTGACTATAGATATGTCTGCAGAGAAAAACGCAAAGATTCAGAGGAATTTCTCTCTTATTGAGCTTCATTCTCTGATGTCATACGTAAATTATAACTACAAAGGGGTCCGCTTACGTCATTTTTGGACATTTCTAAGGATAAAGCTTGTTCAGATTAACGTTTGGCATGCAAAGGCATCATCGTTTCTTTCAAACGAAAAATTGCCAATACTTTCAGAAATCATCTACATTACACTTGTACCGTCGGTTCGGGACAGCATAATTTGTGGACTCAGTTCAATCAAGGTAGAAATAATGATAATAATGCAAGATTAACGAGACTGAGAGCTTATATTTTGGTTTCCAATCTGGTTGATGCCTCCATGCTGAGATCATTTTCAAGCCACGGAAATAGCAGGCCGAAACATACCATTGTCACCTCAACTTTCCTCATTTTCGACTGCAAGTCCTTTATAAAGTGAACGATATGAAGCTGCGCATGACATACTGGTGCAAAAATTGTTGCTAACACATACTGAAGACGACTGCTACTTGAGAACGGAGGCGACAAATAGAGGGTTTTTTTTATCACCGCTCTTTTGAAGTATGCTATCAAATCACTGCTAAACAAAATGCACCATGAACTGCTGCACGCACAAGCTCATTCTGATAATGTGGCCAGAATAGTTATCAATAAAGATCTGCATATGATATTGGGAAATACACATCTTGTTTTAGATGTAATTGTTCGCTGGTGCTCTCAATGAATCCTGGTAAATCGAAACTTATTCTTTTACCAGCAAAAAACACCTACTCAGGGTACCAAAACACTAAGCAGATGCAATTGTTGTCGTCATTGCAAAGCAAGGTTCACTTTTTACACTACAGAGTCCTGAACGCGCCTTAGGTATACCGACCGCATCTGCATACAGTATTTGTTGCAAATAGGTAGGCGTTGCATAGAAGACAGAAAATGCTTTTTCTCAATATGGCCGGGTACACGAAGGCCTTCCTTTCAGGCCACATATATAAAACTCAGAATTCCTCTTCAACAAGAGAAGAAAAGATTGCACAGCCATGGCAGTCGATATGATTGAACGCAACCGACTAGGATGTACTGAATAGGTGATCTTGCATAGAAAAGGATGACTCTGCGGAGCATTTCCTCTGCAAACGCCCAGTATTTGCGCATCTTAGATTTAAATGATTTGGCTAGAATATGGCGAGTATCAAAGAACAGCTTCTTTTTCCTTCAAATTGAACGCTGTTTGACACAAATAATATCAATGCACTTGAAATCAAAAAGATTGGATATTGTACAAATAAATGTATCCAAATAAATGATCACATATTGCACAGTTTGTGCATGTATGTGCTATGTGTGCATCTCATATTATGTAAGCAATTGGTTTGCACATGAAATCAAAAGTTAATTTTTGTAGTAGTTGATTTTTTTTCCTTTTTTTGCTATTTTCTTTTTATTGCTATTTGCAGACAAAACAACGTTTTTGCCCAAACAATATGTAAATATTCGCTTGTTGGAAAAAAATTTGAGCCTTACACAAGGAATTTCTCACTCAATTTCGAGAGGGAGCCTATACTATTCAGGTTTTTTGTTCAAAGTTGTAATAAAATGAAAGTTTTTGTTTGATTATGTTTTTTTGGATCTTTATTTTAATAACTAAATTGTAATATTTATGAAAGCCATTTGAGGGAAACAAAACGAATTCCTTTGTCAGGACTCCATTCCAATATATTATTTTTCTACAAAATATCTATCACATTATCATGTAATTTAAAGGGCTCTAATTCCGCCAGTACATGAGCTTGCTCATAACATTTTTTGTTAACTTACACTCACAAACTACCAAAGAATTCTCACTATACTCACTTCAAAATTTCTCCCATCCCATTCATCAGCTACCTCAACAAATCAACACTCCAATAAATATCAATCTGACTTCCTGACCATTCCTAAACACCACGGAATCGATGTCCCAGATTCAATTCACAGTAAATCGCTATGAAGCATATCTACATTTCCTGTTTGCCTGTTGCAATGGCCATGGTCATTGAATCATTCATTGCAACATCCTTACCTAACTACACGGATACATGAAGCTATTTCGAAATCGGATAGTATTTGGAGTCCTTGCCACCTTTGTGATGCTAAGTTGAAAACTCAAGGTATGCTAGCAAGCCAGCAATCAAAGCAATGAGCGTAGTCGGCATGTGGATTTCAGTTAAGGAACGTCGAGAGATCTATTAGTACAAGTTCCAATAGACGGACTCATCCGCCATACAGATGGACCCAATTCGATTGGAATCGATTTCAATAGAACGGTCAAAGGAACCAAAGTGTTTGCACTGAACAGGTTAAGCAGGAAACACTAACGGTATCTGAAGACATCTAGTGCAGTTGGGATTAGACGAGCAAGTGATAAATAATTTGATCGGCTCATTGTGTCAGTGTGAATCGATTTTTTTGAGGCTTGATATTGAAATGTGACAATATAAGTTTTGGGTATTTTGTACAAAAGAGCTCAAAATGATCCATTGTAAAAGGATTTCGCAGGATAAAACTAAGAATGGGGCTTATACTATATCTAGATACATATTTTCCGTTTGTATACTTTACAATAAAATATCTTGAAAGCTTTACAATATTTAGATTTAAAATTACCATATTAAAGCAAAAAATATTTTTCAAAATCTTTTGAAATAGCAAGTCTAACGTCTCAATATCTTGAAAAATTGATAATACTTGAAAATTCAATCATCTTTTAAATTTAACGCTCTATACCAGACTTCCTCCGCTTTTGCTTTTTCTTATGAACTCTCAATTTAAATATGAACTCTCGCAAATCGTCATCCGTCTAATTGGTCTAATCGTGACAAAAATCACTCCTTGTCTAATTCATGGAAGCTTATATAACGTGAAAAATCCTTATGTACCGCATAACGATTCTGCACAGGTGCTTCGTATTCTTTGATGGCGTTGTAAATATGAGTGAGTTCAATATTGCAGCAGTGTGGTCGGAAACGAGCTGGGATCAATACAGACCATCAAACTGAAGCATTTCTAGATGTTCCTGCACAAACATGGAAGTCTCTTTAACTTGATTTGCATCGTTGCTGTGACAATAGTCACGTATCTTCCATTTAACGGCTAGCTTTTACATAAAGGTCACGTTCTTACGCGATATATAAATGTATAAAGACCACACGTTGCTGGTGAATTTTGGGATATTTTTTTTATCGGAATTATCTGCGCCATTCAGACAATACTATTTCTGTTTCTACACTCTGAAACCCCATTCGCGGTGTGATTGTGGAACATTTCTAGGAAAATTGTTATGTAGTGCTCTTTTATTGCCAGTTCTATGTTCTTGGTATATAAACCTCCATGGCTTTAAAGTTTCAGATCAATAAAAATATTATTCGAAACATTAGATTTTAGGTGATAAGGATCTAGGATATGGTACATATGGATAATGGTAGGGAACATATGTATTTCCCTTTCGAATTTTACCATATTGCTTGTTGAATGGTTTCGGAGCTAGATTCGGGATCTAGCGTTGGCAGATAAATATTGTTTCTCTACGGATTTGACAACTGAATCATATCAAATACATTATTTGATTGCATTCAAGATTCATTGTCTTGGACGCGAATATTTAAATGAAAATTAACTGTCAATGTCATTCCAACAATTTATTATCTTGTTGCGTTTCGATAATGGGATTAACCGTTAAAGACTGATGAGGAACCTCTAGACAGCTATAACATTTCTACGTGCTGCAGTCAGCAGTAGCCTGCTTGTCGAGCGGGCTGTAAGTTAAGCTTCTCAGCATGAAGATGCCAACTTTATTAGCTCGTGTTTTTCGTTTAGTTCGCACTTAATTATCCTTACTGCGTTCGACTCAACCCCTAAAGAGTAACGGAATTACGTACAAAACTGGAAACTGTCCCAAGAATATAGCATATAACGTGATATGAGTTTTCGAAGGGTTTTATCCTGCAAACATGGGAGAGAAAATCGGTTAAAAATTCAAAAATATAGCGGTAAGAGTAAATGAATTAAAAGAGTCTACAATTTAGTTTTACGTAACTACACTGAGAAAACACATGGCGCCAGACGCCATAATTTATAGACTTCTGGCGCCATGTACATAGTCGATTTAGGGATTGTGATAAAATATAGCGCCACACGCCATAATACATGGCGAAACGTACATAGGCATACACGCCATGTACTATAGTCCTCCACGCCATGTACATGGCGTGGAGGACTATAGCACATGGCGTGGAGAACTATAGTATATGGCGTAGAGGACTATACTGTATGGCGTGGAGGACTATAGTAAATGGCGTGGAGGGCTATAAGCATAGCGTCTGCTCCTATGTACTATGGCGTGTGGCGCTATATTTTATCACAAATCGACCGAAATCGACTATGTACATGGCGCCAGAAGTCTATAAATTATGGCGTCTGGCGCTATGTGTTTTTTCAGTGCATCTGAAGATAATCCAATTTGCATCCAACAAAAGGCCACGAACCTTCTCCGGAGCATCTGGAGGTAGAGCACTTGATGTTAGGTTAGGTGATGGAATTTTATCAAAGAAATTCCCGATGGATTAATGAATTCAATGATCATATCCTCTCCTATATTCAAGAAGCTTGCTGATATTTATACATCTGCTCACACAGCATGGCTGCGAGTTATAATTGTAGTGTCATGAGCCATATTACTTGGCTCATGGCACTATGTAATATGGCGTGTGGGGCCATAATTTCTGCGCCATGTAAGTTTGGCGCTGAGAGCTATACTGCATGGCTCAGGGTATTATGTACATAGCATGTGGCACCATAAATGCTGCGCCATGTAACATGGGTCCCCGTGCTATATAGATTCTGACATTATGGCGCTGGGAGCCATATTGCATGGCTCAGAGTACTATGTACATGGCGTATGGGGCCATAAATAATGCGCTATGTTACATGGCTCTGGGCGCTATGTGGATTTTTTTCAGTATACATCTCTTGGCCTGGAATAAAAAAGGAGCTGCTTATATTTTGCACTGTCATGCGACGAATCAGAGGTGGAAAAGTTTCAACAGTTTAAACAGTTTATTTTCAACTAGCAATAAAGCATTAGCCCAAATATTTACTTCGTGAAACATGGTGAACCGAAGAAACATAGAGAGAGAAATATAAGATACAGCTGACATATTTGTGGTATTCTTTTATTTAAATGCAGAATGAATGGAAGTTGTCTAAGCAAAAAAGAGTAAGGGGTGCCGTATTGCCATTTTAAAGATGTGATAATGGCATCAGGGAGCGATTCCCGTTTCATACCGGGTCGAATTGCATTAGGTTGGAGTCGAATGAAAAGTATGCCCTAAAGGACAAATGAAGTACTAAATCAAATTAACATTCAAACATAATTTTGACGTGTGCTACGTTATCAATAGTTTTGATATTGTTTAAACAAATTTAAAAAAATTATCGCTTCATTTATTAAAGCTACTGAAAATACAAAAGTAAATTGATCGAGGTTCATAATATATATTCAAGGAGCTATATATTCAAGGAGTTAGGTCAATAAAATATTGTGAACGTAAAAGCAAAATAGAAACTCAAGAAGACCTCATTGAGTGCTATATTGATGCAATAATAAAAAAAAATCAATCTATTAAATGAAAGATACATTTTTAATTCTTCAACATATCTTCTATGTTCTTATTTTTGCAAATATAGCAATTATTATCGTTTAGGCGCTTGCAAATCACACCGCAATTCATTTACTAATCTAACTTTACTTTTAGCTTAATAACTTCTCTGAATGTAAATCGAAAATAGCTTTATACTTTTGACAAATAGGATAAATTATACTTTTTAAATTTCCAGGCTTGTGTGGAATGTTGTGGCCCCAGAATTGCAAAGAAAAAAAAACAGTTGAATTTGATTCTTGTGTTCTACATGCTACATCTTGTGTTCTACAATAAAGTTTCTACATGCAAATATTTTATGGTTTAACGAGACAGGAGTAGTTGATACTCATCACAATATTCAAAGCTCGAATCACTTACTATTTAACTACTGACTTTCCAAGAAAGTTAGTATAAGAATCACTATGCCCAAATATTCATATTTCTATGCATACATATACACATACTAGAAAAAGTCTGCGTTCACCTACTGTCAATCAGTTTGTAACTTTAAAAAATCAAAAACAAATAAATATTTTTCAGATTTTGTTTCACATATTTATTAAGTATTTCTTAGTTAGTTGACACATGTTAGTTCATTTATTTTGCTTTTACTGTTTTTGAAATAACGGCTCTTTTCGGGAAAAATATATAAAAGCGAGGCAGAAAAAGTCTGCGTTCACATGTAATAAAAATAATAAAATAGAAAATTGTAAAACATATTTAAATTAGTTAGTAACTGGTGGGATATCCCCGGTTCTTTGCGCTGTCTCTTCACCACTTATTATCTCCCACTCCTCTGTGAAAACAGTTTTCTTTTTTAGTGAATCCCATAGGTGTACGATGGGGTTTAGGTCTGGTGATTGTGGGCGTGTATGTAGCTGTTTTGGGGCATGATAGAGTAACCAGAGCCTCACTATCTCGGCTGTATGCTTCGGATCACGATCATGTTGGATGCAAAAATCTGAACCTAAGCCGAGTTTAATGGCACTCTGCCTCAAATTATATTTCAAAATGTTGAGATATTCAAATCTATCCATCGTCGATTCGATAAACTCCAACTTCCCAATGCTAGTACCCGCCATACACCCCCACACCATTACTCCACCACCACCATGTTTTGCAGTGGGTAGGAGGTTTTCTTTTTGGAATGCTTTTTTAGGCTTCCTCCATACTAACTTGCGTCCTTTTATGCCAAAAATGCAAAATTTACTTTCATCAGAGAGTATTGCATTCGTCCAAAACTCTATTGGCTCATCTATGTGCTGCTTGGCCAATGCAATGCGCTTTTGTCGGTTGACCGGTGAAATGTACGGCTTCTTCCGAGCAACCTGTCCGTAGTATCCAGGCCCTTTTGAGGATTTTTCTAGTAGTATCGGGACAAATACTTTTCTAGAATTATTCTTTAGTTTTGGTTGCTATTTGAAATGCATTCAGCCGTGGATTTTTTTTTACAAGTGACACGATATGTCGTTTTTTTCCGAATTGGTCGTCCATCAAGGTTTGGATGTGAGTCCTCCTGTCGATTTGAAATTATTTATGACCCTTTGGACTGACGAATATTGTCTTCCTACTATTTTTGCTGTTTCTCTGTAGCTGTTCCCATCTTTCCATAATTTTATTATGATTTTTCTTTCACCCCGACTGATTTCTTTTCTTTTATCTTCCATTACGAAAAAAAATTATTCTCAACACAAACTCTGCAGGAAACTATTTAACCACTTGCCAGAATAGCAAATAATGAATAATAAATACAATAAACACTAGAAGAGTGTATTTGAAACGGCTTATTCCTTCCACTTCATCAAGTGAACGCAGACTTTTTCTGCCTCGCTTTTGTATGTTTTTTTTCTGAAAAAACCCGTTATCTCAAAAACGGTAAAAGCGAAATAAATGAACTTACATGTCTCGACTTTTTAAGAAATACTTAATAAATATATGAAACCAAATCTGGAAAATGTATGTTTGTTTTTAATTTTTTAAAGTGACAAACTGATTGACATAGGTGAACGCAGACTTTTTCGAGCATGTGTATGTACATACAGGTATGTATGTATATCTGCACGATTATTCGGTGCATTTTTCTGCGAATCGCGTAATCCGATTAAAACTAAATTTTCAGGGAATATTGGTAGTGAAAAGCTGTAATTCCTTTTTTATTTAGGAGAAAAAATCTTTAAACCTTTGGCGACAGCGGGCATTTTTGTGAATTTACAGGTACTGCTCTATTTCTGTAGAAAATAAATATTTGCGAAAATTAAGAATAGGAAAGAACAATCAATTATGTTTTTAGTGTGATTGTGAGTAAGTTTTGAAGTTTTCAACCCAATACGAGAGCTAAGTGCCTAAAAGTAGGCAAAGAAGATTTGTAAAATTTCGAATTGCGATAACTTCGCACAAAGCTATCATATCACTACGAAGTTCACAGGGCACATTGATGAGCACAAAAAATATGCTTTTGAGATTTTCGATAAGGTCAGGTATATGAGCAAATTAACGATCCTGCTGAAAAATGTCTACTTCTTGGCAAAAAATGCAAATTTTTGACAAATTTCGTTCTCTTTTCTTCTTCGCAGATCAGTGTTTCGAGCGTTTTCTTTGCACTAGAGTCACTGTATTTTGCTCGCGATTAACGTGTCAATTGAATGCATAAGGGCAGATATATCGTAAAAATCAAGTTGGCCAGCTCATCATTAATGACTGGTTCCTTCGCAGTTCTATCTACTGATTCGAGTAAAGATGTGTGTTTTTTTGGCCAGGTACCCAAACACCATAATTTAAGTAATTTGGTTATTGCTCTGATTTATTATACGCTTACAGAGTGCAGGCAGTATCACTGTCAAACATAATTGTAATCTGCTTACTATACATTACAGTTTTCAAGACAGAGGGGAAGGTATGTTACTTACTGATACAGAAGTCTGTCAATTTTCTCCTTCAAAAGTTTTTTTCTGGATCTATTGTAAAAGGACAGTCAAACTGCCATAGAGAGAGCTAAAATATTGGGAGTTTTCGGAGCCAGTCCCAGACATCTTTTTAATTATGACAATTTTATTGTGGCAAGCATTATTTCAGTGCATGTTTCTCAATTTCGCATCTGATCACGTCCACCCCACGTTTCAGCCCTATTAGCATATAGCAAATTTTTCCGATAGTGTATTAAACATATTTGCTAGTAAGTATGAGTGATTTATTTACAAATTTACTAAGATACTTAATTGCAGACAACTATGGGATTTAATTGAAGTTGAATATTATTTGAGGATTTAGTATTGAAGACCTGTTGAGAGAAATAAATTAATTGGGTTCACTTTGAGTTTCAAGCTATTGTAAATGTGGACAAAGTGATTTAAAGCCTATTGCCGAAAAACCTTATGCAAAACTATCTATATTCCTGTAGCTTTTCCTAAGATCCAGCTCAATATTCTTTTCATATTTTGTTTTATATTTTTTTTTTTATTTAACCTAAAATAGTAGAAGAAAAATGTAAACGATATCTGTTTTTACAACGGTAAAACCCATACCACATATTTAAAAAGTATTTCTATTTATCGTATTTCTATTTATTTAAAAGTATTTCTATTTATTTAAATGTATTTTTAATTTTATTTTTTTCAAACACTTTTAATTTATGCTTTAAAACTATTTTTAAACTGAAATCGTGTCGCAATCAAGTCCAAACTCTGCTGAATTCGTAGTTTCGGAACAATTTATTTTCATATTTGTTTTCCTTGACAAATTTTCCACTGTGTCAACTTCCAGCAATGAATGATGTATACTCTTCAACTCTTACTTTTTCCCAAAAATTACAGCTTCAAGCAACGTCTTTTAGAAAATTCATTTGTTGTGTTTTAAATTTTTATTTTATTGATTGATATTAATTTTTCAAACTTAAATTTCAAACTTTTCTTATTTAGAGATAGTCTCGACCGAACCTTGTGCCTCGTGATCCCACTTTTGAATATCGTTTGTCTTCCCAATCATTTCCACCCAAACCAGCTAAAGTGGTTTTTCTTTTTTCACTTTTGAAAGTCCGGAAATTTTCCGGTGTTTATCCCGCATAAATTATTTTCCACATCATTAGGGCCTCAGTCAAGCTCATTGGTACAGTCATGGAACCCCATTATGAATGGACTCCATGTCAAATGTCAAAACAAATGACAAGAGTGACGATCGGATCATGGTGGTGCACCATGATTTCGGCAATACTGACCCCAAAAAGCGGTCAAAATTGAAGGTGATCTCACACTTTCGACAATACCGAATTTTTTTGAAAGCTTAGTCACTGATTTTATAATACCAATATTCATGCCATTAATTACTCCTAGTCAGCATGGATATTCCAAAGGCATATCTTCATTCACTAAGCTGCTGATATATCACAATTGTATAACTAAGAGCTTCTTCAAGTCCGCTCAATTCATACCGACTTAAGTAAAGCATTTGACAATACCAACTGGGAAGCTGTAGATAAAAAAAACTATTAAGCATTGGAGTAGGTGTTACATTATTAGTGATTATATTCGTAATCGATCTTTAATTATTCAAATTAACAGCCACAAATCAAATCCTATTTTTTCATCTTCTGGAGTACCGCAAGGCTTGCACTTAGGTCCCTTGTTGTTTCTGGTATTACTAAACGATATATCGCATATAATTTTCAACGTCCAGTATTAGTTATTTGCATAAAATCTTCAAAGCAATAGCTTCACAGTCTAACATAAGCGTCTTGCAAACGAACGTAGACAGGTTCTATGATTATTGTATTCAAAACGGCTTAGAGGTGAATGTCAGGAAATGTCAATATATAAAACTGAATCGCACAAAGCAGAATTTTTCCCGTTGTTATACTAATAGCACAGTCCTGCTTGATTGTGTACAATCTGCAAGGGATTTTGGATTTCGATTTGATATAAGCTTCAATTTCTCGAATAATATTAACGAAGTTTCAACACAGGCGACCCGATTACTCGAATTCCTAATCAGAAATACGCAGTTTGCGAACATAAATAAATTGAAAACTATACTTTTCACTTATTAGAAGCAAACTAGATTATGCTTCAGTGATATAGAGTCCATATTATAAAGCTCACATTGCATCTATTGAAAAAGTTCAGCATAAATTTCGAGACTACATAGGTTATAAACTGCACTTTCCATCTGAAAATATTAGCAACTACCCCGTAATAATGCAAACTCTGAACATAACCACAATGGAGGCTAGAAGATTTTTCACCAATACTTTATTTTTATTTAATATCAGAAATAATAACTTAGATGCACCCGATACTTTATCAGCTTTATCTTTAAGAGCTCCTATGAGAATAACTCGAAGTAACGAAATATTTTCCCTAAATAAAAGTCAAACGAATTACAGTCAGAGCTCGCAAATAAAAAGGCTTAAACGTGTTGAAAACGTGCTGCATGGATATATTTAATATTGAATGACCATTTTCTAAAAGAATTGCCTGTGACTACTTTCAAAGTGTTGAATTCAAGTTGTATTCAATTACTTAATTATATTTTCATTATTTTATTTTATTTTTGTAGCTCATTAGTTATAATTTTAGTGTCTCATTATTATAATTTAAGTTAAAATAATGTCATGGATTGTAAAAGGACAATGTCCGTAAATGAATATAAGTAAATAAATAAATGAATATGAAAGTGATAGCACTTTTGAAATACATAGCCTTAATGACTCACTGTGCTATTTTTTACAACCTCAGGCCACATTATACTTTAATAACATCAAAAAGATGATAAGAGAGCAGACTGTTCAACATAATTTTCGTGATTTTTCATGCATTAACTTAAATTTCCACTCGAATTTGAATTCTGAGCTTTTGTTCGGCTTCCAAGTATTACTTTGAATTTTCTCACAGATTTTACGTTTTTCTGAACATGTAAGTCTGCGATCACAAAGCGTGAAAGGTGCGAACAATAAGCCCACGTGCTGGAAGAGCAGCATTAATTTTAACAAAACTCTTCAGTTCACTTACAACAACATATGCATGTAGTAGAATTAGAGAAGGCTTGAAATAATTCATGCAGCGAATAACATGAAAGTGAATTTGTTTACCCGTTTCGTTTTTCTGTTTCTTTTGTATTTAAAACAATAAAGGTTTCAACGACTGTAAACTTGTAGGAACGGTAAGTAATATCCAAGCTGGTATCAGCCTTGACTTCAACAGTCATTGTAGTGATTTGGCTCTACTGCTTGGATATCGATTTAAAGGGTTCATAGTCCGGCGTGGCTGTACGCTATCTAACTAGAAGCAGATATAAGCACTAAGATAAAGTTCGATTTACTTCGGACACCTAGATCGAATGAGCGAAGAGGATTCTACTCGGAAAAACCTTTGCGGCAGATTTTACGGGAGACGGCCTGGTGGGGACCTTGCCTACGATGAATGGCGTTGGCGTTAATCAGGGCGCTGGAAGTTTAAGGGCGCTCAATTGGATGACATCGGCTCGCGATCGAGACCGCTGGAAAAATTTGTTGCCAGAGGCCAGGACTGGACCCCGGTTGTAGCGCCAATGATGGTGATGATAGTCCGGTCAGACTGTATGAATCTAGAATTAATAATCATTAGCCAGGATTTTTGTATGTTCTGTAATCTAACCAAAAATTCACAATCTTACTTCACTCAAGCTACAAGTAACTAAGAATTTTTCACTTTTCATTTGTTGTAGAAAATATAAAAAAAATAACATTCAAAACTTCTCAAAAATTTCAAATTTATAGTAAAACAGATTCCTCGTAGCACAATTTGGCTTACTCGTCCGTGTCAAACTAACTCTCACGACTGATTTCAATCGAGATGCAGAAGTTCCAAAAATAAAAAACGTTCCGGATCTTCCCGGAAAAGTTACATCTGAAATCAAATCCTCCACAATTTGATTTTGAACAATTTTCTGGCCAAAAGATTCTGCGTTTGAATCGAATCTCAGTTCATCCCTTACTTTTTCGTGCTGACAACTTCAAACTCGACAGTTTTTTCACGTTTTCCTGACATTCTCTTTTTGGAAATCAGCTTTTTATCCGAAGTTCATCGCTACATGTTCAAATCGTCCATATCAAGCAATACTTATGGTTTGAATGCAAAAACTTGTGCCAGTCCAAAAGTTTTCCTTCTCGGGTTTGTTTTCAGATAAATGAATGGAACGGAATGAAGAAAAGAATTTTTCAAAGGAATATGTTTTCAGCTAGGTCAGACTCAAACGGTTTGATCGTATCGAGTTGGAGAAACAAAGAATTAAAAAGTGTACATTTCGTGAGGTTGAACTGAAGTCGATTAGGACTTTAAGATGAAATGATTAGAAAAGTGAAAAAGCTAATCAGGTTTTAAAAGTATACGGGAGAGATTATGCAAAAAATAAGTATAAATGTGTAAAAGAATGATAATTGTGCAAAAATTCTCCACATTTACCTTCAAAACAATCACTAATTTATGTTATGGAGGAAGATTATGTGGGTGCAGAAAAAGACTAAAGTTTTAAAGCAGCTGAGAGTGAATTTAAGTCTTTCAAGTATTGGTCAATGAAAAAATAAATAAATACTGTTGTTTTGAACTTCTCTTAATTTTCGGGTCAAAGCTCGTTAAAAATATGCAAAATGTATCATAATCTAAAATAAATAAATACTGTTGTTTTGAACCTCTCTTAAGTTTCGAGTCAAAGCTCATTAAAACTATGCAAAACGTATCATTATCTGTAGAATTTATGAAGAAAGTACGAAGAATTTATGAAGAAAAACAGCGCCCATTGTGGGCTACGCTCTCAGTCAAGTTTTCTTCGCTTAAAATCATAAATTGCTTTCTATATAGTCATAAATGTGATTGTTTCATGAGTGAATTGTTGCTACAATCATTACAGACAATATTTGAGATTAATTTTGATATTCAGGTAAAAAAAAATTATAAGGTATTTTGAATAGTGTACTAAATTTTCAAAGCACCGCATTCAGTTTTGAGGCTCTTTTAATAGTTTTTGTTTTTATTACAAACTTTAGTCTTGGCATATTTTTTCCTATTGAAGATTTTCTTTTTACTCGCTTCATCGATCTATTTCAAGAATTGACCATCCATTGTAGCTGTGGTCAATACACACTACCAAAAAAGATTTCTCTGGCGCCAAAGCTTTCGTCTCCTTTTAAATTTCTAAATACTTTTCGAAAATATCAGAAACCATTTCTGCACAGCACACCTATACCTCTTCTATACAAGCTCGAAAACTGGAAATTAAGAACTAAAACTAGTACGAGTAGACGATACATTTGAGCACAACAACTGATCTCGAGTTTCTGAAAGCTTGTTAGCCAAAAACAAGTCCTACAATCTCAATCAGAGTTTCCAAGAGTGCTCGCTTTTTTTCCTCGATTGCATTGAGAGAATGATTTTCCTAAATGATACTACATCGGTAGCAGAAAGAATGACGCAATGTAACGGTCCAGAAAACCTCTTGATACCAATACAAGAAGTGGCGACGAGGACAACATCACAAATTCGAGTGGAAATCTTTTCACCCCTATCAAGTTTTCATTAGATCAAAAGGTTTGTGGGTGAAATCCGATGGATTTTTTTTTTCGTATTTCAAGTGCTTTGAGGAAGTAGTTTCTCATATTTCTTTGAAAATTAATGGTTTGGATTCAGTCGAGTATGAGAAATTTACAGCTATGTGCATCAGGTCACATATGGCTCATTAAAGTTTTCGATGGAAAATTGTGTGAGGCGGTTTTTTGCTTCAACCTAAATTTGGTTTTTAACAGAGTTGGCTTGGACAAGAGAAGAATTTCAAACACTTTCTTGGATTGATGGTACGGTGATTTGAGAGGATTGTGTTGAATAAGTTAACAAATTATATTTCTATGACAGTAATAACACGAAATTCATTAGACTGAAGGCTCCTGTCAGAATGATCTAAATATTATTTGAACACGATTATGAGACTAGATGAAATTTTGTGTCCTTGAGGCAGGATGAAATTTCTCAGGCAAGATCAATAAAAATAGCAGAAATTAATCCATTATACATTCATCTTTGCCTTTCTCAGTATCTTATTTGTCCTTCAAAGCACAAATTTCATTTAATTTTGAGATAGAATGCGGTGAATCCACGATAGAATTGACGAAAGAAAGCACGTTGCGGCAAATTCTGACAAACCGCTACGACTCTTCATCATATGGTTCATGGAATATTTTCGATTTTCAGTCCACGTGGAGAGCTCAAAATACAATTGCGTTTTGAGCCTCATACTTTCCAAAAATATCACTTTTCTTCATGGATCCACTATTTTATGTCCATCCGTAAAACGGCAACCGAAACGAAATACGAAATATGTATTACTTGATCATGAAACGATGGAACTGGTTCCACTGCGCATTCTTAGCATATTAATCAAATTATTGCTTCTTGGAAAAAATCAAAGAGTAAACAGTAGCGAGATAAATGCACAAGAATTCCTAAAATTGATTCAGATGCCTATGAAATCAAAGCAGAATGCTTTATCGACTTTATCACGCACTAATTATTTCGATTAATTTATCGATTTAACGAATTAAATAATGTTCGTGGAAATAAATGTGACGATGGAAAATATGGCACAAATTCCAGGAAATTGGTTTAGTGAAATCGTCAGATGCTTTAAAATAGGGTTAAAATACAAGAACACCGACAATGGTATAAATTTTCGAGAAGTTATCAATAGTCTATGCTATACTGATGGCGTCAATATTTCCCTCGGTGACGGCTGAATTTGCTTCAGTTGTGGTTTGATTTGAATTTTCAATGAATTTTACGAAGCTCTTTGATGTTACGCTCGTAATAAATTGATTTTCATTGCAGGATTAGGATAGTTGGTGGTTGATTTAATTTAAAGTTCATAATTTATGGAAAATGTTAAACGTTTACTATAAAACTAGCTAGATTGTTCTTAATGACATTTGAAAGTGTTGAAATACTCTTTAAACTCAAAATATATACCTATTTATAGCCAAAAATTCAGATGAACAAAAACAAATAGCATGAAACGAAGCTAAAATAAAAGCGCCCAATGTGGGCTCTTGAATGGACGTATATTAATTACAAAATTGCTAAGATTTTTTTTGTTTTTCTAAATGATTTGGTCACGGAACTCTTTAAAATTCTACACAAGCTAAAAAATAGTGTAAATTGAAGAATGAATCATTTATAAAGCACTCTAATTTAATGAGAAGTATATACATAGGTATCGTTCAGTTTTCCTTCAAGAAATTTTTCAAGTTTTTCTTGTTTCATTCTGCAAATTTTTGTTTTAAGTTATATTTTTAAGCTAATTTACTTGAATTTTTCAACTTTTTGGCCAAAATGAATGTGAAGTAACTGTAATGCAAAAAGAGCTCAAAATGTCCCCCTGTTTTCAGACTCTTGGTTACCACCCTATCCAGAATAGCTCCGAATACGAATTTTGGCAACAGTTTAACACATTCGAGAATTTTGAGGGGAAATTGAGTACCAATCGTGATAGGCTACACCAATTTTATGATCGGAAAAAGGAAAAAATAACACAGGTTTAAGCCAAGGGCACTCGAACGTATAATTTGCGCAGTCAAGCGAAAATTTATGCCGCGGATCTGGAAGTTTTGGTTCAAAACCATGCTCCGAGTAGTAAAGTTGACCGTTGTGCGGCTAAGCCTGCCCCGAAGATTATTCGTGCTCAAGTTTGTCATCAAATAGATCGAACGCGAAGCCAAGAAGGAAAACACTTTTGGAGCGTAAAGAATGTTCAAGATCCGTGCTTACTTTGGTTGGTAGCCTGTTTCCAGGCGATAAGATCCTTCTCCTGGGGTGAGCCATCTCCCCGATTGCTTCGGAACAGCGTCTTTATCCACGCTGGTGAGTCGAATAGATTGATAATCGATAACGAAGTCAAAAGAGGTTTTCATGTGGGATTGTATACAGAAATCTGAATTGATTTTTCTAAGAACATATACTGAACTTTAAATATATGTAAGGAGAGTATCCTCTCTTCAATCGAATTTAGCGCAAAGTCAGTCAGACCGAGCACAATACTTATAAGAAATTTGTAAACTTGTAAAATCAAGAAACAACAGTGTGAATAACAACATCGAATGTTGTTACTTTTTTAATTACAAGTAGGATTAATAGTTAATTTAAGCTATCACACTACATTGTTTGTATAAAATAGTAAAATCTTTGTTAATTACAAAGAAATAATTCCTGTGTTATTTCTTCTAAAAGTGAAAAAATTATAATCCCAATAGCAACTTATATATATCTTTTGAGCTTTCGGTGGTTTCAGCCTAACAGTCAATCATTGCCCAGATAATTGTGAGCATTAGTTTTCCATATTTTGTAAACTTTTTTCGCATTTGTTTTTTTTTTGTTGATTCCATTTCAAAATTGTTGCTTTACGTGTATTTTCACTGAATTTTGGTTACTTCAAATTATCTGTGAGTTTCAGTTGCATACTTCTTTTGCATTATTGTATAGGTTACAATTCAAGTTTAAAGGTTTCGTTTGCTATTTATTTAATTTGTTTGGATACCTTTTTTTCTTTGAAAAGGGGAAACGTATTTTGGCTAACTTCAAACTCTAAGTTCAGCAGAGCCATGTTAATGATTCCTTTTTCCTTCCTTAACGATACCTTCTTCCTTCCTTTTCGTATGTTCGAAAATGCGTCACATAGCCAGGGCCATGGTCCGGCCTCAAAACCACTCAAGATTTCGGTGGTTTGCTGGCACCAGAATGTCACGCAAGGGTAACGGGTCAGGTAAGAATTTAGTTGTTTTGTCGGCTGCTCACAGTTATTCTACAATAACCGTTCCGTAGTTCAATTCAACTAAGTGATTAATAATTCTGTTCTGTAGACAATAAATTGATTTGAAAGACTGCTTCAGAAATTAAACCCTTGAGATAGTTAACGATCTCGCGAAACAAGCAAATCTAGATAGTACAGGGTATTTCAGTATATTGCACACTACCATTAGGATCCTTAATAAAAATGTCAATGAGCTAATTTTGACACTTTCCGATATAGAAAACATATTCAATCTATTAACTTGGAGTGAATGCTGGCATATAGCTAATCTTCCTTGCTTCCAAATAAGTGGTTAAACGGGCTTCAGGTCTGAAAAAAATATTAAATTAAAACAGAGGTGCTGTAATTTATGTTGAAAACCTACATAGCGCGCATAGCATTGAGGAATTTCTGTAACATTATTTAATAAAATTCTCATAAAGACATTAGCCATATATAGATCACCAAGCCACTGTGAAACACTTTCTGCTTAGAGCTTGATGACTTGCTGCACAAAATCAAGCATGAGAACGTGGTGTTGCTAGAAGATATTAACATCAATTTGCTAAATCTTTCCCAACGTAAGTATTTAAACTCTCTAATTGAATTAGGATTTCGTTCATATGTGAATCAAAGCACTAGAGGAGAAACTTGTTTAGATCACATATTTTCTAATATAAAACCTGTGTTTTTTGGTTCCATCGAGCCTGCAGTGTTGACACCGGAATCACTGAACACAAAAGTACGATTCTACTTCTGAAATACAAACCAAGGGAAAAAACTCCAGCAGCTGAAAAGCCTATGATCACCAGAAAATCAGTTTTCCTCTATTGATAGACATTTTAGTCAAGCAAACTTGGGCCTCAGTTTTGATTGGTGGTAATGTTGACGAATGTGCCCAAGCTTTTCACAACACCCTCTATACCGCTATTGACGAAAGTAGCACATCCGTTCGTGAATCTAATAGAAAATGTCGTAAGCTTAAACCGTGGATAATTCTATAATTCTATAATAACAAATTACACCACCACATTCATTTAACGAAGGCTAATTAAATTTTTAAAAAATTACACAGCTTCGAAAACGATGGGATGTCTGGAAAGCGGGCGAAAAAAGTCACTAAGCCTCATATCCAATATAAAAACTGACACTGAATTGCTATCAGTAAAAGATAGTGCAGACCAAATAGCAGATGCTTTTAACCAGCACTTTTGCAACATCGGGAAAAACATGGCACAAAAAATTGCCAATATAAATATTCGTCTCAAAACTAGTGAATCAGTTTGTTCTGCATTGTCCGGTATGATTGATGCTATTTCTGTAGATGAAGTCATTATAACTATTGAGAATATGAAAGGAAACTCGAGCCCAGGATTTGATAGCATCACAGTAGAATGTCTTAAGAAAATTAAAACTTTTATTAGCAAAACACTATCATATTTTGCCTCCTCACTCAGTTGGAATTTGTCCGCAAATTTATAAAACAGCAATGGTAACACCAATTCACAAGTGCAATAGCAAATGATATGTTAATAACTACCGCCCAATTTGTTTGCTGTCTAACATATACATTTATACATTTAATATCTTTTGCTGATGATACAGTGCTTTTGATATAAGAAAATAGCTGGGATGAGGTAAAAGCAAATACAGAATATAGTCTTTGTATACTGAATGACTGGCTAAGTAATAATTCCTTTACCTTAAATGGACAAAAAACACAGTGTATAACTTTTGCTTCCACTCAACATGGTCTACCAGAAGAACTTAATATAAATATTCATTCGATGAACTGTGCAGCTGGCAGCTGCAGAAAGTTGCCATAACTAAATATCTGGGCGTACTCTAGACTTACATTTAAAGTGGGATCTTCATATTGAAAATGTCGTTAAATTAGAATGTTCTACTTTGCATTGATACATTCTATTATTCAATATTGAATTGTTGCATGGGGCTGTGCATCACAAAATGCTTCACTCCCTCTGAAAGTAATGCAGACGTCTATCCTCATGCTGCCTCCTCACTGTGGGGCCATCATCAGCCACTGCCATGGTCGCAATGATGGTCACCATCACTCATTTGCCTCCACACATTGGGTCATTAGATGGGCCGGTCATGATTTTTCGGTCGCGCATGATGGCCCGCTTTGATGTGTGCGAAAAACCGCTCCGAAAGCCATCCTCTGCCATCGCCATTTCCATGCTTCGCTACTGTCGGTCACTGCAAGCCATCGCCCGTCTACACAATGGGCAACATGATGGTCCACAGTAGACATGGGTAACGCAGCAAATTTTGAGGCGCTGATACACTGATACCGGCGCCAGCGGTGATATCAGCGCACTGCGCTGATACCATTGCGCTATGATACAATGATCTCATTCGTCTATGTGTGATACTCCCTGCGTTTCTCGGACTCACATACGGCGCTGGCAGCATTGCGCTGATACCATGTCACTATGATTCACTCAAAAAAGAATGATTGAAAAAGCTTGTATGGGACGAGAGCAACCCACATTTGAACTTACTAATTTTCCGATATAAAATACCCTAAAATACCCAGGCTATAGTATGTACCCATTCAGGTATCTTTCCAAACGTGCGTACGCGTCGGTATATTGCTTTGCATCAAACAGACTTGCGGTAAGTATACTCAACTCATATCTTTGCGCCGCGCCGTAGCATAGCGCCAAGCCAAATGGTGTTGGCATTGCAAAGTGGCAGCGCCAACACCATTGATACCGAAGTGCGTTACTGCGCTACTGATGCCGACAATCGATACCAGCGCAGTGAAATATTCAAGGATAAAGGACACTGTTTTAGCGTGCACTCAATTTAGCATGGCTAGTGCTTCAACGCAATTGCGCGGCGCAGCGTGTACCCATTCAGGTATCTTTCCAAACGTGCGTATGCCTGACTTTTTGATAAGTGTAAATTAGATAAGTATTAACATCATTGCTTTAATATACCATAAAGGTATTATTTAGTTGTAGTATTGAAGCATAATGAAATTCTATTGCTTTGCATCAAATTCAAACAGACTTGAGGTAAGTATACTCAACTCATATTTTTACGCCGCGCCGTAGCATAGCGCCAAGCTAAATGGTGTTGGCGTTGCAAAGCGGCAGCGCCAACACCATTGATTCCGAAGTGCGTTACTGCGCTACTGATACCGACAATCGGTATCAGCGCACTGGTATCATGGCTAGTGTCTCAACGCAATTGCGCGGCGCAGCGCTGCGTTACCCATGTCTAGTCCACAGTGTGGAAGCGACATTACACAAGCCCAGACAATTTGGCAATGAAAAACTGTTTAGTACAATCAAAGTTTTAACAGTGGAGCAAGTCAATCAATTATGTTCCATCCCAACGGGAAAAATAATGCTTACGGATATATTTGGTAAGCATTTCGCGTAATGCGTGGAAGCATTACCAGACCATTGCATGTTGTTTTCTTTTTAACATTGCATGTCCTAGGCTGGGAAGATTTATACAAGGGGAAACTTATGCTTTTAGCTTTATAGCTTTATGTATAAGAGCTTTTTGGAAAGTACGACATCGTATTCTCGCATTTCCATCATCTACGGTGAATACGAATTAAAGTTTTGGCCGGCGGCCGATCGTATCTCTGCATGTGTGGTTTTTGCATGCTGAGTGATTGTGATACTCATTGGAAATTCCAATAGCGCATGCTCTTTGCTACTAGGGAGAATCGGTACTCTTGTTTTTCATACATTTTACTTACCTGTGATGATTTGAAATGCTGCGAAATTTTCATCTTTCCGCTTTATATAGCAGACTACCCATAGCCGATGTATTCTCGCAAGTTCTTTTCACCTTATTTCTGCGAGTGGTGCTCATTGGCCAGTCATGGACTTATAACATATGAGTTTTCTCCCTTGCAGCATTCCCCATGCTCCAAGTCATGTATACGAGTATATCGTATAATTGCTGGAAAAGAACTTTCTAGCACATTACATTTGCATTACTAGGATTGTTTGAATACATTACAGCGATTCCCGTTGGGATGATACAAGCCGGTAAACTCCAAACTAATACAAATAGAACGAGTGGTGGTAGCGAAGAGTTTTTGTTACTTCCGAATCGTATGACGCAATTGGGTCAGAGCTATTATACATATATGGGAATAACACTTTTTAACCAAGGTCCATCAAAAGAGCAAATAATTTAGAAATGTTCAAGAGAAAGCTGAAAAATTTTATTACGTGAGTTAAGCATAAATTCTCTTTCTCTCACACTATTCATAGTTTTTGATTTATTACTTGGTCTTGAAATAATAATATAACCTATGATTTAACTAGCTGTGTGTTTTTATTGAAGTAGCTTCTTTTCTTACTTAATTTATAGTTTTGACCATTAAAATTACTGCTTTCATTTTATTATTTCCACTTTTGACACAGCTGCGCGTGTTTTATTGTATTATGCCTAATATAACGTAGATTTTCTTCTATTCGTAATAATTTTTGTTGTTTGGATTTTAAATATTATTTATGTAAGAGTATTAATCGACGTGCATAAATTTATTCTTCAATTTATTGATTTTTATATGGTAATAAAATTGATGGATTTGTATTTGTAATGGACAGAATTCATTGCTTTTTTTTATTGTAAAACTTGAGATAAAAAATTATTTACAACTCTTCATTCCTAATACAAGGTATATTACCTTAAAAGGAGGAGTAATGTATTAAAATTGAATTGTTAATCTGTAATATACTGTCAAGATATGGAAATAAAGCACTATATATATATATATATATATATATATATATATATATATATATATATATATATATACCAAAAAAAATTCTTAATTTGAAAAACTACTCCAGGCGACTTTCCATGATTCTTCGCCTTGAATTTTAAACATAAATTTTGATATTTTTTCTTATCAAATACATACTAGTTTTTACAGCACAAACTTTTTCACAACTTTATCATCTTGCTACAGTTTACCTCAGTTGATCAATATCTTTTAGACTAAACACAAAGAATTCAATGCAATCGTTTCAATAAATTTCAATAATTAATTTTCAGCTTTTCAATTAATTTTTCATAAATTTCTTATAGTCAACTCTCTTTGAAAATCTTTTTCAAAAAAGCTTTCTTTAATTAAAGTAAATTCATACAAACTAATAAGCTTCTGAGCTCAAACATGTTGCTTCTCGCAGAAGACATTTATTGCAGAAAGCCCGTGAATACATTCATTTGAATTGCTTATTGTGCACTAGTTAGGAGAAGAACTGAATCTGACGCGCAGAAATACACGTTACATTTATTTTTGTACGTTATATTTTTGGATTGCCCTTTTACTCGAGGTGATTGTACAGTTACGTTGAAAATAAGCCGAAAGGAAAAATAATTCAAATGGCAACTTTAATCAAAGATATGGCTGTATATGAGCATCAAAATCGCGACAGTGGAGTTTCACTTGTATTGCTGGTATGTCTCTTAACAAAATCAAAAACTAACATTCTTTTTGTTTTATTGATTTCAAATTGATCCATTAGTTTGATAAAACAAATTGGCTTCCGAAGTTTCAGAGACGTTTACTAAGAATTGTCTAAAAACTTTAGCCTTCCATTATACGTATCCATTTCAAATTAAATTTGTTCTACTGTTTCGTTTTGTAATTAATGGAAAATACATCCATACTAGACACAAGCTTTTGCGAAACTGGTATGATTGCAAGATAGAGATTCAGTTCTCTAAGACATCATGCATGTGCTTAAGATTTCGAAGATATGAAAGAGCTTACGGAAGCTATGTCTAGTACAGCAAGATTGCTTGTGCTTCGTTGTAAAACGTCAACAAACAAACGAATATAAAACGTCAAAAAATAAATGACAAACCGATGGCGTCCAGTGTGGGCTTCAGGCCATTTATATTCATTACATTTTAAATATTGAATTTAATCCCACTTGCAATTAGTGATTTTATAAAAATCTTAGTGGTTTTTACTCTTGTATGCATTAACTGAATACAAAATTCAATTTTCATTTTCAACTACATTGAAAACATGCTTCAGGCTTTTAGCGTATTCAAACCATTTGACTATGGTACATCTCATTCTAAACTCCACTCTCAAAACTAATTACATTCATGCAATATTACCGCAGCGACGCACAAAAGCAAATACTCGACCTGTCTTTATTCATTTCTTTTGATAAATGAAAATTTTTATAAATAAAAATAAACAACTGGCAGCAGCGACAGCAGTACCACTAGCAAAAAAGGGCACACAGGATATAAAATTAATTAATTTTTTCTCCGGACAACGACGACAGCTATCATCTTCATTTGAATGGTCCGAGTCGGTACACTGAGTACGTTCAACCAATCGTTGGGAGTCTAGCTCACCTTATGATTTGCGTCGTCTTTGTCTTTCCGCCTCCGCAAGAGACAGTGGAGTCAAGGACAGGTGGGTTTCACTGTTCTTGTTCATATGCACCAACCTTAAAAATATCTTAAAAGACTTTAATCGCGTTGCCTTGGAATCACCAGTATTTGTCGGTCAATTCATCTTCAGGCTTTTGTGAATTTCATTTTTTTCTTCACTTGTTCTTCTACGTCTTGTTTTCAGGAGCCAAAAATGTTCGCTCCTTGTTTTCATCATTTCCTTAAGAAAATGTTAAGTTCCTACGAATTTCCATAAATCACCCTGCAGTGTTCCCTTGGCCATACTGGACTGTTTCGCTTAGCTCTACGATATTCATATAAATCAACAAGTTTTTTGCCGGTTAGCAATCAAATTAAATCTGTACATAATACTAGAATTGATGAAGGTCTCGTGGGCCCTGACTGCGAGCGATGAGAAGCAGCAGCACTCGAACGAATAGCCGAAGGCCAGTTCGCATGGGTCAAGTTGAAATGTTGTTTTTGAATTATGATGTCGAAAGAAAGTTCAACGTCATGTTGAGATGAATTTTAACTAATGCTGAAGTGTTGAGTGAGATATTTTCAGAAAGGTCATTCACGTGTTTCCGGATTTGAAATTGATCTCCTTTTGTCTAAGAGTGTAATCCTACACTTTTAGACAAATTTAAGATACGTTGGGTTTGTATTTTTCGTTCTATTCATACCTTTTCTAACACTTTCTTTAATTCTTCATGCTAAACACGTGATACAAAACAGATATATTCCTGAAATTTAACCTGAAAAACTAAGCTTTCCGTTTGTATTGTAACTCCTACACAGTCTGTTCAATATGGAAGCTGAGCTTCAATCAGACTTAACACCCTCGAAAGTAAAACGAATTGGACATATACAAGCTGAATGAGCTGAAGTGAGTCGCCTATACCAAAAATATTCCAAAAAGATTAAAAATTTATGCAAGAATCCTTTCAAGGACCGGAAGATATTTTCTGCTTGAAATTCGAGATATGTAAATAATGATGTGAAATTTATATCAAAGAAGCGAATAGGATCAAATGCAAACAGCATGTGTGCCGGAATAGAATGCGTTGTAAGGGGCTGATGTTTGTAGAGATTGTTAACAAACTGAGCATACATATGTTTTTGGGTTGAATTAAGCTGTACAAAGTGGTGTTATAAATAGATTTGTATGTAAAGAAGTTTTCGCAATTTTTTACTTTATTTTCCTTTTGTATTAAGATTATGTGTCTGTCAGTTAAACCATGTTGAATTTTGGAGCTTTCGAGAGTTGTTTTGTGATATTTCAGGTGCAACTAGTTGATGAGTATAGTTCAGAGCATGATAAACATTGGAATTGTTTTTGCGGGATGATTAAAATTGAACAACTTTTTATTAACATTAAAAATTTTAATTTACATTGAAAATTCTATTTTGACAAAGTGGTTTCGAAAGTATGCACTGTTTCTCATCAGACACCAGCACACAGTGCAAACTTGACTGGCGTGACCACTTCCAGGTGGAAATCATTACATTTTTATTTATGCTAGTTGTGACAAATTTTAACATCTCCGACTTATATCCATGGATATAATTCAGAAAAACATCTTGAAAGATTTGAGTTTCCGACAGCTGTGAAAAAATAATCCCACAATAATCTTTGCAAAGAATAAAGTAGTCCCACAATAACTTTTGTCCTACCTATTCAGAGCTAGGTGAACGCAAAGGTCGGAACGCGATCTTTTGTCCGAGGCTAGATTCAAACCAGAGACTCTACACACTAGAAGCTGGTGCTCTACTCACTAGACTAAACAAGCTTGCAAGGAGTATCATTCGGAAAAATTGAGAAAACTACACATACTACTCTAGGTTCCATTATATTTGGTTTACCATATTTCAATATTTGCTTCTTCTAGCTTCTGTTCAGCCCTTTAAAAATATATGTTCAGTTTACATATTTGTATGTTGATCTGTAATCAATTTTCTGTCAAATTTTCGTCTCTGCAGTCTTTGTCAAAACAAACTATTGTACTCCAATTCCAAAACTTTTGACCTTACCTTAGAATTCACTTTCCTTAGAATTTACGTAGATCATTTTGAGTACTTAAGAACAAACCTCTCGAAGAATGGGAATGGCATATAAGGTATTCTTCTCGGGACAGCGTATTTTGAAATGTCGATGCGTACTGCCACGATGATGATGACTAACTAATACGCAGTAAAGTTCCGATACGATTAAATGCAGCATATGGATGCATACCCTAGAAGTGGGATGTAGCTAGATCCCCTCACATGGTGCATCCTGGGAAACGCTTAATAATCTTATTTCGGCACAACCTAGCTTGCAGCAATGGAAAATTCTCCAATGCTGATTATAATCTTCGCACTGAGATTGTGATCTTGACATTTTAGACAGTCATCTTCAGAGTGGAAAATACTCTAGATTGGCTCTGGGTTGAATTTACTATCCTCATCCTAATAAAATCAATGTGAACCGCAGAAAACAATCTTTTTTTCGTAGCCATTAAGTTGACAGTGTTGGTTCGATTGAGATGTAGTCGTGATTAGCAACGATCTAGCTCTGAGTCGTTTTTTCGATAAGGCTTTGTTCCGAAACTTACTTGAATTTATTGCTCTGAATAGATGCGCTAGAAATTTTCTGGTGACTGAGTTTGGACTCAATAGCACCGACGCTTTCACAACGCAAATTACTAAAACTTATCACACTCATGCAATTTAATTCCTAATTCCAAAATTAAGAACGGAAGCGTTTCCACAACATACCGTTATACTGGGGGGAAAGTGGTTGAAAGGGCTGTTGCACTGCAATCTGGAGAAGCAGCCCGTAAATCTGCCCAAGGGCTTTGGAGAAGTAGCTCCGAGCCTGCTTCTCGAACCTCTAGCAACCACATCTCTTTCTAGTTTGGTCTCTCTCAATATAAAGGCAATAAAACTCGGCACTTGTGAGGGGGGAAATCCCAATTATACCGAGCGGAATCCACAAAAAACGAAAATCAAACCTCAAATACCGCTTCCATTGCAAGCGTACGCTTGTATACCAGCTCTGCTTGGGCAAATATTCTCGACGGATTCAAAAAATTCCCCCCTAAGACACTGTCCGATAAATCTCAGAATCAGCAGTCTGGAGACTTGTGCAGGCTAGCGGTAAGCAAAATGTTGGAGATATGGTCAAGCGAGATGCTAGAAAAGGTACTAAAGCATCAGATTACGTGTAAGCCTAGATCCAGGGCATTGATCCCCGCCGAGCCTCCTTTACCTGAAGACATTATGGATGTCATAAGGCTTAGCAATATTTGATTAACAGTAAGCGAGTGAAAGATGGCCAAGATAAATGAGCTATTCGGTATCTTCATTGTTATCAATAAGGAATCTCTTCCAAAGCTAAAGACCCCCTGAGTACATTGTCAATTACAGGTCCGACTTCATATAGAAAAATTTCCAAAACTCGAAAAATTAGAATATTGGTTGCTGTTTTTATTGGAAAAGCTTTGCATGTGGATATATAATGACAGCATCTGTGGGCGCAATATTTACGAAAAAGTCTGGTGCATGCGATCCTGTGCTGGCACCACAGCCAAAAATATACCAAATCTGTTTCACGTTAAGTTAAACCTACCATGTGAATTTCGTTTCGATTGGGCGACTACGCTAGAACTTATAGGTGTGAAAAGAATTTTAAGGTAACACCCCTATGGGAAGCAGAAACTTCCTTATATTTTTATCTATAATAAAATATTCATTTAATCTTTCTATTGAAACAAACTTCAATAAATGTTGATTTAAACAGTTTTAATATAAGTTCTAATCAATGTTTGTTTTTAACAGTTTTCAATTATTTATAACATATTAAACTCCGTTAATATTAATAATCAGCCTAGTTTCTTAACTCAATTGACATTTCATATTCCATTCTCTTTTTTACAATTTTTTCATTTTGTAAACTTAGCCTACTTGATGTGTGAATTTTTATGTGTTGTGTATGATGTCAAGTAGTGTGGTGAGTTGTGGAATGTAAGTGAGATAAGTGTAGGTATTTGTGTATCCACAATACTCCCCTGCCAGCGTTTTACGCGTTATCGCGAGGCGTAGGAGAGTGGCACCTTTGTGGTTCTCCCAGCTAGAGAGACGTACGGAGCGAATGTAACTTTCCTCGCTGGTCTCTTTTCGGGAGCTGGAGGCAGTAATGGTGCAGTCGAGGTTGCTGATGCTTGCTGGTTACTGGAAGAATTGTCAACAGGTTCCGTAGAGGATGACGAGTAACAAGGCTTGAGCCTGTTAATGGAAACATTGACGGATTTGTTTCTGATTTCCAGAGTGTAATAATTAATATGTCTGGCTAGGACTTTGAAAGGACCGTCGTACGGTGGAATGAGTGGTGGACGAACAGAATCGACTCTGACGAAGACGTGTGAGCAAGAGTCGAGTTGCTTGAAGATAAATATCTTCGGTGTTGTGTGATGTTGAGCATCAACCGGTCGAAGTTTTGCCATTGTAGCCGTTAGTTCGGAGGCAAAGTCTGTTTGGCTAATCTTCCTAGGATTTTCTTGAAGAAAATCACTAGGAAGACGCAGGTTTTCTCCGTACAGGAGTTGTGCCGGTGATGCTGTGAATTCTTCTCGGATTAGAGATCGTAATCCAAGAAGAATTAGGGGAAGTGTTCTAGTCCAAGAAACATCGTTGTGAGCCATGATAGCCGATTTAAGAGTACGATGCCATCTTTCTAAGAAACCGTTGGCCTGAGGGTGGTACGCTGTGGTACGATTGCGTTCGAAGCCCAAGAGTCGACCAAGCTCAGCATGGAGCGCTGACTCGAATTGTCTGCCCTGGTCGGTGACAATGTATTGGGGAACTCCAAATCTAGCAATCCAGGTGCTTAGTAAAGCAGTAGCACAGTCATTGGCAGTAATGCTGGCTAAAGGAATTGCTTCAGGCCAACGTGTGAAACGGTCGATTATGGTGAGACAGTAAGTGTATCCCTGCGAGTGTGTTAGGGGACCAACTATGTCGATGTGAATGACCTTAAAACGTTTGGAGACCGTAGGAAAGGTCGATACAGGTTTGCTCACATGTCTGGTTATCTTGCATTTTTGACAAGATAGACATTCTCGGGCCCAAGTGGCAATGTCCTTGTTCATCGAAGGCCAGAAGAATTTAGTTGCAATGTGCTTTCTTGTAGCACGAATACCAGGGTGAGCGATATTATGTTCTGAGTTGAACACCTGTTTCCTGAACGTGTGAGGAATATAAGGTCGTATGGTTGGGCCAGACACTTCACAAAAAATATCGACGTTGGTGCCAAATATTGGTTGTTTTTTTAAAACAAATTTAGAGTCCTTTAGAACCTTCTGAAACTCTGCGTCCGATGCTTGGGACGAGGCGATTGCGGCAAAGTCGAGAGTACTGGGAAGAATGATTTCTTCTAGACGAGAGAGTGCGTCAGCAACAACGTTGTTGCAACCAGAGACATGCCGAATGTCAGAAGTGAACTCACTTATATAACTTAGATGTCTAAGTTGACGAGGTGTGGCCTTTTCTGGCTTTTGTTTAAAAGCAAAAGTCAGTGGTTTGTGGTCGGTGTATAGAGTGAACCTTTGGGCTTCCAAAAAGTATCGGAAATAACGAATGCCCTGATAAGCCGCTAAGAGTTCGCGGTCGTATGCACTATACTTTCTTTGTGCGTCGCTTAATTTGGCCGAGTAAAAACCAAGGGGTTGCCAAGAGCCTTGACATTTTTGCTGCAGAGCAGCCCCGATGGCGGAATCGGAAGCGTCTACGAATAGACCAAGCTCGGCGTTTGAGTCCGGAAAGGACAATAGAGTGGCTTCTGTTAAGCCAGTCTTGACTTGGTCAAAAGCTTTGCTAGCTTCCATTGACCAGTCGATTGTCTTAGCACCATCTTTTTTAGAGCCACAAAGATAGGCGTTGAGAGGTTGCTGCATCTCAGCTGTGTGAGGAAGAAAGCGACGATAGAAGTTGACCATCCCCAAAAATCTTCTTAGGTCTTTAACCGTCTTGGGGAGTTTAGCTGTTGATATTGCCTCAACCCGTTCTGGGGAGGGCTTAATGCCTTTCGGCGAAACCTCATGACCTAAGAATTTGATTGAAGGTCGAAGGAAATGGCATTTCTCCATATTGATTATAAGACCATGGTTCGCTAATCTTTTGAAAATTTGTTCTAAGTGAACAAGATGCTCTTCTTCGGAAGTCGAAGCTACCAAAATGTCGTCGAGGTAGATAAAACAGAATTTTAACCCGTGTAGGACTTCATGTATGAAGCGTTGGAACGATTGTGCCGCATTGCAAAGTCCGAAAGTCATTCGGGTGAACTCAAAGAGTCCGAAAGGTGTGCAGATGGCGGTCTTTGGAATATCGTTCGGCTCGACTGGAATTTGATGGTAGGCCTTAGTCAGGTCTATGGTGGAAAATATATTTTTGCCATGTAATTCATGACAGAAGTCTTGAATAATGGGGATCGGATATCTATCCGGGACGGTTATGGCGTTAAGGCGTCTGTAATCGCCGCAAGGACGCCATTCCCCATTAGCCTTGCGTACCATGTGTAGCGGAGAAGACCAGCTGCTATTTGAGGGGCGGCAAATTCCCTGCTGTAGCAGGAAATCGAATTCCTTCTTAGCCGCCGCGAGCTTATCTGGTGCAAGTCGACGTGGTCTCGATACTATCGGAGGGCCTGTGGTCAAAATGTGGTGTGTCACCTTGTGTTTACAGGGTTGTGAGAACCCTGTGTTGACCGTGATGGCATGGTATTTGGTGAGAAGGGCATGCATCCGTGGATCAGAGGTTTTCTCAATCAAAACACTTAGTTTTGGACACTTGTATGATGTGAATGTGCCTTTCGATGAAAGCGAAGTAAGAGGATCCACAAGGATAGCATTTGCCAAGTCGACGACTAGCCCATAGTGGCAGAGAAAGTCTGCGCCTAAAATGGGTCTAGAGACATCGGCAATGATAAAATCCCATGAAAACTCACGACGGAGTCCCAGGTCTAGTTTGATTACCTTTCGTCCATAGGTATTGATGGTCGACTGGTTTGCCGCGGCAAGTCGCATACCAGAAGGTGGAAGTTTTCCGGTAGTAGGTGCTGGAAGCACCGAAATATCTGCGCCTGTGTCAATCAAGTAGTGTCGTTTAGACAAGTTGTCGTGAAGAATTAGACGACGGCTAGGTGACAAGTCGCGTTTTCTTACCGTCTGAAGAGAACAGCGACTTAGTTTTTTGGTTCTGATGAACCAGCCTTGAAGGCGCATGGAGAGACGCATTTAATAGCGTTTGGGCCATATTTGTTGTGGTACCAACAAACACCAGTCCCTCGTGACCGGCTTCGGCGACGCGGCTGCGAGCGAGATCTTCCTTGGGACCTCGAACGCGATCTTAGTTGTTGATGTACGAGTTTCGTCAGCGCAGCGACCTGTTTCGTTAATTCGGCCACCTCTGACTGCTGGTGGGAAACAGCGACTGAATTTATTTGTGGGTGAACGAATACCTCAGCAATTTTGTCGGCTGTTTCCGCCAACTTGTTGAGGCTGGCTTCCGGAGAGCAGGCTAAAATGGCTTGCGTCTGTTCCGGAAGCCGCTGCAGCCAGAGGGTCCTCAACAGGTCGTCTCCGACCTTAGCACCTCCCAACTGCTTCATATCCCGAAGCAGCTGGGAAGGCTGTCTGTCACCTAACGAGAGGTTCCCCAAGAGGTGCTTGAGATTCACAGAATCGCTGGCTGAAAGCCGCGATACAAGCGCCCTCTTGAGGACCTCGTAAGGCGAATCAGGATCCGGACTCGCAACCACGTCCCTGACCACCTTCAGCTCCGCCGAGCCCAGCGAGGAGATCACGTAGTGGTATTTGGTCTCCGAGCTCTTAATACCAGCTTTTGCGAACTGGCTCTCCAGTTGGGAGAACCACAAAGCTGGCTCTTCTTGCCAAAAAACGGGTGGTTTGACGGATGTCGCGAAAATTTCAGCACCGAATGACGCGCCTGAGGGAACCGCATCCTCATTGTCCAACGACATTATACGGAGTTACGCGACGAAACGAACGAAACGCGGCAGAAAAATATTATGGCTGAAAAGTGTGTAAATATAGGAAGGTGTAATATGTGTAATTATAGCTAAGAATCTTGTATAATTATAATTATAACAATATATCCAAATTTAATTTATGGAGCTTTCGACGTCGGTGATAGATGTAGCAGCGTTGAAATTCTTTTTGAAGGTATTTTGACAAGTAGTGAAGCTCGGATTTGCCAATGAGCTATTTCAGTTTTAAAAGGCACGAGGCTTTTTAATTTTTGATAAGTTTGCGTGAATTTCAGTGCAAAATCATTTAATAAAAAAAAATTTTCTGCTTGTATTATCTGTTGAGTCTAGTGATTTATAGACATCCTGATCGTTCGGGACTAGATTCAATGCGTCCTGTAAGCAATCTAAAATTTTAGAGTGCGATTGCTTTAACCATAGTTCGTCGATTTATTTTCGAGTGCTGCTACAAAACGCGATTTTGCCTGAGCTGATGCGGAGGATTCGAACCACAGAAGGACAGAATTTTGTCATAGGATAATTTCAAGACGATATTTATCCCGAAATTCAAGCGCTTTTTTCGTTTTAATTGCTAATTATCACATACCTCATAGTATTGCGAGTGCTTGTGCTATTTCCTGCTCCGTGCGGATTTCGCTGTTGCTTGTTGCCGCTGACTTCCGCGTAGTCTCGTTTGACTTGTTGCTATTTTGCAATGATTAGAATCGTAGACGAGCAAGTGGCAATTGGACGTGCTGCAATGGACCGTCTGCGTCAACGCCTTGAAGTTGTTTTTTTTGAATTGTTGATTGTTGAAGTTATTCGATAAAGCGAAGAAATGTGATTTCCGGCAGAATGATTCGATATTTTTCTGTTTTCGTCTGTCAAGTCTCAGCGATCCAGGCTTCGGCGTGTTCCTATCGGGGTCACCAATATGGGAAGCAGAAACTTCCTTATATTTTTATCTATAATAAAATATTCATTTAATCTTTCTATTGAAACAAACTTCAATAAATGTTGATTTAAACAGTTTTAATATAAGTTCTAATCAATGTTTGTTTTTAACAGTTTTCAATTATTTATAACATATTAAACTCCGTTAATATTAATAATCAGCCTAGTTTCTTAACTCAATTGACATTTCATATTCCATTCTCTTTTTTACAATTTTTTCATTTTGTAAACTTAGCCTACTTGATGTGTGAATTTTTATGTGTTGTGTATGATGTCAAGTAGTGTGGTGAGTTGTGGAATGTAAGTGAGATAAGTGTAGGTATTTGTGTATCCACACCCCGCATACCTATTCAAATTTTCCAATTCAAATTTACACGATTTAGGAGACAAAAATATCCATAGCGGGTAGGTCTATCCTAATATTTCAACGATTATTCTGGCTCAGAATAAAGTCGAGCTACTGTGTGAATTTCATTAAAATTTGTTGGCTGAATCGGAAGTTATGGGCCAAACAGCAATTTTTTTCTCAGCGATTTTTCAAGATTGTACCATTGCCACAGTGTTGTTCGCATTATATCAGACCTGGTCCTAGTTAATCCCAACATGCTCTGTAAATTTAATATTGATCGGTCCATCTGGTCGTCAGTTATGCCTAGTACTATACTCTTTGCGAAACGAATTCAACGGTCAAATCCCATACAAAAGAGCTTTACTGACGCATTGAAAAGCTCTTTTTGTATGGGATTCGACCGTTGAATTCGTTTCGCGAAGAGTATAGTACTAGGCATTATCATGAACAGCAGTTTCGAGTGCTGAAAATGGAGGTAATTTGTTGATGCGTTGCCGTTCTTGTACAAGGCCGAATTTTGAAAATTTGATTATTCAATTTGAGCTGGTGAATAAATATTAAAATTTATCAATAGTTTGAGTTTTTAATTTTTTCAGGAGGGTAGATGAATTGAAGTTTTTTTCCGTAGCCCCAGAGTTGCCCGGACAGTCTTGAAGGTCCATGTGTACAGTTCAATCCGCTTTGCATCAGCACGCTCTGCATCAACACGCTCTGCGTTGATACGCTCAACAGCAACACGCTTTTCAAATTTCACGATAGTCCAATGTTTTTGTCAAAAGTTATGACAAATCCAAATTTGAAAAATAAGTTGCCTACTTTTAGGCACTCTGTGCGCACAGAGGGTGCATAGTTTGCAATTTATTTTTTAATCATGAACCAGCAGAAAACTTAATTAGTTTTCATTTTCAGTACTTTTAACAAAAATGTACTCTGCGCAGAAATAAAGGGGTTCCTGAAAATTCACTATGTCTTAATTTTTGGGTATCTTAAAAAACATCTATGTCCTCTCAAAATTTCAGCTTAAATGGATCACGGACTCCAGAGATTATCGTCCTTAATTTTTTTGCTGATATGTATATATATATATATATATATATATATATATATATATATATATATATATATATATATATATATATATATATATATATATATATATATATATATATATATATATATATATATATATATATATATATATATATATATATATATATATATATATATATATATATATATATATATATATTAATGTGTATATATATGTATATATGTATAGACAAATGAATTTTCGCCGAAACGACTATAATACCAATTTTCTTCGCAAATCAGTAAAACCTGGATGCTAATTCACAGCTGGTCTAACTTATAAATCAGCTACTCAGATACCGAGTATTATACTTATCCTTGGGTAGCTCAATCATCAAACGAGTGGTAAATACAGAAGCTCCTCAGGACGGTTTTCTATCTCCCTTGCTTTGGAATCTTACATTTAACGAGCTTGAAAAGTAGCTTGATCGAACTGAATGTAAAGCGATAGCGTATGCAGATGGCATCGCAGAGAAACTTACTTCAACTTAATGGTGGAGACAAAATCACTCATTCCGTATTCTCTGACAATGATATCAAAAGTATGGCTAAAGTTCAAATCCTGGCAAAATAGAGCTATTGCTCTTCGCTAAGAAGTATAGGACTCTAGGCTTTCATCTACCGGATTTCAATGAAACTTGAAGCCTCAAAAACACAGTTGAAAATCGGTGTCTTATCGTGGATTCCAAGCTTTTATGGAAATAAAATATAGCAGAAACAGCTCACAAAGCATTGCATTCTCTACACATCTCTAAAAGAGTAACTTGTGAACTGCAGCCTCGAATTGTTTCAAACCAAATCTGATGTACCGAGCAGTAGTTTGAGACTTCAAACTGTTAATCAGAAGGTACTTGCAAGACGCGGAATGCGCAGCGGTAAGTCTAAATTGTGGTGATCTTTAGCCTAGTATTAATTTGGGCTATGCTAGAATTTCGGCGTAAGGCATGTTTATTTGTAGCTCAAGAGTTTGGAATTCACATCATAAGCAGAGAAAAATCAGCATGGAGAACAACCCTAAGAACAGATCCTGTGGACATATATGCCGATGGATCCAAAGTGAATGACAGAGTGGAGTGAAGTATATTTATATGAGAAAAATAATTTTGCGCTTACCGGACCTCTGCAGACCTGTTCAGGTGAAAGAGTTGACGATTCTGGAAACGGCCAGTCAGCTCTTATGTAATCCGATTTTTGGAATGAACATCTGCAGTTTCACGTAGAGCTAATTAACCATACTGTCTAAGGCTGGATTTTAAAATTCCGTTCGTGTCAACGAAATCGTGCATCTGTTGGATCCATAAGGGCATTAAAAGAACTGCAAAATGGACAAACTTGCAAGAGTTAGTTCACTTTTGCTGACAGGGTTTTGCAGTATTCCGATTGACACTTCAATGACTTCATTTAATCTTAGTATCAGCCAAATCCAGGATGGAAGAATCTGTTTGTGCGACCGGAAGACAATTGTGGGAAAATTTTGGGAAGGGGGCCTTTTGGTTTCTGTCAGAGCTGTAGAAGCAAGGAGCAAGAAGAAACAGTTCTTTCCTTCTTATGTGAATGCCAAACTCTTTTTAAGAGATAGAGGCCATCTCCTGGCTCAGACTTCGTCGCCAGCCTAATCATTAACCCAACTTTAAGAGGATCGCTTGATTTATCAAAGACTCAAGGTGGCTTTCTACTAAACACTGGGTATGCGCAAAAGTGTGTCTAAATGAACCTTTTCCAGAATCTGATTTAGAAGGGCAACCGTGGAACCTACCTAAACTCAGAAAAAAATATGCTCAAAATGAGGAAAAAATTCAGCAAAACCAACGAAAATTGATGTTGAATACGAGCTTATAAACTGTTTGGTAGATTATTCCAAATTATTTTCGTTACACCTACACGCTCCTGGTGTGGTACATATGACAAAGGCTGTAGTCAAATCTAAAAAAATTGTTGTGTGGTCAAGCGAGCATTACTTTGATTCAAGGTAAGAATCTTGTAGTGATATGCACTTTGGAATTGTCGGACTAACGAAATTTAATTGCGATATCAAAAAAGCGTTGCATTGATTTAAAATTGGAGTATTGCAATTCTAAGTATACTTTGGCGAAATATAAGCCGCATTTTTTTCGCCTCCATCTGGAGCAGATTAGGATAGTCGCATTGAAAACAACAACAAATGAGGCAGGAGCTATTGTTTAGAATGCTGCCACCTTAATCTGCTTGTGATGGAGGCGAGAAAAACATGACTATTATATTTTGCTTGGTTCAATAATTATTGGAAAAGTTGGTCAAATCGTAGAGACTGATAGAAATAAGAAACGAAAGAAATTCGAATAATAAAATCATTAAAGCCATTTCAAAGGCAATAAAAAATAAGGGAGATGGTAGATAAAACTTAATATATTATAAATGGTACAATTATTTAGAATAAAGTCAAACACGTCGATCAAAATATCATATTGCTCATATTTAGCTCATTTTTATAGGTACTATTTCATAGTGAATTTTTAAAGTTTTTCAGGCAAAAAGTACTTCATGAACCTTTCAATAATAAAACAAATGGACTCACATAATAAGCGCACATAACATTCCGTACGCACCAACACCATACACTTAAGCACCAATAAATGTAAAAACAATTTGAAATTTTATTAAGATGAGTTTATTATTCACATATAGGTTTATAATTGAATATGAACAAAATAGAAGTATTACAAATACTTCTTTCCAAAAATCAAATAAAATAAACTTACTACATAAATTTAACAAACAAACTGTTTAACAAACTCAACAAACTGTAATTTCAATAGAATGGCATCTTAAATAGTGGGTGCCGACGGTATCTAATAAAACATTTTCGACCTTAAATTTTTTTCTTCAGATGGGCAAACTAGCATAATGTGATTTGTAAGCAAAAAGCTCAATTTTCTCACAAAATAAGTAAACAGTTTCAGAACTTATTTCGACTATTATTTCTGCTACTTTATAATCATATTCAGCATTTTCCCTTAAAATATAATCTCCAATTTTATACTTTGTCCCGAAATACATTACGCTTTTATGAGATGTGCTTCTCTTTAAATTCAAATCAGGTACTACTGACAATATTTTTTCGAAATGTTTCGAATCTTCCGTGCTTTATCCATTATCGATATGAAACCAGTCAAAAAAGTGAAAGGACAATAGATAACTAGCAAAGTTCATGCAATACTTAGTCGCTAGAGAATATGGAACGTTAACTCTTGAAGATATATTACGAGCGTAACTTTTAAGTTCTTTATGCTTGGACTCAAAACTGTACCTCCAAAAATATTTTGGCGGCCCTGAGTTTTCTATTATTTGGCAATAATGTATCAAAAAATGGTGTTTCGGTTTTAGAGTGTCATTCAATAAACGTCATTAAACGTACTTCCTGTTATGTGTCTCCACCAAAGACCGCAACGTATTAATTTTCCCAGTATCTAAACTATCACTGGTTGAAAAATGTGCATTGTCCAACCACTCATTTTCACTAGAGCTCATTGATATTGTGGCAGCATTAGCTGCTGAGGACTCTTGTTGTACCTAAGGGAATAACATTTGGTTAGATATTTGTAAGTTTCAGAGATCACGTTTTCGGCATACCAGATTTTGTTTCCATTCCATTAAGTTATGTTCGAATATTATTGTAGCACCATATTTTCCATCATGTATTTTAAGCTTTCTAATGTGATTCCACGTTCTAAGGTCTACGTGTTTCGAAAATTATAAAGAATTTTGTAAATCTAACATAAGAAAAGTAAATAATATAATCATACCTAGAAATTCAGTTAAAAACACTGAGCTTCGAAGATTGTGCAAAATGTCAACGAGATCACTGGTTTTTTGGACGCTATTCACTGTTTTTACTGCTATTTCAACGTAGTCACTGTTTTTCTCACGAATTTGTCCATTTAAACAGTTTTCCGTAATGTAATTACAACTGTTTTTTTATAGTTTCTTTCCAAATTTGTTCACTGTTCATTTTTACTCACTTCAAAACAATAAAACAGCGGAATAATTCAGAAGAGACATTGCTATTGCGACAATATCTCAATGACGCGTAGACAGAAAAGGCAAAAGAAGTTCGAAAAATGAAACTAATAGACTATGTATATCATTGACTTAATGCACTCTTTTGTAGATTTCATTGATCATTTCGTCGTTTCAACAACTACGATGTTGAATTTGGTAAATTCAACAATTGCCACGTTGAAATTGTCGTACAGAGTATATTTTCATTGAATTGTCCAGAACATTTCTTTCTTTTGATGTAGGCTGCAGTTAAATCAGAAAGATAATATACTCAAATTAACAATGATATTTTGTTAAGAATCAGCAATATTTATTCGCTTAAATTGAAAGTATGATTGTTATTTCTAAAAACTGACTTATCATTAAAATCAAAACAATAGTTGTTGATGGTATTAAAAGCCTGTTGACTTAACGAAAAAATTTGTTATTTTTTACATAAAATTATAAATCTATGATTTTACCATACCAAATTGTCCATTTTACAACATTTATTTTTCTCAGTGACCTTAAGAGTGGCGGTTACATTTACTCTAGAGAAGGGAATGATGAGTTTTTTGATTAATTATTATTATTATTATTATTATTATTATTATTTACGATTATTAAAAATTTCGGTTGTGATGAAATTAAAATATTAGAATAAAGATATATACTTCTGTTACGAAACAAAAATAGTATTTTGTTGTGATGCCAAGTTACATAAAAGTTGGTATTTTACAGTATAAAAAGAGCTTTTCTTTGGTGTTTCGAATAATACTTTCAACAAAAATATACATTGTTCATCAGTTATTGATATTTAGGAACTACTTCAGGCGAAATTAGCTCAGATATTTTTGAGTGAATTTTAAAAGCAATATTCAGAATGGAGTAAGCTATATTTTCAATGTCCACACTTCCGTTAGTCATGTTTTTACTTCTCAAAATAGAAATAGTATTCGATTCATCCTACAAGCACTTTGAGCTTCCTATTTGAGTCAACCACTACATAATCAACTATCAATTCTTCCGACTCCAGTCAAAGTTCTTCACAACTTCTTCACGCTGCCATCAATTCATTTATATCAATTTGTACGGCACTTAATTTGATTCCGCCATTTTTCATTGCATTCATTAACTTTATTAGGAAATTTTTGGACGGAACTTTCTCATTACACAACATGGGCCAAACTGAAATGAATTGATGAAGTAAAGGAATAAAATTGAATTGAAACTTTCTTCCGTTTGCAACCCGTTGAATTATACGCACACTCCTTGTGAAATTCCCGGAAAAATTCCAATCGTCGTTAATTGGTATATTCTGTAAATTAATTCAAGTAACTATTGTAGCTTGTTCTTGGCACTGTAGGTTACTTGCTGTTTAGTGTACTTACTTTTCGCTGCCACCACCTTCTTATTTTCCTCACTTTTTGGCGTCGTGCCGCTATCTGCCGGAATGCTTCGGGGGCAATGGAGTATAAAATTTCGAGCGACAAATGTCTCTGTAATTAGAGTGTGATTATGTTCGGTGAAGAAGAGCATTTTCGTTGGTGTGAAATTGGTTTTGGCAAAAAGCCAACGAACATAAATTTTTCGTACTGGTTTCTACAAGTTGTAGAAAATGTTTGGGGAGCAAGTTGGCCGACAACCGTAGTTTGAATTATTCGTTGTTTTGAGTTAGAAAAACTTTAATGCCTAATTTTAACGTTCGGTGGTAAGAAATATTTTGCATAAATAGTGGAGATAACCAATGAAAATTTGGACACATTTAGGAAAAAGAGGAGGTATTATGTGCTGGTAGGAAATTTATATTATAAACTATTATTTTTGAATCATTTTATTGAATATTATTTAGTAGTACACATTGTTAAAAAGCTTTCATCGGTTGGAGGAAGCTCCAAATTTTATATTACAGTAGCTTTCATAACTCTGACAAGTTTTGTAGCACCAAGTTAAAAGCAATTATTAAATTTATTGCTGAGTCTATTACTTCTTGTATTTACCTAATGATTTTTAATGATTGAAATTCATCATTACAGCCGTATATTATTAAGTTTGTCCGAGTAAATATTTATGAACGTTGCGTAAATCAAATTCGAACTTTTTCAAATTACTTGAATTTACTACTTCCACATCGAAAACGATCTGATTTAAGCTATTCAGTACATTTCTCATCCGCTTCATCCTCAGATACCAATTGAAAACTAAAAACTCACCCCAAATCACATAAATAAACAAAAAATTTCCATCTCTGTCAAAATCTCTCGATAGTTCTTTTTCCGTTGAAAACAATCTGTTTTTCATTGCTTTGTCAACTTTTGGGCGGTTTGTGTTTTCAGTGCTGTTAGTTTACTAGGTCATCGAAAATGTCCACTAAACTGCCGAACCATGCCCGTGACACAATGCAGCCATGCACATGTCGAAATATCCACTTTTCCTATTTACTACCACGTAGAATACGTTTCACCGTAAAAACTATGCTAAGCTTCGTACATATCTATGCATGACAAATAGCGAAAGCCAAAAAAAACGTAAACAAAAAAGTTTTTCGAGTAGAGACAATAAAAACTTCGAATCATAAATCTAAAACTAGTCGAAACGACTTCATAATATATAAATCTGACTAGGATGTAGATATGGTATGGATATAGGAGCTAGGATATTTGTATGGGCAAAGCTCATGGTCAGTGGGAGAATATAAAATTCAGTCAAGTATGGATATTAGATAAAAAAAACTCTGGTGTTTTTTTATTGAATGACAAAGCAATATCGAAAGTTTCGGGGGGAAATTTCTAAAGTAGAGATATTTGGTATTGTAGATGTTTTGAGGAGAGCTAGTGATCCTGCAAGAGATATAAATAAATCATAAGAATTAAAATAAAATCTGGGTAGGGAAAAATCTGTAATTAAAGCTCAGCTCATAATTTATTTATTTAAAATACATTTCACAGATAAACATGCACTTATAAAATTACATAAAAAAATAAAAGACAGGCATATGCATGAAAATTTAAGAATCCAAATACGATAAGCAACGAAAATATTACAATAAAGCAGATTAAGAAATAGAAACAGGAAAATAATATTGATAATAAAATAGCAAAAGTGAAAATGAATAAATAGTAAGTGATCCTAAAATAGTGAAATAATAAATAATAACAAATAAGCAAAGAAAATAGAACCATAAGCGAACAGGCTCTGACAATGTTTGAATAATATGTCTCTTAAAACAAAAGCAAGGTACGGAAAAAGAAACAAACTGATGCTCATTATGATTCCTTAGCATTCTCAGTATTGGTGAATGAAAAAATACTGGAGTACGCCCAAAAGAGATGGTGAAAAGAGACTGGGATCTGATAGGTCGGTCAAACACCCGCACAAATTCGGAAACAGGAATATTAATAGAACAAACATTCATAAAGAAACGAACAATCTGTGGACGTGCAACGGGGAAAGATTTAAAAATGCTAGGCGCTCATTGTAAGGACAGTAAGGGGAAACGGACTTGTACAGAAGACAACGAGTAAACTTACGTTGGACAGACTCAAATGCATCTGACAAGTACACAACATGAGGAGACCACTCTTACGAGTAGTATTCTAGTATGCTACGTACTAACGATGTGAATAGGCGGACACAGGCAACGAGGACAACGAAAAACAAATTCGATGAAATGAATTTCAGGCGAGGATCAAAGAAAACGCCGAGGTCCTTATGTTGGTCTACATGCAGCAACATAATACCGGAGAGGGTATAATAAAAGTGGATAGGAGTTGGTTTATTAGCAAAGGACATAACAACACACTTAGGAATATTGAGGGAAAGAGAGGTAACAGCACATTAATCACTCAAAGGTCTGATTGAAGAAGCAGGAAGTCATCATTAGAAGAAATAGTGTGTTGAAGCTTGAGGTCATCCACGTAGAGGAGAGAAGCTGGAAAAATCATTGATGAACAATACGAATAGGAGCGGGTGGCGCATGGAAACTTGGGGAACACCATATGTCAGATGAAAAGGGGAAGAAACGCAACCATTGAAGATAATACGACAAGTACGTTTATCAATATAGGAGGAAAATAAAGAATGAAAGATTCCAGATATGCCGAAATTGCGCAGCTTATCTAACAACACAGTATGGTCTACTTTGTCAAATGTCTTAGAAAAATCCGAGTAGATGACGTCAACTTGTTGTCCAGCATCCAACGATCCAACAATGGAGTTGACAAAGTCGACTAAGTTTGTTGACGTGGAGCAACGTTTAATAAATCGATGTTGCTCCCTGGAGATGATGATGATGAAGTAGATGATTCTCTCGAACAATTTCGGAAAACAAGAAAGAAGGAAAATAGCGCGGTAACTAGAAACAATTCCAACACACCCTGGAGGATCGGAAAGCCGTTTGCAACTTTCCATACAGAAGGAAAAACACAATTGTACAAGCTTAGATTAAATAAAATAGAAAGAGGAACACTTAAAGATGAAGATAAAGACTTTACAAATACAAACGGAATACCATTAGGACCCTTGCTGGCTGTAGGGTCTAAAAGGGATGTTAAAGCTTCTATTTCAGAGGGGACGAACGTAATGAAATCAAAACGTAAAACTGAAGATGATTGATGAGTGTTGCTAAAGATTGAATGGGTTTGATGATTCAGAGGCTGAGGAAAATAAAGTAGCAAATAAGTCACAAATGTCTTAGCGAATTTCTAAAAGCAACTAGGGAAAGGGATAACTTATGTGCTGCATCCAGCTGCATTCCATACACACACAGGATTGTTCATATCGAATTGGACAAAAACAAGCGATCGTTGCATGGTTGTATTCGACTCAGGGATAGCTCAAATTAAAAAAAATGTAGCTCGAGAGCAATTGCTACAATTTAATATCGTAACTTTAATGTAGCACTAGGAATTCTATCATTTGCGCAACATAGGGACAATGCGAGGCAACCCCCCAAATCAAGCGCAAATAGACATCCGTCTGAACGTTTGACCCTATGTATAGGGGTTTTACTCGGAGAATTCATTTGTGATGACCACATGGAAACTCGAGTTTAAGAGTTGATATTTCCAAAAACCAAATATTTTACCAAATACCAAAAACCAAATATTTTCATTGAAAATTCTATCACTGGAGAATATTATATCGATCCAATGACGCTCGCGCATATTAATATCATGCAAGCATTCATTCATTAATTTCCGATGGCCAGTTCAATTGTTCAACGCATTTCCATCTAGCACAATAGCCTAATGCAATTCGGAAGCTATCTCTAGTACTAATAGGCGCGTTTTTTTGCTCCTCTATCCAGCGGAGAGTAGAGTAGACGCATTGAAAACAACAACACTCCTACACCAGTGAATTCACTAGTACAGAAATTCTATGCGTCATTTGTAGTTCACGTGTTGAAGTGTAGAATGTGCTGATAGAAAAAAGAAAAGCTCATGAGAAGTTGTATTTTTTTCTGTGAGGTGGCTTTCGGTTTTCATGGTTATGTTGAATGTTTTGGTAGTTAAGAAATTAGAAAAGGCCCTCATAATGTGTAGAAAGTTAAAAGAATTAATTTTCTGTTAGTTTTTTTTCTATTTTCTATCGATTGTGGTAGTGTATACTCGTTATTTTCTCCCTTTTTTTCAGCTGTTTTGTGGGACCACAGCGAATATAGCAACCTATGTCAGGTTTAGCGAATGCACTGCTGTTTTATACTAGATCGTTGTTTTTCCGGCATAGTTGTACTCTGCACTGCATCGGAGCAAAAAAACGCACCTAATGCCAAGCATAATTGCCTAACACAAACGTCAAGCGTGATTGGACCGTCCGTTCAGACTGCCCATCTAGGTACTCAAACAAATTTTCTTTTTAATTTATTTAAAACTAAAAAAAGAAGGGGGTCTATGCTGATGAAGAAGAATATGCACGAGTATCTTCTATCTTATTTTAGCACGGTTGATTTAACTGGCGTGGCGTGTGAGGAGGATAAAGAGATACTCCTAGCATCCACCTACATAGCACAGTACAGGAGCAAGCCGCCGGATGAGGGGACTAAACTCCCCATGGAGACGCTCAGGATGAAGGAATTGCTTTATAGGAGCGGACACCAACGCGAATCACATCGTGTTGGGTATCAAGAACACCAACGAAAGAGGGGAGTATTTACTCTGTTGTACTATAAATCAGGATCTAGTTGTATTAAAACGGGCAAATGTCGCTTTCTTCAAGGAGCCTTTGAGTGAAAACGTAAAAGAAATCGCTCTGCACAATGGGTCCAACGAACAATTGGTTGACAACTTCAGTTTTTTGCAGGGAATTCATATTCTGATAATGGACACTTTAGTTTTACTTTGAGATTTAGCTTAACCTAAAATTCTTGGTTTCAAACACAAATTGTAAGACCTTCAACCGAGCAGTTGCTATTGGGTTAGGTTTTCCCGCCCACGGATTGACCCTTTAGCAGACCTAGTTACAAATACGGAAAACTCAAGAAAGCTTTTGAATGCTCCAGTCCCAAAATCTGGCCTAAGCGAAATCCTTAGACACTTTGGTGGAACAGTGGTCTAGCCTATCGCAGAAATCAAATACGAGAACTGTCCAAATTAACCAAAGTACCTGAATGTTAGAATTGCTATGATGAATACAACGCCGTTCCAAGAATCTATAAATCAGAATTACGGAAAGCCAAGCGGAGCTTCTGGAAGGAGCAGTACAGAGAAATCGAAGCAGCTTTAAGACAGGCGAGATTAAGGGCACTGCTTGCTAAACATCCTGCCTCACCAAGCGAAGTATGCTAAGTATCACTTTCTACATGATCTAAAAGGCAAGGGTAAAGTTGTGACCAGGCACAAACTAGTCTATGCCATTTGCATTTCCAAGCCCAAGTCCGAATGTAATTCTACCTACCATGCTCCAGAAGATTGAAATATTTACTGGATCCTGATTTATACAAATTTACCAAGATTGTCTAGCATTAAGTTATGTACTTGCAGCCAGGAGGGCCGCTAATGTTGTATTTATAACCAAGCAGGTAAAAGCAACCATGTGTATCTGAAATGTTGAAAGATGTCAATAAGCCTGACCTTTCCTTTTAAAGTATTCAAAAGACTTTAAAATTTCTGGATCAAGGAGAGCCTTTGATCTTGAATCTTTTCGAGAGTCCAAAATGCGTACACGAAATGGAAATCTGTTGAGAAGGCTTTCCATAAAGTAGTTCTTCATATAGAAAAGGCACTTCACTTCACTGACAACACTTTGGGGCCTTTTTAGACGTTGAAAGCACCTTTAATAATGAATATTCAACACCTTTCCTGCTATTTGCAGCTAAATAAGCAACATGCCTAATCAAAGGTTCATTTCAGTGAAATGGGCGGGGGCGCATTTCATAAAAAAAAATTACCAACACCTATAATTTCACCGTCATATGTTCCCGTCTTCTACGGAGAAATCCCATTTATCTGCTCCTATGTATTTTGATAAAGTAGTTCAATTGAACTTTTCATATCAGTTCATCATCATTAAACGTGACGGAAGTGAAAATCTACGAACAATACGATTCTTTGCAATGCTGTTGTTATTCGTGGAACAAACACACAGAATAAAAACCTGCCTTACATTTTCACAAAAACTTTGTCATGCATCATATACAAGCTCTCATCGTAAAAACGTTCAAGGGAGCCTGCTTGTGTGTGCAATGAAACGTAATCCTAGACATGAAAAAATCGCCTCCATTTCGAAACCCTGACCTATCCACTCTGAATCCTGGCTTTATCCACGGTCAACAGGATTCCAGCCCAGATTCTTCCTGGAAGAAGCGGATGTGAACATGAACAAGTTTCGTTTACCAGTAGTTTTTTACAAGATAGCTTTCGTTTTGGTTCTTCATGCATTCATGTGCTCCATCAAAAAAAAACTACACGTCCAAGAGCATGCATGCATTTTTCGAGAAACTAGCCTGATTTGCAGTCGAAAAGTCGAATCAAATGATGAAGTTCCATTTGATGTATATATAGTCGCTCGAGGAATTCGTTAGTTGAATCCCAGTAAAAGATATTTGGCTGTCAGATGAGTGTGAGCAGTGATATGGGGAAAGATATCAGTATGAGCGTGTGTAGGCTTCAAATAGCTAAATTTGGAAGAAAGAAGGATTTATGTTGTGACGCACAATAGAGTGCTACGATGGAAAATTATCCCAAGGAAAATTTGGAAATATTTTGATTGCTCGAAAAAAAGCAAATTCTCCCTTAAATCAGGACCTTCTGAAAAAATTAAATTCCATCAAACGGAATGACTTACTCTTTGTTGAAAAAAACATAAGCTTTTGTGACTTTAATGTTCATGCAATCTTTTCACTTGCAATTTCATTTTGCCAGACATCTTCAACGAGGTGATTACAGGAAAAAGAACGAAAAAATCTTCCTGATGAAACAATCAAATCTTTGTCTGCTTTTAATTTTGTTTCAATTTCATTCGAGTGAAATTAATTTCGATTTTACTAATCAACGCGAACAATTTTAAAAGCAAACAAATTTTGCAAGAACCTAATTGGCTTTGATGTATACCTTAGGTGTTTTGCTGCTATTGCGTTCTATCTACTCTGTACGATATCCTTTACGTTGTTCCGGTGGGAATGAATAGCTGAAACATTCTTGTTTTAATTGGATAATTTTCAGTTTGCAGATGTGACGCTTAAGTGTACGAAGGATAAGGCAAAAGACAAAGAGAAAGGATATCTGGATATCCAGAAAGAGAAGGTTCTAGCATTGATTGCAAGCTGAATTAGAGTGGGAGGTAATTTGATGGTCGCTTACGGAAAAAATGAAGGATAAATGAAAAAAAATCAGTGCGAAAAGTTTTGACTATTACGAAGAATAGAAAAATATCTGATTTCTAAAAGCTACCAAAAGTTAGAGAAGTTGTATTTATGTTTTTACTCGTCAAGTATCAGTTGCAATGGGAAAATTATGTATTGATATTATGTATTTGCGAAAATACTTCGATTCAAAATAGAATTTGCTCTGGGGTGGCTAAATTTTTTCTGGAATGTTAGTCTTTGAGCGTTGGAAAAGATTTGTTTTTGTTTGAAACCCGTTTGATTATGCATCCACCCACAATGTTGTCATTTCTCATTCAGCTTTTTATTAGCAAAATTTTGAAATAAATCCAAATTTTGCACCTCTATCCCTTTAACTTAGTAGGAAGGAGATTTAATGGTTAGCCTATAGTCCATGGGAGGTAGGGCTAAGTGACAATCACGTTCCAGCCATGATTGCCCTGCATGCAATAATCAAAAAGTAACGATTTGGCCCAGAAAAAATATTGGTGGAAAAATATAGAACTAAACAGACATTAAAATATGAATTTTTAAATGTCTGTGTAAATTATGTAAAATTTTCAATATTTATATACTGTACAATAGGTCAGTATAGTTTTTATGGCATACAATATAGGAGTGTCTGCCACAAGTTTTCATGTCTTTGTCTTAATTTATATTTTTGTACGCATCAGAAATTTATTTGTTCTTAACAAAAACAGTTTTAAATATGTGCGCCCACTGTGGGCAAATTTCTCTGGATTGAAACATTAAAGCTTTAGGAAATAATCATTTGAGTACAAATTGAATCTCGACATTTTGTCAATAATTCTTCTCCTGATGCTTTTTGTCACAACATGATTAATCGTTTTTTCCATTGATTGCTTCCGTCCAATCACAATTCGACACAAATTAATTCATACAGGATCCAATCTGTAAATGCTTAATTACTGAGACACAATTTCGACTTCACTCTAACGCACAACCTCTTTGTCCAGGATGACTTGATTTATAGCACTCTATTTCATTTACATCGTATATGGGTTCGAATCGAAGCACATCAATATTCTTGCACATTCTCCATTCAGTATCCTGACGGGATTAAATTCAAGCATACTAACAACTGCATGCGACATTGGACATTTTCGAGAGAGCTTCTTGGTCCCATTACGAGAGTACATCGATCACATAAAGTGCGCCTGGGTGGGAAGCTGAAAAGATGCGGGCAATTAAACTTGCACTTGAACGGTATGTTTTAGGTCCTCGGTGCTCTCAGGTATCCTGTTGTTTAGTTGCAGTCAATGCTTGCGAAGAATCATGTGCATGGGTAATGCTTTCTTTGGTGAAAGATGAACATTCAAGAAATGAATGTTTTAGAGGCAAGTGATATTGTAATAAAATTGTTGGGACACTGAAAGTTCTATCGAAAGCGAGCAGACTAAGACTAAGAGCAAAATGAACAATGTTTGGTGGAAATAGTTTGGATTGAATTTGAATTGGTTTTGGCCATATGAAATTGGTTTTATGAGAAGTCGGCTTAATTTGGAACTGAATAATAAGCAGCTCTCTTATAATCTGACAGAATTTATCATTTTACAAAGTTGTCAATATAATTTACTGGCATTCTGCTTAACTACAATGACAAACGTTATTTTCCAGATATCTGTTAAAATTATTTACCTCCGGTAAAACTTAAAGTGTATGTACTCAACTCAATTAAAATAAATAAAAAAAGTGAATGCAGGTCCTCATCACGAGATATGAATTTTTAAAAGGTGTGAGCAATTTAAATAAAATACAATCTCAGAATGAAAGTAATAGAAAAGAAAGTAACAGAAAGAAATTAAGGAAAAAATCTAATCATGCAGTTGTTTATTTCATATCCCAAAATTTAAAGCACGTGGTAAAAGGCTAGATTAAATGAAAAACTAGTTTAAAAAAAATAATGATCAACCGAAACGCCAACAATTATGATCTCGGCATTAATTGTAAGACGGTTCAAAATAAATTAAACGCACTGTTGCTCGAATCTTTACGTATACCTACAGGCTAAACAGACCAAAGTTGTTTGTAACAGGGCCTGTTTGTAGTAATAGTCCAATGTAATTCGACATAAAATAGGCAACACTTCGGAAAAATTAAGGGAAAGCAGAGTTTTGGTATGAACCTTGCTACTGGCGTGTTGAATGGTACTGTTGTGTCAAAAGTCCCCATCGATCCGAGTGCTGCGTTACTTTTTATACGGGGTCAAAGGTCACCAAAAGTGACCTTTCCTTAATATTCCAGTAACGGTCACGTCTTCAGAAAAACAATGTATGACAAATTTGTAGCTTAAAAAATTTCCAACAAAAAAGATCTGCTAACTTTTTCTTGTAACCATAACCGTTTTTGAGATATAATGAACTAAACATTTGTTATTAACAGCAACCTCTTTCTCAACGGTATCTGATATGTTGATCGTATCTGAATTTGATTACGACTTGGAATGGTTGTGAGTTTGTTTTTCTATGTTTAAGAGGCCCATAAAAAAACATGTATCAAACTTATTTACCAATCTCCAGGGTAGGTGGAAAAGTCTGCAACACTCAAGAGTGGCTTAGCATTAGCGGGTGCAATTGCCCCATTTTGCCTCCGTCTGATCATGCTAATGGATTTAATGCTCTTGGTTCAAAGACGGAGAAAAACATTTGTTAGTAAGAATGAAAGTAGAAATTTGGGACTTTGATCTAGCAATCAGGTCAGCTATTGGCTTGGTAGTGGGCTTAGTTCTGGAGCATAAAATAGACACTTGGGCAAATGACACAGACTCTTCGGGTTTCTAAAACAGCCTCCATAGCTAGCGGTGTGTTCATCGCTGCAATTGACACATTTTGGTCTTTCAAAAGTCTTTCAAATTTCTTTTAAGTGTCAAAAGTGTTGAAGCCCATGGAATTTCACACTAATTTCCACGAAAATGTGCAACACATAACAAAAAAAAACTCCAGAAAAGAAATTTATTTTAGCTTTTAATGCTTAAATCTTGCACGAAATATGTTCGTTGCCTTAGCATTTGCAAAACAAAGCACAGTTTAATAAATACAAAAACTCTATCCATTGATTGGATTTATAGAGATGGTTTTCAGAATATTCATGATAGTAGTCAAAAATCACTTAAGTCAGTATACCATATGGTTTACAGCTTACTCCTTTGACTGAACAAGATGCAACGATGGACCTGAGCTGACATGTTTTTCTTGTCCTGTAAAATTAAGATAAGTTTTTCCTGCAAATTGTGTTATCTTTGCAAGAGGAGTTTTTATTTAAGAGCTTCTATGGAAGAGACAATTTTAAAGTAATAACACAAATTATAAGCACTGAAGCATAACATTTCAAAAATGTCAAAACCAACTCGGTCTCCCCTTCTTAACATTTGAGGGCTTCACATGTTTCTTAGTCAATTGTACGTCCTTTTAGTGCAATCGCCCTCCTATGTGCAATCTAGCACGATCGATTGTTTCCGTAAGTTTAATCGGAGGTTAGTGGTCTAAAATAATCTAAATATCTATTTGCATCGGTCTACTTCAAAAAAGTTAAATAAAAAAACATTTTTTTAAAGTTATTCGAGTTCCATTAAAATGTATTTATGTATCATTCTGTATCTGCTCTTCTGCAACAATTTTTATAGTGAACATTTGAATTTTTATGGTCATTTTTAACAGAGTGAAGATACGTGCTGTTCAGAATTGAAACTGCATCATCTAAATGAACCGCAGTTGATTTACAGCTAAAATATGTTTGTCAAAGTCGCCTGTCTGGACCGTCCACACGCTGGCGCCTGGCGGCTTTGGCCTGGCCTTGGCCAATATATATTTGTTACATTAGCGTGACATATACAAATATTATTTATTCATCGCCAAAAGTATATATATATATAAATGAAATACATCACATCATTACTGGTAACCAGACTTAGGTGTACGAACATGGCGTCAAAATAGTTAAAATAAAGTGGCAATGTCGTTCCCTAAGCACAATTTTTGCCATATCTCCTCGTGTGACTTTTCCTATTTCCCAAAACTCATATAAGGGCTCCAAGCATTGATGTCATGAAAGAGAATTCGCAGAGGGATCAGACGGCCATTTTAAACTCGGCGAATCCAAAAATGCTTTGAAGATTGAGAAAAACGTTTGCATATATGTATTCTGATAGGGATTTAATAAGTATTGAGGAATAATTGACTCTTGTTGTTTTATTCGCACAAATCGGTTCAATTTTGAATAAAAGGTATATATGCTCTGTGGGGTGAAGCTGAGTGCACCACTATGCTCTTCTTGGCTCTCACTGTTCTCCGATTCTTTTTTATACTTTCAACTTTCAATTGATATGTGATTTGTTGTTTAAAAAACATAACTTCTTGACGACAACAGCGCACGCAGGTAATTATTTTGGTGCAATAAATGGGATCTAGTCCCTGGGTCATTCCAATCTTAAATGTTTTGAGCGAGTCACTTCAGTTCTTTCAAAGATAAATCATGTTTCCTACACCTCGCATTTCAGACGAGCCAAGCAGATTAAAGTGCTATACGATCGCTTAATCGCATCCACCAGTAGGTAAGTATTTCAAATTCTGAGAAACTATTTTTTCTCATTTACAGCCTTGCCCAAAAGTATTAGGCACCCTAAAATTTACTTAAAATCTTCGGAAAAAAAAACTTCTTCTTTCTAAATTGATTTATTATTATTAATAGAGACAAAAATGAATTAAATGAACTTAAAATCTAGTCAGTCCACCTTTGGATTTAATGACAGCACGAATTCTGTCTGGCATGCTGCGTACAAGCTTAGCACAGTCCTCGCTTGTAATGGCATGCCATTCTTGCACCAACGCATTTTTTAATGCTGTTTTGGTTGTAATAGAGTGCTCTTTGATCCTCCGCTTCAAAATGGCCCAAAGATGCTCAATTGGGTTTAGATCTGGGGACTGTGCAGGCCAATCCAACAAGTCAATACTGTTGTCAGTAAACCAGCGCATCGTAGTCGCTGACTTATGACAAGGTGCATTGTCTTGCTGGAATATGACTCCGTCGAGATTAGTTTCACCGAAAATGTTGATTACCGAAGGCGCAAGTGCAGTTTCAAGTACTTCTATGTACTTTTCACTGTTCATGCGACCTTCGCAAATAGACATTTCGCCAATCCCATCAACAGTCATGCATCCCCAGATCATAATACTGCCTCCTCCGTGCTTGACCGTTGGTACGATGCAATCTGGGTGGTATTCTTCGCCCACACGTCGCCTCACGAAGGTCACACCTGGTGTTCCAAACACCTATAGAAGAAAGAAAAAAGTCCCCTTTTAAAATACCCATAACTTTTAAGGCTTAAGTGAATTGAATAGGTGATCATTCTTATTAACTCCAAAAACCAATAAAATTGACTAACCTCAAAGTTAGATTCGTCAGACCACACCACATTGGACCAATCTTCCTCAGTAAAATGTTGGTGCCGGAGAGCCCACTCTAGCCGTTTTCTTTTGTTGGCCTCTGAAAGCCATGGCTTCTTCCTGGCTTTGCATCCTTTAAGACCCGCTTCTGTAAGTCTTCTTCAGGCTGTCTGAGCACCTATGGGCTTTCCAGTCTCTTCGAACAAGGCAGCAGAAAGCTCCGATGACGTTTTTTTCCGATTTCTCATGGACTCTCGTATTAACTTTCTGTCCTCGCGCTTCGTGGTTATTCGTTTTCTGCCTGATCTTGGTTTGTTGGCTTGAGTGCCAGTCTGGATGAATCGTTTGATGGCAGATTGCACGGCACAACGCGAACACCTCACCAACTTAGCAATTTCTTTTTGTGATCTACCTTGTTCATGTAGAAGTTGTATTTTTACCCGACTATCCAAACTAATTTCACTTGCTTTCGGCATTTTTGAACAAATTAGGGATCAATGTACACTTCACTTCAAAAAAAATAATATCACTTCACCAAAAATAATAACTTGTTTAGTATTTAGAGTCCCAAACACAAGTGACGAAACGTTGACCGATACGACCAAAAACACCCAATCCTTTGTTTTCGGGCACCAGATGTTTTATGACCCAAACAATATGCCGTCTACTATTCCAGGTAATGATTTATGACTCCTACCTGTCATCCTAAGAAAAGGATTTATTCAATACTCAATTAGTAAACATGCAGCGTGATCTTTTATGGGGTGCCTAATACTTTTGGGCAAGGCTGTATAAATACGTAAGCCGTTCTATAAGAAATAAAAATCAGACAGAAGGGGGAGTTAGTAATTTTAGTTGTCATGATCAAATTAAGCGGATATGTCCGTGTTATTAAAATTTTACAAGAAGATTTACAAATGACAGCTTTTTGTGCAACAAATGCCGCGTTTGTTAACAATCCATCAAACACGCATTCGCATGAACGTTTTGCAGGAGTGCTTGGACATGTTTAAACGCAATTCAAGAGAGTAATTGCGACGATTCATCACAGTTGACAAAACTTCGATTCACCACAATACACCAGAGATAAATCAACAATTCAAACAATGGATGGAAGCGGGTTGAAGAGCTCCAAGGAAGGCGATAACAGTTCCGACGCTGGAAAAGTCATGAAAACAATTTTTCTGGGTTTCGCAATAAAAAACGTTCGCCGGGGAGTATTTGCAGAATTTCTGGATACACTTAACGAAGCGATCAAGACAAAACGACATATTTTGGCAAGTGAAAAAGTGATCTTCCACCACAACAGCGCGCCGCTCACAAGCCTGCAATGGGAATGGCCCAAATTTTTGAATTACGCTATGAATTGTTACCGCATGCCCCTTTCTCACCAAGAAAATGCATGTCAAATTCAGGCGTGATTGCTGAGACGAACGTCTATTTTGCAGGACTGAAGAAACTGCATTTTTAATAACGACCGTTGGACAAAGTTTTTTGAGTTGAATGGAGATTATATCGAAACATAATACGACATTTTGCCGAAAATCAGACGTTCGCTTTTGTCATTATCATAACTTATAGAACAGTCCTCAAAAATCTATTTAATTTCGACCATGTTTCTTCAAATGCTTTCTCGTAGTCTCCTGTCAACACTGAACACCAGTACGTTGCAAACTTTCATCAGACAACACAATCTTAGAGCGTCATTCAGTATACAATTACACTTCACATGTCCTACGGTCTACATCACTTTCTGGTTCGAAATTTTCACAATTTCTAACCAGTCCTTCTACCACATTCTAGGAAAGACTAATTGCACCTGACTCTGTTGGAAATGTTTACTCGATTAAGCTCTAGGTCGACCTGTTTTGTCAATTATAAAGTTAATTGACAACACAGATTCGTACCAGTTCTATGTTGGGTGTTCAAATATGTAAGCTAGCTACAGACGCAAAATGAAGTGCGAATCAGGATAAATCTGTTTGCCTTTGCACTGAAGAGCCAAATTTAGGAAGCTTTGGTGAAAATCCTTCGACACAATATGGTTTGTTTGTTTATTGGATATATGGAGAAGATGAGCTGCAGAAGCAATCGACAATGGAAAATTCGGAGATGTGTGCTTTGATTGATAATGATTTGCAGGAGATGATTCGAACTGTATTGGAGTAGGTAAGATGATTGTCAAGCACTTGTTGATTAAAGAAGATGCATTATTTTCTGCGGATCGTAAATGGAACTTGTTCGTGTGAGTATAGCATTTTAATTTATATATTTTTTTGAGTATTTAATTTTAGTTTTTCAATGAATATTGTTTTCATTCGAGATTATATCCAATTTTATATATACCTAGACAATCATCAAAGTCATTGTGCATACAAAACTCTAACATCTCACTTTTGGGTAAGATATCTTAGACAGAAGTTATATCCTTCAAGCCATTTCAAGTTCATCTCACGTCAAACACATTCTAAGTATATTTTAACTTTCAATTAAATCATCTGTTCCAAACACACACACAACCGGTAACTCTATGAAAACAAAATTCATCATTCCTCTCTTGTGCAAACCACATGTAGATCCTACCGAAAGCCATGCCATCGAACGTCCATTTCCCAACTTGGAACTTTTCTTCTAACTCAAAATCAACAAAAGAACAAGATTCCGTAGGATCTCTTAACCGAGCCGAACTAGATTACAACACTCCAATAAATTTGGACAGCTGGCACCTACATACATCCAACTTTCCATTCCAACGAACTGTGTAACCTCAGCATTTCTGCACCACGTACAATTTAAAAAGGATAATAAATTCAAAGCACTTAAACAAATGCTCTTGCACTTCTAGCAGAATTCGAATGCATCAGGCTTATTCACATGGTGCCGTCGCCATTGCTGCTGCAGCTTTTCTTCCATGTTAGGGATTCACCGTTACACCTAGCACTCGAGAACTTCTAGATATGAGTATGATTCGATTTAAACTTTTCGTTAAAAACTCAAGAGTGCTCGATGATATCCTTAAGGACGTGCGATGCACGTCGTTCTTAGGTAAATTGTACATGATGTTCAAGAGAACGACACAGATGAGTTGGAAAAATGTACAGGTAATCCACGTGTGTAGTTTTCGAGTCACTGAAGCTCATAATCTCCTAGACGGTATACATATATCCTTTCACGAAAGATCTTCGCGAAAACTTTTTTCCTAACGGAAAACGCTGTGATGACGTCGCAGTTTGTTGTGTATTACTGATATTATATCTGACTGCCACCGAACCTGTAACGGTTCGGAGCTCGACATCCTGTCGACAGGATACCGCTTGTGAATATGGAGAATATTTTGTGATTGAACAAAAGTCGCTCCATGTGCGGCTAAGGTGAAGCGATGTGTTATTGTTTTTCCAGATGATTTCTTCGTCTCCCGGTTGTGGTGTAATTGTTCTGTAGTACGAAAGCATGAATGGTTCATACATTATATTCATGATTTCTTACTACAGAACAATCACACTACAAATGGGAGACGTAGAAATCATCTGGGAAAAATTAGTGTTTTGTTTCCGGGAACAACAAAAATTCTGAATTTCAAACCAGATTACGAACTTCACCAAACTTTAAATCGAAACCTGATGTCCAAATTTATGTTAGAATAATTGAAAGAGATTTGTGGTAGTCATTGGGTAGTTTTGTGGTTGGTCTGGTCCTTTGAGATATATTTGCCAGGCCATATGACTATTTGATTAGGTTTGGACAATTCAACTCAATTCAACTCAAGGTAATTAAATTGTGGCCTGGATAGATGAGGAAACATGGTTCGTGTATACTCATATAGTGAGCAGCCAATTGGATTTTCAGTAAATTTATGTTGTTTTGAGAAGGTCAAGTGATTCAGTCGAATAAATTGCAAATTCTTAATTTGGTGTAGTCTAAATGTGGTACATGTGGATGCAAGCACTTTAAATTGTGGTTTTCGCAATATTATGCTCATATATTGTTGTGTAGGATGACCGAAATAGGTCTGTGAAATCAATTTTGGTTAGAAAAATCATAATTTACGAAATGGGAATAAAATAAATCGACTGTGGAAGTGATGTGGGCTGTGAATTTTCACTTAAAAAATGTTTAAATTTGAAAATTTTTGAAAATCAAAATGTGAAATGAAAAAGCTGAATTTATAAAATTTAATTATTCAAAAAAATTTGTTGAAAATACGAAAATTCAGATTGAAAAGTAAACGATTTTGAATATTTTAACGAAGCTTTAATATTCAATTGTATATTTTAGATAATTGTTAAGCGCCGTGGCAAAATTTAATTTTTTTATGGCGACCAGTGTAGTGCTGCATTTGTAGAGTAGGGACCAATAAAATAAAAGTTCCTTGAAATGATTATTATAAATCAACTAACACATGAGCTCATATTGTTAATCCAAATTTCAAAATTTCATAAAACTGTGGTAATAGCAACCACAATGTCGCTGGACGGTGTGTTATTTCATTAACTGGGCTGACAGCTTAAATGATAACGTCAAATTTTATAGTAAAGAATGTCAGTATTTATATAAAATTATGACAAACAACAATATTGCATATAATAGATATGGAAAGGAATAAAAATAAAAGTGAAAATTAATTAAAAATAATGGTAAATCCTGGTAACAAATTAGGAAAAAGTATTAAAACAATAACCTTGTAGGCGGTCAGATTCAGTCAAACCCAATGAATATTGTGATTTTTAAAAGAAGAGTACGGAAAAAGAATCTAACTTCTGTTCATCTTAGATTCTAAACATCTTAATCAAAAAATAGTGAAACAAACCTCTGTACGTGCAAACAGAGCAAAAACAGTTCTAGTAGAACAGTCACAGACAGTCACAGCAAACGGCTAAGTCGCTACCCGAAAGACCGATACTCTATGCTAAGTTTTATTGCAAGCCAACAGAAATCTCTGCTTTCCTCGGCAAACTAAAAAGTATAACCACGCTATGGTAAACGTTATGCTAAGCTATATTTAACACTTGTTTGAACTTGTCGTATTTTCCGGCTGTCTGGAAACAAGCAACGGTTATTCCTCTACCAAAAGCCAGGCGAAAACCTCGCTTTGCCTAAAAGCTACATACTCATCAGCTTGTTATGTTTGTTTGGCGAAATACTCGAAACAGTTATCCAGAAACGTATCAGGTATTTTTTGGAGAGTGAAAATATCCAACCCCAATTTAAATTTGGTATTCGAGACAGCTATCGAACGAATCATTAGTTATACCCTCTGAGGTTATACCGAATTGCACACGATATCGGGAGACCGTTTGCTGCCAAACACTGTAGGATTGATCACCTTAGACAATGAAGAGTCTTTCGACAATGTCTGGCACGAGGGGCTGCTCTCCAAAAAGCATAATTTTAATATTCCTCCTCTTTTATTAAGTCTTATTAAGGGGGTAGCACCGGTTAGAATGCTAAAAAACAGCCTAATTTTCAATTTTTTTTTTCACCTCCTTTATTTTGTAATAATTTTAAAATTTGCATTGGTAAAATACACGTTTTGAAGATTACGAAAAAAAAATATTTTTAATTTTTTTCATTTTTCTACTTATTTATCGAGGGCGCCAAAGTTGACGTCTCGAAAAATATCTCGTCATACTGCGGACAGATAATCTCAGGAATGAAGAATCTGAAACAAAAAAACCAAACCGCATTTTAAAGAGCAATGCTTCTTACCTGGTAATCTAGCACAATATTTAAAAAACAATGATCGAAAAAAATGGCGGTTGTTTGAAAATATTTGTTGAGTTAATTTTTCGCCTATATTGTGGTAGATTACCACACAAGATACTTGAATAAAGTAGTGCACCAAATTTGAATTAAATCGGTTCGGCCAATCCGGAGAATAAGTGTCCGCAGTTTGAAAAAACGTCATTTCACATCAAAGTTTTTTTTTCATTGATTTATTGAATATTATTTAAAAAAATGTTTTTATCACCTACAATTGCAATTCCTGGACCATATATAAGTATTCTTGAGTCCACATTAGCCAGTTGCTCTCGCAGCTGGGCAGTTTTTTTTGCCAAACGCGCTTCCTTTGCCGATTTTTCTGCCTGACTTATGCGGCTTTCATTTTTTTTTTCGCAGTAATTCAAAGCAGCGGTCTGCCGTAAACTGCCGTAAATTCTTTATTTTTGGGAAGATCTTAATAAAATTGAAAAGTGCAAAACACCAAAAACTGACTTTTTTCAAAATTATAACCGGTACTACCCCCTTAAGTCTTTCCTAAACAATCGAGTGAATATGAATGGCAGCCTTTCCTAGTGCCGTAAAATAACTGGAGACCAGCTCATGCTTAAGTAAAAATTTTTTTATTACCTTTACACTGATATTACGTCAAGTCACCGTTCCGAAGTTGCTATTTTTCAAGATGACATCTGCATACATTATGCGTCGAAACAGCGCCGCCTTACTTGGAAAATACATTTATGCAAGTGCATCAGATGGGAAATAAAAATTAATACTGCGAAAGCAAAAACAATATTCTTTACAAACAAAAGTAAATCAGAACACCTTCCCTCTCGAAAAACAATTTCAAACATCTTGTTCAAACGTAATTTTTCTGTTTTGCAATATATGTATATTAATTTTTCCCTGCTTCATTTAGCAGAATCGATTGTGAAAATTGATAAATGATCATACCAATTAATAAATATCAGATTCAAAATACAGTTCACATTAGTGATGGGCTCAAAAACGCAAACAGTTTGAAAAAACGTTTGGCGGCAAAAAACGAACGAACAGTTTTTCCAAATAGCGACAAACAGTTTTTCTAAAACGAACAGCATTTCTAAAACGAACCATTTTTCTACAACGAATAGTATTTCTAAAACCAATTATTCCAACTATTCTACAACGAATAGTTTTTCTAAAGCCAATCGTTTTTCTTTTTCTAAAACGAACAGTTTTTTCAAACGAATCGTTTTTCGTTTTTCTCAAACGAATCGTTTTTTTAAAATGAACTGTTTTTTTCAAACGAATCGTTTTTCGTTTTTCTCAAACGAATCGTTTTTTTAAAACGAACTGTTTTTTTTTTCAAACGAATCGTTTTTCGTTTTTCTCAAACGAATCGTTTTTTTTTAAACGAACTGTTTTTTTCAAACGAAACGTTTTTCGTTTTTCTCAAACGAATCGTTTTTTTTAAACGAACGGTTTTTTTCAAACGAATCGTTTTTCGTTTTTCTCAAACGAATCGTTTTTTTTAAAACGAACTGTTTTTTTAAAACGAAACGTTTTTCGTTTTTCTCAAACGAATCGTTTTTTTTTAAAACGAACTGTTTTTTTTAAAACGAATCGTTTTTGGTTTTTTTAAACGAACCGTTTTTCGTTTGTTAAAACGAACTGTTTGGCAGTGGAAAACTGTCTAGTCTGCTATCTATATTTTCGTACTTGCGAGCGTTTTCGTACTTGCAAGTATTTTATTTAAATATTCAAAACGTTTTTAGGGCAAAAGGAGCTGAAATCGGACAAAATCGGCCAATTTTGGGTTAGCCCCTCTAAACAAACCCCAAGGGGCACCTTACCTCCCAAACCCCTTTTGGGACATAACGGGCCAAGACCTATTTTTTTTTTTTTTTTTTTTAGAAAATACACTTTATTGATGCATATGTGTGTGCAATTCAATTACATACAGACATTTAAAATAAAGTGTTTCCCACTTGAGCATAAGGCTTGTGTGTGGGAAATTGAGCAGTCGTACTGTGATACAAAAATTTCGGTCAGGGGAGTAAGGGGTTTTTTGGCCATAGTTTGGCAAGAACTAACTTTACGGCGCTTTCGATGATTGGAAGTGGTCGGGGAGTACAATAATGATATTTGAAGGGCAAACAAATTTTTTTATAGGGGAATTTGGGCAAAAACGTCAATTTTTCCAAAATTTTTTTTTTGGTCTAGCATGAATTCGGGGACCATTTGGAGTTGTTTCGGGCGAAATTTCCATACAAGTCTGGGAAAAAGCGGCCTATTTTCGAAGATACAGCAAAATGAAATCCACCGGAAAAACTAAAAGTAGCACTAAAAGTGCCAAGGAGGAAAAGGTTGAGTTCCTATTTGGATCACCAGTTGGAGTCTCTGGGTGTGCTGACGCCCTCCTCGTGACTGGAGGTCGCCACGAGTGTGTCTCCAAACCTACCGGGGTTGTAAAATTAACGAAACCGCGGGAGGTAAGGTGCCCCTTGGTCTCATGTCCAGCCTTACTGAAGAGGTTGGCCCCCTAGTGGGTGCATGTTTAATGTTGAAGGACCGTCTACTTCCGTGGCGATTCAATCTGATCGTTTACATGGAAAAATGAGTGCATGGTGTGTGTTAAACGAGATAATGGCAGATAAAAAACCGCAGACGGATTCAAAAACAAGGGCTGAGAAAGAAGTGAACCGTTATTTCAAAGACGATATTCTACCACGTCTTGATGAAAAAGGCATGCATAGCTGTCCGTTGGGCTGGTGAAAAAAACATCGGCAGTTGTATCCAAATTTGTCTGAAATATTCAGAACAAAGTGTAACATCCTTGCGACGCCCGTTCCATGCGAAAGGATTTTTCCAAGGCAGGGAACCTGATAAGTGATAGAAGAACTCGTCTGACATCTAAAAAAGTTGAAATGATCATGTTTTTGAATGGCAATGCTTGAAAAGACTGACCAACAGAAAAATTAATAATAGTATATATTTTTTTTATTATTTTTACGATAAATTATGCAATAAATGTATTATGAAATGATTTGGAACTCTTCTTTATTGTAGTAAAAGTTGGTTTGATTTCTTTCATATGGCATACGACCATGTGTGTTGATTCTTTACGACTACGTACAGTGATTGATGTATGATTTTACGGTTGATCAAGTAAATAATATAATGGAAAATAGGTACCTTACAAGTATCAATTCAGTTTGGAAGCAGCAATGAATGTTTACGTTGGTGACACGAAGACATAATACATAAAATATGTATTAGAAACACCTAATACGTAAAAATCCATTGCACTGAACTAATTGAAGATTATTCAAACTATGAACGATGTTTCTTATTTGAACTATATTTCAAATATATATTGTCGTACAGCATAAAATTTGTTCCTTTTCGTTAATTCAAACTGTTTTTTTCAAACAGTTTAAAAAAAAACAGTTGTTTTTAAAAAAAACAGTTCGTTTTCGTTTTTTGAAAACAACAGGAACGCCCATCACTAGTTCACATGCAACTCTTAAGCATTCAAAGATCATTTGCTTAAAGTATGTACATTATTAAATTTTCTTTCTTAACAATCTCTTTACTCAAATCGCTTTCAAATCCCTCTTCATTGCAAACAATAATCCTGTAAACGTCACATCGAAATTGCATCACGCGAAATTCAAAATCTCATCATTAATAGCTATTCACGCTCTTCGGCCAGCTATAAATCGCAATTTCAAACTTTTATTCTCACTACCATTCAACTAAGATCATATCCTGAATATTTTGCATGAAACTTTCCCATGTTTTATCGTCGTCGCGTCCTTGTTGGTACTTGATTGTTGAACAACTTTTTCTATATTGCATCGGCGTCTTTTCAATCTAAAGTCGTTTTTTTTTGCGCTATAAAGTAGTCCTTAAGCCAATTAAAACGCTAACAATATTTGTGAAATGATATTGCTATAAGCTCGATTTTCTATTGTATTATAATAATTGAGTACTTACGAACTAGCACTACTACAATGGGACTAAGATTTAAAGCTCGTTCGAAATCAAATTATGTGTACCACGTTACGTATGTACATACTTACTTCGCTTTAGTACTATTGCTTCGCGAAGACTAGCTGCCAACGATATGGTTTAAGGATATCTTGGTCGACGCGATATTGTTGTAGGATGTAATATGAATCGACTTGTGTATCGTCATCGTTCTGTCTAAGAAATTGCTTTAGTAGCTGAGCGATTGAGGCGTATGGTTCGTGCGTTGTTTTTTTTATTGTTGTGTTGTATGGATGCTGAAGGATATGATTGTTGAGAGATACTAATAAGATAATGAGCATTAAATGTCAGTCGTTTGAAGCAAATGCATGGAAATATTGAACATTTGATGAAGATTGGTATAGTTATGTGGGAGAAATTTTCAAATTAAAGTGGTCATGGATTGAAACCTCATTTAACGAATTAGTTCCAATTAGTTTCATTTTTTCACTAGGCTTTGAAATTGCTTTTCCTTAAATATTAGGTTAAAATGGGAAACAGTAAATAGGATATAATATTTAATTGCACAAAAATCAAGATTCTACAAGTATTTTTATCTAACGAATTTATCATTTATGAGACTATAATTTGATAATGGGTGTTCAGTTGCAAAAAAGAATGCAAAAAATGTGCAAAATAAGCAATCACAATTTGCAGCAACAACAACGAGGGTTTTAACAGCAATATCAAAATCACCCATCATCCAACTTCACAACTAATTCCAAAGCAACAAAATTCATTTCTGTTCCTGCTGTGGATCAATTTATACCCACTGATGGGCTTCTACTCGCTAAGCCTGTTGTCTAATCAGCTAGCAAGTTTATTTGTGCCAGTCAGTGCTCCGCCATTATTGGTTGTGAGGCATATACTAAAGATTCTTGTATTACGGCTTGCTTTGAATACGTCGGTAGATACTATAAAATCATATATAGTGGAGAAGTAGGTCAGCCTCTACCACTTCTCACCTGCAAAAAACTTACGAAAAATAATCTGGACAGCTAAATCATCGCTTCATTTTGTCTCATCATCTTTCATGGAATAGATAAGATTTTTTTCGGAACTAATTTTGGCCCATGGCAGTTTGGTGAAGGACTTCACTCCAAAACCTCGAGGGAATTTTAACTTCAATGTAAAGCGCAACTTTCATCCGAAAACACAATAGTGTTGAGATGAAATCGTATCATTTGCCTAGCCAAACTCCGATTTACTTAGGGTATTTATGATAGTGTAAGATCATAAATTGTACATAAATTCAAATGTATTTAGAGAGCTTGCCACTAGATGGCGTTAGGATAAGTAAGTAGTTAGGAACAATTGTTAGACTAGAGAGAAAGGTGATTAATAAAGAAGCAGTCAAGGCGATCGGACGTGTTATTATTTGTCCATGAAGCGAATTTGTTAAGTTTTACAATAGGGACCTTTTTATGCACGCTGTTTTTTATAGCGATGTTTGGAAATAATGATGGTGATTCGTGTTTGATGTTTTGGGTGCCGTCCACAATTCCCTTCAAGGTGGACTTGATAGTGAACTCTGTCCACCAGCATCAGATGTAATTTAGTGCGTACCACCCTTGCTCTTTCTAAAACTCTGATTGTCTCCTTACTTTATGTTCTATGCCATTCCTCTATTTCTGTCTACTATCAATTCTTTGCAGAAGTTTTTAACTGCCTCATTAATCCCTTTAACTTCCTTCGTATATGCGGTGACTTTGTTTTGCCTAGCCTTGTCTAGGATGCCATTTTCCTCTCAATTCTTTCATCAAACACTGTTTCTTTATTAACTGAATTAGTAAATTTCTTTAGTATCCTTCCAAAAATATTATGTTAGATCTTGACTAAAACTTTTTCTCCACAATCAATGCACAGGTTTTTTTGGTATTGTTATTATTTCAATAATTTTTATTACTTTCATTTTCAACATCAACATTGCTTTCATTCTATTTTATTTATTAACCAAACAAGGTATAAACAATACAAAGAAAATATTTGAATTAAATATGTGTAAACGAAAAATTAAATAAATTAAATAATTAACAAATAAATCAAAAAAAAATTGATAAATAACAAACAAATAAAACAATGTCATATAGCTTAAGATAAGGGGTTATGGATGGCTTGGAAAAGGGAGGATTTGAAGGAGAATTTGGAGATCGTTGGGGAATACAGAAAACTTATACAGTGATAGGTAGTTGTCTTGGCTTGTACTGTTAAATATTCTATTTACCGGCTCATTAGCTGCGTGACTAGTGGAATGTGGATATTCCTTAAGTAAACGAGAGGACCTGGTGTTCCTTATAGGGTTATCTAATACCATTTTACCATTCAAGAATTCAACTTTGATAACGCCTCTAATGACGTCGAATGTGAAGCAGGCCGAAATCATCTTTCTTCTGGATGCAAGTGTCAATAAGTTTAGATGACCCAGTCGAAGCTCATAACGAGGAAGGGTATTAAAATCGCAAGGATTGTATAGCTCTCTCAACGCGAAAAGTAAGAACTGTTTTTGTATGGACTCGAGTCTGTTACTGTGGGTTTCAAAAGTCGGATGACCCACTGGTTACAAAATTCCTTGCAACGACTTTTGGAGTTTCTCATAAAAGATAACACCAAGGTCAACAAAGTTTTCAATTCGGGCTAACAAATTATTGCCAAGGAAGTTTGTGTTATGTGAGACCGTGCATTTACGGGAAAAACTAATAACCTGGCACTTAGCAATGTTGAGAGGGAGCTTATTTTCATTGCACCAATGATCAAGTGAATTAAGTTTAGATTGGAGAAAGAGTTCATCGGATTTAGATTTAATGATGTGATAGACTTTGAGATCGTCGGCATAAAGTAGATGAGGTTTATTTGCTAAGACGTCAGATAGGTCGGAATTAAATATATTAAAGAGGAGTGGGCCAAGATGGCTACCTTGTGGTACGCCGGAAGTAGCAGATATATCTCTCGATAAAATTCCTTGAAATTTTACTAATTGTGTTCGATTGCGAAGGTAGGAAGTCAGCCAGCTATGCAAAGATCCGGCAAGCCCGAATTTCTGAAGCTTTGAAATTAAGGTAGGGTGCTCAACTCTGTCAAAAGCTTTACTGAAGTCTGTATAGACTGCGTCAATTTGGTATCCTTTCTACATTTTACACAGAACCTCTGAGATTAGGACTGTCAAATTCGTGGTAGTTGAGCGACCTTTATTAAAACCATGCTGTTGCTTGTTCAGACGGGAGTCAACTAGTGGGGAAAGTTTATCGTAGACATTCTTTTCAAAAAGTTTCGGAATTGAAGATAAAATGGCAATGCGCCTATAATTTCCGATACAGTGTCTATCATCATATTTGAAGATGGGTGTGACATACGAAAGTTTCCAACAGGATGGGAAAACTCCAGACTGTTATTTTCATTATAATTTTTATTATCATACTTTTCAATCCTTTAGCTTTTTGGACTGACCTTATTTTCTGCATTTTTAAAATGGAATTTTTCTCTTATCTATAATCTTTTATCTATATAATCGGGCTCTGACCTGTATAAATAGTAAATCAATAAATAAATTTCCCATCAGCCTGTTACATAATCGTGCTTTTCCTACAAATTATCGCGTCGAACATCTTCGAAGATAAGTTGAAGCATAAAAATGAACGTGTTGAGTAAATTTCCAGGAATTTGGGAGTACATCAGACACTCATTATTTTTGGGAGTATTTGGAAAAATAATTTTCTTTTTGCCCAACTGAAGAAGTAGCACAAGTAATTTGTCCTCAAGAATGCGATGGAATAATAAGTTATAATATGTTCCTGCTAGCTGCTAATGATGTCCATGAATGTGATAAGCGAACATGGATAATTCACATCATGTGATTTCTTGTAAAAAACTATGTTTATTGGTGTTATTCAAATTTATCTCATTAAATCTTCTATTGATACATTGTATCTTTTTTCTCCATTATTCAAGCGCATGCCATGATATATATATATATATATATATATATATATATATATATATATATATATATATACAGTGAAACCTGTCAAGTTGGCCACTCTTGAAAGTTGGCCACCTGCGGAAATTGACCAATATATAAAAGCACAAAGAAACTCCAGTGCAAAATATTTCCAAATTACCTCTATAGGTTGTCCACCTGTCTAACTTGAAACTTGGCCTCATATTCGCTCATATTTTTTCACCGCTCATGTAAAGTAACCTGCTAAACTTGGCCATAAAGAATTTTTCTTTTATTGTGGAAACATACGTACATAATCATATTGCATTTTGAGTGGGTATTGGGATGAGATGATGCAATATTGTCAGTTTGTGATTTTATGTGCTTGGATTTAAAAGTTTAACCGCTGGATTAGAATTCGTCGAATTTGAATTTGATGTGAGCTGAAGTTTCAATCACATTTGTTTGGTGAATATGAATTAAAGTTTGATGAATATGAATATGAATTAACCTTAAGATTTGGATTTCAATAATCGCATTTAATCGAAATTAAAAATTGTCGTGTGGATGTTGACATTCGAACGCGTTGTAGTGTAATCAGACGATTTTGTTCGCTGCGATAGCCATCGTAAGCCGCGATAAGCTGCGTTGACTGTACCTCAGGCATTAGAATTTTATGTATGGTTAGTAAAAAATATACTGCATAAAATATAAAATTTATAAAAATAATTTACAGAATTCTTCAGATTTTAAAATGGCACCCAGAAAAGCACTAGTTGAGCTTTCTCTTAATAAAAAAGAAGAAATTTTAAAAGAACTGGATAAAGGAGTATCGCAAAGAACGTTGGCGAAAAAATTTGGAATCTCTAAGTCTACAGTTGGTAATATTAAAGCTCAAAAACAACAAATTTTATTTGCGACAGAGGGCAATCAATCAAAGGAGAGAAAGAGAAAGCTAAGAAACACTCGTTTTGAGGATATCAATAAGGGCACTCTTTCATTTTTCAAAAAATGTAGATCAAAAAATATCCCCGTAAGTGGTCCAATGATACAAACCAAAGCAAAACATTTAGCAGAGGAACTGAAAATTCCAAATTTTAGTGCCAGTAACGGGTGGCTTGAATCTTTTCGTATTAGAAATAACATTCAATTTAAAGTTCTCTGTGGTGAAGGTGCTAATATCGACCATCAGGCTGCGGCCGATTGGAAGAGTAAACTTCCTCATATTGTAGAAGATTATCCGCCGGAAGATCAGTTTAACGCTGATGAAACAGCCCTGTTTTTTCGGCAGCTACCAACGAAAAGCCTCGTTTCTAAAGATGAGATATGTAAAGGTGGGAAGATAGCAAAAGAAAGGTTAAGTGTTCTTTTTTGCTGCAGTGCAACTGGCGAAAAGTTAAAGCCTTTAGTTATAGGAAATGCTGCCAAACCGAGAGCTTTCAGTCAAAATAAAATTGACACGAATAATTTTATGGTCACATGGACTCATAACAAAAAGGCATGGATGACAACAACAATTTTTGAAACGTGGCTTGATTCCATAAATCGTCAAATGAAATTTCAAAACAGAAGAATAATCCTCTTTATAGATAATGCGACAACATAAAAACTAAAATAGAACAGCATAGTGCAAAATCGAAAATGTTAAAACAAACAAATTTGGATAATTTTTTGAAGGTACCTAATGTGTAACATGTATGTAATTTATCTTTGTTTGTTTTTTCATAGTTTTACTTTGTTAAATGAATTCAGTATTTTATTGAAGTTTGACTTTTTTATGTTTGATAATATGAAGAAATATATGTGTTTTTGTTGTATATTTACAATTTATTCAATTTATCAATAAATGAATTATAAATTAAAATAAAAACAGATAGTTGGAACATTTTTTTTTGAATATCAGTGTAAAAACTGATTCTGTTATAAGCTGGCTACTGTAAAAGTTGGCCTGGTGGCTAACACGATTCCCTTATAAGCTGGCCAACATGATCCCCTTATAAGCTGGCCACCTGTGAAAGTTAGCCAAACATTTTTGCCCCACGGGTGGCCAACTTTCGCAGGTTTCACTGTATATATATATATATATATATATATATATATATATATATATATATAAGCACACTTCTTTCTGCTCTTCACCACCCGTTCAACTCAATGTATTCAAATTCAAATCAAAGCAGTTCAAATAACATAAAATTCAAAATACAACCAAAACAAAAATCAAATAAAAGCAAACGCAAAATACCGTACCTAACTGACAAGCACTGCATTGCACTGCTCGATATATCGAAAGACGAATGAGAAAAAAACTGTCAGCCTTAATCAGAAAAATGTTAATTTGATTTGACAACATGATCCGTTTGAGATTGAAATCACTTCGAGACACATAAGAAGATGCTTGCAGCTTGTTCATCATGGCCACGTACGGTCATATACATAGCACTTCTAGTAGCCAGGCATGAGTTAGAATTTTGGGCACAAGGAAATTGACAAAGTTTCAGTCAATGCGAATAGAATATACTGAATACGATACACAGATACAACCAAATAGGAATAATTTGGAAGAAGTTTATGGTCTAGTTCGTAGCTTAAAAGGGAAAAGATTGTTGAAATAAAAGGAAGAAATGAAATGAATGAGATGATGATAGCAAGCGATGCATATATGGATCCAGGCATACTTTTACAGTTTTATAATCGTTCCATAGGTAATTGAGAGTTTCCTGGAAATTAATTATAGATTTATTTATAAGAAACATTGTCTTTGGCTGACGATCAGGAGCCAACTAAACCTTTAATAATATGTTCACTTATGAGGGTGAAAGGGTGCTAGTATAGATACAAATAAGGCTATATAGCCTTGTCACTATAGTGACAAGAATATACTTTGGCCACAGAATCTAGCCCACAGAAGATTTGTTTTTGCCAACCATCTGCAATCAACTCTTTGAGTTGAACCTTCACTCTAAAAAGTGGGTCTATAATTAATACTTTAATAATAGGAAATATATTCATTTTTTCGTTTAAAATAACGAATCACAAATTTTTTTACACATTCGATGTGCATTTTTTTTGCTTTTACGTCATATCAGCTGAATAATACACAGCTTTTTTGTAAATTTAAGCAAAAAGAGTGTAAATTTACTAGTTTGCTATTCAAAGCCATAAAATTGCATCATTTTTTAGGGTAAAATTACACGATTTGGTCGTAAAAAAAATATTCTTTTTACGCACTTTTGTAAATTTACATCTTTAATAGTAGGAAACCAGTTTCCTACTATTATAAGGGTAAAATTCAACCAAAATTTTTTTGAGTGTTGTTAGTAATGTAATGCTTCACTATTCATTTTACAAGCTCATACCTCAAATCAGCAAATATATCAACAAAAAATGTCAGTGCAAAACTCTCAAAAAACGCGCAAAAATGAAGTTTATGGAATGAATTTTGAACGTGTTTAAATCTGATATATTTTTGAAATTTTTAACCCTATGTGTGCGCTAGGTGCCTAAAATTATATTGGAAAAATTTGAAAATTTTTAAATTGCGATAACTTTTGACCAGACTGTCAAATTAATATGAAACCTAAAGGACATATTGATAATACTAAGTTTTAGACTCGTGTAGTTTTTTATGAACGTACTGGCAGCTCCGGTATGCACTGATATTGAAAACTTTCAAATCATCGACTCGCCTAAAAAAAAATTGTCAGTTACAGTAAAGTAAAACTCCTTTCGAAATTTTATGCTATGTTTACACAGTCAAAGCAAAACTTTTGAAATATCACATCGGACACCTCTAATTCCACCTCTAATTTGCCCATATTTGAAGCATCAGCAACTTCTCTTCACGGGAACTCACGATCCAATAATTAGACAAATCTGAAATTCACAGAATGCATTGGTTTTAAGTAGGACCAGATCTGATAGAAGCGATTTGGAAAATTGAGCAACTCTGTGCTAGTGGTGCCGTCTTGGAAAATTACAAAGAAAAAACAAATAAATTCTATTCTATGAATTCTGATTAAGCTATCAGATTTTCACGAAACTCACACAGAAACTGAGCCATGTGTGGTAGAAATTTGGTTGAAAAATTCGGTTGTAGCTACCAGTTGTGGTAATTTTGGTGTCTTGGATTTCGAAAATTTGCTAAAAAAACAAAAGGTTTTTCCCCATAACTTCCAGTACAGTCATGAAATCAGAACAAAATTCATATGCTAAATGGGTCTTATCGTAAGCAACACTCAGGAAGAATCTGGTTGAAAAACCATGATAGTGCTGCCAGCTATTGTTGGTTTTGTATTTTTTTGCAATATCTTTATTATGCGATTTTATCGTAAAATTTTCAAAAAGTAAGGCTCTTATAATGACAATTAACAACAAAAATTAAAATTTCGAAAATTTGAAATTTTTGGCGGGTGGTAGCTCTAAATTTCTTTGTACCCTTATAACTTCGCATGCAGTCATCGGATCGAAACGAAATTCGCAGAGTAGGTTGATTTAAATGTGAGGCAGGTATGATATATTTTTCTAGCGAAGGGTTGCCAGCTCGAGGCGTTTTTTTCTATTTTCGTATCTATAAATGCTTACATTAAGTATTCATATCGCGAACATTTACAATGAAAATAAGTTGCCAATGTTTAAATTTTTTAAGTTCTTGAAATTTTTCGGTCCCAGACATCTTTAGTTTTTTGGTCCCAAACAGCTTTCTATCCCAGTAACTTTCCACAAAATCATCGGATAAAATCAAGATCGATAGAATTGTTTGATTTTGACGTGTGGCAATTGTGGGAGACTTTTAGTTGCAGTGCTGATAAAGTGTTGCAAGCACTAAGCATTTTCTTTGCTGATGCTGCTTTCAAGGTTTCGCAGTGTTTGGCTATCCTAAAGCTTGAAACTCATGCAAGTACATTCAGAAAATCAAAAGTTGAAACTCTTGTAAATAAAAAAAACCGAATCTTATTTGAATTAAATAAGCCCCCAAATTCAATAAAAATGATCAGCTTTATTATACAAATTGTATTTTCATATCATAATTTTCATCATTCAATGTAAAACAAAACATTTTGTACTAAACTAGACCACTTTGATACAGCGTTATTGAAATGAAGGCAAATTATTTGAATTAAAAAAATACGTATATAACGCCAAATCATATTTGAAAATATTTGATTCATATATATATATATATATATATATATATATATATATATATATATATATATATATATATATATATATATATATATATATATATATATATATATATATATATATATATATATATATATTTATACAACGTTTTTTCTCTGAGTGTAGTAACACTGAAGACCTTTCCACCCTTTAAGTTTGAATGCATTGGAGAGCTCAAAGCGGTTTTGGCCTTGAAACAGATTGGAGCACGTGTGGTAGAATATGCACTCAAAATCTGCACGATTTTTCTATTGTTCATCGAGCATTGGTATTTCTAGCTAGAATTTTTTTCTAGGATCTCTAGAGCTGTAACCAGCCTACTGTAATACATTTTCAACGGTTCTGCAAGTTACATCAGAACTGTGCTGCGATCTCCGGAGAAGTTACTTTCGGTGTTTTTTTTACTATTTTTACAATTGTTGGTTTTTTATTTGAAAGATTTCTCGGGCGCCCACTCCTTACTCTATTTTCTATTGTTTCTTCGCCATTGAATCGGCTCATCATTCTTAGATCGGCTTGTGCTTACTAGTTCACAAATATGATTGAGCGAATTTCCCTTTGAGTACAAATTTAACATGAGAGTTCTTTCCAAAGTGAGGTTTCTCTAATATTCATTTCCATAATTTACTTATTTTTTAATTACTTGAATAATTTACTTGGAAGTATTTCGGCAAGCTCAGTCCACTTTAATTCAATAAAGTACAAAAGAATGGAGACAACTGATTTTCAGCAATTAATAATTTTTAAAAACTAAGACAAATCCGTATGCTTTGTCCACTTTCAGGAGCAATTTCGATTCTCCAAAATTTTTCTCTGGAACAAAAAATTCAGTATGAACAAAAATACTCGCAATAATTAAATGTTTAGAAGAATATCAGTATTAGCATCGTTTTAATAATCAATATAGAACGTTGCTTAATTCGACTACAAATGACTCCGTTATTCACAATTTTTAGCAGATTAGCTGCTACTAGATTTGGCTATTTGTAAGTGTCTCAAATTCCTTGAATTTCACTGGCAGATTTTTTATTTGTCGATGCGCTAATTACTGAGGGACAAATCACAAAAGTAAAGCCGCCGATTAAGTAACGTAATGAAATAAATCGCCATACTATTAAGCTCACATATTCTAAATCATTTTACATAATAATATATTAAAAATTAAATGAATTCTCCTTTTATCCAACTTTATAGCATCCGATCGACGAAATTCTCAAATTTTTCTGTTCTATTTTTATACGAACCAATAAAAACACCATAAAACATAGTTCAGTTTCTTTTATGATTTTGCTAATTTAATTTTGAATTTTTACATTCGATTTCGTCGACTAATTTCTGATTCAACATGACATTTAACACGAAAACATACAAAATATTACAAATAAAATCTCATTTTCGAATAAATAAATTGACAATTTGTGGGCAGATTTTTTTATTGATCAAATAGAAACGTAAGAATAACGATATCAAAATATAAAATGATAAAATAGAATTTAACAAAATAAAATCGTACATGAATTATTGTTCGGAAAATTGTTTCTGGATTATTTTGATTGATCTGAATAAAATGGTGTCATAACAAACAAAATTAATATTTGGGTGGGTCAACTGAAGTGAATTTCAGTATGGATATATATAAATAATTATATATTTTCCATGTTTTTATGATTTTCAACTAGATTGTATTCCATGTTTTTTCGTGGTTCTTCCTTGGAAATACTTTTGTATATAACAATATATTCTCTGATTTTAAGTGAATCAATGAAGCCACAAGGCTATTCTGAGCTCCATCAAACCATAATTTATCAAATAGTTCAAAATGATAATCAGAAACAGACAGAGCTTCCAGCGTATTCAACTCAACTTCCAGTGCAATAATTCAAAAATCATGAAAATATTTGACGATTTCCTTGGAGCTCCAAAAAAATTTTTGAACAATTTAATGTTCCAATTATCCAGCCCATTCCACGAGCTCTGCTTCTGTTCCACACTTCAGTCAGCATCGAAACTACATACATCTAGTGTCTATCTATTTTATGAAATACGAGGTGAAAAACTGTTAACAAGTGGAAACATTTAAGAAGCAATAAATAGCCATTTACATGCCCACCTTGTACACACTTACTACACTTTTTTCCATACACCAGTCACAACATTCTCGTTTCACTGCCTGTTACGCTGACGGTGTAATTCGATGCAGAGAAAGCAAGAATTTTCGATATTGGTTCTTCACCACACATGATTTCGCTTAAGAAATTTTCATGCACTGCAGCGTGTACTATACTACTATGCATGTCCGCCTTAATAACAAGGCTATGAGTTCCGGAAGAGTGATACCTACGGGATCGAATGGATATTCGACCATAAGCAAAGCCTGGTGTAGGATAACTAGGATACGACTAGGCGCCAGGCTTGAGCCAAAAAAGATATACAACGTCGTTGCGGCTCATCGAATTTGTGTTCGTATAGCAATTTTAAACGCCTCGTAATTTATTCGGGTGAGGACAGTGGACATGGGACGATGATGGTAATTGGTTAATGGGTGGTGACAGTATACTTTCAAAAGAATGATAATTGCAATGAAAACCAATAATACGGGAGCCGTAGTAGCGATAAGTAATTTAAATGCAGTGTGTGCTGTGGATGTAATTTTTTACTACTGATTTCAATATTGGACTGAAGTAATCGAGTCTCAAATAAAATAGAATATAAAACAAAACAAATCGAATATCTTTATTACCAGAGCATAAAATCCGTAACTGTTTGGTCTTTTTCAATATTCATGATTAAATCTAAGTAAAATTAGTTAAAGCAAAGTAGTCCCCCTACAATTGATACCGTTCACCCAACGACACGCGCTAAAAACTTTTGATCCCCAACTGGGACATAAAGGCGGCTGTTTCGGAGGAAAGGAGTGGACTGGGCACTACTCGGTTTATTGTAGTGAGAAGATTGCAACGGCTACGTCCGGATTCACATTTTTTCTAATTTCAAGAACGACGTTATTCCTCCAATACATAATTTTATTCACCTATCGAACGCCAGCAACAACAGAAGACCGATTTTTCCTTTGTATGCGACCCACGAAATTTTTCCATATTCAACGTTTGGTTCACTGCCTTCAACTGGATCCTACACCAAACCACATTGACTGCCTTACGTCGACGCCAGCGTAACGTACGCTAGTGATGCGACGATTCCTGTCGACTCGATTCTAGAATCGATTCTCCCGAGTACTCGATTCTACTCGAGTACTTATTTTCTCAGACTCGAGTCTGAGTAGCGAGTCCGGACTCGAGTACAGCTTCGAGTCCGAACTCGAGTACAGCTTCGAGTCCGAACTCGAGTACGGCTTCGAGTCCGGATTCGAGTCCGGATTCGAGTACTGCTTCGAGTCCGAACTCGAGTACGGCAACGAATACGGCTTCGAGTACTGCTTCGAGTCCGAACTCGAGTACGGCATCGAATACGGCTTCGAGTCCGGATTCGAGTACGGCATCGAGTCTGATTTCGAGTACGGCTTTGAGTACGGCATCGATTCTGATTTTGCATACTGTATTTAAGCCAATTTCGTAGTTTGTTGCCACTAAGACGAGACGAGTCTGATGTGCACCATGGAAAGTTCATTTGAATGGAATCAGTAGCATGCATTGTGTATGTACATACATAAATGCTATTGGCAACGAGTCGGCGATTTGTGTTTCGGAATTGTTTCGAATAGGTCATGATAAATAAAATGTATCAATGAATGCTGTACACACGTTTAGGCAAATAGAGTGATGCCAGAAATTGTTTGTGCAATGTTAAATGCTTTAGGCGTGACTGATTAAAGCGGATGATGATAAACTTGATAAAAAAATGTTGCAATAAGTTTTTTTTAACTATTTTTCCTTTTCTAACTATTAACTTATGCACAGGAAGAAAAATTAAACATAAAACCAACGATTAAAAAGTGAAATATTTAAGAAAATAAATTGTCGAATATAGTTTGTGCGCAATTTTTTGATAAAAAAATGTTGTTCAATCAGCTTGTTAATAAGAAGGGAGTGAATTATCTAATGAACCGAAATCTTCGCATGCTTGAAGAAAATACCACAACACACTGCACTACGAGTGTCAGTCAGATCTACATTATTGTCCGAATACAAAATCTGCCTAACTGCTAAAGAAATAGGAAAATATAACTGTCGTCGAAATGCTATGTAGTAACAAGTCATAAAATAAAATAATATGGTTAGCTTGAAAAATGCCACTGGAAAAGAGTGGAGAAGTAAAATGTGTAGTAGGGACAATAGCAAATTAATTATTTCTATGAAGGTAACTCGTGCATAAAAAATCAAAGAGGTCGGTTGTATCATACAATGGTAGGTCCGTTCGTACCATTATTTGGTCGCATCATACGATATGACACTGTGCACAGTGAACGATTTAAACAATAATAAATTCATTTTTCAACAAGATAACGCACCTATACATTATACTATATATTATACAAAAGAGAAGAGGAAGAGGTAAACTGAAAAAATGTTTATTTTCGGATATAATTATATATTGCAGGTAGATGTAAAATTATACCACTAAAGCAGTGAAAACACCCCTAATCCCTCAAAAAGGTTTATGCCGTACCATAAAACTAAATATCGAGATAATTGCCAGGAAAAACCCTGTCGTTGTCACGACTGATCAGTATCTTGCGAAAAATAGAGTTAAGTACGGCAGTCTTTTCTTGACAGGCAAACGGAAATTTTCGGTTGATAAAAAAAAAATTTTGAGAAAAAGTGTGAGGAAAGTGTGGAAAAAAAGTTAAAAATCTGTGTTACGAGAGCGCTTTTTAGTTAGGCATTATCTCTCTGAAATGTCCCCTCCAAAGGCCAAAAAATCATCTGTTTGGGAGTATTTCGAAAGAAGCTCCAGTAGTGGTGCAAAAGTGGTTACTTGTAAAACCTGCAAGAAAACTTTTAAGGATTTTGGAAATACTACTAATTTGATAAAGCATTTTAGAAAAGTGCATCCACTTGTATTTGCTACGTCTATTGAAAAACAGACTGAAACCGAATGCCAAAGTGCAACGCCACAAACTTCTGATCTGGTAGCTAATGCTGATCAACCAGTTTCTACAGCGAGCTCTAGTGCTAATCAAGAAGCTAGTAGCAAACTTTCCTCCGATGAAGGTCAACCGCCTCCTAAACGGCAAATGCAACTGAAGTTGATGAGCAAAAATGCGATGCCAATGAATAGTAGACTAATCGATAAAGCATTAGTAGATATGATCTGTTTAGATTTTCAACCACTTCAAATAGTGGAAAATAAAGGCTTTAGGGACTATACTTTTACACTGAACCCTATGTATGAGCTTCCGTCAAGAAAAACACTATCCAAAAAATATTTGCACGATCGTTATTCCGTAGCACGTGCAGCGATAATGGAAAAATTAAAAAGTGTAAAACATCTAGCTGCTACTACGGACATGTGGACTTCCGACAGCAATCGAAGCTTTATGGCGCTGACAATTCATTTTGTGAATGAAGGAACACTACAAAGCTTAACATTGACCACATGTGAGTTTGAAAAAACCCATACCGCTGAAAATATAGCTGGAGCCATAAAAAGTTCCTTTGAAGAGTGGCATCTCACGGGCAAGATAACTGCAGTGGTTACAGATAATGCCGCCAATATTAAAAAAGCAGTTACGGAGCATTTACGATTAAAAAATCTTCCATGTGTAGCTCATACGCTCAATTTGGTTATTCTAGATTGCTTAAAACAAAACAAGCAGCTGCCTTCACTATCAGAAAAATGCCGGACTATTGTTGCCTATTTCAAACGTAGCAACACTGCGAGCTACAAATTGCGTGAAGTACAAGAGCAAATGAATTTTCAAGCTCTTAAATTGAAGCAGGATGTCCCAACTCGGTGGAATTCATTATTTATTATGCTAGATCGTTTGGAAAAGGTTAAGATGCCTTTGTCTGCTGCATTGTCATCTTTAAAATCTGCTCCTGATAATCTTAGCTCCGTTGAATGGCAGAAACTAGCTGATTGCTTGTCAGTTTTGAAACCAGTGGAGGAGCTAACAGCTATAATTTCTGGCGAACAATATCCAACTCTTTCAGGCATAATACCGTTGATTCGAGGTTTGCATATGACTCTTTCAAGTTTTTCTCCGCTTACTGACACAGGAAATATATTAAAAATAAACATTTTGGAAGCAATAAAAAAGCGACTCGGTATTATGGAGTTTGATGAAACTGCATCCAAAAGCACTTTCATAGATCCGAGATTCAAGAAAGCAGCGTTCCAAAATGAAACCAATTCGAATTTGGCTGAACGTTGGCTAATTGAAGAATTAGTCCAATATGAAGAAACATTGGTTAGTGAGGACCTCCCGGAAGATGAGCCAACCAGTGTGGTCGCGCGAACAGAGCACAATCTTTGGGGATATTTGGACGAACAGGTGTTGAAATATTCCAAAACTACAACGCCCACTTCTTCCGCAGCAGAAAAGATGCAACAATACATTAATCTGCCTTATTTAAATAGACACAGCAACCCTCTTCAATTTTGGGAGGAGCGAAAATGTATATATGCTGGTCTATATCAATTATCCGTTAAATATTTATGTATACCAGCCACGTCTGTGCCATCAGAACGAGTTTTTTCAAAAGCTGGTCAACTCTGTAATTTAAGGCGCAATAGGCTAGAACCAGCAAAAATTAAGCAGATTTTATTTCTTAACAGTTATTTGAACAACTCTAAGGGGCATTTCACGTGAAGCGGACAACGAAAAAAAATCGAGGTTCTGGATTTCGTTCATATTGTGCATAATGGTACTTCTAGAAGATATGAATGTGGATGCACAAGTTTTTGTTTCTATGGAGTTTAGTTGCCGAGTTATGGGCTTCTGAATAATTGACAAAATTGATAAAAGGTTTTTTTGAAAGCGGATTCTGAGATTCAAAACAAAATCTAAAAAACATTAAACATAATGATTGGTATAGAAAATTAGCTGTTCTTTTTCATTTTGAGACTATATTTGAAAAATAAATTTTTTTTCCTGTGTGGAACCGGAAATAGACACTTTAACTCGTAATTTGAATAATTTGGACCAGGTTAATTTTGTTTATTTTTATAACAAAACAAAGCTTAAAGTATACTTATTTTATCATAAAAGTTTTAGAATGGGATGGCCAGTAGTTTAGGAGGTAGGTGAATTTCAATACATAAAAGTCGCATGGAGCATGGTACCGGGAGCTTGATTATGATAGGTAGTGAGTGTGAAAGCAAAATATTTGTAGTAAAACTATTATATATCACTTGTATCACTTACATATAGAAGATAAAATATTAAAAATTGCTAATGCTGATTTACATAGTGAAAAAAAAAGGTACTTGTATATGGACAAATGAATTTATTTCACAATTTTTACAATTTTACTCTCGATTCTTAAACTAGTTCTTTTTTTTAGTAACTAGAGGTGTTTCTACGATCAGTTTTTCCCTGCAGATTCGACATAATTTATTTTCTGCTAATATTCTTGGAATTTTTCTTAGGTCATTAGCCTTCCGATGAAACTTCAAATTGAATGGATTGAAACATCGATAGCCGAACGGAGACATAATACACATAATAAAGACTCTTTAACTTATCAACGGAAGTAATAGTCATTGCAAGCGTTGAACAGTAACTCGAAAAATAACGGAAAATTTGAATTGGCTTGGTGTCAAATATATTATATATGCGTCATATATTTTAATTGGGTTTTTATGGGAAAATAAAACATTTTTCAAATAAGAGATAGCGTTACCAATCACATTCGAATCAATTTTTGTTTTCGAGCCAACTAGCTGTCCTAAGCAAGCTCTCGGTACCAGGCTCCATGCGACTTGTATGTATTGAAATTCTCCTACCTCCTAAACTACTGGCCATCCCATTCTAAAACTTTTATGATAAAATAAGTATACTTTAAGCTTTGTTTTGTTATAAAAATAAACAAAATTAACCTGGTCCAAATTATTCAAATTACGAGTTAAAGTGTCTATTTCCGGTTCCACAAAGGAAAAAAAATTTGTTTTTCAAATCTAATTTCAAAATTAAAAAGAACAGCTAATTTTCTATACCAATCATTATGTTTAATGTTTTTTAAATTTTGTTTTGAATCTCAGAATCCGCTTTCAAAAAAACCTTTTATCAATTTTGTCAATTATTCAGAAGCCCATAACTCGGCTACTAAACCTCATAGAAACAAAAACTTGTGCATCCACATTCATATCTTCTAGAAGTACCATTATGCACAATATGAACGAAATCCAGCGCCTTGATTTTTTTTCGTTGTCCGCTTCACGTGAAATGCCCCCTAAATGATTTTATAATTTTGATATTTGGATAATGAACTTACTATGCTCATTAATTTTTTAATGATTTTGAATATTTGATCATCTTTGTTGATATTTTAATAAAAAACAAAATTATTTTCAATTTGGATTTTCATTCAGTTTGGATTTTCATAAGTTTTATAATAGTTATGCCGTGCTCTACCGAACTACAGCATAAATATTGAAATTATATTCAATTATAAAACAGATTTTTTGTTAATTTGTAATTAGTGTTAAATGTGTCATATAAAATGAATTAATTAGCTTTTGCTTTTTTTCATGTCTGAAAGCATATATGTATATTTTTTCCGCAAAGGTATTAATTACGGAAACTAATGTTACGAATACTCGAGTCCTGACTCGATTCTTTTATCAAAGTACTCGAGTCGACTCGATTCTCAAAACTGGACTCGATTCGCATCACTAAACGTACCACTTCATTCAAAACTGGAAGAATTCCCTGCATTATAGAAGCTAGACTGACTGGCTGTGGGATGACAGTTCCGAGACTTGACATCTCGCCATAGTGACAATTGTGTGCATGGACTAATTTACTACTAGACTGATTAGGCTTAGGCAAATTTTCGCAGGCTGAAAGTTTTAAAATGGCGGCAATTTTTCCCAACCCTAAGGCGAATTTTATAAGATTTTTGGGTACTGTTTAGGTTCTTTAATGTACTTTTAAGTACTTCTTATGTTCTTTATAGGTCCTTCCAGTATTTTATAGATTCTTTTTAGATACTTTGTGGGTTCTTCTAGATCTTTCCAGGTTCTTTTTATTGTAACTGTAATTTTACATGCCGAGCAAAGGTCGCATAGGGCGGCTAATACGGTAAATCTGCCGCTTTCGACCATTAATTCTACTATTTATCCGTACAAGTTCCGCGGTCTCAATCAATTCGGTTGGTGGGCATGCAATGACATATGTGGCTGAAAATGACCTGTGCAGTGATGTTGAAACCGAAGAAGCTAGCAGAAAAATCTAACACACCGCATGTGACTTCGCAAGTAAGTAGACTTTTGACTTCTTTTCGCATTCACTGCGGCCGTGTTTATTTGTCAAGTGAACTCGGTGCACAGCTATTCACGATCTCTGGTGCTATGTTTTTTCGTGTAGTCTAATTACTGAGCTCAGAATAAATTTGACGAGTGGATAAACAGTGGCGGCTCTGCATCATCCCACCGGCTTGGTCGATTCGGAGTCAATGTAAACGACGGATGTGGCTTTAAATATCAACAGCAATAATGTTGACCTGAGTGTGCCTAGCCACCTCAACAACAGGGTCGTTGCTTGCTCCACATGCGCCATACTCATTTTAGAGCTTGGTGTGAAAGTTCACTTCAAAAGCAAATTACGGTATGCACATCTTACATTGAAAACTACTTTACATTGGAATTGAAAAGGTGCCTCCTTCCGAGCCGTAACACAATCTTTGTTGTCTTGGGAGATTTCACACACTTTCTGGAGAGATCTGTTCTTGCGTTATTCCCTGATTATACTCAGGTACCTGTTTGGTGGGTGTATTCGAATCCAAGTGCTTGATCATGGCCGGAAAAAACGCTAGAAAACGAGGCTTGCTCACTCGGCTACTCAGGCTATGTATATGATAAAGGAAAAAGAAACCAAGCTTCCGAAAAATACTTATTCTCCAAATGGTGAATTTCAATCTGAACGAAGAATAAATTAAATTGAACTAAAAATTGCACAAAATTTCCAAAACTCCCACATTCCGAAACAATCCACAATAATCCAGATGTTCCAAAACAACATCACTTCATAAAATCCTTGGTGCTCTTCATTGTCATTCGAGCACCTAATTCAACAAAACTCATAAAACTCTCAAAAAACTTAAGTCGATTGTGCGACGCAAAACCACACATACAGCTCTTCTTCACGTATCACATCTAACGGGAAATACTTTAAGAGTTATTTATTTAATTACTTTAAATAAAATTTATACAAGAATTCTATGTCCTTGCCATCCAGTTCTGGTATCTTTATTGCATTCTTGGTCTGACCAGATGTTTCGTTTGTATTTGAGCTCCTAAAGTTAGCCCATCCTTAAGTTGATTTGGTTTCAATGGTGTGAAGGCAGCTCGTAGTTTCCTTCAAATAGGATATTTTATTTAACACAGCAACTTCTAGGCATTGCTCATTCTATCTTTTAATCCGTATACTATCACCATAAAGGATAATCATAATGGCGTAGGAGTGAAAACGTATTCAAGGAAAAGTTTTGAGTCCGTTCTAAGCTTATAAAAGATTATCACTTTCTTGGCTCTCTCTCACTCATAGTATGTGTACTCTTTACCGCAGCAGCTCAGGCTCTTTGTTGCCATCCTAACATTTTTCTACTCTACACACGGTGGAATCATCTTAATCTTGGCGTTACATTTGGTTTACCTTCCTCCACTTTCGCCAATTCGGCCGTCACTAGCATAGTTATGTCCTTCAGCTGGTGAAAAGGAAAGTGGTAAGAGAAGTGGTTTTCTGGCATGTCAGGCAAACTGCTTGACTGTCACAAGACTGACAACTTCCACGTTCAAAGATGCATACGCGTATATGATAAGATCTTAAGACTCTGAACTTGATTCCACTTGACAGCCTGTAGGGATTTCTACACATACTTGAGATTAATAATGAAGTGAATATATCACATTCACTGAGTAGATACGTGTGCATCTCTTGCCGAAAGACTACAGGCAAAACAGCATACTGTATCTCTGCTGGCTATTATACTTGAATTGAGACTCAAGGACTGGAAGCAGGCGTCACAGATGATACTGATATGACGCTAATTTACGGTTGACGAAAATTTACACATAAAGTTGTTGTATAGCTAGACCGAAATCTATGACCCGTTAACGGAAGGAAGAAAAGTGACTAAGGACTTGTTGGCAGGAAGCTACTTAGTTAGAAATTAATCCTGGACTTTTGTGATTGTCTTGAAACTGACTTGGGCTATTCCTGCCAGACTTTCTGACCTAGATTCTTTCGAGTCTATTAACGAGCTTATGAATGGATCGCATTAAATAAAAGATGAATTTCCGGAAATAATTTTTTGTACTGAAACCTTTTCAGTAAGTTGAGGTGTCCAAACGAAATACTACGTTTTGATGGATATCGATGAAAATAAAAGCTTCTAACGGATGTTGTGTATAAATGAGATATATGACTTTATGATGTTAAGGAACAACAACAATATTAAGTGTTTTTGATAAGAGCATTGAAATTTAAGAATAGCACAGAGAACAATTGTAGATATATGTATCACACTGCTGACTAAATCATCTAAGAAATATATACGAGTACATACTTTGAAATTAAAGCAAAATTTTGGGAGCTACTTATTTCAGATTCACTCAAAACATGCTTATTAATGAGAACGAAAATAGACTCGTGAAAAAAATATGATTGTTGTGAAGAGAATGACAATACAAAAACATAAGCTGATATTGAATGGTCGGAATTCGCGAAAAAAATTGCAAGTTAAACAGAATAAAAATCTGTACAAAATATTGATCGGTAAATTTCAATAAAAAAAAAAAAAAATCACATCAAAAATTTCATGAAACATTGTTTGGTAAATTTTGTGAAAGAGCGCAGTGAAAATGAAAAACAAAAGTTGCTTAAAATGTCCATGAAAAATTGTTACTAACATTGCTTTGAGTAATGCACAACAATTGCATGACATTCACATGATGCGTTTTATGGAAAAAAAATGCTTGAAATGTCGCATGGAACATTTTATCGGAAGAGAGGATGTAAAACGATATGGAAAACTGCGTGAAAAATTGCAGGCGAAATGACCTGAAACACTGAATAATACGAGAGCAGTTTGATAAGTCAGTGACCTTTTGAATTTCCCGCGCAGTAGCTTTAAATACAAAACTGCTCCCGTCAAATTGCCATCTATACATAAGGTATGTTCGCGTACCTGAATCTATTAAAATATATTAAAATAGATTCGCCAAAAGTCGTTTTTGTACTCTTGCTGCAAGCCAAATTTTGCAGCAAAAAGAAGCCAGCTGCCAAATTCTGTTACTACTGCAGTTTGCTGAAGTACGCGAGCAGACCTATAGACTAGACATGGGTAACGCAGCGCTGCGCCGCGCAATTGCGTTGACGCACTAGCCATGATACCACTGCGCTGATACCGATTGTCGGTATCAGTAGCGCAGTAACGCACTTCGGTATTAGTAGCTCAGTAACCAAATGAATAAGAATACTTACCTCAAGTCTGTTTGAGCAATATAATTTCATTATGCTTCAATACTACAACTAAATAATACCTTTATGGTATATTAAAGCACTGATGTTAATACTTGTCTAATTTACACTTATCAAAAAGTCAGGCGTACGCACGCTTGGAAAAATACCTAAATGGGTACAAGCTGCGCCGCGCAATTGCGTTGAAGCATTAGCCACGATACCACTGCGCTGGTATCGCTTGTCTATTAGCCATGATACCACTGCGCTGGTATCGCTTGTCGGCATCAGTAGCGCAGTAACGCACTTCGGTATCAATGGTGTTGGCGCTGCCGCTATGCAATGCCAACACCATTTGGATTGGCGCTATGCTACGGCGCGGCGCAAAGATATGAGTTGAGAATACTTACCTCAAGTCTGTTTGAGCAATAGAATTTCATTATGCTTCAATACTACAACTGAATAATACCTTTATGGTATATTAAAGCAATGATGTTAATACTTGTCTAATTTACACTTTTCAAAAAGTCAGTCGTACGCACGTTTGGAAAGATACCTGAATGGGTACAAGCTGCGCCGCGCAATTGCGTTGAAGCTTTAGCCATGATACCACTGCGCTGGTATCGCTTGTCTATTAGCCATGATACCACTGCGCTGGTATCGCTTGTCGGCATCAGTAGCGCAGTAACGCACTTCGGTATCAATGGTGTTGGCGCTGCCGCTTTGCAATGCCAACACCATTTGGCTTGGCGCTATGCTACGGCGCGGTGCAAAATATGAGTTGAGTATACTTATCTCAAGTCTGTTTGATGCAAAACAATATACCTACGCGTACGCACGTTTGGAAAGATACCTGAATGGGTACATACTATAGCCTGGGTATTTTAGGGTATTTGATATCGGAAAATTAGTAAGTTCAAATGTGGGTTGCTCTCGTTCCATACAAGCTTTTTCAATCATGTTTTTTTGAGTGAATCATAGCGTCATGGTATTAGCGCAATGCTACCAGCGCCGTATGTAAGATCATGGTATCATAGCGCAATGGTATCAGCGCAGTGCGCTGATACCACTGCTGGCGCCGGTATCAGTGTATCAGCGCTTCAAAATTTGCTGCGTTACCCATGTCTAATAGACTACTGTAACATTTTTAGCTAGCTGTGCCATTTGGTTTGTGTTTTGCAGTCATTGAAAGCAGGCAAAAAAAATCATGTGCTGATTAAGCATTACTTTTTGCGGAAAAACCCATCGCCCAATACAAAAAGGCTTTATAAATAGTCTGCCCCACTAAGCATAAACATTTTATCTACATTTTAGTATTTTCGAGATATTCAATGGTTTGTGTATTGATTTGTATGGGAGATATATGGAGAGTGCATTTTTCAATATTGATTTTAACATAGTTCCACCAAAGATAGGTTTTTCAAGTTTTGTAGAATAATGTAATAGAGTATGTAGTTTTTGAGTCTGGTGTTAGCTCAAAAATGAGAAAAATGCCGATAGAAAGTTTATGCTTAACAAGGCAGTATTATAGGGACTCTGCACCATCAATTTAAATGGTTAGGAATGGTTCCGAGTTTTGAGTTCCGTTGCTGTTCCATTCAAATGCTTATTTCTATGTCAATAAAGCGTTTCCATACTGTGCGGTGTTAATAACACAATTCAAATATATTTTCAAACTGGTCCGATATCTTGAAAATGCACCTGGCAAAGAACCTGAATCAACATCATTGTTATACATCAATTTAATCATATGTAGGCACTTTGCGCATAATTCAAAAACATTAAATCTTCAATTAGCTCATTGGCATTGCCCTATATGCATACGCACATACATAGATATATTTCACTGAAGCATAATTTCTCAATCCATATTTACATCTATTACCCGCTCCGGTTACATAAATCCCCTTCTTAACATCAAGTTTATTATTTTTTCGCTCACAACAATTACCTTTCGGTGGCCATTAAAATCCTTATGTATGTGCCAATAAAGAACATCCATATTGTGCGGTGTTAATAACAAAATACAAATCTATTTGCTTACCGCACCGATATCTTCAAAATGCACCTCACAAATAACGTCAGTCAACAGAATTATTAAACAACAATTAAATCATATGTATGTACTTTGCGCATAATTAAACAACCTTATATCCGTAATTAGCTCATTGGCATTGTCTTATATGCATACGCAAATACATATATATCTCACTGAAGCATTATTTCTCAATCCATATTTACATCTAATACCCTACCGGGCTGGAAGAATCCCCATCTTAACATAAACTTTTTTAATTTTTTCAATAAAGCATTTCCCGAATGTGCGATGCCAACATTGTTTCAAACTGTTCCGATATTTTCAAAACGCATCTGACCAACAACCGCAACTAACATAATTATTATCTATCAAGTACATCATAATTTTTCAATGCACATTTCCATCTATGCACATTTGCATCTATCGAGCTACATGAGTCTGCAACCCAACATCGCACGTACATACAACTAGCATCATACCCATAAAAACACTCTAAATGATTCGTTTAAGTGAGTGCATTCAACATTTTCTTTCGAAAAATAAGCTATTGAGTTTTTCATAATTGTGCATTGTACAATAGCTTTTTCCTTGAGATTTTCTAAGACATTTAAAAGCACATAATAACCATTCAAACCTCATCATCAAAATCAAAATATCTCTCCATTAACACCCCAAACGCCATCCTTGAAGTTGCCCAATTTTACATTGGCTTAAAGGCAAATTACTCACAGTTGTCACCAGCGCGAGAACGGGATAGTGATAGACATGCGCAATGGATTACCTTGTTCTCATTGTATCATGGGGTGAACGTGCACCAAAGAAGGACAAGATGGGTCAGTCGGACAACAAGGTATAGCCACAATTTTTTGGGATGCATACGGTATCATCCACATCTATTACCTTGAAAAGGGAGAAACAATCCCGGCGAATATCCCAGAACTTTTGGGCAAATTCGGTATTGATTTAAAGCAGAAACCATCGCATTTGAAAAGAAAAGGAAGTATATTGTCCCATCAAGACAATGCTCAGGTGCACACGGGTGTAGTCACCATGGCAGAAATCCATAAATTGGGCTACGAAATGCTCCCCCATCCAGCATAAAATCTAAATTTAAGCTAAGATTTTCCAAACTTGAAGAAATTACTGGGCGATAAGAGGTTTGGGTGGAATAAAAAAGAAGTCATCACTGAAATAAACGCCTATTTCGAAGGCCTTGAGGAAACCTATTTAATAAAAGAATTGTAAAAACGCTGAACTTAGTGTATAGAGCTAACAGGAGACTATGTTGAGATATAAAATGCTTATTTGCCGAAAAATATTTTCATTCAAAAAGTCACTGACTTATCAAACTACCCCCGTAAATTATATTCTTCAAAAAAATGAAACAAGTCTGAAAAATCGAATTGAAAATCTAAAATTGAATGAAAAATTGCTAGTAAAGTTGCTCAAAGAATCGTTTGATAGGTTACACAAACTATTGAAACGAAGAAGAAAAACTGCATTGGATTTTCTTACATGGAAAACTACATGAAAGGTTACATGAGAAATTGTACTGCATATTCGCGAGAGCTGCATAGAATGTTGCCCGAAAAATTGCACGGAAATTCGTTTAAAATGTTGCACATTAAAAGCTACACGCGAAATTGCATGGTAAAGTTGCACGAATCGAATAAGCATTTGTACAGGAAATAGCAAAAAGTGCAAGGAAAACAAAAAGGTGCATAGTATTTTGCATGAAAAGTTGCATGGCAAATTGCATGAAAAGTTGCACACAATATTATATGCACAGTTTTTCGGAGAATCATGTAAATATATCGAGGAAAATTACATCAAAGATTCCATAAAGCTTGACATGGAAAAACGGGAAAAACGAAATTTCATGAAACATTGCACGGGGAAATGGTTGAAAAGTTACACGACAAAAAGCCTGAATATATTGCACAAACTGAATCAAAGTTTGCACAGAAAATCGCATGAAAAATTTGCAAGGAAAGTTTGATGGAAAGCAATTTTTATGCAATGCACCGTGCATAAAAATTGCTTGAATGTTGCACTGGAATCCCCTAAAATTCCTTGAAAAAAAAAACCGTTATTCATGGGTTGTTGAACCAAGTTGAACAAAGAGTTGTACAGAATATCGAATGAAAAGCTGGAAATTGCAATAAAGTTGCATCGGGATTGCATAAACAGTTGCGCGGAAAGCTGTATAAAAATTTGCATGGGAAATCGCAAGGAAAATCGCCTGAGGTGCACGGAATATTGCTTGAATGATTCATTTGAACGGCTTAGGAGAAATCACAAAATAAAGTAACACAAAAAATTGCATGAAAAATCAGACTCAAAATCGCGTGAGGAAAACGGAAAATTGAAATTAATGCTGCACAAATTTTCACATGGTAATTTGTACGAAAAATTGCAGGAAAATCTACTCAGAGAATCGCATGAAAAGTTGCGTGGAATGCTGCATGAAATTAGCAAGGAAAATTTTATTAAATGCCGCACGGAAAATTGCATTAAAATAAATCATTTTTCCCACAATTTCTCCTTGCAGCATTATATGCAGTTTCCCACGAAGCTTTATGTGCAATTTTTCACATTTTTTTAATACAACTTCCAGCGCAACTTATCATGCATTTTACCGGGAAATTTTTTATTCACTTTTCTATGCTATTCTCCATGCGATTTCATAGCATTTCATGCAAGTTTCCATGCAATTTTTGATACACTATTCCGTGAAATTCTAAAAAAAATTGTTCGTGCAATTTTTAGTACATTTTTTGACGTAGTAATATTCCGTTTAATTTTTTTGTGTGACATTGCGTACGATTTGTCATTGAATTTATGTTACAGATTTTCATGGATTTACCATGCTACTTTTCATCTAACTTTCAATGCGATTTCACATGCAACATTTCAAGCGACTTTCCGCGCTTTTTTCATGCTACGTTCTATCCAAATTTCCAAGTGACTCATTGAGTTTTTCGGGTAATATTTCATGCAATTGTGGACACACTTACAAAAATACACATCTCTCCACACACAATCCACTACTCTCCACAAACACTTAACACTTGACAAATTAATAAACATGTATGCTAAGAAATGTGTATTTTCGAAATTTGAGAAAAATTAATTATGACATGTGGCAAAAAAAAGAGAATTGTTCATGACAGAGAATTTTACCATCATTATTTATTAAAATTTGGAGTTAGACTAAACATACTTAATATTATATTGTAAAAAAATTAAAGTGTAAAAAAAAATATTGATTGTATTAGTTGTTCGGAAAGTAATTTCGTTGTTTCCCAACAGAGGACTTACTTGTATTTTTTCACAGCCAACTTCACACTTAAGCCGCATAATCATTATATATTTTGACAACTGATCTTGAAAGGTTTGCTGGTGAAAAAGTTTGATTGATTCTACACAGTAGTTTGTCATTTGTACCCTTTTAAATATGGAAAGTGAAAAGCGGCATTTTCGGCATATTTTACTTTTTTTTACCATCGAAAAGGTAAAAATGCTGTTCAAGTAAGAAAAAATTATCCGATGTGTATGGAGAATATGTATTGTCAGAACCCCAGTGTCAAAACTGGTTTGCAAAATGTCGATCCGGCAATTTTGATATTGAAGATGCACCACGTTCTGGAAGGCCACTTAAAGCTGATGAAGACACAATAAAGGCATTAATTGATGCAAACCGGCGAATAACAACTCGTGAAATCGCTGAGAGGTTAAATTTATCGAATTTATCGAAAAAGATGAACCGGCTCAAAGCACTTCGAAAGCTGATATTCATCAAAAAAAGGTGATGCTATCTGTTTGGTGGGATTTCAAAAGAACAGTTTTTTTTTAGATTCTGCCCGACAACACAACGATCAATTCTATACTGTCACTAGCTGGACAAATTGAATGATTCACTTAAACAGAAGAGACCAGAATTGATCAAAAGAAAAGGTGTAGTGTTGCATCATGGTAATGCGAGACCTCATACAAATTTGTAAACTCGCCAAAAGCTTCTACAGCTTGGATGGGATATACTGCCCCACCCACCGTATTTTCCAGATCTGACACCTTCTGATTATTACTTGTTCCGGTCTTTACAAAAAATTTTAGACGGTAAAACCTTTACTTCACATGACCAGGTCAAAAATCACCGGGATCAGTTTTTTGCCAGGAAAAACAAAACATTTCATGCTACTACCAGAAAGATGACAAAAGGTATTGTACCAAAATGGACAGTATATAATTCAATAAAATATTTATTCACTATAAAAAAAAATCGTCTTTTATTTTCTTTAAAATAAACGAAATTACTTTCCGAACAACCCTAGTTTCATTTAATCAACAGGATACCAAACAATTTTCTGAGCGATTTTTAATGCAACTTTGCGATCAATTTTTCATACATATTTTCGTTTCATTTGTTCATGCAATTTTATTTGCCATTTCCCGTGGAAATTTTCATTCAATTTTACGTAACATTTCTCATGCGATTTCTCGTGCAGTTCTTGATGCTGCTTTCAGTACAATATTTTGTCCAATTTTTTTCGCAAGTTTCATGCAGATCTCCTACAATTTGTCATGTAATTTGTCATGGAATATCTCTTGCGTTTTACCGCACAATTTAATGAGCTATTTTTCATGAAATCTAATGCGTAACCTTTAATGAAATTTTCTGTTCAGTTTTTCATGCGATTTTCCATGAAAAGCTTCTTGCGATTTTTGGTGGATATTTCCAAGTGATTTTCGGTAAATTTAGAAAGTCCTACATTTGCATGCAATTTCGCGTGCATTTTCCATGTAATTTGACCTATAATTTTCACCGCATTTAGTATTGTAGTTTTGGAAAAAATTTTTGCCATTGGCATGCTTGATTTTATTACAATGGTATGTTTTTTGTGTAGAATTAATTTTTAAGTGCCATATGGTCAGGTTCCTTGTTTGGTTGCTTTTTATGTTTGATTAGCTGTGCACTTGGCAGGTTGTTGATGTTCCGATTTTTGGCTGGATTGACCGGTTTGAAGCGTGATGCTTTTACAGATTAATGGCTTTATAGTTTTGCTGCCAGAATTTCACTGTACTAAAACATGCAATGAAAATATTCGAAAATCTTTAGTACAATGTCTATTTTCTTTTTTACAAATAACTTTTGGTAATTTTCGATACAACGTCAAATAACATTTATCAGATTCGAGCAATTCAAACTGGTTTTTTCTATGTTTTCCAACGCAAGAGTCATTAAAATTGTGGGATACATTTGTTTCATGAATTTACGAGTATGCATGAAAATTAACTTCTACATATTCGAACGTCTAGTCGGCTAAAAGTATCTCTTCTGTAATTTCTTTTGATTGCTTTATTTTTTACTAAGCACTAAAAAACTGTGTTATATACCCAGTGGGGAATTTTCAATAAAAGAAAGAGCAAATATTGTCCAAATTTAAACTCTGGCAGTAAGGACTCTCATTATTGAAATCACTAATCTCGTCAGCTCTCTTGGATATTTTTTCCATAGAACAATCAAGTAAAAAATAAAAACTAATCCAGTTTAAACCAAGAATGAGTAAACAACTCAAAAAATCAATATGTTTTCAAGAGTCTATCATGAAATCTATTAAAAAAGTATCTATTCCCCGGACTACACTCTTAAATAGATACATCAAATCCTCAACTAAAGTCCTTCATGTTTACTCACATGACAATCTAACAAATCGCTATAAAGTCCTTTTTTATGATACAATCATCAGGAATGTATGCAAAGATGTACATATATAATGTATTGTGAGTATACAGGCAAATATTCCTTTTATTTATAATACATTGTCAAACATACTTTTATTCTTGTTGACTTTGACCTTTTTTCCTATTCAATTTCGACTACGAGTCAACGAAAAAAACATAATTGAAAGGATAGATCAAATGAAAAATGGAAGATTTACTCGAGAATTGATATTTTTTTCGAAGATTTTCTGTCTGACCTGTCGGAATGATGTTCAAAGGATAGCCATGACCTTGTGTTTTGTATTTTTTTGCATATTTTTGATAGAGTGAGGTTCGAGTTGTGTATATATGGTGTGTATTATGTATATTTTGCCTATTGAGAAGCTGAAAGCTATGTAGAAAAGGTGAAAGGAATAGCCATCGCCGGGAAAATGAAACTGTGATGTCAGTCACAAATGGTAAAAGTCTGACACATTTCAGTTACTAATGGGTGAATTTACTTGACTGGCCTCTGAAGTCAAGGGACAAATGAAGTTGAACTTGAACTTGAAAAAAAATATATACAGGTATTGCATCTTTTACTTGAAGTTTTTACCCGGGAAGTAGTTGGAAATATACTATTTTGCTCATTTGTTCTTTTTTCTTGAGTGATTTTTGATCCATTTGGCTCTTTTGAATGGGCTTATTTCAATTCGGTAATTAATTTTTCTCATTTGCAATAGCACAGTGAGGAGGCAATCATTTCAAATATTGGAAGCATAATTTCTTATAGTTGGATTCTACCAATCAATCAACGAAAAGATACCTCAATCTCAAAGTCAGCTAGAAGATAAACCAAGTTACTCTTTACAAACAAAGAAAATCATGGTGAGATCTCGGTGAATTTTCCAGTATCATAGTTTACCCTTAATGGCACCTAAACTATGCTAAAACAAACTCCCATATTTTCTATATTACGAGTAACATAAATTCCAATTCCCTTTCATGCCACTAAAGGAGAGAATTCCGTTTTGAAAACTTTTATGAAGTTCAAATTGGACATCGTTTACTTTATTATTCAGTTAACAAGTTCATTCAGTAGCAATTCCTACATGTGTGTGTGTGTATTCAGCATAGCCCGCAGTTTTTCCTACTCCACTTCTCGTACCCCTCTTCCGTGATGGAAGTCAAACCAAAGGACATTGTCAGGACGAAAAATACCAACCAGATAGAGGATACTACTTTTCGCTATTCGATTCGACTATCGTAAGGCTTTATTATTGTCAGGACACATTTTCTAGCTGACTGAACAACATGGCCGGACTGAAAGCGACGGACCAGAAGGATATTATCGACATGGCTCAGTGTAACTGAAGAGTCAAATGTCGGAGGATAGAAATGAAATTGTACTCTGGCTTGAAACTATTTTACAGAAATAAGGGAAAAGGAACTAATAAAAACGCGAGCTTTCAACAACAATAGAGCACAAGTGTATAGTAGAGAACTGTGTATGCCCATGACAGAAAAATCAATAGACCTCAAATATGTGGTTTATTGAGTACGAAGTGGTGTCCTGTAGGATTGCGAGCAGACAACCAAGCTAGCAGGACGAGAGTCAAACGAGCGAAAAGTGATTCAAATACAAGCGATGTATGTTGTGTTTGCCCATTTGAGCTGACTGAACACAGCCTATGTCATGCGATCCTTGCTTTCAGTTGCCTGTGACTTGGTGTTGTAGCGCTCCAGCCACCATTCCTACAAACAAGCCTAGATCCTCCGATACTGGTGCTCATCGCCGTCGCCCGTTCACAACTCAATGGTTATGTATTGTATTGTTTGCGTAAATGGTTATGTAAAAGTTTGTTGCCGACAAACTTTTAGATAATCTGTAAATTTGTAATTAAATTTTCTACATTTTAATTGTTTTATGCTGTAAATGATGCATTTTCCAGGCCGGGTGTTTGGACTAGGCCGGAATTGGTTTCGTACAATTGATTCTATGCTGCTAAGAAGTGGAGGAAATGTCTATGCTGTTGTGGTTAAGTTCACCGATGAATTAATTTACATGTGAAGTTATTTGAGCAGACACAGATTTACAATTTAATTTACTTTCAGTTATGTATGAAGAGGGTTAAGTTGGTAGAGTAGGGTTGTAAAAATAGTAAGAGAGTGTATTTGGAGAGCAAAACGCGGTGAAAATTGGGATTTATCAAGGTTCAAGTTGAGACTTTCTAGTAAAATCAGACATGCGCCCAGTGTGGGTCAAATTATTACATGTTGATTTTGAAATTATGAGCACAAATTTGCCATTCTATGCCTTTCTGTGAAAGCAAAAGGAGCGAGAAAAATGTATTTGAAATAACATGCAGCTATCATGTACACTTGACAAATTATTATCTGAATCAATACCTAATATAGTCTAAGTCATGACAAGAAATTCGAGATGCATTAAGAGATTTTAAATGTTTTCGAAAAAAAAAACTTTCTACAATTTTAAATCAAAAATCGTCTTAATAATTAACACTCTACTGTCGTTGGATCTTGATCTCAATCTGATTATATACTTTTGAGTACCATTTCAATTTCCAACTGCTCTTCGAACAAAAATGCACGCCCACAAGCCAACATCAATCCAATCACATCCTCGCTATTAGCGAATTCAAAAATAGATTCCGAACTTCAAGAAAATTCTTAAAAATACTCAAGATTTTCAAGAAAACTCCCATCAGCTGAAGGAGACTCTGCTCAAGACCATGGGCGTGACTCTATCTTCAAAAGAAAATCTTCAAGCATGTAGTTCTCGATCTAGTTACTCTCAATTTATAGCCTGGATCCTCCCTCTTCTGATCGCACAGTGGTGAGATGAAAAACAAAATATAGTGTCTCATCAAATCCGTTTTGCGTAATTTCAGTAGTCAGTTGGTTTGGTGAAGTGCGCCCCCGATCTTGTTAGCTTGTCTCGCAATTAGATCAATTTCGTGATTTTTTAATTGGATTATCGCTGATCCTACTGGGAGCAAGTTCGAGTGCTCGTCGCGCTAATTCAATTAAAACGGCAAGAGTTTTTCGATTCGAATGGAAGCTAGTCATTAGGTTCGGTGTGTAATTGAATTATCAAGGAACAAGAAAGATAATTATTTTAGTGATTCTGTGAAGGAACTTGATTGTCATTGAAAGATATGTTGTGTTTAGTTAATTTAATTTAATTTAATTGAGAAGAGTTCCAAAGTGATTTGAAATTGACTTTTGTTTCGAGTTTCAAATCTCAGTTTGTATGTGGTTGTCCAATTGAAATAAATCTGATCAGTTTCTAAATTCAAGCTAATTTCAGTCATAATAATTCTTCAAAAATAGGAATTTTAAAAAAGACCACTTCCGCTGTGATGTTGAATTATCAAAACTTAGAGCCCAGTTTGCCTGGCAACTGCCCAAACATTCTATCATCATTCAGCATGACAGCAATGAATAACTGCCTCCAATCACCGGAAAAGCCCAGTGAACAGTTCCCGGCATCAAGACTTCAGATTATGAGTGAAGCACAACAATGTGGCACTCAAGAAACATCATTAGAGACGATTGACAATAATCGATCGATGAGTAATGGTTATTTTAATGATTTGGCTACAAATATAATTGCTGGAACGATCGGTGGACGGGATAGTGCAATCGACGGATACACCATGCTGAAGAACTCCGAAAATGTGAAAAGGTTCTCTGTGAATAACTTGCTACAGTTGGCTGCTGGCTATGGATTGAATAGTGGAGATCTTGGAAATGGTGGCAATCAAAAGAGTGGTGAGCAATTTAGATAAATTTTAGTTTTTAAGCCAAGGATATTATTATGAATTTTGCATTTTTAAGCTCGTTTTTACAAAAAGCTCTTTTCTGTACCTGTTTTGTAAATATTTCTAAAGAAAACTCCATAATGTTGATTTTAGGTATTGTTGTTGGCATTGCGCTGGCATAAAAATTGCTAGACACCTTGACTCAATTACAGTTCAACTCAGAGGGAATCCATCCAAATTGGTTAATGTAACTTCACGACCTATCAATTCATTGTCTGCTCAAGCTCATATATTTTCAGTGGATCAACAAGAGAATAAATTGAAAATCGAAAGGCACTAAAAATCAGCTTTTTAGTAGCAACGTTTGAATTTTTAAGCTATAATACCTGGATTTAGAATTTTTTGAGTATTATGGGGACGATATATCCCGGGAGCACTGACTATGAAATAACAGGAGACACACAAACAAAGGTTCAGTATGACCTTACACTAATAGGCTCGTTCTGTTTCATTCAAAGATTCTGACACTCTTTCATTCATATTTTAAAACCCCATTCGTATGTTGCAATAGAAATAATAGGTTCACTTAGGCTTGTGGCCTCAAAATTGTAACCTGTGCTCGAGGCGCATTGTTTTTTTAAATTGTCTGTCACTTTGGTTCTATTTTGGAGACCGTTCGTCTTCTTTGATGAAGTATACCAAAAGACATGACCGGAATCGTAAGCCTTTTGCACATGAATCAGATAAGCACCCGGGGTCGTATTGCTCTGGAGGCTATTCCTTACTGGAGGACCATTAATGAAGTGTTTTGTCATGAAACCGAGTTGCCTATAAAAAAAATGATAGATTCAATGGCACGGGATAGTTGTCCTTGAATAACCTTTTCAAGCAACTTCACTAGATTTGATCACAGAGATATGGGGGTAAGTATTTAGTACATTAGATACTATGATTCTCGTTGATCTCGTGATTTTATGACCTAGGGTTGTTTCATTGAAGTGATTTTCAAACTTTCTATTCAAATGAGCTTTGGTATCTTAATTTATCGGGATATTTCGCTTCTGATCAGCGTAAGACGACAGCTTAGGATTTTTACTTATTGTGGAGTTAGATAGAACGAAAAGTTTATAATTGTCAGTAGGATGGGAATAAGGTAAAGTTTGTGAATTTCTGGCGACTCAGTCATAGAGGAAAAGGTGCGATTAAGGCTTTCAATGATCTCATCAATTTCATGGAAACAGTGATATCGTGTGCTCCCAAGACAGAGATGATCTATTTCACCATCCAGTGCTTCGTTATTGTTCGGTTTTTGCCCCATGACTATGAGCGAGCGAGTTTTGCGTCACTCCCAAGGATTATTAGAGATGAGGACCCAAGACCCTGAACCAGTTCGGAGCTTCTGAAATTGTAGTGGATATATTTGTCAGGAAAGCCAATTCGGTTACTTTACATAATGCGTCTTCAATTTTTAGCTTTGCAATCAAATGTCTTTGGGTTAAGATGCGTGCTTTAACAAGAAGAAGTTATGCTTCTGATAGGGCTCTGATAGGAGTGCATCAAGAATACAAGTGTGGAAAGGCCCATACGTTGAAATTTGAGCCGTTTAAGGTATCTCCATGGATGGCTTGAGTTTTATTTCTGTCAAGAAAGCAATTCTTGGCTTAGGTAGTCCTCCATTAAACTCTTTTTGACCTAAAGCTGACCTAAACCCTTAAAAGAATGCATTTCAGGCTAATTTCCGACCTAACAAGATAAATTATTACAAGTCAAATTTGATCAAAACTAATAGGCCATAGCCAAAAAATATAGCTTTCCCCAAAAGCAAAAGAGTCAATGGAGAGCAGTTAATTTATTTGTAGCGGGTGCGAGTTATTTCACGACAGATTTTTCGACTCCTTTGCCAAAATGTTCTTTATAAAAACACCAAATCAAATGGTTCTATGAACCGCTGATGCCACTAGGTTGCTTTTCCACACCATGCTGACTGGGCAGCGTTTCTTCATTTTTCAGGTTTTTGGGCTTCAAGGCTTAGATAGCCAACTGACTTCTAATTGACACAGTAAAATCTACCTAAGTCTTTTGGAACGTTGCATTCTTTGCTGACATGTACCTTATTGCTTTGGCTTCGATGATCAAACATATATTTCTATATTAGTCCAAGCCTGTTTCTGCAATGGCACAAATGATTGGTTTAAAGATTGTTTGTGCTCACCTCTTCATATACACGTTTCTGAAATTCTTTCACGTGTTATGAGACAGATGAAGGTAGTTCTGATCAAAATGTGAAACTGAATGAGAATATGATCAAAATGTGAAACTTAAATCTGAGATGAATGTCAAATGTGACGCCCAGATCTCGTACATTTTTGGGAGTTAAGAGGGAATGGTCGTTTATTCAGTTACTAAAAGTTATTGAAATTGTCTTGAGGAAATAGAACATAGTATAACATTTGTTTGTAGTTATCGCTAACTTCTTCACTTGATATCAATCCTCAAAATAAGTGAGATTCGATTAAAGTAGCTAACAGATCTGAATCAACATAATTTTGAAGAACAGGAAAAGGGCAAGGAGATGAGGCGGTAATTCAAGGCAAGATATATTGTATATCACCAGACTTTTGGATGGTAACTGCGGATTTTTTTTCCAGGGGGAAGTAAATATGCAAGCAAGTTAGCTCTTATTTATGGCTATGGCTGAGGAAAAGCAAAGTGATTGCCTGTTGTCTTCAAAAAGATCGAAGGATGACCATCAAAACCAGATATAGTTGATGGGTTTAGATTATTTACGACGGACTCATTCTGTGGAGATACAGAAGGAAAAGAAAATAAATGATTGGATAGGAGAGTAGATTGAGTATGTTGACGCGATTAAACAGACTATATAGCATTAGTATCGCGTGTAGAAAATACAAAAAAGTCCCAGCCAGATTGGGGAAAATTTACAATTTCGTCTTCCAGTTATAACCATGAGGGAGATGCATAGACGGCACGTAGCATTTTACAGCCTGCCCAAGAGGGGTTGAAGCTATTACAATTAAAAGAATTTTTAATATTCCAAATGTAAGAAAAACGAACACTTTTAATAAGCTCTTTAGTATCAGCCCTAAGTTTACGAAAAGCACCCTTATGTACAGAAAACCCTGTTCACTGAGAAAACACATGGCGCCAGACGCCATAATTTATAGACTTCTGGCGCCATGTACATAGTCGATTTAGGGATTGTGATAAAATATAGCGCCACACGCCATAATACATGGCGAAAAGTACATAGGCCTACTACTATAGTCTTCCACGCCATGTACATGGCGTGGAGAACTATAGTGCATGGCGTGGAGAGCTATAACACATGGCGTGGAGGACTATACTGTATGGTGTGGAGGACTATACTGTATGGCGTGGAGGACTATACTGTATGGCGTAGAGGACTATAGTACATGGCGTAGAGGACTATAGTACATGGCGTAGAGGACTATAGTACATGGCGTGGAGGACTATAGTACATGGCGTGGAGGACTATAGTACATGGCGTGAAGGACTATAGTACATGGCGTGACTATACTGTATGGTGTGGAGGACTATACTGTATGGCGTGGAGGACTATACTGTATGGCGTAGAGGACTATAGTACATGGCGTGAAGGACTATAGTACATGGCGTGAAGGACTATAGTACATGGCGTGGATGACTATAGTACATGGCGTGGATGACTATAGTACATGGCGTGGAGGACTATAGTACATGGCGTGGAAGACTATAGTACATTGAAGAAGCAAATCAGTTAAAATAGTGCTACTTACCATAAATGAGCACTCGGAGAAGTCACTTGCTTGCAACAAACAGGCGCTGGCTGCATTTAGAGTCGCCGAGGGAGCCATTCAATAATATGCGCCCTTAGTCGATTGAGAATGTTGTCGATCTATCGACGATACTCAAGTATCACTTGCTGACATTTATAGATCCCCTCACACAGTATGGCTGCGAGTTATAATTGGAGTGCCATGAGCCATATTACATGGCTCATGGCACTATGTAATATGGCGTGTGGGGCCATAATTTCTGCGCCATGTAATTATGGCGCTGGGAGCTATACTGCATGGCTCAGGGCACTATGTGCATAGCGTGTGGCACCATAAATGCTGCGCCATGTAACATGGGACCACGCGCTATGTAGATTCTGAGATTATGGCGCTGGGAGCAGTGCTGTCGTTGTACTCCGATCGGAGTATTTGTACTCCGTTTTTAGTTACCATACTACTGTACTCCCTTCACTTGCAAAGTACTCCCTTTTCATGGGGAACACTTTTAATGCTCATATTGTTCTCAAATACCAAATTTCAAATATTGTTGGATAGTACATTAACATTTTCAACGTGAACTTTTACGGCGTCCATTCTCTATTTCTAAGAAGAAGACTACACTCAGAAAAATATGTTTCCGAAAATCAAAGAAAATATTTACTTGTTTACGAGATGTGAAATCTTCCACAAATCAAATAAACTTTTATTTGATATCTGTAATTTGTATACATATCATTGAAAAGCTTCTTGTATTCAACGAAATACAATTTTTGCTTTACCTTATTTCAAGTAAGTAATTTTCCTCAAATCTTGTAAATTACGTCTATGAATTTAGTAAATTATATCTACACCGCGAATATTTTTTTCTATGTTTCAACAACAACCACGCTTCAATATTCGACGAAAAAATTGATAGTTTTTCTTTCTTCTATCAACTTTTCCTCTACACAAATAAAGGGTCGATAGCTTAGTTCGCTAACGTGTCAATCCAAAGCAGCGATCTACCGCTCGAGGGTTCGAATGCCGCCGGGTTCATGTCATGGTTGACTTTGTTCGTCTTCAGTGTTCCTAGCTCCATTGATTAAGTGTAACATTATAGCTTAAATTGGCGACTGGGCATAAATAATACTAGCGCTTTAGAAAATGAGAAAAAAATATTGCACCTTAAAAAAAGGAAAAAATAATAATTTTTTTCAAAGTTTTTGCGTGCCAACAACATGCTATGCTTTCAAAGCGGTCCCCCATCTAAGTAGTAACCGCGCCCAGCACTGCTTAACTTCGGTGATCGTAGGTGAACCGATTTATGCCAGATGCCAGATGTTCTTGAAATTATATTAAATTTTACTCAGGGCAAGTGCAATATCAGTGCTTGAAATGAATAAACTCCTTTCTTTCGATTGAATAAATATTTCTTTGAAACTATACCAAGTTTTACTCAGGGCAAGTACAATATTTGTTCTTTGAAATGAAGAAATGTCTTTCTTTGGATTGAGTAAATATTTCTTTGGCGCAGAATCATTACCAATTTTCTTTGATAATGTGTTCATTTTTCTTCAAAAAATAGAAGTATTTTTCTCAGTGTAGAAGAATTTAGTTTTATTGCTAGTTTGCTTCCGCGTGAACTACTCTTAAGCCTGAATTACATCGGCTTGCAGTGCAGTGTAGTGCACTGAAATTTAGAACTCATGTAATTGCATGTGGCAAATCACATTAACTGCAGTGCAGTGCAATGCAGCGGACTGCACTGCATGGTTTAGGCCAATTTCTAAAAACGCTGCAGACTGCATCAGCTGACATTCGTTTGAGAGTAGCTGACCGGGCAAAAACCATTTAAATTGAAAGGGAAACTCCGTTCCCGGCATTAAATTGTAAATGGACGAAAAACAGGTGCAGAAAATCTAAATATCAAACCTCCACAAATTAATTTGACTTTCATTGTCAGAACACTGCACTGCTTTCAATGTGCTTTACAATGCGTGAATTGCTTCGGCACCGCGCTGGACTGCAGTTTACTGCACTGCACTGCATGGCAATGATTAAATTTAATTTACATTATAAGTTTTGTGGAAATTGACCGACGGTGCAATAGCGATTGATTGTTGGTGCCCTCTGCTACCACCCGTCATGGCAGGATAAGGTAGAAGGTTTTGGCGTAGAAGTAGTGAAGTGATTTGAATCTTTCTTTAATTTTTGCGACACCATTGACTGTTTCTTCGTTTCATTGCGTAAACTGTTTTTCCTGAAATATTTCGGAAATTTCTGTGAAGAATATTTCAACTGCCTGTTTGAAGTGAATGATGAAATCAAAGGTAAGTTGAGAGGATTGTTGAACACAAACTTGCAATGAAATGCTCGAATTTTCAGCTTGACTTCTTCTTTTTGTTTCACAAGCAGCAATTTGTCTATATAGCTCACGTGTCCAATTTTGTCTCCGAATTTTTTCAAGTATATTAGCGGGAATTTCAAAAGGTTATTATCACAGACTTGAGATAAAATGCTTTAATTTTCAGTTTTATGACACAAGTCATTTTTTCCATCACCAAACGCGCTGGTCATTTCTAGGACCAAATGCAATTTTAACAAAACCATGGAAGAGTTGGTTTATCAAATAAATTTATTTAGTAAGAAGTTTAGTTTTACAGTTTTTTTTTTGATTAAATTGGATAAAAATAGAACTTAAGGGCTCACACCTGCGATAAATATGAAAGGCAGTGCGGCTAATGATACGAGAGTTAGCATAGAGTTGGATACTGACGATTCTAGTTCAGGATCCAATTGTGATACCACACAAATTTGTATTGAAAATCAAAGACGATATCAAAAGTTTCGGAAAATTTAGCTAGCTTAGTTTGATTGGGTTCAAGCAAAGGCTATACCTGCTACTTCAAAAGGTAGAAATGAGAATAGATTTCTTTGTAAACACTGCCAAAAACCGGTAAGCAAAAAAGTTTCACATTTATTGCGAAATTAAAAAGTAAATCGCACAAAATTGGAGTCAGCCGTAAAAATCCACCAGAAATTTACAGTCGAGCAGCTATTGAATCATTCACTAAAAAATCCAAAAATACTAAAGTGGCCGAGCTTTGAATATCTATATTTTTTGGAACACAATTTACCATTTAGGTTAATCACACCATTGATTTTGTTGATTAAAACAATTGCCCAAGATTCTGAAATTGTAAAATTATTGAATTGTGGGAAAGGGAAGTTTACTAATGTCATTAATTTCATTTTAAAGAATGAATCATGAGAGCCAATATCCAAAGTTTTGAAAAAAAAATTCTCTGATCATTGACGAAATGACAGATATAAGGATAATCTAATGTTTGGCTCTAGTTGTTCGATATTTGGACTTTAAATAGGCAGAAGTCCACTATAGATTTTTAGGTCTTTTGGAACTGCCTCTATTTTTGTATCGCTTTTTTTAATTCTTATTAATTCGTTAAACTCTATATGATTCTGTATCGCCTTTATTAATTCGTATTGATTCATTAAACTCTGAACATTAAAACTCTGCACAACTAAAAATGCTCGACTCTGGATATATTTTAATTATAACTGCAAACATTTCCAATAAACGCAATCGTTAGTTGGGTTGCCAGGTATGTTCAATAATAATTTTCCATGATGAGCGCCATCTATGGACTAACACATTAAAATTTTGAATACGTACGGGAAATCGCAAATTATTCTAATCCTATAATTATTACTATACATAACATAATTTTTACTGCTACTTGTTCTTTGTATTTTGCTTGACACATGCAGGATCGTCAGCACTCAAAATGTGATCTAAAGTCAATAAATTACAATTTGACGAAGTATTTAAACGATTTGGATATTCATTTGAAAAACTTAGTAAGATTCGCTTTAGACGAAGCTTCGCTTATGATGGGTAACAAGTAAGGTGTCGAATGCTTCCTTAAAAAAGATTTTCCAAATTTGTATGTTAAGACCTGCATTTGACATGCACCCGTAAAAATTGCCAAATGTGCATGCCACTTTTCTGGCAGTTCGGAAATTTGTGTTTGGGGGCAACAACCCAACAAACAATTTAATCATTATACACTCAGAAAAATATGTTTCCGAAAATCAAAGAAAATATTTACTTGTTTACGAGATGTGAAATCTTCACAAATCAAATAAACTTTTATTTGATATCAGTAATTTGTATACATATCATTGAAAAACTTCTTATATTCAACGAAATACAATTTTTGCTTTACCTTATTTCAAGTAAGTAATTTTCCACAAATCTTGTAAATTACGTCTATGAATTTAGTAAATTATATCTACACCGCGAATATTTTTTTCTATGTTTCAACAACAACCACGCTTCAATATTCACGAAAAAATTGATAGTTTTTCTGTCTTTTATCAACTTTTCCTCTACACAAATAAAGGGTCGATAGCTTAGTTCGCTAACGTGTCAATCCAAAGCAGCGATCTACCGCTCGAGGGTTCGAATGCCGCCGGGTTCATGTCATGGTTGACTTTGTTCGTGTTCAGTGTTCCTAACTCCATTGATTAAGTGTAACATTATAGCTTAAATTGGCGACTGGGCATAAATAATACTAGCGCTTCAGAAAATGAGAAACAAATATCGCACCTTAAAAAAAGGAAAAAATGGTAATTTTTTTTTCAAAGTTTTTGCGTGCCAAAAACATGCTATGCTTTCAAAGCGGTCCCCCATCTAAGTAGTAACCGCGCCCAGCACTGCTTAACTTCGGTAATCGTACGTGAACCGATTTATGCCAGATGCCAGATGTTCTTGAAATTATATTAAATTTTACTCAGGGCAAGTGCAATATCAGTGCTTGAAATGAATGAATTCCTTTCTTTCGATTGAATAAATATTTCTTTGAAACTATACCAAGTTTTACTCAGGGCAAGTACAATATTTGTTCTTTGAAATGAAGAAATGTCTTTCTTTGGATTGAGTAAATATTTCTTTGGCGCAGAATCATTACCAATTTTCTTTGATAATGTGTTCATTTTTCTTCAAAAAATAGAAGTATTTTTCTCAGTGTATAAGGCTTGATTAGGTGTAATATATTTCTTAGTGCAAAAGGCCTGTCTCTTGTAAGGGAAAAAAGTCTGCATACATTGTACCTTATTTTATCCCTTATTTTAACATGGGCCATGTCATTGGCTGTAAGGCATACTGTTTTTAGCATTATATGTGCCTTATGATCAGGCTTGAACAATGATTAGGTTAAGCCTTACTCTAAGGTTAACTATTGTTAGTAGATAATCCTTATGTTTACGCTTACTAGATATGGCTGTCTTCCCAAACTGGTTTATTTAATTTCAATGATTAAAAAATTCGTACATATTAATTCTCTATAATTAATTACACTCTTATACCGATTGAACACTCCGATCAATCCTCTCACTTTTCACACTTATCACTTTTAACTTTTATCACTTTTAACTATAGATTTTAAGGCGATCCTATCACTTCTGAAATTCGTAAGTATATTCAAAGAAATGCCAATGCAGACGGAATTATTCTGCAGAACTATTCATTATTTAAGCCTTAGCCTGATATGCCTGATCATATTTTTTGCTGGGAAATGGTTTGCATGGCATGGCACATATACTTCGCCGCGTAACCAGACTCATGACTGGTTAGACTTTTGTTCATCCAACTTAGGTAAGACCTGCAAGTCTAAGCTCATAGTCTCTGTTTGACTAGCAATTCATATTCGGTAGAATAGTAACTAAATATGATAATAATACTATATATATATATGTATATATATATATATATATATATATATATATATAATCAAAACCATTGTACTCCCTTTTAATGTAAAGTACTCCCTTTGGATTAGGAAATATACTCCCCTAAAAATTTTCAAAACGACAGCACTGGCTGGGAGCCATATTGCATGGCTCAGAGTACTATGTACATGGCGTATGGGACCATAAATAATGCGCTATGTTACATGGCTCTGGGCGCTATGTGGATTTTTTTCAGTGTTAAGTTGTTAAGTTTATTACTGGTATTACTACTGGTGTGCGGTTGTTTGATTTGGTTTACAGTGCTGGTGAAAATGATAATAGGTACACTCCATGTTTTTCGGGAAATCATAAAATAATAAAACAACCTCAAAAAGCTGTGTGTGTATCGTCGAGCGGCATTACACTCCCCTTAGTAATTAGCCGGGGATTATGTAATATTGATTATCTTTTTTCCCTACCTGTAATTCAAATTTCTCTAATTACTTAATATGTTGTAAATTAGGGAAATAGGGGAATATAATGCCGCGCAATAACCTCAGATACATGCACAGCTTCTTGAGATTGGTTTATTATTTTACGATTTCTTGAAAAACATGGGGTATCTTATCATTTTTACCGGCACTGTATTTAACTGGCTGAGATTGTTACAATTGCGGGAAAAGGAAACAAGAACAGAAAGTGGATAGATAAAACCAATATATGATAGAAACATTCAAGGGAAGTAATATAATGTTGAACCAATCAAAAGATGATGAGAAAGCATTTAGGCTCTTTAAAGAAATTGCTTCTGAGGTTTACAGAGGTTGAGCTAGTTATTGAGACATTCCTCTAATCAACGCATTCAGAGGAAGAGGGTTTTTGTAAACTCCAAGGTATGGATATGGGCACACATCGGTGAAAATTTAATCACACGATAGATTAGAAGAAACTAGTTCAAGTTTGTTGTTGAGCTTCTTTGGAATGTTGTTGAATTTCAAGATATCGCTATTAAGAACTAAGAACTAATATTTGAAGCAAAAGTTATGAGATAAAAGAACAATGGATATTTGAAAAACCGGAGAACAATAGAAGATTGTAGCTTAACAGAATATGATTTCTGAGTAAAGATACGACGAATTTCTAACATCTCCAAAAAAACTCAAGGCCACGTAAACATTCAAGCTCCTCACAAGGGATTTAAATGTCTAAAACAAAGAATGATTAAGCTCAAGGACCAATACCCACAGTAACACAATCACAAAGCTACTCTTTTGCATAGTGATAAAACTGGCGGGTAAAAAAGTATACAGTATGTTTTAGAAGAATTAGAGACAGTTTTCAAATAATATTCAGAGAAGAAATATCTTTTTGATTAAGGATATTTGTAATATTATCGCTTGCAATTGTTTATGTAAAAACTTGAAAAACCTATAAATATGATGTATTCATCATTTTTAAGATATTCCAATTACTTTAAAAACATACTTTCGATTCCTATTTCCGCAAAACTGTACTAGGTCCATGGATTTTTGAGAAATAAAAGATGATGCCAGAGCGAAAATAGATTCTAGCTAGGTCCGAACTAAGCACAAAGCTTAGTGATTTTTGATATATTTTTTATCTACTTCTAGTAGCGTTAAAATTACGATATGTAGTGAGCCAACTACTGTTATATCGTTAAATTAACTATATTAACATAGTAAAAATAACTATTTTCCGTATTTCGTTTAACGATTTTGAATGAATCGTTGCAATACTATTAAAAATAGTTGAACCAACCAAGAGTTTTTCTTTCAGTGATGAGTCAAATAAGTGAAACTGAAAGTTGTGCTATCTACCTCTAAAATTATGTGTAGCCTGTAGGATGTGGTCAGTTTTTAGTCTATGTCCATCCAGCGCAGTCGATCGAGTAGACACTTTAATTCAAGTTTATTTCTAGGTGAAATTATGCTATGCAATCTTCTGTCCATAAAATATGTTGTTCACTGTGGAAACAATAAAAATTTATTCATCATATTGCTTGCTGCACTGAGAGGAGAGTCTTGATAAAATCAACAATTTTCTTTAGTTGCTTTTGCGTCAATTACGGACTATATTTAAAATGACCATAGCAAAATTGTTGATTACTTTTATGCACAATGACACATGGGTTGATAAACAACATCCGTGGTGCAAAAAAGCAAGCAACCACAAACTATGGTATTCCAACAATGTGCATAGTACGAAATAGTAAATGGCTATAGTGGGCCCCAATAATAATGAGTGATTCAATAACCATATTTGGCAGACAAAAGTAATTGCTCAACAATTAAATTGTATGCACAATAGGAATGCGTTCACTCAACAACAAATGATCATATAAGAACTTTTGTGATGGTTTGTCGATAATTAAATTGTACAAATGGAATGAGGGTTTATAAATTATTTTAGTAATCATATTGCAATGCAATCCTGAGGAATTTGAAACCTGGATAAGATGAAAAATGTCATGCCTTCATTTCGATTTGAAGCTTTTATCTTGTTTATAGGAAGAAAAAAAGGTACATTTGAATTGACAATTCTCATAAAAGTGAACAGAACATATGAGTGCAGTTTTTAAAGTCACATACGAATTCATCAAATATATACAAATGCATAAATGTTAGATAATTGTGTTTGCAATCTTTATACTTTGTCGAATATTTTATTGTAGATTTTATGTTTTAAATTACTAGTGTATGATTAGACTATACACTCAGAAAAATATGTTTCCGAAAATCAAAGAAAATATTTACTTGTTTGCGAGATGTGAAATCTTCCACAAATCAAATAAACTTTTATTTGATATCAGTAATTTGTATAAATATCATTGAAAAATTTCTTACATTCAACGGAATACAATTTTTGCTTTACCTTATTTCAAGTAAGTAATTTTCCTCAAATCTTGTAAATTTGTCTATGAATTTAGTAAATTATATCTACACCGCGAATATTTTTTTCTATGTTTCAACAACAACCACGCTTCAATATTCGACGAAAAAATTGATAGTTTTTATGACTTCTATCAACATTTCCTCTACACAAATAAAGGGTCGATAGCTTAGCTCGCTAACGTGTCAATCCAAAGCAGCGATCTACCGCTCGTGGGTTCGAATTCCGCCGGGATCATGGTTGACTTTGTTCGTCTGCAGTTGTCCTAACTCCATTGATTAAGCGTCACATTATAGCTTAAATTAGCGACTAGGCATAAATAATACTAGCGCTTCAGAAAATAAGAAAAAAATGTGGCACTTGAAAAAAAGGAAAAAATGGAATTTACTTTTTTCAGAGTTTTTGCGTGCCAACAACATGCGATGCACATGCACTGCTTAACTTCGGTGATCGTACGTAAACCGATTTATGCCAGATGCCAGATGTTCTTGAAACTATATCAAATTTTACTCAGGGCAAGTGCAATATCAGTGCTTGAAATGAATAAATTCCTTTCTTTCGATTGAATAAATATTTCTTTGAAACTATACCAAGTTTTACTCAGGGTAAGTACAATATTTGTTCTTTGAAATGAAGAAATTTCTTTCTTTGGATTGAGTAAATATTTCTTTGGCGCAGAATCATTACCAATTTTCTTTGATAATACGTTCATTTTTCTTCAAAAAATAGAAATATTTTTCTCAGTGTATAGAAATGTTTTTAAATTCATTCTTTCTCAATTAGTAGCGCCATATTGCGTTGATATTTTACTCGAACTTTAATCTTAATTTTTAATTTAGGCTTGTATTGTTTTTTATTTTTTAATTTGAATTTTATGTAATCGTTAAATATAGTTGATCACAGCTTCTCATATATTTTGAATTCAGTAGTTCGTATTAGGTCCCCGCCTTCGCGCACAAGTACTCTTACTTTTGCGAGGAGCGAGCTATGCTGTGAATTTTTGTACCATGTTTGTTAAATGAACAGCTGCAATAAATTATTATTATTATTATTATTATTATATTCTTAGTATCTATTTTATTTTTATTTTTGATGTAAAACATGGATAATTCTGCAGTTCAAGAGGCAACGTCCAATAGTCGTTCGAATTTTAACCAAATCTAATTAAATGAGAAGATTTCTACAAAATTCGTATTAAAGTATGTACCTACCTAAAAACCAAGTATTGGAGGAAGGATTGCGTCGGTTGGCGAAAGTCTTTAAAGTACTGTTTAAGCATTCACGAAGAGAAAATAATTTTGAGCAGCAGCGAATGCAATTTTAACAAAAATGTATCTCATGAATGAAAGAAAGAACAATTATGCATTTGGCATAAACTATTGGCCTTTCATGGCATTTGGCGAAATTTCACTGAAAAAAAAATCTTTATAAAATCAACAATTTTCCTTAGTTGTTTTTCCGTCAACTACGGGATATAGTTAAAACAACCATAAAAAAATAGTTGATTACTTTTATGCACCATGACGCGTGGTTAATAAACAACGTCCGTGGTGCAAAAAAAGTAAGCAACCACAAACAATGGTATTCCAACAATATACATAGTACGAAATAGTAAATGACTATAGTATATTATGTAGTATGGAATTATGTTTGTTGAATTTAACAATTGTAGAATGGTTCGCTTACTTTGAAAATTGTTGATAAAATGAATGAATGAAAAAAATGAATTTGGTTGGTGCCTTGGTTGCATTGACAGCGACATTATCGCTGCATTGTGATTTACCAAATTCGCGGCATTCACGCCTCCCCCTGTGGCGCCGCTGCCTCAATGCCGCTGTTATGTGTTTACAGCATCAACTGCATAAAAAGCGTCATACAACGTAATATAAAGGCTTCATAGCATAACATGAATATGAATTATATCGAACAGCAAACTGAACACAATTTTGCCATGTAGAATATGAAACTTATGTAGCATATTAAACTTAACTATAGAATAGGAGTATGAGTATGAGGAGTATGAAAAATCAACAGTTTTCCTTAGTTGCTTTTGCGTCAACTAGGGCTATAGTTAAAACAACCATAAGAAAGTCGTTGATTACTTTTATGCACCATGACGCGTGGTTGATAAACAATTTCATTCGGAGCATGAAAAACGTCCAAATGTTGAAACTATTCTACTTTGCGTAGAATAATTTCAAAGACGTTGCTCACTGAATTACGTTTGTTGAAATCAACTATTGCAAAGTAGTTTGAGTACCATCAAAACTGTTGATAATTCGAAACGTTGAGGTTTTGAGTGAATTGATAAATATTTTTCTATTGATCAACTATTTTTCGTGGTTATGAAACAATTAAAACAATTGATTTCATGAACGTTGCGATATTTTTTGTATAACCAGAACCAATTACTTTTATATCGTTAAATTAACTATATTAACATAGTAAAAATAACTATTTTCCGTAGTTTGTTTAACGATTTTGAATGAATCGTTGCAATACTATTAAAAATAATTGAACCAACCAAGAGTTTTTCTTTCAGTGTTAATTTAAAATTTCCATATGTCACCGCATAAACGTCTGAGTTCTTCCTCCCAGAAACATTTTCCTACAACTCTAAAGCATAGATCTACTATCTGCAATAACTTTAGTTATTTTCCAAATTAAAACCAAGCTAAGTCTATAAAGAGCATTAAAAACTGCAACAGTTTGAAAATGATCATTCAGTCTCTCGAATTGTAGGAAGGCTTGTGAAAAACCAATTAAGACACTGCAAATATATACTGCAAATATATACTACAAATTAACCAATCTGAAGCAAATCATCTGCTATTGATCCAATTTGGCAATAGTTTGCGCTCCAAAAAGTATCACAAACACAATTTCTTAATTAACTTGCTGCACAAGCTCACTCGTCAACAAAGTCAAGGAACTGATTCGTGTCGTCTAGATTTTTCGCTGTCTATCTTAAATGTGGCCTTTCGGCTACAGCACGAGACATTGCATAAAGAAACTTCTAAATGTTGAACCAATTCAGGATTAAATAATTCCAAAAATGCCGCTTTACTGAATTATGTTTATTGAACTTAACAATTGTAGAATGGTTCGTTTACTACGAAAATTGTTGAGAATTCAATATTTTGTAGTGGTAAATGAATTGGAGCTTATTTTGCTGTAGATCAATTATTTTTCGTACTTATCAAGCAATTAAAACAGTTGAATCCTCGAAGGTTTCGATATTTTTTGTATCAGCAGAGCCAACTACGTTTGTATGGTGAAATGAATTATGTTAGCATAGTAGGAAGAACCATTTTCCGTAGTTCGTTCGACTGTTTTGAATGGAGTGTTGCATTACTATCAGTGTAGAAGTATGGTCCAAGTTGGAGATCAAATTCAAGTTTCAGGCCCCAAAATGTAAATGAACGTAGTTGGAGTCACTTAAAATTGTATTAGCTTTTTAGTATTAATTTCAAAAATCAAACATAGCAAGAAATCTTGATCCTTCTTTCAAAGTACGCATATTGTGCTCTACTGCATAAAATGCCATAAAAAATCACTTAATTTTGACTCAAATTCAGTATCGAAGCTGATTATTTCTGTCGGGACGTATGATAAACTTTTAAGGCATTTATATTCAGCAGCAGATGGGTTTTGAAAATAAAAATGAAGTCGAATTCCATTTTTGTCTGAAACCTGACTTAATTCATGAGGCATTGGACAAATTTCTAAGTCCCTGATTCAAGCGTAATTATTTCACGTTCTATACACTATTTACGTTCTATATATTTAGATGAGATACTAAACAAAATGTTAAAAATTTCACCCAAAAATATTCATGTATTTCTTTTCTCTTAATTGTGATTGAATTGTTAATAATCTATGAAACAATTTTTTTTGTTCCATTCTTCCCTAAAGAATTCTCCTCTTGTAAACAGGTGCCAATCGTTCTACTTTAAACATTCATCTGTTGACTCAATCAAAATAAACTCCAAAAATCATCTGATTCATCTCTAGAGACCAATCAATACTATCACGAAAACTCGAAATCAACATTACCCCTTAACAATCATCAAAAATCAGATACGGTTTCCGTTTTTCAGTTGTTTCGATTGCATTCGACTGTATCAAAAGTGACATCAGTCGCAAGTGCAAGATTTATGATATTCCGGTTATTAAGTGGTTTTATCGATTCCCTGACAATATTTCACACTTAAAAAAGAGATCGCATCAAATGGGGTACAGTTGTCTTCAGGGACTAGTTTTTTGAAGAAAAAATAACTCGTTTGCCATGTACGGCTTCATTCCCAAAAAAAACTGCCGCAATTTACGAAAATGTGTCAATCATAGCAATAGCTGAGATCTAATGATCAGTTTTCAATGTGTCTACTGAAATTGAAACGATCCACAGAGAAGGGTCTTTGACGTATTTGAAATAAAGAAAAGTTCAAATCCCAAAAGAGTACGGACTTTTTTGAGTGAAAGTAGCAAAGATTTTATTGAGACTGAAATAGTTTGTCACCAGTCTGATTTTTGAAATTAAGTCAAACCAATTTCATTTTTTCACAATATCCGAGAAAATTTTTAAATAAATTAAGTAGAGTAAAAACTGACTTTGTAACAAATTAGTTAATTAATTAAAAATAATATATCTTAATATTTAATATAAATTTATTCGTTTTTCTCTAATTTTACATTATAGTGTTTATTTCCCTTTTTATCATGTCAAAACTTTCACAAGCTATTAACATGACAACAAACAATTCAACTATTCCAAAAAGGTTTTTATTATTGCTATTAGTTCAACTAATTACAACTGACTGACTACCGTGTGTTACGACACACCAAAACCGTAAAATCGTAAAAGTGAAAGTACTTCACTGGAAAATCCATTAAAACCTAGACAGAAAATTTAAGTGCTACAGCCACTGGCCTATTTAACACTTGATCCCAAGAGAGAAAGAGAGAATTAGTTAACTGTACTCAAACTGACGTCGTATCTATTTGGTGTGTTTAGTCCTGTTAGCAATAAAACATGTTTAATGGTGTAATAAAAGCAAATCAACATCTCTAATGTTTTGATCGGGAAATTCGTGGAAATAAAGAAAGTGGAATGAATGTTTTAGTAGGTAATAGGTAGTGTAATAGATGATGACGTATGCATGTTGAATAAGATCAGTTTGGGGATATTTGACTTGTGTATTTATCATTGCAAGATTTTATTGAAAATACTCTTACAATATCATATTACGTCATTACATCAATCATTTACAAAGAATCATATCAAATATAGAGTGGCTATTTATTTATTTGAACAAAAGTATGAATCTGTTTCTTGACTCTTGGATTAATTTATTAATTTTAATTCATTAATTAGTTGAAATTATTTTAACGTTAATTTTTATTTTATACAATTTTACGTTACACCATTTCAAAACCATTTTTGTCGCAGTTCTTTAATTGAATCTCCGATGAAATTGTATAATTACTTCCTATTCCATATTTTAATTGAGTCACAAACTACCACCCTACCCTTCCTTTAAAACCATTTCTCCAAATTATCACCTCATAATTACCAGTACTACTTCCACGCACATTTACGCAATAAATCAACCTAATCAAAGATCGCAAACGACCCGCAAACAGAAAAGATGACAAAATGCCGCCACCCAAAAAAAAAACAGATTCAAAACACTATAAAAAAACACTCAAGGATATTGTACTGACTCGTTCTTGACTGACTACTGTACTTGATATGGTGTTTGAAGTAGATACATACCGAATCTCCTTGTGACTTGACTTTGACTTCTCGATTCGCAGTCTTGGTGGTAAAAGTCTTTCGACGAGGAGAGATGAAGATCCGTAGAAGAGATTTTTGAAAAGTGATGATGTCAAAACATATCCATCATAAATTTACTGTACGGTGACGTGCATGTGATGGTTCACTTATGTTGCAAATGTACCGACACTGATCTTACAGCGTCCGTTTCAGTTGCATAGGCAGGCAAGCAGACGGCCAGGCAGTGGTTTTGAAGATAAATGTGTTTTTTCACTAAATAATTATGCAGATTGCTGATGAGCGTGTGGCTGCTGATTGGTGAAGTTTTTGATGAATGAATATTCCAACATGATAAAGATGGGAAGTGTGGTAGTAATTTAGTGAATTTTCGCAGAGTTGAGGAAGGAAAATTGTAAATTAGGACGATTATCAACTTTGATGTTGTGTTTGATTCCATTAGTATGCTGTTATACGTTGCTTGCGGAACGTTTACTGCATCTTCTTACTATTCTAATTATTATCAGCTCGAATATTATCGAAGGTTTGCTAGTTATTTTCAACTAAATACAATAATGTACAAATCGGCTCATACTCTTATAAGCCATTTTGCAAATTGAAGCAAATAAATTGAAAAAATTAAACTGTTCTTTAAAATATATGAAATTTTACCCACGCTGGGCGCTGAAGTGTTTAGGCCAAGAGAAACAATTTTTTCGGCAGAAACCTAGCTGGAATTAGCTATCCGTAACGAACGCTACTTATGTAAATGTGTAATTAATACTTCTTAGTCTCTTTGAACAATACTGCCCTACTAAGCATAAAGGTACTATCTACATTTTAGCACTTTCGAGATATTCAATGATTTGTGTGTTTCTAAATGCTGCAAACACCTTCAAACGTAATGAAAGTTTAAACATGTATACAATTACATTTACTTGAGACACATTTCAAGTAAAAGCTTTCCCGTTTAAAATAGTTGTGGATGATAGATTTTACATAGATAGGACTTTTTTTAGTATCATGAAACGAAAAACTGGCCCCAATACTAAGCATAAAGGTTCTTTCTACATATTACTAAGCATAAAGGTTCTATATGCAGTAGGTAGAACCTTTATGCTTAGTAGTGCGACGTTTTTTGTAGATGGGGAGATTTTTCGCTTGCATACTTCCACAAAAGGTAGCTTTTGCATATTTTGTAGAATAATGTAATTGAGTATGTAGTTTTTGAATCCGACAAAAATGTAGATAGAACCTTTATGGTTAGTAAGGCAGAATAGCTTCTTATGTAGCAAATAGATATTGGCCGAGACCAGGCGAGCCGAAGTCATACGAGGCCGCCAACATGTGGACGGCATTTGACAGCTCGTCCGAATCGCCTTGGCTCGTGCTCAACATCCATTCCGATCGGATGTGGCACGAGCGCCTGTGACATCTGTCAAAGTCGCTCGTCTGGACCGCCCACACACTCGGCTCGCCTGGGCTCGGCCAATATCTATTTTCCACATTAGAGTAAGGCCAAGGCAGAGCGAAGAGAGCGTCGAGCAACGAAATCGGTCTGAATTGATCTCGTCGCTACTATCACATTTCTGCTTTGGTCGCTGTTTTATCCGCTGCTTCGACATGGAAATATATGAACCGTTTAAATTAAATTGTTCTACATAGCTACAGTGTTTCAGTATTGCGTACCGTCAAGATGCAAATCAGATTTAGTGAAGACGAGCTATCACTAATTTGTAACCCCTTCATTTACATTAACACATTTAGTATCTGACATTTGCTTGGAATGTAAACAACTAATAGTTGTAAATTGATTGAAAATGTCTCATTCGAGGAAGTTTTATTTTACTTTATTATTTTATTTTACAATTGAAGGAAAGAGACACCGAAGGGAAAAACCATTAGTAAATCATCGTTTAAGAAACAAATAAGAGATAAATATTTTTACATCGCATACGGACTGGTGATTAAAGTCCTTATTCAATGACTGGTGATGAAAAACCAGATACGAACAAGTTAATTATAGCAACGCCAAAACGTTGACTGCATGCAACTTAGCACTCTCATTCATGCTATATTCTTGGAGGGAATAGTTGGTTCGCTGTTCCCGACGCATCGGCCAAGGACCGATGGTCCCATCATCGTCAACCAGGCGAATGTTCCTCTTTTTACGGACAAGGAGTTGAACAGTGGAGTGTCAAGGATGAAGAACCGGAAGGCCTTGGAGCCTGATGTTGAGGCGTTAAAAGTCGTGGCGGAGAGTCAACCGTGTCTATTATTGGTTTTATATAATTCATGTTTAGTCGCGGGGTTCTTCCCGTTGCGATGGAAAGTAGCCCGACTGGTACTTGTAGACAACTGGAAGGGTAACCTGGGCAATTCATCGGCATGACGCCCGTTGTGCATGCTCGACACTGCGGGGAAGCTTTCGAAGAGTTTCTCAAGCCGCGGCTGCTGTCAGGGGTGAGATCAGCTGGTGATCTTTCTTGCAGGTAGCACGGCTTCCGGGAAGGGCTTTCAACAATCAATGCCATCTCAGAAGTTGTTGGAGAAGTAAGAGCGGAAGAGTAAGAGCGGAAGAGTCATGCGAGCAAGTCAGACCGGTCGTCCTGCTGGTAACACTTGACGTACAAAACGCCTTTAACTCGGCGAGGTGGACGGACACCCTTCGAGCCCGTGTGCGGAGGTTCCGTATCACTGGCTACTTGCTAGCAATGATGCGAGACTTTCTCAGGGACCGATAGTTGCTCTAGGATACTGAGGACAGAGTCAGAAGGAGGTCCTTCACCTCAAGTGTAGTACAGGGGTTAATCTTAGGACCTGACTTCTGAAACATCGTTTACGATAATCTGTTGCGCCTGGAAAAGCCTGCGGATATGTTCCTAGTAGGCTACGCTGAGACGTCACAGCTGTAATCACTTATTGATCTGCCGATTTCGTTCAACTTAGGCTTAACAAATGAGGAGGGTGGATCGGTGGATGACTGAGCACGGCTTCCAGTTGGTAGTCTCAATGACAGAGATTGTCATACTGACGAAGCGGATGATACCAACTGTCATACCCATGGCAGTTGGCTCCGTTGGCTTCCAGACCAGCAAGTCAGTCAGGTATCTGGGGGTGACCCTGGACACCCTGGACATCATATCCGCAAGGCATATGACAGGACTGTAGTAATCGTCATCTCGCTGAGTAGGCTAACGGCCAGCATTGAGGGGCCCAGTGAGACGAGACGGAGGCTACTGATGGTAAAGACCAATTCCATCTTGCTATATGGTAGTGAAATTTGGGGAGATGCGCCTTGAATTAAGAAGTTCCACAAGCGCATTGCCCGTCCAGCGCAGGGGTGCCTTGTGAATCGCCTGTAGCTACCGCACGGTCTCAGAAGAGGCTGTGATGGTTGTATCGAGGGTAATCTCGATCGATCTGCTAGCGCGAGAACGCAAGGAAGAGTAACTCTTTCGCTCAGAGCTGGACAAAACTGAGGCTTTGACGCACGCGCGTACGCTAATCCGCCAACTTTGGCAACAACGCTGGAGTGAAAGTGATAAAAGACGCTAAACGGCTAAGCTTATTGGTAAACTTTTACCTTTGTCAATTCTTGACAGTGCACGGTTATTTCAGAAAATGCCTGAATAGAATGGGTAAGGTGGCCACACCATACTGCCGGTACTGATTATGATACTCAGCACACATTCTGTATGTTTAGTGGCTTCGTAAGTTTGAGGTGCACCATTGAGTCGACGATCGGCTTGGTAACGCCTGAGACGAACGTGGATACAATACTGCAAAACGAGGAGAACTGGCGCGCAGTCTCAATATACGTTGAAAAAGTACTGCACATAAAGCGGAAGGAGGGTTGCGTTGAGTTCTTGAAGTCCGTGGTTACAAATAGGTGTGTTAGCACAACCGGGTCGAAGCAGTGCTTAGGCGGGTCTAATCTCAGGACTTCGTGGACTTGTAGATGGACCTTTTTTTAGTGAGTCAAACCTCACATACACCGTGGTGATAGGTCACCCGGGGATCTGGTAAGCGGATTTTTTTGTCCATTTACACTAGGAAAAAACTTAATATTTTCGTGAACACAGTAGTGACCTATATTTGGTGGGACCAGATTAGTATAGTGGACACCTACAGTGTAGACGTTGCTAAAACCCAACCAAATCATTACTGGTAATCGTTACTGTTACTGACGTTTTAGTGAGAACTGATCAAAAAAGCAACCAGACCGTTACAACAGATATAATAAAACTATTCTTCAACATAATAATACCAGATCACATTTTGCTGAACATGTCAAGAATTAGAAAGACCAAACTGAAAGATCTACTCCACCTGCTGTTTTCATCAGCTATTCCAGCTTTCGTTCTAATCGATGATGAGCAGTAGCTAAGCGAAAGTTTTGGATTTGATCAAAATTTTGCGCAAAACCAACATTTTTTATGACTAATAAATGAATTTTCTTTTAGTAAATAAGGTGATAAGGAAATATTACTAAACAACTGAAAACAGAATTACAATTTTAAAATAAGAGATCCATTGACGTAAAAAAAAATATTTTGCTTTTGATATATTAGCTGTTTGATTTAATAGTTGTCTGCTATTGTTTCAGCTCAGCAATTTAATTCCAATATTTTACCTTCAAACAAAATGTTCACATATTTCCTTAAACGCGTAAATGTACCATTTCCAGTCATTGTATTCACAAAAAAATCTTTCCACATCAATTAAAATTTTCCAACTTCTCAAATACTTTGTCTTGTATGCACCCAGCACAGGCGTTTAAAGACTAATTTGTCTTAATTAAGTTCTGCCATAGCTCCACCCTGAGCATTGAAAAAACGGCATGATTCTTAACAAAACAACCAAAACAAAACGAATGGGATATTTTCTGCATATGCGCACATGTGATATCTACAATCATCGTAAACTGTGTGAACATGCGCGAAATATTTTCTTTTCCGAAGACGCCGGCCTGCCGCAACGTCTTTTGCCTTTTTTGCTTTTCTTTGAATTGTCTTGAATATTTGAACTTACAAGATACATTTATCTTTTTTGCTTCAATTATTTAGAATTTGGTTCCTTGCTTTGACACAGTTTTTTAATTTTTCCGTTTCTTATTTTTCCTGCAATTTCCCTCATTCCATCCGAGCAATTTCAGTAAAATCTCAAAGGAATAGTAAATTTCGATTTTGATTTGATTGACTATCTCCACTTCTGTCGCTGTGTCTGATCTTTGAAAAGAAGACAAACTTACATTTGTGCGAAATACTGAGAGATCTACTGTGAATGTATCTTATTTTATCGTCACTTTTTAAGTTGGAAGCATCCCAACGGGAATCGCGGTAATGTATGCTGGCGTAATGCATGAATCAAACTATGCTAGTAATGTCAATTTCCGATTTCCAAAGTTATTTTCCAGCAATTATAAGATATACTCGTATACATCACTTGGAGCATGGAAAATGCTGCAAGGGAGAAAGCTCATATGTTATAAGTCCAAGACTGGCCAATGAAATTAACTCGCAGAAACAAGGGGAAAAGAACTTGCGAGCATACATCGGTTACGGGTAGTCTGCTATATAAAGCGGAAAGATGAAAATTTCGGAGCATTTCAAATCATCACGCACGGGTAAGTACAATGTATGAAGACAATTCCCCCTAGTAGCTAAGAGCATGCACTATTGGAATTTCCAATGAGCGTCACAATCGCTCAGCATGCAAAAACCACACATGCTGAGATACGATCGGCTGCCAGCCAAAGCTTTAATTTGTATTCACCGTAGATGACGGAAATGCGAGAATACGATGTCGTACTTTCCAAAAAGCTCTTATACATAAAGCTTTAGAGCTAAGAGCATGAGTTTCCCCTTGTATAAATCTTCCCAGCCTAGGACATGCAATGTTAAAAAGAAACAACGCGTAATGGTCCGGTAATGCTTACACGCATTACGCGTAATGCTTACCGAATATACCCGTAAGCATTACTTTTCCCGTTGGGATATAATATCTAAAGATTTCGTGTGGTCGGTAAGTTATTTATCCGCAGTTCGAAAGCATCTATGGAGATGAAAAGTAAACTGATCTTAATTGAAGATGACAACAGAAGACGGGTTAGACCGCACCGCATGCAGGCAGAAAGAGTGATATCAGGATGCGATCAGTTCAGGGCGTTTGTGCTGAGATGGCGGTTGAGTTGTTATTTTAGTTCAGTGAAAGAATGACATTGAGTTTTCCTTTTTATGTGTGTATAATTTCGATGTGACAGAAAACGGAGGGTTTTTGATGTTCGAAATGTGATTTTCGGAAGAATATTGGAACGGAAAGTTTGTTGGTTGTGAAGATGAAGAGTTTTGTTGAAGATCCAAGCAAGCACATGTGGATTTCTTTGACGATTTATTGCACGTGGCGAGAAAAGTTGGAAGTTTGGTGTGGTACGAGAAAAGAGTTGGGTTTTTTTATGATGGTGAAATATTAATTACTTCAGTTCTTTTTTAATTTCGCGGAATTGCATTACATTTCACTACCTTCACCATCTGTTAAGAAGATCTTAAGCTTCGGCACACAACGTGGGGTTATTTTAAATCCATGACTTTCAAAATGCACTAAATATTATGAATTACACTACCAAAATAGTTGAATTTCACAATAACTGGCTGTTGAATATTGGCCCGTCAATTGACAGATCTGAAACAATACCGCGCAAGTTGTTTTTGCATTGTTTTTACTAATGTTCGAAGAACATTAGTATTAAAATCGATTCGGCCAAAAATTCATATTTCCTTATATATATATATATATATATATATATATATATATATATATATATATATATATATATATATATATATATATATATATATATATATATATATATATATCATCAAAAAATTTCAGTGAGATAATCTCGGGAACGCGCCATCCGATTGAGCTGAAACTTTCAGGATACATTGGTGTATATGCAGAATAGGTCCAGGTCTCTTTAAATGTCAGTTATTGTTAACCTTTTGGCGCCGGCGGCCATTTAAGTGATATTTTTAATATACCTATTATTTCGTGCACAAATAATTTTCGCAAAAATAAAGTTAACGAAATAAATTTCGAACGTGTTTTACATATGAATCGGATAATGCTTTGGAATTTTTTAACCCTATGTGTGCGCTGGGTGCCTAAAAAGAGGACGGGAAAATTTGAAAATTTTTAAATTGCGATAACTTTTGACAGAGCTATTCAATCATTACCAAATTTTCAGGACATATTGATATTATTTAGTTGTAGATTTGTGTAGCTTTTAATGAGCGTGCTGGCAACCCTGTAGCTAGGGCAGGCACTGAAAGTGAAAACCTCCAAATCATCGTCTCTCTTGAAAAAATGCCGTTTCTTCAAAAAAAAAACCACTCATATGTAAATCTTGTGCTTTGTTTACATAACCAAAAAAAAAAAGATATGGTATAACGGGCACGCCTGGTAACCCTTGCCCAATTTACCTATATTTTAAGCATCAAAAACTTCTGTTCACGGAAACTCACGATCCGATGAGCAGAATTAATTGAAATTTGCAGAATGTATTGGTCTTAAATAGGACCAGGTCTGATAGAAGTGATTTTGAAATGCGGGCGATTCTGTGCCAGTGGTGCCATCTTGAAAAACCACTAAAAAAGATAACTGTTTTTAGCCCTATAAATTCTGATTGAATCGTTCGATTTTGACGAAACTCACACACCTCCTGGACCTTACCTTAAGCCACGTTTGGTAGAAATTTGGTCGAAAAATTCGGTTGGAGTTGCCAGCTATGATAATTTTGGTGTCTTCATTTTGAAAAAAAAAATTTGGAAGTGAAAACATTCAAACCATCGAATATTCAAAAAAATGTCCGTTTCTTACAATAAAACCAATCTGTATATAAATCTTATGTTTTATCTACACGTTCAAAATAAAACTTTGGAAATGTCATGTCGGACAAGAACGGTAACCCTCTCCCAGTTAACCTATATTTTTAGCATCAAAAACTTCTGTTCACGGAAACTCACGAACCAATAATCAGATACAGCTAAAATTTACAGAATGCATTGGACTTAAGTAAGACCAGATTTGATAGAAGCGATTTTGAATTGTGGGCAAGTCTGTGCCAGTGGTGCCATCTTGAAAAATTACAAAGAAAAAAAACTGCTTTTTGCCCTATGAAATGTGAATAAATTACCAGATTTTCATGAAATTGGCACAGTAGCTAAACCTAACTCTAATCTCTGTTTGGTGGAAATTTGGTTGAAAAATTTGATTGGTGCTACCAGCTATGGTAATTTTTGTGTCTTTGGTTTTGAAAATTCGCTCAGGAAAATAAAACTTTTTGCACTATAACTTCCAGTGCAGTCCTGAAATCAATACGAATTTCATACAATTAATGAAACCTGTTTTAAACATTATTCAGGCCAAATTTGGTTGAAAAGCTACGATAGGGTTGCCAGCTATTGTTGATTTTGTGTTTAATTGCAATATCTTTATTAAGCGGTTTTATCGTAGAATTTTCAAATGGTAATGATATTGTAGTGACAATAAACAGCAAATATTAAGCTTTCGATTATTTGAAAAAACTCGCTGCAGGTAACTCTAAATTTCTTTATACTCCTTTAACTTCGAATGTTATATAACAACGTGAAGCAGATGTGATATATTCTTGGCTTTGATACTGGCAGAAGGTTGCCAGCACGAGTCGGTTGTGCTACTTTTGTATCAATAAACGCTTACAGTTAGTATTCATACCGGAAACATTTACAATTAAAATAAATAATCAATGTTGCAATTCGCAAAGTTCTGCAAATTTTTCGGATCGCAGCCCCAAACACCAACTTCAGTTACAGTGCTGCAGGCACTGAGCATTTTCTTCATTGATGTTATATGAGATGCTGCTTTCAAAATTATGTGAAATAAGCAACTGATAACGAATATAATTAACCCGTGTTTTGCTCTCATAAACGTTGAAATTCAAGCCAGTGGTAATATCTGAAACCTTCCACCATATGAGTTATAATGCATTCTTGAGACCAAAGTAAAACGTGGCATTTGAAACAGTTTGGTCGTAATAAGCAGCACATGTGGTGGAATATGCACTCAAAACCTGCACGATTCTTCTACTGTTCTTCGAACATTAGTGTTTCTAGCGGTTCAGGTGCGCTAGAGTTTTTTTTTAATAAACATTATTTTCACGTTGTGTGCAGAGGGGTCAAAATTCCAATAAAATTTCGATTTTTCATTTTTCATTAAAATGTTTTCGCAACTCTCCTAAATTGTTTTCAATTACTTTCCAGATTATCACTCGAAAAAAAATGGAGAGATATGCTTGCCAGTTGCACTAGCAACAGACGATGTACATTCAAATTCGAAGAAACCTCGTAGGAATCGGACAACATTCACAAGTGGCCAGCTAACTGCTCTTGAGAAAATTTTCGAACGAACACATTATCCGGATGCTTTTGTTCGGGAAGAGCTGGCAACGAAGGTTGGACTCAGTGAAGCTAGAGTACAAGTAAGCATGGAACTACAACTATTAATGATATTTGTCGAAATTTTCAAGTTAGGAGATTATTTTCCAACAAACATATTTTACCTAAAATAAATATAATGGAGCATCACAAGATATATCAAGTATTAAATGCTAAATTCAGTGCTCGGAGGCAGAAAATTTTAAATAAAAAGATGATATTTTTAGGATACGGGATACTTTAAATTCAGGGTAGAAGATAATTTATTCAAACTAGCCTCCTTCTGCCTTTACTCCGAAACCTTACTCCAAAATTCATTTCGTTTCAGGTCTGGTTCCAGAATCGTCGTGCGAAATTTCGCCGTAACGAACGAACATCTCACAGCACCAAGTCTCTTTCATCGCACCCGGTTGTTCCTTCTCTCACGCCTACTATTACACCAAAACCTTCTTACACTTCTGGTGGCTCAACATTTCCAGATAAGTACCTGACATCATCAACAGCCCGGCAAACGTCCTTCCATCAACAATTGGAATTGGCCCACTCCCATTCGCATCTCTCATCACACCATTCACATCATCCGCACCCGCATCATCATCCTGCATATCCTCTAGGATTCCCGCTAAGTGTATTCCCGTCCGTACCACCTCCGCCACCGCCTGCAGCGACAACGACAAAATCGACAAATTACAGTTGTTATGCAAATTCCTATAATAGTTTCGGGAACGATATGAACACATCATCATATTTTAATGGTTCCGGCTATTGTTCAACAAGTTTCCAGCATAATTTCAACACGCCGCCGACAACGTTGCGCTACAAGGGCCAAGGATTTTAGTTAGCAGTAGTAGTTGGAGTAGTTTTGTTTGAGTTAGCTCGAGCTGTATTTCGAATTGCATATAATAATTATGATGCGGATGACGAAGGCGAGGACGATGATGATTGATGGAATTGCGGTACAATTTAGTTTGCCAAGTGGATATTATTAGTGTAATTAAATGTTAGAAGCTAATTTATTGAGTTTCGAGTAAAGTTAATTGAATTTCGAATGTGAATGAAATGTGCGCGAGTGTTTAATAGTTTAATAATACTGTAAGCAATAGGTGGTGCGGATGTATGTTTTGTTTGAATTAGAAGCGAATAAATTCAGGTTGAAATCGTTTGAAATTTGTATTTGAAGAGCAGTGAGAGAAACAAGATCTTCATTGGTAATGAAATATAGCAAAGTTTTCGAAAAGTATGAGTTTTTGTCGTTTGTTTGCATGCTTTTGATTTGATTTTGTATCGTTTGAGTATAAATTTAACCAAAAGTAATATTAGTTACTAAAATCAACTTCAGCAAAATTGTTCTAACTTATAAACCCTATCAAACCTTCGTCAAAGCAATATAAATGTTGAGTCTACTCCTTTATTGCTCGCGTGCCAGTTTCTCTATCAGGGGCTCTATTATGATTCAAAATCCGAAATCGGATTTCATACGTTATCGTAAACATTTGCTATTTGCGGGTCAAGTGGCTGGCGGATATACTGTGTACCAAGTAATTTTCGATTTTTTTTTTTTTGCTGTTTATAATTAAAGTGTGAGAGATAATGTAAGTAAAGTATGAATAAATTCAGTAAATGAATATTTTAAATATATATTGAATAGTTGTTTTCAAAATATTATTCTTAGGGCCTATTCGATATCTACAAAACAGCAAATAAGTGTGATGGTCGAATTAATAGTAGACCATCCAAATGTAGGACTAGCCACTAACAGTCTTCCAGCCTTCGCACAATGTAAAGAAGCCGCTAAGCATTTGTGGTCGAAATTGGCTGAAGAGCTCAATAGCCACGAACCACGGATGAAATATGTTCATAGGTGAAGAAAAGTATTTTTCGTTTTGAAACGTCGACATGAGTGTATTGAATATCAGCTATTGCAGATTTCCTTCAGGACCCGGCTCACTCGCGTTGTCAGGAGAAGTTCAGCTGGCACCCGCTCGCCCGAAAAATACTCATCGCCAGACGCAGAAGCATCAATTGGAGTTCAAATCAAAACGCAACAGCTTTTTCACAGTGAGTGTATCGATTTCTTTAAAACTGTTTAAGACCACTCTAGGACAATATGTACACTTAAGCGAAAATCTTTCGATTCGAAACAAAAAATATAGAGAACAAAGAAGAAGAGAAAAGTTGATTTTAAGAAGCAAAACGCTTCAGTCGAAACTAAAAAAGTGAAGCTGAAAGAGAAAAAGCTGAAAATAATGAGCACGAAAAACCAAAAATAATAAGTGATAATAGATATTTTCGTACAAGCAGTTTTACGGTTTGGTAGAACCACCGTGTGTGTCATTCGCCTTAAAGAGAGCATGGTAAAAAATAATCTACGCAAGTAAACTGTTCACAAGGACGATATATACTTGATCTTATGTTGAATGCTACATAGCTGGATTTGCAGTGGCACCCGCAAATAGCTGGTGGCAAAAATCACCGAGTTTTTATGTATCATGTTCATCTCCATAGCGAGCAGCAGGCGTAGTATTAGCGACTAGGAAAATGATAAACTTCACATCAAGATCTGGATGTTTTTCTATTATTTTGAATTCCTCGCCCCTAAAAACGATGACGTTGAGTTGCTATCACCAAAGACTTGGCGAAATAGGAAGAGCTCGGATTTTGACTCTTAATTCTGCACTGAAAGAAAAATCTTGATAAAATCAACAATTTTCCCTAGTTGCTTTTGCGTCAACTACGGGCTATAGTTAAAACACCTATAAGAAAATTGTTGATTACTTTTATGTACCATAACGCGTGGTTGATAAACAACGTCCGTAGTGCAAAAAAGTAAGCAACCACAAACAATGGTATTCCAACAATATAAATAGTATGAAATAGTAAATGACTATAGTCTGTGGTGTAGAATTATCTTTGTTGAAAATTGTTGATAATTCAATATTTTGTAGTGTTAAATGAATTGACGCTTATTTTCCTGTAGATCAACTATTTATCGTAATTATGAATTCGAGGATTCAACTGTGTTAATCCTCGAAGGTTTCCATATTTTTTGTATCAGCAAAGTCAACTACTTTTAGAAAGAACCTAGAGTAGAAAGAACCTAGAGTAGAAAGAGCCTAGAGTAGAAAGAACCTTTTTCCGTAGTTCATTCGACAAATTTGAATGAATTTTTGCATTACTATAAATAGTAGTCAAATCAACCACGACTTTTTCTTTCAGTGTGCGTTCACTGCTTCGGCGCTGCACTGCATCGCAATGCGTTTCATTTCCATAATTCACTAATTACATGAAAAGCGTCATACAATGTAATATAAAAGCTTCACAGCATAACATGAATATGAATTATATCGAACAGAAAACCGAACACAATTTTGCCATGTAGCATATGAAACTTCTATGATAGAATAGGAGTATGAGTATGAGGAGTGTGAAAAATCAACAATTTTCCTTCGTTTTTTTTAGCATCAACTACGGGCAGTAGTTAAAACAACCATAACAAAATGGTTGATTACTTTTATGCATCATGACGCGTGGCTGATAAACAACGTCCGTGGTGCAAAAAAGTAAACAACCCCAAACTATGGTATTCCAACAATGTACATAGTACGAGATAGCAAATGACTATAGTCTTTGGTGTGGAATTATGTTTGTTGAATTTAACAATTGTAGAGTGGTTCGCTTCAGGGGCGGATTTACCACTAGGCCCGCTAGGCCCGGGCCTAGGGTGGCAAATTTCGGGGGCGGCAAATTTTTATTTTGTTTTTGTGCGGTAGTTTTTTTCCTGTAGTATATGTACATATATTTGAGTTGAATGAGCCTAGAACCTCAAGCCAAACAAATCAATGCACGCAAAAATGACTGTTAAAAATTGGTATTTTTTGGTTATTTTTTTTAGGTACTTTTAGGTTCTTTACCGTGTGTGTATTTTAATAATTATTTGTGTGGCAAGGGCACAATAATAGGGAATTTTCACGAACGAACCGGTGCCGGTTTTGCTCTGATATTCGTTTTTTTGTGAGCTCGGGCACAACGAAAAACAGCGAAGTATTCTAGGTAGTCGAAAAAAATCGCGCATCTTTACATATAATTCACGAAAAGGGCGGCAAATATTTCTGAGGCCTAGGGCGGCGAAATGGTCAAATCCGCCCCTGGTTCGCTTACTATGAAAATTGTTGATAATTCAATATTTTGGAGTGTTAAATGAATTAATGCTCATTTTTCTATAGATCAACTATTTATCGTACTTATGAACCAATTAACATAGTTGAATTCTCGAAGATTTTAATATTTTTTGTATCAGCAAAGTCAACTACTTTTATATGGTCAAATTAACTATTTTAGCACAGTAGAAAAAACCATTTTCCGTAGTTAATTCGACAATTTTGAATGAATTGTTGCAGTACTATCAATAATGATTAAATCAACAAGGACTTTTTCTTTCAGTGTGGGAAATGTTAAGAAAACGTCAAATTTTCATTTGACGAAAAAATTATCCTGGGAAATCTGAGTCATGATTTAGGCCACGGGATATGTGCGGACGCGCTTAAACTTGTTGTGTTTTGTCTGGACCATGAAATTGGTAGCACTCGAAAACTATTGTAACATTTGATCCTTAGCAAGTATTTAGGTGGACGATGTACCTTGTAACATGCAGAAATTTCCTTTCGAAATTTCTGCACGGCTTATTTCAGCACACACTGTCGTGCCCTTGGAATTAGCCAGAAATAATTCTCATTCGGACTAGCGGTACTTTGTTTTTCAATTTGAAAAACAAGACACTGCAAGTCCGATATGACATTGCCTGGCATGAGGCGACACGAAGGCATGAACCGGTAACGGTATCTTGTTTTCGTGTCGCAGCTCAGGCCGGTATTCGGGACAGTCTGGGTATAGTCGTGTCGTCGGGCGGACGCTTTTGGCGTGGCGGAACGAGTCGTCCGCAATCGAACCATATATCAACCGCTGACTCGGGCCAGTAAATTAATTTCGGCTCAAAGTAACAAACAGATAGTGAAATTCCGCTTCTATTCGCAACTCAAAAACCATCGAAATGTCTTTTGAACCTAACCAAAAGTGAAATACAGTGCACGTGGTCCTAATCGTGTGTGATCCCTCTAAGTATACTGTCGAGCCGAACGATTCGAGTCCAGTGCAGTTATATTCAAATGTATATTCATACTGACCATACTATTGGCTTGTGTTTGCAACTTGCAATAAGTGCAGTGATAGTGTAGTTGCGGCATTCTTTAGACAAGTGCCCGTGGGTTCGAATGAAAAAAATATGGTACAAGGAAAAAATGAGGCTCTGTTGAACACGTTTTAGTAAGCAATAAGAAGCAGTAAGTACTTTAGAGTCATGCGAATGTTAGGTGGAAAAGGTTCGTCTCGAAATTTGACGAAAAATCGTCTTGAAATCGCGGCCGAGGGGAGACGAGGGCAAAATTGCATCATGCTCATGGGAGTTCTAAAGGGAAAGCTCAATTGAAATGTCAGATTCATAGCAAGGTGCAAATAGCGGCCGTGTCTAAAGATTGCGTTTTGAATCTCAACCAAATAAGAGGGTACGACGAGAGACCGACCATAAATTCTTACAAAAATGGCATTCAGCGTCATTTGTAATCTAAAGTTATATTTTTAAAAAACCGTAATGACTGCCGAACTTAATTCATATTCATGTACAAGTTCCGTAAATTAGAAGCATGTTCAAGTGAATTAAATTATTTCGAGAAACAACGTCGATCGGCGACAAAGACGATTTTTCATCGGTTTCATTCGGAACGAAAATTTGGTGGCGCCATTTTTGTGGCTGCTTTGTCGGCTGTCACACGTCTTTTCAAAGTTCAGGGGATCACTCGGTGTGGATAATTTCAAAAAAAAAAAAAAAAAATTTTGATTTTTGAAACGACAAACTGCCGTCTAACTCATCCGTAACATGTTGAAAACGTGAGCACGGTGTATAGTGATGAGAAAACCAATAACATTGTGGCGAGTGACGTCATAGCCGAATTCAAGGTCTTAGCCAGATTTGCGCGAGAATCCGAAGAAATTGTAAGGAAAACATAGTTTAATAGCTACTGCGATTTTCTGAACGTTCATCGCTCGAATGTCGGATGTTTAAGAATATGAATTAGTGAAGTGTATCTGAACAGAAAGTCAAATCTGACGGCAGCACAAGCAAGCAGTCTCATCGGGAAGATTCTGGCTGTGGTTATCGTTCGTGCCAGCATATTTTACTCGTAGTACGTCTGGTTTGAACAGCCAACACCATCATCAGCGATGTCTGTGCAACAGTTCGGCCTACGATGGAACAACCATCAGCCGAATTTCGTTTCAGTGTGTTCGTCGCTCCTGCACAATGGCACTCTGGTTGACGTCACACTGGCAGCCGAGGGAAGACAGCTTCAGGTACATAAAATTGTTTTATCGGCTTGCAGCTCCTACTTTCAGGTACAAACAGAAAAATGAGGTTGTTTATTCAAGAGCAAAACAAATATTCGACATAAGCAAAGGAGTTAAAAATAATGTTCCAGCCGTATTGACGTATGAATTTCTCTGATGGATTTATTATAAATTTAATCCTGTTCAGAGCACAACCGGCTCTGTTTGATGAGTCTAGTTCTAATTATTTGGCGAGAGTTTTTATTGTGATTACTACTCATTATGTAATAGGAAGATACAATGTTATCGGTTTGACGTACATACATATATCGAATGTGCATAGAGAGAATTTCTTCGTATGCCTGGTTAAGAATAATGCAAATACCTTGTTATGACCGGAAAATTGGAAGAAAAGACGTTAAGAAAAATGCAAGAAGGGAAACCTAATACTTCAAACAGATTATTAATTACTGCATTATAAATACTGGTAGAGAACAATTACAAAAAAAAAAAAAAAAAACAACTAATATCTATTGTTTTTCCTCTATACATGCATCCAACATTAGCAATTTTAGAAGAATACTCAAAAATAGAATTTTACATTAAATGTTTTGTTAGCTTCCGTAAAACTTTTCTTATATCACTCGAAATAATTCGAAAATGAAAAGGTCACAATTGAAATGCTTAAACATAATTAGTTAAACGTCAGAAATAAAAGCAATAAGATTACATATTAAGATGAAAACATCATAAATATTGTGTTTAAAGTAAGGTTGCTAGTATGTAATAATCAATTTTTTTTGATTTGATCTCGTAAATAGTGGTTCTTTTCTTCATGAATGTAAAAATACTATGGGGCCCCACTAGATTAACTACTATCAGCATAACTACTCTAGCGTCGAATCTGCGAATTATACTCAAAAGTTTACTGTAACGCAGATTGTACAAAAATGAAATGATCTAAAACAACTAAAAATAATTCAATACAAAAAAAAAAGAAAAAAAAAACCCACAAACCTATGAATACAAATGCTTAATTTAGTATGAGCGCTGCTTTATAAAGTTTTGAAAGAGAAATACCAATATTAATTTAAAAGGTTTTGGAAATTTAAATCTATATAAACATATAGCATACCTATATATAGGAAAGAAAAAGAAACAACTATAAAGAAACTTGTTACTTATGTTGGAATTTCTAAATGATTCTTGCATGGTCATGAATAAAAGCAAGATGTTTTGTTAAACTTCAACCCTCGGCCTTCTTATTGGGCGAAAGCCCGAGAAGTTCTTCTCTTACTTTTCAGGGTCCGCTCCTGGCCTGGCTGGCCCATAATGTAGTTTTCGTGAATTTTTCTTGGTATTTTTCAGGAATTCACAAGGGAGGGATACTGGCCCAAACCTAATTAGTTTCAGCATTTTTTTGGTAGATTTTTGAATTTTGATATGGGGCCAGTATCAGAGGGTGGAGGACCCCAGACCATCGGGGTCAGGGCTCCACTGCCATCGGGGGCCCGGGGCTGTCTGCCTCACCCGGGTTCCTTGTAAAGAGAGGTAGCCTTTTTTCCTATTTTCCCGTTTTAGATTTTCAATGTTCTGGCTCCGTGCGTTGTCACGAGCACTGGGTCTGCTTAGTCAGCCCATGTTGCAGAGCCTGGGTGGTTTCCTTTACGGAGCTATGCCCCCTTTTGGTCCCTGGGTATTTTACATACCAGTTTGCGGCTACAATTCATGACGGATGAATATACGTAGCATCCCGTTTCTTGAGAGCCAACCAACTCCATTTTCAAGAACCCACCCCAGCCGCAGCGAGCTAGCAAAGCGGCAAACCAGCATCCGTCGGGGTTGGTTAAAGGGTGCTCCGCTAATGCGGACGAGGGGCCTTCACGGCCATTTCTAGGGCACCCTGCTCTCAGGGCAATTCTTTTTTTTTGTTTTGCCTCTTGAATGGCATGAGCCATTCCATTCTTGGACCTTAGCACTCTTGGTTCTGGACTTCGGTCTGGTTCTAAGTTGTGCTAAGGCCACTCCCCATCTTCTTATTCGCTACAAATGGCGCCCAACGTGGGGCCCGAAACTTGTTTTGGGCAACCCACACCAAAGTGAGAAAATACTCATGAGTTTCGACTCATACTCCCCTCAAGACTTTACGTCTTAAATCCCAAAATTTCCATTCTCACTAGCAGGTCTTAGAATCGCCTCCTTTGCGATTCAATTTACTTCGTTCGAGAGAACAAACCCCTTGAATTAAGACCTGCATCGCTCGCTCTTTCCTTACTAGCCGCAAACATCCTTCCCAGTCCTATCCGGTTAAATTCAATTCCTAGTTAGTTTACCTCTTGGGCAGCTTCCTGTTGTGTCGTCTTTTTGAGTTTTTTGACTCTGGGTGCAACCTGGAGGTTGGCCGCGGATAACAGGTTGTGGTGGTTTACCGCCGCTCCTGTCCCGGTCAACCCAAGGGCCCCTGCCCCACTTTATGTTGGGAAGCTGTCCCAAATTTTTATATCCTTGCTGTCTTGATCCAGCTTCGGCTTTTGGCTTGGGTTTGGTTCAAGCTGTGGTGGATTACGTGGGGTTGGCGTGGTGCCGCCTTCACGTCCCCGCAGCTTGGCCAAGCTTGAACCATTTGCTGAGGTTGAGTCAAGCAGCAACATAGTTGTTTTGGTCCCTTGCTCCTCTCTTTTCGAGGAATTTCGGGTGAGAGAAACAGTCCCCCATACTGGGCGATTCCCTTTTGGAATCGACCCAATTAAATTAAATACTTTTCACACTTAAACAGTTTACACACTTGAACATTTTTCTCACCAAAACATTTTTCATACGTAGACACTTCTCATACTTAAACATTTTGTAATTAAAATTTCAATTTCCTACATTTTTTTGAAATCAACAGCCAGCCAGCGGACCTGAATTGGAGAGGAACGGATCGGGTTCCGTCTAGTAAGAAGGCCATTTCTTGAAAATTAAATTTTAACAAACATTAAATTTTGATCATATCTTGGAAAGTTTAAAACTTTTTTGGAATTTATATTTTTTTCTTTTTCTCATTCGAATTCTAGCCACTTGGCTTTAAGATCTTTATTAGGATTCATTGAAGAGTTAGTCACACCACTGGTGTGCACCTACTTATATATATATATATATTTTATATATATTTTTGAATTTTTGGCATTTTTTTGCCCTATTAGCTGTTAAGAGTTTTCTCTTTGAAAGAGTTAGTCACACCCTGTTGTGCACTGGGTTGCCATTTGAATTTGCAGCAACTCCTTAGTTATAAGCGTAATTAATTCGTTAGTCACGAGTATCGTGCATTTTCTTTGAATTTTCATCACTTGTCAATTATTTTCACAGATTGGACATGCCATTGCATCACAGTAGTGAGGACCTGTCTGGCACCACAGTGGAGGCTCAGTGCTCCATATGCCAGCAGTCATTCGCTGCTGCCCAGGTTACGTACACCACAAAATGTGGTCATACATTTCATGAAACGTGCCTGGAGCAATGGCTTCGGAATCATACAGATTGCCCGCTGTGCCGTGGACCACTGAGTCTCCCCTTAGGAGCCAGACAGGCCCCCACTGCTGCAGCATCTATGCCACGAGGGGCTCGGCCCAAAACCCAACGGCCGGGAGTAAGAACCCGAGGCATGAGAAATGATGATTTGGAAATCAGGGACTTCGATTTGCAGGCCGAGTCGGGGGCGGAAGGTTTAGTTCAGCCACCTGGCCCGTCATCAAAAGCGTCCCCAATCTCAGATGTGACGTCAGAAGCCGCAGGAGCGCGCTCAATAGTGCCCCAGGATTTAAGCGGACTTCAGCAACAAATTAATGAATTGCAGAACGGCATGCGTGTGATGCTGGAGCGCATGGCTCAATTAAACCTTCCGTCCCGGACTGGGAATGTAGAGTCGCCAAGACTTAACCCTCGCGCACAGTCATTTGTACCAGTGCCGCGATCCTACTCACCTCGCACCCCTCGTGGTAACAATGTGCAGTTTCACCACGATAAGGTGGCTAGCATCATTGGTGGGTGGGGCCTAAAATTCTCGGGTCGTGAATCCTCCATGCCCGTGAAAGTTTTTACTAACAGGGTAGCGGCTCTCACCAGAAATACCTTGGGCGGAAATTTTAGCATTTTATGCCAGCATATGCACCTGCTTCTGATTGGACCTGCCGCGGACTGGTTTTGGAGATTCTATAATAGAACACGAGACTTCAGTTGGAGAGAGTTGGAGTCGGCCCTGAGCGATCATTTCGCTGATCGCTTCACGGATGCCGACCTGATGGAGCAGATACGAGGAAGGAAACAGCGACCCCAAGAAACCTTCGACGATTTTAGTGCGGACGTCTACAAGATTGTTGACCGGCTACAGCGCCCTATTGCTGACGCGGATTTAGCTGACATTCTTAGACGCAATTTGTTGCCAGAAATCCGTCGTGGTCTGCTACAAATACACCTTCCCTCTGTTCGTCTGCTCCGTCAGGCCGTCATCCGTGCGGAGAACTTTGAAATGGAGCTTGGAGGTCGACGCCGATCCTCCCAATGGAGACACGCTACAGAAGAACTACGTGATGAATACCCGCTGGTCCAATACGAGGATTCAACCGATGAACCTGGAGTGGAAGCAGTCACGGTCCTGCCTACTTGCTGGAACTGCAAGCAAGTGGGACACCGTTTCGACGATTGTTTGGAGCCCAGAACTGTATTCTGCTACGGCTGCGGAAAGGCAGACACATATAAGCCGAATTGTGTAAACTGCCAAACAAAAAACGGACCGCAGGGAGCGCGGAACAAGATCTCACGCCTCCCACAGGGCAAACAAGCTCCACCCCGTTCCAGCAGGTAGACAGGACTGATGATCTGTCTCCAAATGCCTTGGACCCAACCACCAATGATGATAGTTTACAGCCAAGTGGGGACTCTACTACCTTGTCGATCCCACTCTTACAGGCAGAGCCTCCTACACCTTTGGCTTTTCTGCCATATCATTTAAGATGGCGGAAATATACGGCGGTCCGAAACCGAATTTTTAACTCTGAAATTGACACCATTAGACAACCTTCTATTACACCTAAACGCTCAACGTTGAGAATGAGGCGTTTTTACGCTCAGTTCCGTCGTTGGCGTTATCAATTGGATTGTGCGACTCTGTTGAACGTGCCTCCAGGTGACGTTCGACCGTACGCTCAGGTTCTGTTGTTCGGCCAACTTACATCGGGTTTGATCGACACGGGAGCCAACGTGAGCGTGATGGCGGCTGATCTAGCCCGCTCATTCCTCGAGAGGAACGCTTTTCCCTGGAAAAGAGCTTCTCTCGGGTTGAAAACAGCTGACGGCACACAACATCAAGCCGTAGGCCGAGTATCAGCCGACATCACGTTCCGGGGGCTCACCAAGACGTTGACGCTGTGGATAATACCCACTCTCAGTCAGAATCTCTATCTGGGAGTGGACTTCGTCCGTCTTTTCGCCCTGGCCACAGACCTGTTCGCGCCACCACCACAGGTCGACACCACCAACAGCCTCGACGCACTCGACGATTGCGCCCACCCTCTCACTCAGGAGCAGCATCGCAGACTTCGGGCTGCGATTGCTTGCTTTCCTTCGTTCACTGTTGAGGGCTTGGGAAAGACTACGCTCATCCGTCATGACATCGACACTGGTGACCAGAAACCCATAAAACAGAGACATTTCTCTGTGTCACCAGCTGTCGAAAAGCTCCTATATCAGGAAATTGACCGGATGTTAGCGTTGGGCGTAATCGAAGAGTCGAAGAGTGCATGGTCTTCACCGGTAACGTTGGTGGTAAAGCCCTCGAAGGTACGCCTATGCCTGGATGCCCGGAAGGTCAACTCGGTCACAGTGAAGGATGCCTATCCTTTGCCGCTGATTGATGGAATTCTCAGCAGACTTCCTAAGGCAAATTTCATCTCCAGCCTTGACTTGAAGGATGCCTTTTGGCAAATCCCTTTAGAGGAAAAGTCGAAAGAGAAGACAGCCTTCACTGTGCCCGGTCGACCCCTTTACCATTTTGTCGTGATGCCGTTTGGGTTGTGTAATGCACCCCAAACGATGTCGCGACTGATGGATAAGGTTATTCCGCCCCAACTTAAGCACCAGGTATTCGTGTACCTCGACGACCTGTTGGTGATTACAGACGAGTTTGACGCGCACCTTCAGGTACTTCATCAGGTCGCCTTCCATTTGAGGCAAGCTGGCCTCACCATCAATGTGGAAAAGAGTAAGTTCCTCTTGCGAGACGTCAAGTACCTTGGCCACATTGTTGGTGGGGGCACTATCCAAACCGATCCTGACAAGGTGAAATCTATCATGGACTTCCCACTTCCCTCTACCACGAAGCAACTCCGAAGATTTCTAGGAATCTGCGGTTGGTATCGGCGCTTCGTCAGAGAATATGCGTCATTGTCAACACCACTGACAGACATGCTTTCTAAGCGGAGTCAGTTTGTGTGGACCGATGAGAGGCTAAATGCTTTCAAGCAATTGAAACACAGCCTTGCTTCAGCCCCAGTGCTGCACAGCCCAGATTTCAACAAGCCCTTCTCCATCCAATGTGACGCAAGTCAACATGGAGTCGGTGCCGTGCTGGTGCAGCGCACGAAAGACGGAGCTGAAGCCCCCATCGCCTATATGTCCCACAAACTGAATCCCGCTCAGCGAAACTACACCGTCACTGAGCAAGAATGTCTGGCAGCGGTGCTGGCAATCAAGAAGTTCCGTGCCTACGTGGAAGGTCACGAATTTGAAATCGTGACCGACCATGCTTCCCTAAAATGGCTAATGAACCAACCAGACCTTAATGGACGATTAGCCCGGTGGGCCTTGAAACTTCAAGGTTTCAACTTCAAAATTGTCCACCGAAAGGGAAGCCAAAACGTAGTGCCGGACTCCTTGTCGCGCATGTTCTCTGCCGAGGCGTTGATGCCGGCAGAAGGCGAGGAGACTCCAATGGAGCTAGACTTAGAGTCGCCCCACTTCAAAAGTGCCTCCTATACGGAGCTGGCGGCTAAAGTCCAGGCAGAACAAGACCAACTGCCGGACCTAAAAGTTGTAGACGGGTTCGTGTACAAGCGGACTGAGTATGCGACCGGAAACGGACTTCAAGACCAGTTGGCCTGGAAGTTGTGGGTGCCGTCACAAATGACGGCAGAATTAGTGAAGGGAGCTCATGACCCACCCTTGAGTGCGCATGGTGGCGTGGCCAAAACCCTCGGCCGATTACGGCAATGGTTTTTCTGGCCACGAATGGCCGCTCAAGTGCGTGATTATGTGGGATCATGCCTTACATGCAAAACCACCAAAGCCCCTTCACACACCCTTCGTCCACCAATGACGCTGCAGTCCGTTCCCGAGCGCATATTCCAGCGCTTGTACATCGACATTATCGGCCCCTACCCTAGGTCCAAGTCTGGCAACATTGGAGCGCTCATCGTCCTGGACCATCTTTCGCGATTCCCCTTCGTTGAGCCGCTTCGGAAATTCACTGCGAAAGCAGTCATCGACATCTTGAGAAGAAGGGTATTTCACCTTGTTGGAGTCCCGGAGAGTGTTGTAACAGATAATGGTGTACAATTTCGGTCGTCTATTTTTCAAACCTTCTTACAGGAATTCGGTGTCGGACACACCTTTACCGCCGTATATTCCCCACAGGCTAACGCCTCAGAACGTCTTAATCGTTCCATACTGGCAGCAATACGTTCCTATATTGATCCTGCTCAAAAGGAATGGGACGGAAAAATCTCAGACATAACCTGCGCACTACGCTCAGCACCTCACGCGACGATAGGGACTTCGCCCTATCAGGCAGTCTTCGGGCAACCAATGGTCACCCATGGCCGCACTTACCATCTATTGCGGCAACTGCATCTTCTGGATGACCCCGATACTACTCTGCCACCTCCTGACCACCTGGTCCTTCTACGCCAGACCATCCGCGACCTCACCACCCAGGCCCAGTCTCGAAATGCAAAGGCCTATAACCTTCGTTCCAGGTCGGTTTCATACCAGCCTGGCGAAGTGGTCTACAGGCGCAACTTCCGGCAAAGTGACGCAGCCGCGCACTACAATGCAAAGCTGGACCGGAAGTTTTTACCTAGTAAGGTAATTAAGAAGATCGGCGGTGCTTATTACCAGCTGGCCGATCAAAATGGACGATCAGTGGGCGTCTTTCATGCGAAAGACATCACTAAGTGATACACCCACTGAGTTCACCAGTTCACGACTTATTTCCAAATCTTATTTGGAAGATCGTCCATTTGCGCCTATTTCAGGTGTCACTCCTGCCTCAATTGAAAAGTATCTAGAGATGTTCACCTCGTTCACCTTTTCCTCTACCAAAGATACTTTCATTATTGAATCAGTATACGTTGTTCACGATAATTCCTTTCATTAAAAATTACCCCTTTTAGTTCTGTTCACATTATTCACGATTTTCTCAAAAAGGATTGGATAGTAAACGACATGATCACCTGCTCACGTCATTATATTTCCCTTATTACATCCATCCTTCAGCTCTTTCCACGCACTTGCCCTTGCGGAAAGACCTGTGTTGTAACATGCAGAAATTTCCTTTCGAAATTTCTGCACGGCTTATTTCAGCACACACTGTCGTGCCCTTGGAATTAGCCAGAAATAATTCTCATTCGGACTAGCGGTACTTTGTTTTTCAATTTGAAAAACAAGACACTGCAAGTCCGATATGACATTGCCTGGCATGAGGCGACACGAAGGCATGAACCGGTAACGGTATCTTGTTTTCGTGTCGCAGCTCAGGCCGGTATTCGGGACAGTCTGGGTATAGTCGTGTCGTCGGGCGGACGCTTTTGGCGTGGCGGAACGAGTCGTCCGCAATCGAACCATATATCAACCGCTGACTCGGGCCAGTAAATTAATTTCGGCTCAAAGTAACAAACAGATAGTGAAATTCCGCTTCTATTCGCAACTCAAAAACCATCGAAATGTCTTTTGAACCTAACCAAAAGTGAAATACAGTGCACGTGGTCCTAATCGTGTGTGATCCCTCTAAGTATACTGTCGAGCCGAACGATTCGAGTCCAGTGCAGTTATATTCAAATGTATATTCATACTGACCATACTATTGGCTTGTGTTTGCAACTTGCAATAAGTGCAGTGATAGTGTAGTTGCGGCATTCTTTAGACAAGTGCCCGTGGGTTCGAATGAAAAAAATATGGTACAAGGAAAAAATGAGGCTCTGTTGAACACGTTTTAGTAAGCAATAAGAAGCAGTAAGTACTTTAGAGTCATGCGAATGTTAGGTGGAAAAGGTTCGTCTCGAAATTTGACGAAAAATCGTCTTGAAATCGCGGCCGAGGGGAGACGAGGGCAAAATTGCATCATGCTCATGGGAGTTCTAAAGGGAAAGCTCAATTGAAATGTCAGATTCATAGCAAGGTGCAAATAGCGGCCGTGTCCAAAGATTGCGTTTTGAATCTCAACCAAATAAGAGGGTACGACGAGAGACCGACCATAAATTCTTACAAAAATGGCATTCAGCGTCATTTGTAATCTAAAGTTATATTTTTAAAAAACCGTAATGACTGCCGAACTTAATTCATATTCATGTACAAGTTCCGTAAATTAGAAGCATGTTCAAGTGAATTAAATTATTTCGAGAAACAACGTCGATCGGCGACAAAGACGATTTTTCATCGGTTTCATTCGGAACGAAAATTTGGTGGCGCCATTTTTGTGGCTGCTTTGTCGGCTGTCACACGTCTTTTCAAAGTTCAGGGGATCACTCGGTGTGGATAATTTCAAAAAAAAAAAAAAAAAATTTTGATTTTTGAAACGACAAACTGCCGTCTAACTCATCCGTAACATGTTGAAAACGTGAGCACGGTGTATAGTGATGAGAAAACCAATAACATTGTGGCGAGTGACGTCATAGCCGAATTCAAGGTCTTAGCCAGATTTGCGCGAGAATCCGAAGAAATTGTAAGGAAAACATAGTTTAATAGCTACTGCGATTTTCTGAACGTTCATCGCTCGAATGTCGGATGTTTAAGAATATGAATTAGTGAAGTGTATCTGAACAGAAAGTCAAATCTGACGGCAGCACAAGCAAGCAGTCTCATCGGGAAGATTCTGGCTGTGGTTATCGTTCGTGCCAGCATATTTTACTCGTAGTACGTCTGGTTTGAACAGCCAACACCATCATCAGCGATGTCTGTGCAACAGTTCGGCCTACGATGGAACAACCATCAGCCGAATTTCGTTTCAGTGTGTTCGTCGCTCCTGCACAATGGCACTCTGGTTGACGTCACACTGGCAGCCGAGGGAAGACAGCTTCAGGTACATAAAATTGTTTTATCGGCTTGCAGCTCCTACTTTCAGGTACAAACAGAAAAATGAGGTTGTTTATTCAAGAGCAAAACAAATATTCGACATAAGCAAAGGAGTTAAAAATAATGTTCCAGCCGTATTGACGTATGAATTTCTCTGATGGATTTATTATAAATTTAATCCTGTTCAGAGCACAACCGGCTCTGTTTGATGAGTCTAGTTCTAATTATTTGGCGAGAGTTTTTATTGTGATTACTACTCATTATGTAATAGGAAGATACAATGTTATCGGTTTGACGTACATACATATATCGAATGTGCATAGAGAGAATTTCTTCGTATGCCTGGTTAAGAATAATGCAAATACCTTGTTATGACCGGAAAATTGGAAGAAAAGACGTTAAGAAAAATGCAAGAAGGGAAACCTAATACTTCAAACAGATTATTAATTACTGCATTATAAATACTGGTAGAGAACAATTACAAAAAAAAAAAAAAAAAACAACTAATATCTATTGTTTTTCCTCTATACATGCATCCAACATTAGCAATTTTAGAAGAATACTCAAAAATAGAATTTTACATTAAATGTTTTGTTAGCTTCCGTAAAACTTTTCTTATATCACTCGAAATAATTCGAAAATGAAAAGGTCACAATTGAAATGCTTAAACATAATTAGTTAAACGTCAGAAATAAAAGCAATAAGATTACATATTAAGATGAAAACATCATAAATATTGTGTTTAAAGTAAGGTTGCTAGTATGTAATAATCAATTTTTTTTGATTTGATCTCGTAAATAGTGGTTCTTTTCTTCATGAATGTAAAAATACTATGGGGCCCCACTAGATTAACTACTATCAGCATAACTACTCTAGCGTCGAATCTGCGAATTATACTCAAAAATTTACTGTAACGCAGATTGTACAAAAATGAAATGATCTAAAACAACTAAAAATAATTCAATACAAAAAAAAAAGAAAAAAAAAACCCACAAACCTATGAATACAAATGCTTAATTTAGTATGAGCGCTGCTTTATAAAGTTTTGAAAGAGAAATACCAATATTAATTTAAAAGGTTTTGGAAATTTAAATCTATATAAACATATAGCATACCTATATATAGGAAAGAAAAAGAAACAACTATAAAGAAACTTGTTACTTATGTTGGAATTTCTAAATGATTCTTGCATGGTCATGAATAAAAGCAAGATGTTTTGTTAAACTTCAACCCTCGGCCTTCTTATTGGGCGAAAGCCCGAGAAGTTCTTCTCTTACTTTTCAGGGTCCGCTCCTGGCCTGGCTGGCCCATAATGTAGTTTTCGTGAATTTTTCTTGGTATTTTTCAGGAATTCACAAGGGAGGGATACTGGCCCAAACCTAATTAGTTTCAGCATTTTTTTGGTAGATTTTTGAATTTTGATATGGGGCCAGTATCAGAGGGTGGAGGACCCCAGACCATCGGGGTCAGGGCTCCACTGCCATCGGGGGCCCGGGGCTGTCTGCCTCACCCGGGTTCCTTGTAAAGAGAGGTAGCCTTTTTTCCTATTTTCCCGTTTTAGATTTTCAATGTTCTGGCTCCGTGCGTTGTCACGAGCACTGGGTCTGCTTAGTCAGCCCATGTTGCAGAGCCTGGGTGGTTTCCTTTACGGAGCTATGCCCCCTTTTGGTCCCTGGGTATTTTACATACCAGTTTGCGGCTACAATTCATGACGGATGAATATACGTAGCATCCCGTTTCTTGAGAGCCAACCAACTCCATTTTCAAGAACCCACCCCAGCCGCAGCGAGCTAGCAAAGCGGCAAACCAGCATCCGTCGGGGTTGGTTAAAGGGTGCTCCGCTAATGCGGACGAGGGGCCTTCACGGCCATTTCTAGGGCACCCTGCTCTCAGGGCAATTCTTTTTTTTTGTTTTGCCTCTTGAATGGCATGAGCCATTCCATTCTTGGACCTTAGCACTCTTGGTTCTGGACTTCGGTCTGGTTCTAAGTTGTGCTAAGGCCACTCCCCATCTTCTTATTCGCTACAAATGGCGCCCAACGTGGGGCCCGAAACTTGTTTTGGGCAACCCACACCAAAGTGAGAAAATACTCATGAGTTTCGACTCATACTCCCCTCAAGACTTTACGTCTTAAATCCCAAAATTTCCATTCTCACTAGCAGGTCTTAGAATCGCCTCCTTTGCGATTCAATTTACTTCGTTCGAGAGAACAAACCCCTTGAATTAAGACCTGCATCGCTCGCTCTTTCCTTACTAGCCGCAAACATCCTTCCCAGTCCTATCCGGTTAAATTCAATTCCTAGTTAGTTTACCTCTTGGGCAGCTTCCTGTTGTGTCGTCTTTTTGAGTTTTTTGACTCTGGGTGCAACCTGGAGGTTGGCCGCGGATAACAGGTTGTGGTGGTTTACCGCCGCTCCTGTCCCGGTCAACCCAAGGGCCCCTGCCCCACTTTATGTTGGGAAGCTGTCCCAAATTTTTATATCCTTGCTGTCTTGATCCAGCTTCGGCTTTTGGCTTGGGTTTGGTTCAAGCTGTGGTGGATTACGTGGGGTTGGCGTGGTGCCGCCTTCACGTCCCCGCAGCTTGGCCAAGCTTGAACCATTTGCTGAGGTTGAGTCAAGCAGCAACATAGTTGTTTTGGTCCCTTGCTCCTCTCTTTTCGAGGAATTTCGGGTGAGAGAAACAGTCCCCCATACTGGGCGATTCCCTTTTGGAATCGACCCAATTAAATTAAATACTTTTCACACTTAAACAGTTTACACACTTGAACATTTTTCTCACCAAAACATTTTTCATACGTAGACACTTCTCATACTTAAACATTTTGTAATTAAAATTTCAATTTCCTACATTTTTTTGAAATCAACAGCCAGCCAGCGGACCTGAATTGGAGAGGAACGGATCGGGTTCCGTCTAGTAAGAAGGCCATTTCTTGAAAATTAAATTTTAACAAACATTAAATTTTGATCATATCTTGGAAAGTTTAAAACTTTTTTGGAATTTATATTTTTTTCTTTTTCTCATTCGAATTCTAGCCACTTGGCTTTAAGATCTTTATTAGGATTCATTGAAGAGTTAGTCACACCACTGGTGTGCACCTACTTATATATATATATATATTTTATATATATTTTTGAATTTTTGGCATTTTTTTGCCCTATTAGCTGTTAAGAGTTTTCTCTTTGAAAGAGTTAGTCACACCCTGTTGTGCACTGGGTTGCCATTTGAATTTGCAGCAACTCCTTAGTTATAAGCGTAATTAATTCGTTAGTCACGAGTATCGTGCATTTTCTTTGAATTTTCATCACTTGTCAATTATTTTCACAGATTGGACATGCCATTGCATCACAGTAGTGAGGACCTGTCTGGCACCACAGTGGAGGCTCAGTGCTCCATATGCCAGCAGTCATTCGCTGCTGCCCAGGTTACGTACACCACAAAATGTGGTCATACATTTCATGAAACGTGCCTGGAGCAATGGCTTCGGAATCATACAGATTGCCCGCTGTGCCGTGGACCACTGAGTCTCCCCTTAGGAGCCAGACAGGCCCCCACTGCTGCAGCATCTATGCCACGAGGGGCTCGGCCCAAAACCCAACGGCCGGGAGTAAGAACCCGAGGCATGAGAAATGATGATTTGGAAATCAGGGACTTCGATTTGCAGGCCGAGTCGGGGGCGGAAGGTTTAGTTCAGCCACCTGGCCCGTCATCAAAAGCGTCCCCAATCTCAGATGTGACGTCAGAAGCCGCAGGAGCGCGCTCAATAGTGCCCCAGGATTTAAGCGGACTTCAGCAACAAATTAATGAATTGCAGAACGGCATGCGTGTGATGCTGGAGCGCATGGCTCAATTAAACCTTCCGTCCCGGACTGGGAATGTAGAGTCGCCAAGACTTAACCCTCGCGCACAGTCATTTGTACCAGTGCCGCGATCCTACTCACCTCGCACCCCTCGTGGTAACAATGTGCAGTTTCACCACGATAAGGTGGCTAGCATCATTGGTGGGTGGGGCCTAAAATTCTCGGGTCGTGAATCCTCCATGCCCGTGAAAGTTTTTACTAACAGGGTAGCGGCTCTCACCAGAAATACCTTGGGCGGAAATTTTAGCATTTTATGCCAGCATATGCACCTGCTTCTGATTGGACCTGCCGCGGACTGGTTTTGGAGATTCTATAATAGAACACGAGACTTCAGTTGGAGAGAGTTGGAGTCGGCCCTGAGCGATCATTTCGCTGATCGCTTCACGGATGCCGACCTGATGGAGCAGATACGAGGAAGGAAACAGCGACCCCAAGAAACCTTCGACGATTTTAGTGCGGACGTCTACAAGATTGTTGACCGGCTACAGCGCCCTATTGCTGACGCGGATTTAGCTGACATTCTTAGACGCAATTTGTTGCCAGAAATCCGTCGTGGTCTGCTACAAATACACCTTCCCTCTGTTCGTCTGCTCCGTCAGGCCGTCATCCGTGCGGAGAACTTTGAAATGGAGCTTGGAGGTCGACGCCGATCCTCCCAATGGAGACACGCTACAGAAGAACTACGTGATGAATACCCGCTGGTCCAATACGAGGATTCAACCGATGAACCTGGAGTGGAAGCAGTCACGGTCCTGCCTACTTGCTGGAACTGCAAGCAAGTGGGACACCGTTTCGACGATTGTTTGGAGCCCAGAACTGTATTCTGCTACGGCTGCGGAAAGGCAGACACATATAAGCCGAATTGTGTAAACTGCCAAACAAAAAACGGACCGCAGGGAGCGCGGAACAAGATCTCACGCCTCCCACAGGGCAAACAAGCTCCACCCCGTTCCAGCAGGTAGACAGGACTGATGATCTGTCTCCAAATGCCTTGGACCCAACCACCAATGATGATAGTTTACAGCCAAGTGGGGACTCTACTACCTTGTCGATCCCACTCTTACAGGCAGAGCCTCCTACACCTTTGGCTTTTCTGCCATATCATTTAAGATGGCGGAAATATACGGCGGTCCGAAACCGAATTTTTAACTCTGAAATTGACACCATTAGACAACCTTCTATTACACCTAAACGCTCAACGTTGAGAATGAGGCGTTTTTACGCTCAGTTCCGTCGTTGGCGTTATCAATTGGATTGTGCGACTCTGTTGAACGTGCCTCCAGGTGACGTTCGACCGTACGCTCAGGTTCTGTTGTTCGGCCAACTTACATCGGGTTTGATCGACACGGGAGCCAACGTGAGCGTGATGGCGGCTGATCTAGCCCGCTCATTCCTCGAGAGGAACGCTTTTCCCTGGAAAAGAGCTTCTCTCGGGTTGAAAACAGCTGACGGCACACAACATCAAGCCGTAGGCCGAGTATCAGCCGACATCACGTTCCGGGGGCTCACCAAGACGTTGACGCTGTGGATAATACCCACTCTCAGTCAGAATCTCTATCTGGGAGTGGACTTCGTCCGTCTTTTCGCCCTGGCCACAGACCTGTTCGCGCCACCACCACAGGTCGACACCACCAACAGCCTCGACGCACTCGACGATTGCGCCCACCCTCTCACTCAGGAGCAGCATCGCAGACTTCGGGCTGCGATTGCTTGCTTTCCTTCGTTCACTGTTGAGGGCTTGGGAAAGACTACGCTCATCCGTCATGACATCGACACTGGTGACCAGAAACCCATAAAACAGAGACATTTCTCTGTGTCACCAGCTGTCGAAAAGCTCCTATATCAGGAAATTGACCGGATGTTAGCGTTGGGCGTAATCGAAGAGTCGAAGAGTGCATGGTCTTCACCGGTAACGTTGGTGGTAAAGCCCTCGAAGGTACGCCTATGCCTGGATGCCCGGAAGGTCAACTCGGTCACAGTGAAGGATGCCTATCCTTTGCCGCTGATTGATGGAATTCTCAGCAGACTTCCTAAGGCAAATTTCATCTCCAGCCTTGACTTGAAGGATGCCTTTTGGCAAATCCCTTTAGAGGAAAAGTCGAAAGAGAAGACAGCCTTCACTGTGCCCGGTCGACCCCTTTACCATTTTGTCGTGATGCCGTTTGGGTTGTGTAATGCACCCCAAACGATGTCGCGACTGATGGATAAGGTTATTCCGCCCCAACTTAAGCACCAGGTATTCGTGTACCTCGACGACCTGTTGGTGATTACAGACGAGTTTGACGCGCACCTTCAGGTACTTCATCAGGTCGCCTTCCATTTGAGGCAAGCTGGCCTCACCATCAATGTGGAAAAGAGTAAGTTCCTCTTGCGAGACGTCAAGTACCTTGGCCACATTGTTGGTGGGGGCACTATCCAAACCGATCCTGACAAGGTGAAATCTATCATGGACTTCCCACTTCCCTCTACCACGAAGCAACTCCGAAGATTTCTAGGAATCTGCGGTTGGTATCGGCGCTTCGTCAGAGAATATGCGTCATTGTCAACACCACTGACAGACATGCTTTCTAAGCGGAGTCAGTTTGTGTGGACCGATGAGAGGCTAAATGCTTTCAAGCAATTGAAACACAGCCTTGCTTCAGCCCCAGTGCTGCACAGCCCAGATTTCAACAAGCCCTTCTCCATCCAATGTGACGCAAGTCAACATGGAGTCGGTGCCGTGCTGGTGCAGCGCACGAAAGACGGAGCTGAAGCCCCCATCGCCTATATGTCCCACAAACTGAATCCCGCTCAGCGAAACTACACCGTCACTGAGCAAGAATGTCTGGCAGCGGTGCTGGCAATCAAGAAGTTCCGTGCCTACGTGGAAGGTCACGAATTTGAAATCGTGACCGACCATGCTTCCCTAAAATGGCTAATGAACCAACCAGACCTTAATGGACGATTAGCCCGGTGGGCCTTGAAACTTCAAGGTTTCAACTTCAAAATTGTCCACCGAAAGGGAAGCCAAAACGTAGTGCCGGACTCCTTGTCGCGCATGTTCTCTGCCGAGGCGTTGATGCCGGCAGAAGGCGAGGAGACTCCAATGGAGCTAGACTTAGAGTCGCCCCACTTCAAAAGTGCCTCCTATACGGAGCTGGCGGCTAAAGTCCAGGCAGAACAAGACCAACTGCCGGACCTAAAAGTTGTAGACGGGTTCGTGTACAAGCGGACTGAGTATGCGACCGGAAACGGACTTCAAGACCAGTTGGCCTGGAAGTTGTGGGTGCCGTCACAAATGACGGCAGAATTAGTGAAGGGAGCTCATGACCCACCCTTGAGTGCGCATGGTGGCGTGGCCAAAACCCTCGGCCGATTACGGCAATGGTTTTTCTGGCCACGAATGGCCGCTCAAGTGCGTGATTATGTGGGATCATGCCTTACATGCAAAACCACCAAAGCCCCTTCACACACCCTTCGTCCACCAATGACGCTGCAGTCCGTTCCCGAGCGCATATTCCAGCGCTTGTACATCGACATTATCGGCCCCTACCCTAGGTCCAAGTCTGGCAACATTGGAGCGCTCATCGTCCTGGACCATCTTTCGCGATTCCCCTTCGTTGAGCCGCTTCGGAAATTCACTGCGAAAGCAGTCATCGACATCTTGAGAAGAAGGGTATTTCACCTTGTTGGAGTCCCGGAGAGTGTTGTAACAGATAATGGTGTACAATTTCGGTCGTCTATTTTTCAAACCTTCTTACAGGAATTCGGTGTCGGACACACCTTTACCGCCGTATATTCCCCACAGGCTAACGCCTCAGAACGTCTTAATCGTTCCATACTGGCAGCAATACGTTCCTATATTGATCCTGCTCAAAAGGAATGGGACGGAAAAATCTCAGACATAACCTGCGCACTACGCTCAGCACCTCACGCGACGATAGGGACTTCGCCCTATCAGGCAGTCTTCGGGCAACCAATGGTCACCCATGGCCGCACTTACCATCTATTGCGGCAACTGCATCTTCTGGATGACCCCGATACTACTCTGCCACCTCCTGACCACCTGGTCCTTCTACGCCAGACCATCCGCGACCTCACCACCCAGGCCCAGTCTCGAAATGCAAAGGCCTATAACCTTCGTTCCAGGTCGGTTTCATACCAGCCTGGCGAAGTGGTCTACAGGCGCAACTTCCGGCAAAGTGACGCAGCCGCGCACTACAATGCAAAGCTGGACCGGAAGTTTTTACCTAGTAAGGTAATTAAGAAGATCGGCGGTGCTTATTACCAGCTGGCCGATCAAAATGGACGATCAGTGGGCGTCTTTCATGCGAAAGACATCACTAAGTGATACACCCACTGAGTTCACCAGTTCACGACTTATTTCCAAATCTTATTTGGAAGATCGTCCATTTGCGCCTATTTCAGGTGTCACTCCTGCCTCAATTGAAAAGTATCTAGAGATGTTCACCTCGTTCACCTTTTCCTCTACCAAAGATACTTTCATTATTGAATCAGTATACGTTGTTCACGATAATTCCTTTCATTAAAAATTACCCCTTTTAGTTCTGTTCACATTATTCACGATTTTCTCAAAAAGGATTGGATAGTAAACGACATGATCACCTGCTCACGTCATTATATTTCCCTTATTACATCCATCCTTCAGCTCTTTCCACGCACTTGCCCTTGCGGAAAGACCTGTGTTGTAACATGCAGAAATTTCCTTTCGAAATTTCTGCACGGCTTATTTCAGCACACACTGTCGTGCCCTTGGAATTAGCCAGAAATAATTCTCATTCGGACTAGCGGTACTTTGTTTTTCAATTTGAAAAACAAGACACTGCAAGTCCGATATGACATTGCCTGGCATGAGGCGACACGAAGGCATGAACCGGTAACGGTATCTTGTTTTCGTGTCGCAGCTCAGGCCGGTATTCGGGACAGTCTGGGTATAGTCGTGTCGTCGGGCGGACGCTTTTGGCGTGGCGGAACGAGTCGTCCGCAATCGAACCATATATCAACCGCTGACTCGGGCCAGTAAATTAATTTCGGCTCAAAGTAACAAACAGATAGTGAAATTCCGCTTCTATTCGCAACTCAAAAACCATCGAAATGTCTTTTGAACCTAACCAAAAGTGAAATACAGTGCACGTGGTCCTAATCGTGTGTGATCCCTCTAAGTATACTGTCGAGCCGAACGATTCGAGTCCAGTGCAGTTATATTCAAATGTATATTCATACTGACCATACTATTGGCTTGTGTTTGCAACTTGCAATAAGTGCAGTGATAGTGTAGTTGCGGCATTCTTTAGACAAGTGCCCGTGGGTTCGAATGAAAAAAATATGGTACAAGGAAAAAATGAGGCTCTGTTGAACACGTTTTAGTAAGCAATAAGAAGCAGTAAGTACTTTAGAGTCATGCGAATGTTAGGTGGAAAAGGTTCGTCTCGAAATTTGACGAAAAATCGTCTTGAAATCGCGGCCGAGGGGAGACGAGGGCAAAATTGCATCATGCTCATGGGAGTTCTAAAGGGAAAGCTCAATTGAAATGTCAGATTCATAGCAAGGTGCAAATAGCGGCCGTGTCCAAAGATTGCGTTTTGAATCTCAACCAAATAAGAGGGTACGACGAGAGACCGACCATAAATTCTTACAAAAATGGCATTCAGCGTCATTTGTAATCTAAAGTTATATTTTTAAAAAACCGTAATGACTGCCGAACTTAATTCATATTCATGTACAAGTTCCGTAAATTAGAAGCATGTTCAAGTGAATTAAATTATTTCGAGAAACAACGTCGATCGGCGACAAAGACGATTTTTCATCGGTTTCATTCGGAACGAAAATTTGGTGGCGCCATTTTTGTGGCTGCTTTGTCGGCTGTCACACGTCTTTTCAAAGTTCAGGGGATCACTCGGTGTGGATAATTTCAAAAAAAAAAAAAAAAAATTTTGATTTTTGAAACGACAAACTGCCGTCTAACTCATCCGTAACATGTTGAAAACGTGAGCACGGTGTATAGTGATGAGAAAACCAATAACATTGTGGCGAGTGACGTCATAGCCGAATTCAAGGTCTTAGCAAGATTTGCGCGAGAATCCGAAGAAATTGTAAGGAAAACATAGTTTAATAGCTACTGCGATTTTCTGAACGTTCATCGCTCGAATGTCGGATGTTTAAGAATATGAATTAGTGAAGTGTTACTGAACAGAAAGTCAAATCTGACGGCAGCACAAGCAAGCAGTCTCATCGGGAAGATTCTGGCTGTGGTTATCGTTCGTGCCAGCATATTTTACTCGTAGTACGTCTGGTTTGAACAGCCAACACCATCATCAGCGATGTCTGTGCAACAGTTCGGCCTACGATGGAACAACCATCAGCCGAATTTCGTTTCAGTGTGTTCGTCGCTCCTGCACAATGGCACTCTGGTTGACGTCACACTGGCAGCCGAGGGAAGACAGCTTCAGGTACATAAAATTGTTTTATCGGCTTGCAGCTCCTACTTTCAGGTACAAACAGAAAAATGAGGTTGTTTATTCAAGAGCAAAACAAATATTCGACATAAGCAAAGGAGTTAAAAATAATGTTCCAGCCGTATTGACGTATGAATTTCTCTGATGGATTTATTATAAATTTAATCCTGTTCAGAGCACAACCGGCTCTGTTTGATGAGTCTAGTTCTAATTATTTGGCGAGAGTTTTTATTGTGATTACTACTCATTATGTAATAGGAAGATACAATGTTATCGGTTTGACGTACATACATATATCGAATGTGCATAGAGAGAATTTCTTCGTATGCCTGGTTAAGAATAATGCAAATACCTTGTTATGACCGGAAAATTGGAAGAAAAGACGTTAAGAAAAATGCAAGAAGGGAAACCTAATACTTCAAACAGATTATTAATTACTGCATTATAAATACTGGTAGAGAACAATTACAAAAAAAAAAAAAAAAACAACTAATATCTATTGTTTTTCCTCTATACATGCATCCAACATTAGCAATTTTAGAAGAATACTCAAAAATAGAATTTTACATTAAATGTTTTGTTAGCTTCCGTAAAACTTTTCTTATATCACTCGAAATAATTCGAAAATGAAAAGGTCACAATTGAAATGCTTAAACATAATTAGTTAAACGTCAGAAATAAAAGCAATAAGATTACATATTAAGATGAAAACATCATAAATATTGTGTTTAAAGTAAGGTTGCTGGTATGTAATAATCAATTTTTTTTGATTTGATCTCGTAAATAGTGGTTCTTTTCTTCATGAATGTAAAAATACTATGGGGCCCCACTAGATTAACTACTATCAGCATAACTACTCTAGCGTCGAATCTGCGAATTATACTCAAAAATTTACTGTAACGCAGATTGTACAAAAATGAAATGATCTAAAACAACTAAAAATAATTCAATACAAAAAAAAAAGAAAAAAAAACCCACAAACCTATGAATACAAATGCTTAATTTAGTATGAGCGCTGCTTTATAAAGTTTTGAAAGAGAAATACCAATATTAATTTAAAAGGTTTTGGAAATTTAAATCTATATAAACATATAGCATACCTATATATAGGAAAGAAAAAGAAACAACTATAAAGAAACTTGTTACTTATGTTGGAATTTCTAAATGATTCTTGCATGGTCATGAATAAAAGCAAGATGTTTTGTTAAACTTCAACCCTCGGCCTTCTTATTGGGCGAAAGCCCGAGAAGTTCTTCTCTTACTTTTCAGGGTCCGCTCCTGGCCTGGCTGGCCCATAATGTAGTTTTCGTGAATTTTTCTTGGTATTTTTCAGGAATTCACAAGGGAGGGATACTGGCCCAAACCTAATTAGTTTCAGCATTTTTTTGGTAGATTTTTGAATTTTGATATGGGGCCAGTATCAGAGGGTGGAGGACCCCAGACCATCGGGGTCAGGGCTCCACTGCCATCGGGGGCCCGGGGCTGTCTGCCTCACCCGGGTTCCTTGTAAAGAGAGGTAGCCTTTTTTCCTATTTTCCCGTTTTAGATTTTCAATGTTCTGGCTCCGTGCGTTGTCACGAGCACTGGGTCTGCTTAGTCAGCCCATGTTGCAGAGCCTGGGTGGTTTCCTTTACGGAGCTATGCCCCCTTTTGGTCCCTGGGTATTTTACATACCAGTTTGCGGCTACAATTCATGACGGATGAATATACGTAGCATCCCGTTTCTTGAGAGCCAACCAACTCCATTTTCAAGAACCCACCCCAGCCGCAGCGAGCTAGCAAAGCGGCAAACCAGCATCCGTCGGGGTTGGTTAAAGGGTGCTCCGCTAATGCGGACGAGGGGCCTTCACGGCCATTTCTAGGGCACCCTGCTCTCGGGGCAATTCTTTTTTTTTGTTTTGCCTCTTGAATGGCATCAGCCATTCTCCTTTCCGACCTTAGCACTCTTGGTTCTGGACTTCGGTCTGGTTCTAAGTTGTGCTAAGGCCATTTCTCATCTTAATATTCGCTACAACCTGACCAGACATCTACCGGATCAACCCAAAAGCAGAACTACAAGGTCACACAACTTTTCGAAATAGATGACCACCATCAATCAACAAGCAACTTGCTCCACGTGCGTGTTCACAGGTTGGAGAAAGAAAAAGATTCCCTCTTGAGCTGATAATGCTACTTCAAAAAATGACCAGATAATGTATACTTCTAAAAATTAAGGAAAAAAAAACTACACTGAAAGAAAAACTCTTGGTTGGTTCAACTATTGTTAATAGTATTGCAACGATTCATTCAAAATTGTTAATTTAACGATATAAAAGTAGTTGGCTCTGGTTATACAAAAAATATCGCAACGTTCATGAAATCAACTGTTTTAATTGTTTCATAACCACAAAAAATAGTTGATCAATAGAAAAATATTCATCAACTCACTCAAAACTTCAACGTTTCGAATTATCAACAGTTTTTATGGTACTTAAACTACTTTGCAATAGTTGATTTCAACAAACGTAATTCAGTGAGCAACGTCTTTGAAATTATTCTACGCAAAGTAGAATAGTTTCAACATTTGGACGTTTTTCATGCTCCGAATGAAAATTTTTTTTGTTTATCAACCACGCGTCATGGTGCATAAAAGTAACCAACGATTTTCTTATGGTTGTTTTAACTATAGCCCTAGTTGATGCAAAAACAACTAAGGAAAACTGTTGATTTTTCATACTCCTCATACTCATACTCCTATTCTATCATAGAAGATTCATATGCTACATGGCAAAATTGTGTTCGGTTTGCTGTTTGATATAATTCATATTCATGTTATGCTGTGAAGCCTTTATATTACGTTGTATGACGTTTTTTATGCAGTTGATGCTGTAAATACATAACAGCGGCATTGCGGCGAATTTGGTAAATCACAATGCAGCGACAATGTCGCTGTCAATGCAACCAAGGCACCAACCAAATTCAATTTTTTTTCATTCATTCATTTTATCAACAATTTTCATAGTAAGCAAACCATTCTACAATTGTTAAATTCAACAAACATAATTCCACACTACACACTATAGTCATTTACTATTTCGTACTATGTATATTGTTGGAATACCATTGTTTGTGGTTGCTTACTTTTTTTGCACCACGGACGTTGTTTATCAACCACGCGTCATGGTGCATAAAAGTAATCAACAATTTTCTTATGGTTGTTTTAACTATATCCTGTAGTTGACGCAAAAACAACTAAGGAAAATTGTTGATTTTACCAAGATTTTTCTTTCAGTGTAAGATAACATTATCATCATTAGGTGTTCTAATTTGATGCAGCTGATTATTTATCAGAAACTAAGTCGTATTTTATTGACCTACAAAAACTCCAATCAATATCTCCAATGGATACGAGTTCAAAAAATAACGAGTATCTTCATAAAATATATTTTAAATCTTCACTGAGCGCTGTATACAATACTTTCTAAAAGCTAAAAAGCTAGTAAATACTAAATTTGAAAGTAACAGAGCTCTATTAATTTATGTAAAAAAAAAAGCATATCAGTCCTGAAAATTCAATGGTTAACAGCTTTAAGTCGATATAATCTAATAAATCATTTCTACCTAAATAATCTTTTTTACAGTCCTTTCCATTAAACTATCTACTTTGAAAATGTTCCTTGAAAAGTAGATACATTCCCCATTCTCTTCCACATTCATCCATCCGACCATCCATCACAAGACATCTAACAAACTCCTTCCCATTTTTCACTTGCTTCACATTTCATCATCCCTTATAACTTTCTATAGCATCATTTCAAAGTCATAAAAATGATGCAATTTATATTTTTTTTGTTTGCACGTCAATCTATGTCCATGTCTTTGTCATCCGAGCACGTGGAAGAGTAAGCTTCCTCGTGTATGGCTCCTTTGTAAAGTTTAATAGCCGACGAGCCCATAAAAGTAAGAATATTTGTGCAATGCAAAAAGAGATGGGAAGTTTGTAATATGAGGTCCAAGGGACAAAGTTCGAGTGTGAAAAAAGCGAGAAAAGGGAGCAATATAGAATAAGTTTTTTATGTATATGGTGGAAGGAGAATAAAGGAAGTAGAGGAGGTAGAGTATGTAAGCAGAACAAACAGATGAATTATTAAAGATAAAGGATATTTTTAAATGAATTTGTTTAACATGATTTGGTGCAGAATTTAGCGAGGTAAGGTATAATAAAGGAATATATTTACTTAATTTGATTTGGGAGTTTTTGGGAGGTTGGGAGAGGATAGCGCTAAAGAAGTGTTGTTGTTTCATGGTACACATATTTTTCACGGAAATTTAACAGCTCTAGAGAAATAATGCTATTGTGTAGCTGTCAGAGTGAGTACGTACCTACATTTAAAAATATACATTTTAAAAGATATATTTTTACTATCGGTTATGTAATAATGATTACAAAACTATAAAAGCCTGTTGTTAAGACAAATAATTAAAAAAAAAATAGCAAAACACTTTTCCAGTAAGCTTATTTTTAACTTATTAAAGTTTAGCAATAGTCTACCATCATATGGCTGGCCCATCGGCCTTGGCATCTTGCTTCTATTGCTCCTATATCCGTGGAACCGTTCTCCTTGTTGCTCATTATAATCGCCTAGTTTGCCCGGGAATCTGGTCACATTACTATGCAAAAAATTCAATTTAATGCTCATATTCGCCCCAAAGCAGTTAAAATTTAGAAGCATTTTGGGAACTAATTCTGAATATTCTGTGATTTGTGATTCCCCACAAAAATATTTGACTAGTAATAAAAAGTTAAGGCATGCTTCTGATTCGATCTGCCTGTGAATTCGGTGTTTTTTAAAAGGGCACGGATTTGCGGTCCATTAGAGTTGTCCGCTTTTATGTTTTCCATAACGTCGTCCAATATTAAAGTCGCCTTTGCAGTAATGCTTACCGAAATTAGTATTTACATACTTGTTAAACACCTTGCCGTATGTTTTCGGAACCACCTCAATAAATGCAATGTATTTATTGCTAGAAGTTTTTTTTATGGTACCAATCCCTTATATTGTGATTATAAACATTTGGAAATTCAGCTCATTATTGGAGAGCTCCTTTTCCAGGCCAAACAACAAGAGAAGAGTTGAAGAGGTTTGTATTGTTTTCTTCATTGTTGGTTTTTGGTCAAGCTGCCATCCTGTAGTTAGATTTTTGAAAAATAAGTGGGGTCTTAATTTTGGCCAGATTTACTTGACAACGCAGCGATGCAACAATTTCCGATGTGTCCTGTGCTGTTTTAGGTTTTATTATTATGCCTTTGTAAATTTCATTTTACTTACTGGAGTAGATGGCGCTTTCTGCACTCTGTCATAATATAGAAAAGAGGGTTAAGCGAGTTGAAGACATTCCATTTTTATGAGGCCATGTTTTTTGATAACTACGGAACTAGATTCCGCAAAAGCAATGTTACTTTTTGGCAGGACATCCAACTTCGCGCTGACTTCTGAATCTTATTTGAGTCGCCGAACCAATTTAAGTTCTTTTTATTTTTTGTCCCCCATGACCTTTTGTTTTCGTCGTCAGTCATCTTTACACAAAAAAAACATGAAACCACTACCCACAGATACCGTCACATTGAACACCATTGACGTCAGACACCCCATTAATTTTTCATTTGGGCAAGCATCGGGATGACAACTATTGCCATCCAAAATATTATTATGGGAATCCAGAAAGTATTAGTACAAGAAAAAAACAGATGCAAGGATAAAAAAAATGCAGAAAAATAAATAACAAGTTGAAAAAGACCTAACCCAACAATACAAACAAAGAGGAATTAAAGATTGCTTAAGATTAAAGTTAAACCAATACTCAGTTAAACAAATACTATTTTAAGGTTAAACCAATACTATTCGGGAGCACAAACGATAAAACATACAAACTATAAACTGATAAATATAAACGTACAAAATAAACAGTTTTTTGTATGAATAGTAACGAAAAGAATTAAAATCGACCAAATAATTAAAATATGGTAAAACACACAAACAAACACAAAAAATAGAAAAGTAGCACAGTCGAAATTGACAAAAACTGAAATAACCTCGAAAATTTAAAGTTAGTTACATTTGGCTTCCGGGGTCGAGAATTTTGATCTCTTTAGGTCATTTCAAACAACAAGGCAAAAAATCAATCGTACCTACGAATCATGGCCTTCATATAAAAGGCCTATCGCGACTTGCAATCTGACAGGTATTAAGCTACTTTTTAAAATGGTGTAGTCCTCTCGTTATTAAGATTTATTGGGAATTGCACAATGACAATTGTTTGACATTTCTCTGACAATTAGTAAACATGAGCAATGTGAATGGTGCTGCTCGGTTGAATCCGCGAATAGAGTCTATTTTCCTATTATCCGGAGACTGGTTTCGAAGTTTTTGTCGCGTAAAAGGTATTTCGGATAAGTGTCGTGAAAGTGATGTGTTTATTGTGCTGTATACGCGAGAACTTTGCAATTTGGAATACCTGCTACCTACTCTCGGCAATGTGAATTTTGCCGTTTGTGGTTGGTAGGATTTATTCCACTTTAAAAATCATCAAATTTTGATAATCTGCAAATTTTTTTACACAAACGTTATTTCGGATCAGTGTCCCGATGAATTGAGGTCTGATGCTAAAGACTTTTTATATCTAAATTGCTTGTGAAAGACCCCAAAACAACATTGATTGACATGACATATGAGTTTCCTCATATCTCCTGTAGGTGGATCTCGTGAATTTCTTTATAACCATAAAAAAACATCACTGTGTGGACTGGTTGGGAAAAGTAGCTTAGGTCCGCCATCTTGTAGGTTAATTGCTTTTGCGATAGGCCTTTTATATGAAGGCCATGTACGAATGTATAAAGCTACCGCATTAATTCTACTGTAAGAGAAAATGTTAACGCATATTTTGTAAAAGTGAAGAATGCATTTTTGGCTCTCGGGCAACTTTAAAATCTACACCAAATTTATTTAGGAGTGCCTTAAATCGGAATCGGTCATCGATCTACAAAGAGTCCATATTTTGCCAAACGAACTATCATTACAAATTGTTTTTAATGTGTATCAATTTTTCGCAGCTTGTTAAAAAAAAATTATTTTAATAAGAAAACCGATTTTTCCTTTCGAAGCTAGGTATATTTAATTTTGTGACAAATATCGATATTTTGAGGGTAATTTGCCCTCTTCTTTAGTGTCTATCGGTCTAATCTTAATCTAACTTAGGTATGTTATTTATAGAGCTTACTTTTAAAGTATTGAATTATAATAATTACCAACTAATTGTCTATTGATTACTTTACTTAAATACATTTAACTATGTATATTAATTAAATTTTCCTCCTCACTATCAAATGAATGCTCAAATTAACCTGAACAATGGTGATGCACAGTTTCCTTGGTCTGTGTTGAGTCTTCTATTCATTGGGGTTTTCCATATGCTCTGGCTTTCGTACGCATCCAGTTTTCGTACCTGCTGTACCTCCTTAATCACCTCCACGTTGTCCCATGTTATGTTGTGATCCTCCTCCAAGATGCGCTTCACTACTGCTGATCGTGCTAATGTTGTATTCCTTTTCCTCGCTGAAACTGCTTCCCATTTATGTTCCGTTAGTCTAACGCCAACTAACCGTTTCGTTTGACCGATGTATATTTTGTCGCATTCTGGGCAGGTAATTTTATAAACTCCACATTTTTCCTTTTTATCCTTTTCGTCTTTCACGTGACATAGTATAGTACCTATTTTTTAGCTTTACTGGCTGGAACTGCTTTAATATCAAAGCGTTCAAGAAGTCCCCGAACTTTTTTGAATATTGACGAACAAATAATTGTAACTCTTATGGTTGTTTTTCGTTTTTCCTGCGTAAAGAGCGTCGTTAAAAGATCACGCTGTATTCTATACTCTTTCTTTTTGACAAGATTTCTAATTATTCTCTCGTCAAATCCATTTTTTCTCGCCGTATCTTTAATATATTTAACTTCTGAGTTAAAACTTTCCTGTTAATCATCGAATTGAAGGGTTCCATTTTTTGAGAATAACAATGATCAGACGTGGATGGTGTTGTCCTCTGGGTGTGTGTGGGCTTCCGGTAGATATTAAATCTAAGACGACCTTCTTTCCTTATGACCATTAAATCCAAGAAGGGTAGTTTCTCATTCTTTTAAATTTCCATTGAAAATTGGATGTTCTTATGTGCTTGGTTCAACTTCTCCAAAGTTTCTCCCAAAGCATCTTTTTTAACGATAGCTAGAATGTCGTCTACATATCTCAACCAAACCCGAGGAAGCTAACCTTGTTCATAAAGTTTCTTCTCCAGTCTGTCCATAAATATTTCACTCATAAGTGGGGATAAAGTATTTTCCATTGCACCACCTTTCATCGCTTTAAAGTATTTCCCCCTGAAAGTAAAATAGCTTGCATTCATGCAAATCATTCGTTTGATAGTGGGGAGGAAAATTTAATTAATATAGATAGTTAAATGTATTTAAGTAAAGTAATTATTAGACAATTAGTTGGTTATTAGTATAAGTCAATACTTAAAAAGTAAGCTCTATAAATAACATGCCTAAGTTAGATTAAGAAGAGGGCAGATAATATCGATATTTGTCACAAAATTAAATTTACCTAGTTTCGGAAGGAAAAATCGGTTTTCTTATGAAAATATTTTTTTTTATCATTACAGTGTCTTTTTCCAACAAACTTTCTTCACTACTATGTCATATGAGCGCTTGCGGAAATACTTCACTCGTTTTAATATACATATGTGGCTATTTCCTAAGTCACAAAAACAAAGTAACATAGAAGGAATCTTTTCCAGATATTGGCGATATTGGCGCTTGAAGAGAACCTTCAAGCGCCAATATCGTTGCATGGTAACCCAATGCGTACAAACACAAAAATGCTAGCATCAAAACAATTACTCTACTTATATACACATCTATATTTTACTTTCTGTGCATTTTTTAATTGTATAAATAGAATGAACATTGCATTTGAAATGCCTTTAATAAAAATTACACAATATCAATCGACAGCAGACATATGACGACCAACAATTAAATCTCTTAAGCATGACCATATATAGAAAGTAGGAATAAACAATACATTCTGGAAATGACGAAAATAATCCTAGGATTTCGCTCTACACATTCTCGTTGGGTTAAAACATTTTCTTCCGTACTGCCGTGAATCGTGTCATATACATGTCGTAGCCATCCAAGTCCGTGAACTGTTTCGAACTGAACAGATTCCCATCGGTCATCAAATTACAAAATTGCGACTCCTTCAGTATTCTTGGCGTGAACACGCTAGCCTGCAAGCAATTTTCTTCCAATCGGAGCGTCTTCAATTTCGGACAGGCTGCAATCTCCTCCGATAAGGATGATATCTGGTTTTGGTTCAAATTAAGCTCGGTCACCTGCAGGTCTCCTACTGCTGCTGGCACATTGGTGATTTTGTTTCGCGATAAATCCAGCACATCCAAATGTGGCAGCCCGCAGAACATCGTTGGGAATTCAGTTATTTGATTATTCGACAAATTTACTTGCTTAAGATTTTTCAAGCAGCCCAACTCTCTGGGTATCTTCACAATTAGATTATTCATCGCTAGAATCACTTCCAATTTGACTAATTGACCTAAGACTGCAGGCAGCTCGGTCAATCGATTCCCACTTACGTTCAAGTGTTTCAGCAGCGTGAAACGACCGATCTCGCTGGGCAGTGTCGCGAAACGATTGTCGGACAAGTCCAGAGTTTTCAGGACATTAGGAAAGTTACGAAGTTGTGGCGGGAAATCACTGAGCCGTTGCAAAGAGATTTTCAACACTCCCGTTTTTTGTGCTGTCTCGAAATGTTGCTTCACGGACTTGTTGCCCATTATACCTCCTTTGGAAAATGGGTTCTTGAGAATTGGAAACATGTTGCTTTGATTCGATTGATTTGATGTAATGTGGGCTTGAAAACTTACTCGGGATTTTGTGCAACTCAATGTTCCTTATGAAATTAAAACAGTTTCTAGTGAAAATCACAGCTGATGACCGACTTTGTTATGATTCGTCCGATTTTGAATGTCATTCGGGGAAATGTCAGATGAGTTGAAAAAATTGGGGGAAATATGGTGGTGCCAGATGGAAATTATTCATAAACATTTAAATAATCTACCACAAAACTGGATTTTTTGTAAGGAAATGTTACAGTCCCAAAACTACTTTCATCTCCTAGCTGCTCAAATTCTACGTTTTTTCAATAAATATACTAAACTGCCGCTCAAAATCAAATCAATTTTACCGTATCTTGAACCGATTCAACCATCTTGAAATGCATCAGCTGATTCTTCTTCAATTGGCGACTGTCATCAAAATGCCAGAGAACCGTCAAAGTGAAAACTGGTAAACATTCCACGACAAATTTAATGTAGTTTTCGTGAAAGTTTATCCATATTTGAAGCCGAAATGATACATAGTTTATTCATAATCAATCCCAGTGGGTATGTATGCACATTATTTATTCTTTTAGTATGAAAATATTCATTCTTGATGAATTACAGAGATGTTTTTCTGGAGAAACATTGGAGATCTGTTGTATCCCGGTCGGTTTGTGATTATTTTCTGGATGCACAACGAACTGCCCCAAACGTAATATTTGATTAATTAGCTATAAAATGAGCTAGGTGTATGATTTAACTTTTATTTCAGGACGTTCCACCAGTAATTGCTACACCCCACTATTATCTAGTTACGATTCAACGTAGCGGAATTGCACTGGTTGCTGCGTGCAAACAAGAGTTTCCGCCTTTGTTTGTAATTGAATTTCTTCATCGTGTCGTCGATACGTTCGAAGATTATTTCTCCGAATGTACAGAGTCGATAATTAAGGAAAATTATGTGGTTGTATATGAGCTTTTGGATGAAATGTTGGACAATGGATTCCCACTCGCAACCGAGAGTAATATCTTGAAAGAATTGATTAAGCCACCGAATATTTTGAGGACGATAGCGAATACGGTGACGGGGAAATCAAAGTATGTATTTTTGTTGAATGATTTATGCAAGCTAAAGAAGTACAAGTTCGTTTTGATTTGCAGTGTGAGTGGAATACTTCCATCTGGACAATTATCTGCGATTCCGTGGAGAAGAACAGGTGTGAAGTACACTAACAATGAAGCCTATTTCGATGTTGTAGAGGAGGTCGATGCAATTATTGATAAGACTGGAGCGACAGTTTTTGCGGAAATTCAGGGATATGTAAGTATTTGTGAAAGTAACGAAAACTACATGCTTGTGGTTGCCTTGGAATTTTCCACTAAGCTTTAAAAGGCCCAGTGAAAAACTTTCTTCTCTTCTCTAATTTTTGAATGTTTGTTTTAGTTATTCCATCTGACGAAAATAATAAAAAATGTTACTTCATTCCAGATTGATTGCTGCATCAAACTCTCGGGAATGCCCGATCTTACACTCTCCTTCATGAATCCACGCCTTTTCGACGACGTCTCCTTCCACCCCTGCGTCCGATTCAAGCGCTGGGAATCCGAACGGATCCTGTCCTTCATTCCTCCGGACGGTAACTTTCGGCTGATGTCTTACCATATCGGAACGCAATCAGTCGTTGCTATTCCGATCTATGTCCGGCATCAACTTTCATTCAAATCAGGCGAACAAGGACGTCTCGATATCACTGTCGGGCCGCGAAACACGCTTGGACGAACTGTTGATAACGTTAAACTCGAAATTAGCATGCCAAAATCTGTCCTAAATTGTATCCTGATGCAGAACCAAGGAAAATACACATTCGACCCGGTCACAAAAGTTCTTCATTGGGACGTGGGACGTATCGACATGCAGAAACTTCCGAATATCCGAGGCACGGTGAGTGGAAACAGCTTTAATTTTCGAATATTATTTCCACATGCTCAAACCGTTGCCAATTCGTTCACATGTTTTCTTCGCAGGTTTCAGTAGCAGCTGGCAGCAACACCACAGAAGCGAACCCAGCGATTAACGTGCAATTCAGCATTTCCCAGCTGGCTGTGTCCGGGCTGAAAGTGAACCGTTTGGATATGTACGGCGAAAAATTCAAACCGTTCAAAGGAGTGAAATACGTTACGAAAGCCGGCAAATTTCAGATACGTATGTGAGATACGCCGCAAGTGACAGCGGACGCAACAAGGATGAGTTGGACGTAGTGTTAATAGTTTGGAATAATTTCTATTTCGACATAGGAGCAAAAAAGGTACGTCTGACGTCTTTTTGCCAACTTAAGTGCAACAATATACGATGAATTTATAAGTAATGAATATAACTATGGATTAAAAATCGAATAAATATTGATAAGTCATTGTGACTGATTTTTTTCGCGTCTGACCTGACGTTTGTGTTTTCGTGGGAAGCGTTTAGTCTGGGGTTTTGTTGAGCCGGTACTATTTTAACTGGTTTCGTATTGAGAACAAGTTTATGACTTGTTCAGTATTCTATATTACCATGTCTATAAGGCTGGTGTCGATGGTTTTTGTTTGTAGTAGTACGATGCAAAAATTATGTAAGTAATATTGAGCTACTTGTTTTAGGTTAAAGTTGTAAAAAAGTAATGATCTTTGGAAGTATAGCTTGGTTTATGAGAGAAAGTACATTAAAATATCCAATATTTGAGGGTGCACTGATGCGGATTATTTAGTAAAATCAACACTATCTAGTTTTAATGAAAATGTTTGATATGTTTGAGCCACTGGCTCTTCACTCAATTCCTGATTCAGGTTGCGAGAGAAGTGAAATTTTCGGTTAATCACCTCAATTTACATTGAAATTCACTTTGCACTGTCTGACTTCTTCGTATTTCCGGTTTCCGAAACCAGTTCGCTATTCTGTTTTTTGTTCATCTAGTGTTCGAAACAAAAGATCTCTGAATCCTCTTCCACTCAATATTCTATCAATATTTAGTTAATAATTTCAATGCTTTATATACCATAGCATTTTTGTCCTGATGAGCCCTATACACTATTTTGTTGGACTTTGAATGGATAATTTTGCAATTTATGATTATTTCGGCTTAGAAACCGGTCGATCAACAATCAAGAGACGTAAAAAAAAACTTTCGAATGCTAATGACTGCCGGAGTCATCTGTTCTGCAGCAATAAATTCACCGACATTTTTACATAACCACTAGAAGAACCATATTCAGTGATATCAGTCCGAAGCCCACGCAATTGCTGGAAAAGTGATAATTCTCGACCATAAAGAACACAATAATTGACACATCATTCATTTAGAGCAGCCCGTTTTCGGGAAGACGATGGTGCCATGCTGGTTTTAGTTGGTGATCTGCAGTGAGAATGAAATCGAGTTAAATTTGAATATGTTGAATGTGCGCTGTTAATTGAGAAAGCATTGACTTTAGACAAAGTATGTTTTATTCATAATAGTGTCCAAGCGTATGTTGGTTTTAAAAATATAGATGCGATTGAGTAACTGAAACTTGGATGCTGTTGGTTTCATTTGATATTCAAGCATACAGCGCGAGTAGTTTTTCTTTGTACGAGATGAAAATTATGGCGATTGTGAGATGTATGCGAATTGATTAAAATGGGGAAAACCCCTCGAAACTCTCAAACCAAGTGTAATGTGTGTATAGAGTCGGTGATCAATGGTAGATCTAACCTAAGCATTAATGAATGATTGCGATTAAATTACGCGATGGTTTGTATAAATACGTCATTTGTATGTAAATAGATGAAATGAGATTAAATTAAAATTATTAAAACATAAGGAAAGAATATATTCCATTATGTCGAAGTACTGTTGAAATACCAATTCGAACAAGTTTCTGATTGCTTCATGCATCAGAAGCTTCAAAGGTTTTTTTTTTGAGGAGCCGCGTAATATAAATTTTAATTATTCATAAACAATCTGATGTGTGTGGTTTGGGAGAGAGGAACCTGGCACTTCTAAGCACTCAGGCCCGAAAGGCCCATTGTACTCACAAAATACCTCCAGCTTACCATTGTCCCTAGGATTTCTTAACAAATCCAGGATCAAAGGGGAAAAAACTATCTTCTGCATAGGCTCATATCCCAACTAAAGCACTAGAACATGACACGCACATACGCGGGCATTCATAAAAGAATTGCTCCGAGAGGCAGCCTCTTGTATGCAGGATGGGCAAAAGGTATCAACACCTATGTCGTCTTAGGCGGTTGAGTCCAGTCGGTGTGTCAGTCATGACACTGCAAACTTTCTAACAATTTTTGAGGAGGAATACTGCAGTTTCATGTTTGGGCTCTGAAAGATAACCTTAGTGAGCCTGGTCACAGGAGAAAATAGCCATCTTTTTTTAATAGATTCGTTGCTCTGTAGAGGAAGCGTCGAATCTTGCCTCGCAATGTCGTCAGCAATCTGATTTTCATCTTCACCGGAGAGATTTCAATCCTGCCGTGTAATTTTCGAATTAATCAGGGTCTACGCAGCGCCAGCAGCGCCGCTCTATTGTCACCGCAGATAGCAATACGTTTTTCCCTCCACTTTTCTTCAATTGCCCAACAAGCAGCTTTCTAGATAGCGAATATTTCTGCTTGAAAAATAGAACATGCAAACGCCCACTTGCCATACGATGAATGAAGAAAGACACTAGCTCTAGATCTAACATCTGTCTTCGAGCCGCCCGTGAAGAATATCTCAAAATATCCCCCATACAGACATCTGGGTCCCAATCACGTACGCTCAAAAAGTAGTTTGCCCAAGATATTTGACATCGTCTGAAAGTTGAAGAGTTGCACCTTTCATTTTAAAAACACTAGTCCTTAATGAACGTGATCATTCTAGGATCTTTTCAGAGGGAGTGCCCGCGTCAGCGGACGTCGTTGACTAAATAGCTTCGGACACCACTGGAACTCGAGCTTTCAACACGCATCCGAGTAGAGATCAATGGATTGATGATATCACCCTCGAGTGTGGACTTATTCATTTGTATACCGATGGCTCAAAACTGAAAAATAAAGTTAGCAGCGATACTTACTCGGATGAGATGTCGCTTTGCCTCATGGGCTACTTCAGTGTCCTTCAGGCCATCAACTGGTTTCTATGTTATCGAATATTCAGAGTGAATATATGCATTTTCACAGACAGCCAAAAGCATATTAACTCCCTTGCTGGTCTTTGTACAGTGTCCAGATTTATTGCGGAATGTCGTGCATCTCTTAGGGAGATGTCAAGACTTTCGTCAGTGCAATTGATTCGGGACCCTGGCCATAGGGGTACATCGCTACTGTGTGGTCAACGAATTGGCAATGCTTGGCACCTTGTTACAGGATGTATCGTGCCCTTTCACAATCATCGGTCAAACTACCCATCAGCCAAAAATACCTCAAGGCCGCTAAAAAGTCCTCGACTGAAGAATCATCCTGTGCGATTGCAAGATAGATACACGTCGCACCAAGTCGCTGTTGAGTTTAACTCTTAGGGCTTTCCATGGCACGCACAGCGATTGGGCGCAGCTTTCAACAATTTCTGCCGAAGTTGTGGCTCAGAGGATGAAGAGAAGTCCGTTCTCCATCTCATGTACGAGTGCCCAGCTCTGGCGAGGAATTGAATGGCGTCGCTTGGGAAGCCCTTCCTCTCAGGTCTGACTGATTTATCCCTGATCGAACTATGGGCATTATAAAGGCATCGAAAGAACAAAATGGTTCCGAGAGTACAGTGGCGGGGGGAGAGTATATCCGTGGTATCAAAAGGGGTTCTAATGCGCTTATGTGTGCCTTGTGGATAACCTAACCTAGCCTTGAAAGGCTTTGTAGGCGATTCGGTTATCCTCTGTGTCACTTTTACAAATTCTATTGATGAGCTTTCTGGTATTTTTGCTGTGATTTTACAGCTCCCCGTTCTATCAAGGAACCGTCTTGCTCGATCGACTTTTGCTGATCGAACAGTTTATAGCTATCTAATCAAGATTTTACTGACTTCAACGCCTCTATCCTACCACTGATCTGTCAGCTAGAAGTCGATTGAATTTATCCTAATCAGTGTTTCTTGGGTTCCTTGTCTCCACCACAGGTGTAAGTGTGTATGTAAAGCTAGAGAGAGTGTATGTAAAGTTAGAGAGAACGCTCAGCAGCGATAGTGAAACCTCGTGCAATACGCGGTATCCAGTTATTGATATAACTATTCCAGATAAACATGGAGATATAACAATAACCACACTTCTGTTTGGGTAGCAGAAGCTATAAAATCAAAGAGCAGGTCTCTTGTTCGTTTTTCCCCATGCTATTGTGCTGGCAATTACCATCGCATCTCACCAGAGGTTTCAATCTCTTCGATTCAGTATACTGGACCAGGTCCTTCAGCTCCTGTGTTGTCGGCGGGAGTAAGGGATCAAAAATTAAGTAAGGAGAGATGACAATCGTGCATTTGAGCTCACCATTACTCCGACACTGCCGGAGGATCGCTTATATCTCCCGGTTTGAAAACTGAGCATGTTGACATCATCCAGATTGCAGACCTGAACTGAACACAAGTCATTGGCTTCGTTGACCATTCATAATAAATAGTTTTAGCCTCTTTGACTGAGCTAAGTCCGTAGATTCTGCTGTCTTGAATCCATGCCTCCTGTACAAGCACAATGTAAGGAGACATTTGCAACTTTGCCAATTTGTCACTCAAAAGAAAGGACAAAAGCCTTTGAATGCTGCAAGTTTATCTGAACAAACCTTATACCGACAGGCATAGGAATATTCAGATTTAAGGTTTATGGACCCTTTTGCAGGGATCTTTAGATAATGTCCACCTGATCTCAGTGAAATTATCTCTATATGAAAGAAATCTCACTGGATCTTCGCATTTTATTCTGAAGACATATCGATAGATAGACAAGAAGCAGCTCAGCATCATTTTGTAGAACAAAAGAAGCAGCGATTTTCTGCAAAATTCGAATAAGAGCCCTATGTGGAGCATTGATAGGTCACCTTGTTTGTAAAAAGTACCTCCACAGAATAGGTAAGGAGAGAAATGACAGCTGCAGATATTGGGGACACACACTGTCCAGCACTAGCGAGACGAAGATTAGAGCTGATTGGCTCTGCTCTCCCTTCCACCAGGGACTTAACAAATGTCCCGTCAAGGAATATATCCAGGTTCATTAAAAGCCTCGACTTCCTAAAAGACATAATGCAGAGGCACAATAGTCACAGGATGTCACAGTGCTAAGGGTCTTCTGAACCCAGTCCATGCTATCAATACATCATTTGGTATTTCTATTCGACCCCCGAGAAGATTCCCTGATCAAGCACTAACACCATGTTGAAATCATCTTCATCAGTGATTGGGGTTTTCTTGGGATTTATATACTCTATGATTCAGTACCAGTGCATCACGCTGGTGTTAGTGATGTCATTTGCACTCTTCCAAGGGCCAGGAATCCAACAACTAAAGCCGGCGCCAAACGATGCTACCAACACCCTCCAACGTTGGACACTTGATGGTTGGACGGATCATGTGGCCGATGCGCCAGCTACCAGTGCCCAATGTCCAGCGTCCAACGTTGGCGCTGGAACATGTTCGGTCTGTTGTCGGTCATTTTGTCCGCTTCAAAGGGTTTTTTGTCACTGGAAGGTGTGATTGGAGGACATTGGGTGAGCTGCTACACTATTTGTTCCAACAATTGAATCAGATTTTTGTTGTGTTTTGACAGGTATGCATTTTTATTGCTTACATATTTTAATTAAGTATCAATTTAAATTTTAAAAGATAATTATTTTTAAACAATCATTCTAGATTAATATTATAATCGTTATACTGAGTTATCCATTTCGAGCTATCAATTAAATTGAAATTAGCAAAGTAATATAGTTTATGATACAAAATCAATGTGCACGAAAAATTGAACCAACACTGGAATCAAATGTATTGGATCAAGAATTCGATCCACCGTGTAGCAGAGCGCTTGCCATGTCAATCGTCCAACATTTGACTCAAACGTTGGAGGCAAAAGTTTGAATCAAACGTTCACCGCATCGTTTGGCGCCGGCTTAACATGAATGGGTTCGGCAATATTTGGAGCTACAATGGTAAATTCGGGCAAACTGTCAGTACCCAGTCGTGGAACTATTCGCCTGGGCTACTCCTTTTATGTATGATTGGGGCAGGAAACTTGAGGGTGACCGTCAACAAACCTCACTTGTGTGAAGTTGTATGCTGGCCACAACTCCGCTATCTTCTTTCACAGCTCCTTGCAAAAATAGCACATTGACCAAAGGTCAGTTTGCTATCGTAGTTGGACACACCTATCACAACGTTAAAGAGTGTAGGAGGACCCTACTTTTGTGAGTGTAATGTTTGTAGCTGGAGAAGCAGCTTTACTAAGATCTCTCTCGCTAATTCGGGTACTTTTCGGCACCCTGTGCTCAGGAACGGCGTCTTTAACTTTCGCGTATACTTTGCGTTTCTTACGCACTCCTTCACTGGCAGATAGGGTGTATATGCTAACTGACAGCATTGCCATCACCAATCAACCTTTCTCTCGCTTCTCCAGATAGGCTCTAAATGTACTACTGCGTGCCTTTCAGCTTCCTGGAAAACATTTGCAGTTTTTCCTGCATTGATTTTCCTTTCCATTTTCGCTGACATTTTACCTCTTTGGCTCAGCTACTTACGTCGCCTGCGGCTGAGAGCCTCCACAGCTTAACAGGGTCCAGAGCACACAGCACCCTTTCCTCCGATAATCACTGCGGTCGTCTCGTTTCAGTGCTCTTTTGTGAGAATTTTGGAAAAGGAATATTTTCCCCTAGTACGTGCGAACTTAGTCTTAGACACGGGAACCTGTAACTAGATGAAATTCAAAGAGCAAGTTCAAAATCATTAATTTCAAATAAACGAAATTGTAATCGAAAATTAGGAGAAAAAAACACGATACTTTTGAAATCTATTTTAAATGTATTTTACAAGCTCTATATCCTTATTTTAATCATTTGAAAGCACAAAAATACTTTGTTTTACTTATTGCTTTCGCAAAAATATACAATTGTAAGAAAATTTATTGTATTTCCATTCTATTTTCTTGTCATCGACATTGTTCTTCGTCTGATCACTGTTGATTGAATACATCATCGGCATGTGTGCATCACCATGCGAGTTTATAATGCGTGCACTGTTGACAACATAATGACATAATTTTTGTATTCCATTTTTTACCAGATGCTAGTTCAATGACACAATGAAAATTTCATGTAATCTATATGGTTGGTAGGTGATTGAATTAGAGGTCAATTGCCTCGCATATGATGCATGTTGTGATATTGAATAAATTATAGAGAGTATAGTGTTATTGAGATAATTCTGGGTTTTAGCGACGAAAAAAGGTACAAACCTTTTTATTTCGATTTAAGAGAACAATAACTTTGTAAATTGATCTTTTTGAAGAAATTTTTGGCAATTTAAAAGTAATGACACAATTGCTTTTTTTTGTTTTTTGAAAGTGAACATGAATTCTAAAAATGCATTAGTATAAGATGTAACAGCAACATAAAATCACTGTCACGAGGCACTGCAATTTAGTAAGTCTGAAGATTTACACAATTGCGAAAAATTCACATCATTAACAATTTTCCAATTGATCTTAAATAAATATCACATCCTGTTACAGGCTAACCTTCGTCTTTCATCAGCCATACTATCCGCTTACAGAGTACCACCACTTATTGTCACCACCACTATCATCGTCTTCGTCGTCACATCCACGATTTTTAGCACAAGCTTTATTATAAGTCCTCATTGTTGTATGTTATCTACGCATGGATGATTTTCATTCATCAGATTGGCCGCGAATCTACTACCGGTCGTGGATTTATCTTATTCAGACAATTTACGTCAGTAAACAGTAGCTAGTCAGAAAACAGTAGCTGCATGTGTTCATTTGTGTGCCAATCTCATCATGTTTTTTCTTCACTTACTACTTGGTCTTGAAAATGAAAATATCAAAACAGTTGATATTATGTTGGATTGTTAGATAGCTAAAGAAAAGAATGAATCGCACGGCTTGTGGCTATGCGCGGAGGTGTTTAAATCTTCATTCTATCTCACAGAAATCGTCAATTTCCGGAATAAATTACAATTTAAAGTTGGCTGTGTAATAACAGTAAAGCTAGTGGTGATGATTTTAAAGCATAAGACACACGCGCCCAATGTGGGAGTGGTCATATGAAAAAATCATGGATATTATATATAAAACTCATAATTCTCATCAAGAAGTACGAGTCTCTATTTATATTTGAAAAACATACACCCTCTTTTTTCAGCCTACTGACCCATGCATCTGCAGCGCAATCATTGAGCACGTGATCTATTCATTTTCATGGTCAATAAGTGTGTATGCTCCAATGTTTCATTTATTCAATACTCACAGACATTCATCACAGAAACATAAAGTGACAATGATTCCTTTAATTTTAGAATCCCAATCAACAATTCAAGTGACCTTAACATTGAGCTTTCTTGGGGATTTAGCCGCTCCAATCGGCGAGCAGTTTCATGCTCATTGAATTCCGCTATATTTTTTTGAGTAACACCGTAGAGGCTAGAATATTTTATGCTATTTCACCGGACTCTCTACGTCATAAAGCATGTTATTTATTGTTAAAAATTAGATTTCCCATGCGACAGTGCTTTCAAATGTCTATGATATGAACATAAACTAATCGCATGTGTTTATTGTTTCACAGAGCGGATTGTACTTGATGTGTAGGTAATGAATTGAATTTGTTGGAAATGATGAAGGTTTATTGTTAAATTAAGTATTCTTTTATTGAGTTTTAGGCAAATGAAATTCAATTTTTTAAATAATCTTTCCGCTTATTTTGCGGAAGATAATGATCATAGTCCTTCAATTGAAATCACAAATATATGTTAAAATAAGTGTTTTATGCATTCAAAAATAAAACAAAAGTATGATTTTTAAAAATCAATTGACTAAAACGGGCTAATGCTGAAAATATTTTCAATGTTCAGATTCGGCTAGAAATTTTCTGTGGGAGCCATGCAAATATATATCTGGTGCACTACTGTGTAGGAAAAAAGACATATTAAAGGTGATTTAGTTTGAAAAACAGCTCTGAAATAGAAAAGGTATCTTATGCTCATCAAATAGTAAATCTTAATACTATTATTGATTTATTTAAGCAGCCTGAAAAATCTGTGACTGTCACTCAAAAAACTCTGTTTCTGAAATTTTTGTTACTTTTGCTTCTGTGAAATAAAACATTCTCAATCACTGTGAGATTTTTTGGCAATTAATGTTATTACTATCATTTCTCATTAGTTGTTCCTCTGATTTGAGATCATAGGATCAAAAGCTGGAACATTAAAGAAAAAATATTTCCTCCAATTCGTCTTCAGTTGTCGTCGGTCTCATTTTACTAAAGCTTTCTTACCTAACATGATCTTCATGAACTTCTGTCACTTTATTAAAAACTTTTTGAACTCAATTTTAAATGAAAAAAAGAACAAAATATTTAATTTTCCCCTGAGGTTTCTCTACTCATCTGTTTTCTAATAAAACGGTTTAAGGTCTGATCTTCATTTTCTTAAAAAAAAGCTTTAACTGGGCTAAGGTCCAATAGAATTTGTTTCATTTGTTTTTTCATCAGGGAATCATTACTATAACTAGCATTCTGTTTTTGAAAATAAGCATTCTGTTTTGGATAGTAAGAATTTGTTTTTAATAATAAGAACAAAACTTAATCATATTAAATTGCATAAATAATCTATCAAAAGAAAACAAAATACAACTCATGCTCAATTGTAGTCACAGTATCTTCAAAAAGATCAACACGGTTATTTTGCTTGTACGTCGACATTTTATTAAAGGGGAATTCTGTCGAAAATTAAATCTTCCTACTTTCGCGGATGAGAACCAGCCTCAATGAGATATTTTTCGCTAATTGTGGTACTTTTCGGAACCTTGAGCTCAAGAAGTTCAAGCTTCCACTTTTACCTTGCGAATCATGCGTATCCACCGCTGAAAGATTGGGCGTCTCTGGAGTTCTACGGTGTGGCTGGGCCCTCCCTGCTTTCCAGCATAATCTGTGAATCCCGATTCAGAACGATTATGCAGAGTCTTTTACCGCTGAAAGCTTTACCTAGTTGAAGATCCCTAGTAGGCGTGGCTTTGCTTTCAGTCATTCGTTCCAGATACTGATAGCATCGGCTTCATGAGAAAACCTTTCTCTAACTTTTTCAGGTAGGCTTTGAGGTACCAGTGCCAGGTATTCAACTTCCTTGGAAACCCTTGCTGTTTTTTCTGCATTGATTTCCCCGCCCACTTTCATCGGCAGCTTTTCCTCTTTTCGCAGTGTCTTACATTGCCTGCGATTGAAAACTTCCGCAGGTGTGCAAAGCCCACAGCACACAGCCTTCTCCCTGTACAGTCCGTACGGGCGTCTGGTTTGCACTAGCTGAAGCTGCCTTCTTTAGGGCTTCCCCTTCCTCTTTTGTGAGGAGAATGTATTTTTTATTCGATACGGTTGTAGTCACTCCTTCAGCTGAAACTGTACTCACTTTTTCGGAAAGTGCAACTATAGGAGATGCAATCAGGAAGTTCGAAAACTCGCTAGCATGAAATCTTCAATGATGGTAACCTGCAATGTTTCACTACAACCAGGGTTCTTTGTTGCAGTCATACATGAGATTAGGGCCTGCATAATCCGAGTCTTACTACTAAGGCCTGTTCCTGTAAAATTTACCCTTTTATCTTTGTGGAATATGTTACCTGTGTGTACCTGCTTCAAATCTTTATGCCATATGGTAACTTTCTATACAAAGGACAGAAAACTAGATTAGTATTCATTTATCCAGGAGCCCTTTAACTGGCAACATGGAGTCGAAACAAGAAAAAGTACGGCAAGAATTTATTTTCAAATACGTGGAAAATCCCGAAATCAAGTTTTCAAAGATTGTTAAGGATCTTAAAATGTCACTTTCAACGGTCAAACGACTAACAGCAAATTACAGAAAGAAACTAGCTGTTACAAGGGAAAAAGAATCAGGTAGAAAATCTGCAAGTATAGACAAGAAAATTATCAAGAAGTTGAAGACCAAACCCAATATTTCCGTTCGAGGTATGGCAGTAGAAGTCATCGGTCGATCGAATGAAAAAACGTTAAAATATGAGAACACATAAATTGCCGAAAGTCCAGATCGATCCGATGAAAAGGAGAAAGTAGCAAAAACTAGGGCTCGAAAATTATACGAATAACATGTGACGAAATTCGATTTTATCATTTTAGATGAAGAAACTTATATCAAAGCGGAGTTCAGGCAGATTTCCGACCATGAATTTTATACTACTAAAGCAAAAAATGCAGCAAAAGAAGTATTTAAGTCACAGAAAACTTCCTAAACAGTACATCTTGTGGTAGGTAATTTCTCGATGTGGTCTAAGGAGCGATATTTTTGTAGTGAAAGGCACACTCAATGCCCAAGTTTACATCGCGGAGTGTCTGCAGAAGCAATTATTGCCTTTCATTAATAGGCATAAAAGGTGCGTATTGTTTTGGCCAGCCCTAGCATCAAGTCATTATGTTAAGAAAACGCTGGAGTGGTAAGAAAGCAACAACGTTGTTTTTGTCCCCAAGGAAGCTAGACCACCAAATTGTCTTGAACTTAGACTTATAGAACGATACTGAGCTCAAACGAAACGAGTGTTGAAGGAAAGCAATGGGAAAGCTAAAAATGTATCTGACTTTTAAATAAAATGGAAAAAAGCGTACGAAATTGTCAATAAGGTCTCAGTGAAAAACTTAATGTCGAGCCCCAATTGAATAATTCTAAATTTTCACTCTAAGCGACAATAACGTTTACAAATAGATTTGCTGTATATCTTTAAGAGGTAAGCTATAATAAAAAAACTATTTTCCTAAACTCAAAAGGTTTCATTTTATGTGTTTTAGTAAAATGGTCAAATTTTACTCGGACAGCTCTTAAGTGAGCCCAGTACGGGGGATTTACAGGTCCAGTCTAGCTGACACCCTCAGAGATAGACTCCCTGGAATTCATATTCAAACAGTTTCCGAGGAACTGGTAGATGCACGAGTCACTCCATCACGAAAAGATGGTGCCCGATAAGAAGAGTATTAAGGTACGATACTAAAAAACAAATAATCTTGGAGAAAACAAAGAAGCAATGGCAGAAAAATTGACAAAATTATGGCAGTAATATGTATACTAGAATAGAGCCTAACAACTACAGAAATGAGTATAGAGATATTGATTTCTGACCCGTTTTTCAACATAACGGGATATTTAAGAAAAGTTGATTTTCGTGACCTTTGATTTCTAATATTTTTTTTGTGCACCTGTTTTCTTCATGGACTTTTCACATTGCGTTTCTAATTTTTCAATAAACATAATCCCGTTGAAAAACCTTCACTTGGATTTTGTTTTGTTCGTGTATTTCTTTTTGTACCAGTAAAATAGCTACTCAATTCCCGACTAAGTTCATGTGGTTTTCTTTGGTTTTCTATTTTTTTTTTTTTTTGTTACTCTTGTTATTGTTCTACCTATCGACGGATCTCAACACCAACTGGGGTGGATTTATGATTATCTATGCGAAGTATGTACTACCGAACATTACAAAGTCTCCAGGGATTCACCATATCTGCTGTTAGGATCGTTCCAGTTACTGCAGTATCGAACGTGATGTTACAAATTTCGTTGTTGACTTTCATTTGCAAGTTTTGCGGGTAAGCCTTTGATCTCCGAACTTGATTCCTACTGACTTCCATACCGTTCTTCAAAAGAAGGTTTTTTCGGTGGTTTAAACTCCCAGCTTTGCTTATACCTTGCTGTACAGCCTCGGCAGCACCTAAACTCATCTTTTTTTATGGCAGATACGACTCAGGTGTCCTTTCTTTCCACAGTTCCAGCATTGAAGTTTCCGCTAGCTGGTGAAGTTCTGGTGGTAATGATTACACTTTTTCTTCACAATTCCAACATTGATTAGCTCCACGTCTTGTTGATTCCCTGGCGATATCGGTTCTATTGCACATACATTCTACCCAAACTCTAATGTGCCAAATAGATATTGGCCGAGCCCAGGCGAGCCGAGTGTGTGGGCGGTCCAGACGAGCGACTTTGACAGGTGTCACAGGCGCTCGGGCCACATCCGATCGGAATGGATGTTGAGCACGAGCCAAGGCGATTCGAGACGAGCTGTCAAATGTCGTCCACATGTTGGCGGCCTCGTCTGACTTCGGCTCGCCTGGCCTCGGCCAATATCTATTTGCTACATAACGATGCTACGAGACATTCGCATTACGAATACTTACGTCAAAGTGAAAGCCAAAAAGCTCTTCAATGTCAGATTGTCAGCTAAATGAAGTGCTTGTTTCAGTTCTTCATCGCGTACTCACTGTATGAAAGTATCGTTTGCCGTTTCACACTGATGCTCTGGATTCGAAATAGGATGAAACCCACAGATATAAGAGAGAATCGATTAGAAATCGACCGAGAGAAATGTGCTAATTTTCGACTTTTTGCTTACTGGTGTGAGAATGAGGTACTGGTGTGTGCCCTACACAGATCATATGGTAACGCTCATGTAAAAACCACGAAGGATCGCCATTTTGAACGTCGTTTGACATTTCTTTCCCCGAACCGGCGAGTGGAGATTAAAATGCTTTTTGTGAATGAAATTCATTATAATTTCACACAAAAACAAAACGAAATTGTCGCAAAGGCTAATTTTACTTATCCGAAATACGATATCCCCTGCGAAGCAGTTCGGTAGCTACTTTTGCAGCCTAGAACGCGGCACTTCAGTATCGAACTATTGCATAATTTTTGACCGCTAATTTATTCGTGAAACCGACACAAATTATTGCGCAAAAACGTAGATGTACGTTTCGACCGAATAAGCTGAAAAATTTTCAAATTTTATTTGACAAATTTTGACTAAAAGTCAATGTTTTCAGTCTCCAACACAAATCAAACTGACATTGACGTTTCTTTCCGTGTTGCCCGTTGCACGCTTTTACACCGATCTGGTGTTCACAGCATTAAGATACAGCATTAAGGCTTTTCGGTTGTGAGTGCGGTAGAAAGGGGTGCACTGAGCGGAATTTTTGTGAGAGAGCAATGTTGTGCGTGTATTAAAAAAGGCACATTCACGTATGGGTAGGGTACACGGATAGCCATTTCGTATCTATATTCTTTCATATCTTTGCGTTAACCCCTTGATATCTTGAGCTAGCTACTGCAAGGTCGTCCCTGGCTTCTGAGCTGCCAGGGATAAACTTTCTTTAGGTTATCTTCGCCGTATATCATATCAAAAGCGCTCATCAACCTTAAATGGCTGGAATAATTGTCAACTGGAATGGTTTGAAGTACTTCCACCGCAGCTCTTCTTAATGGCACCATTAGTATGGCCCTACGTTCATATGCGCTCCAATTGCAACATTCTCAAATTGTTTCTTATGGATATCCCAATGTAAATATTATTCAAATTCAAATTTATTCATTATAATTAACACTTAACAGATTTGTTGAAACTTAATATAGAGCTTTAAGCAATCTGCTTCTACAACTATGAACTAAATTTAGTCTTATTCCTGAGATTAAGTGAACTTAAAGTAGCGAGTCAGTATAAGGAAAAATAAACAAAAACCTTATATTTAGACGGTTTAATTTTTCTTATAACTAGACTAAGCTTACTTAAATCTACCTAAAATCTACTTTAGACTAGTGCTAAAACTATCGTATTATTACTATCTATTAGTAGATTGTACAAATGATTGAATGAGGGCGTTGTTGCAATGGCTACATTTTCTAATAAATTTTATCCTTTGCTTTTTTATAAGGATTTTTACCTCCTTGACTCTGGTTTCGATGTGTAGCTTTCGCGTGGAATAGAAAAACGGCTTATTACTGATCATCTTGAGTCACTTGTTTTGAGCTATTTGAAGTTTGTTTATGTGGATGTTAGCACACATGCTCCACACTGGTGCTCCGTAAAGCATCAATGGCTGTAGTACTTGTTTAACAACAGTCATTTTGTTTTTTTAGTGACAATTTGGATTTGCGGTTTAACAGAGGGAAAAGGGCATGTGTGCTTTTTGCGACCTTCAGGCAAGCATTGTCCGTCTGCGCCTTGTACGTGAGTTTTTTTTATCAAGCATTATACCCAAATAGGAAATTTCATCAGCCCATTCAATTGTCTGTCCCAATAAGTTAAGGTTTCGGGAAGGAAGGTTTGAAGCTTTCCTCCTTTTTGTAAAATAGATTGCCTTTGTTTTAGCAGCATTGATTTTAATCTTCCATCTGAAAAAATACTGATACAATTGTATAAATGAATTTTCCAAGATGGATATAGCTGTTTCGGGGTCCACGCTGGTAGTATATATGCAGGTGTCATCTGCGAAAATAGCCAGTTTGGAATAGCGATTTGATGGAATGTCAGCTGTGTGGAGATTAAAAAGGGTCGGACTTAGGCATGATCTAGTGATGGGCTCAAAAACGCCAAACAGTTTGAAAAAAACGTTTGGCGGCAAAAAACGAACGAACAGTTTTTCCAAATAGCGACAAACAGTTTTTCTAAAACGAACAGCATTTCTAAAACGAACCATTTTTCTACAACGAATAGTTTTTCTAAAGCCAATCGTTTTTCTTTTTCTAAAACGAATCGTTTTTTTTTAAACGAACTATTTTTTCAAACGAATCGTTTTTTTAAAACGAACTGTTTTTTTCAAACGAATCGTTTTTCGTTTTTCTCAAACGAATGGTTTTTTTAAAACGAACTGTTTTTTTCAAACGAAACGTTTTTCGTTTTTCTCAAACGAATCGTTTTTTTAAAACGAACTGTTTTTTTAAAACGAATCGTTTTTCGTTTTTTTCAAACGAACCGTTTTTCATCGTTTTTCGTTTTTTTAAACGAACCGTTTTTCGTTTGTTAAAACGAACTGTTTGGCAGTGGAAAACTGTTTAGCTGCGGAAAACAATATTTTCGTACTTGCGAGCGTTTTCGTACTTGCAAGTATTTTATTTAAATATTCAAAACGTTTTTAGGGCAAAAGGAGCTGAAATCGGACAAAATCGACCAATTTTGGGTTAGAGTGGTTTGGGACATAACGGGCCAAGACCTATTGCTGTGATAAAAAATTTCGGTTTTGTAGGGGAGTAAGGGGTTTTTTGGCCATAGTTTGGCAAAAACTAACTTTACGGCGCTTTCGATGATTGGAAGTGGTCGGGGAGTACAATAATGATATTTAAAGGGCAAAACATTTTTTTTTATAGGGGAATTTGGGCAAAAACGTCAATTTTTTCCAAAAAAATTTTTTTGTCTAGCATGAATTCGGGGACCTTTCTGAGTTGTTTCGGGCGAAATTTCCATACAAGTCTGGGAAAAAGCGGCCTAGTTTCTAAGATACGGCAAAATGAAATCCACCGGAAAAACTAAAAGTAGCACTAAAAGTGCCAAGGAGGAAAAGGTTGAGATCCTATTTGGATCACCAGTTGGCGTCTCTGGGTGTGCTCCTCGTGACTGAAGGTCGCCACGAGTGTGTCTCCAACCCTACCGGGGTTGTAAAATTAACGAAACCGCGGGAGGTAAGGTGCCCCTTGGTCTCATGTCCAGCCTTACGGAAGAGGTTGGCCTCCTAGTGGGTGGATGTTTAATGTTGAAGGAACGTCCACTTCCGTGGTGATTCAATCTGATCCTTTACATGGAAAAATGAGTGCATGGTGTGTTTTAAACGAGATAATGGCAGATAAAAAACCGCAGACGGATTCAAAAAACAAGGACTGAGAAAGAAGTGAACCGTTATTTCAAAGACGATATTCTACCACGTCTTGATGAAAAAGGCATGCATAGCTGTCCGTTGGGCTGGTGGAAAAAACATCGGCAGTTGTATCCAAATTTGTGTGAAATATTCAGAACAAAGTGTAACATCGTTGCGATGTCCGTTCCATGCGAAAGGATTTTTCCAAGGCAGGGAACCTGATAAGTGATAGAAGAACTCCTCTGACATCTAAAAAAGTTGAAATGATCATGTTTTTGAATGGCAATGCTTGAAAAGACTGACCAACAGAAAAATTAATAATAGTATATATTTTTTTTATATAATGGAAAATAGGTACCTTACAAGTGTCAATTCAGTTTGGAAGCAGCAATGAATGTTTACGTTGGTGACAGGAAGACATAATACATAAAATGTGTATTAGAAACACCTAATACGTAAAAATCCACTGCACTGAACTAATTGAAGATTATTCAAACTATGAACGATGTTTCTTATTTGAACTACAGTTCAAATATATATATATATATATATATATATTATCGTACAGCATAAAATTTGTTAAACTGTTTGTTAAACTATATATATATTATCGTACAGCATAAAATTTGTTAAACTGTTTTTTTCAAACAGTTTAAAAAAACAGTTGTTTTTTAAAAAAAAAAACAGTTCGTTTTCGTTTTTTGAAAACAACAGAAACGCCCATCACTAGCATGATCCCTGAAGGAGTGCTGCAGGTATTTTGTGGTGCGAGGAAAGACTGCTATTAACCTTCACTGCAAATCACGATCAGTCAGAAATGACTGCACAATCTTAATGAGGTAGATAGGGACTTTAAAATTAATCATTTTGAAAACTTTAAAATTAAACATTCGTGCCAGACATTGTCGAAAGCCTTTTCAATGTCTAATTACAGATTCTTTACCAGCGAGCGACCTCTCGATGTCATGAGAAACTCAGAATAGCTGGTAGTTTGTTGAATAACCCTCGCGAAAACCGAACTGTAAAATTTGCCCACACTCCAAAAAATATTTTATACGTTTCAGAATCACTCTCTCGAATATTTTCCCCAGCGAACAAAGCAAGCTGATGGGTCTGTAGCTCTCAGGCAAAGCAGGGTTCTTACCTGGCTTGTGTAGCGGTATAATCGTTGCTTGTTTCCAGAATGTCGGAAAGTACGATATCTTCAAGCAGGCATTGTTGTAAATATTATTGCAAATGAATATTCTATCAACTTCAAGTTTGGAAACCTGAAAAGAGTTACAATGGAACTACTTTACTTTCATAAAATAAATTGGCTGTAGAAGCTATGAAACAAGCGATCACCAAAGGAGTCATTAGTGAATATATCAAGTTCAGAAATTTCCCCCATTAGCTTATCCTTTCCTATCGCAACCAACAATATCCATTTTACTGAATCCTTTTCGCTGTACTCTCATTCATGGCGCTGCTATGAAAAAGAGAAATCTCCAGGAAAGATCCGACAGAAAAAGATTTATATCCTCATAGATTACGCCCAACGACATCGATGTCATCGTTGTTGTTTTTGCTCTTAAAAAATTCTCTGAACGATCTCTGTCTACACAACAATATTCACAAACTATAGATATGCACTTCTAATTTTCTTTTAACTTTTTTCCGCGTTCACGATCGTGCTGCGACAAACCCGAGCGAAAGAAGATTAATGATCTTTTGGGACATGATGTCGTGGTGGTGATTTACCATCTTTCAATTGCAGCAAGCATCGTACTTGTACATGTGCGCCATGCCATACGCCCATACAACCAAAGATTACAGAAAAAGAAAAAAATTGAAATATTTTTTTCCCTGTAAAGAAAAGGTCAACACGTTAGCTGTTCCATTTTAACCAAACCAGACTAGTGCAGAGATAAGTCAGTGCACTTCAAGTCTCGAAAACGTAGACAGGCAATTGACTTTGAGGAGGGAAAGAGAAATTGATAAAAAAGATTAAATAAGGCTGAAACTGAAAAAATACTCATTGTAAAAGTATGAAGTAGAACTGAGATTATTGGAGTGGTAAAATGGATTTAAGTGAATAAAATTAATGATGATTCTTTACAGTAGCGGCAGGTTCGGAATAGTTAACAAATTGATATACGATGAGGGTGGAGTCGAAGTTGATGGTGTGAATTAGTATTGTTTTAAAAGCGTGATTGGTTTTGCTAATGGAATTTTCGATTAATTTGGAGAGATTGATGAGGTATTTTAAAGGAGACGTTTTCCGTTTTATTTTGAAAAATTATTTTTGTTGAAGCCGAGATAAATCTTAAATAGGAATAATATTTCGAACTGAACCAAAGAGGATAAATAGCACTTATGAACGGTGCTTGTGCTTTAAATTAAAAATAAATACTCATGAACGTGTCCAATAATTTTTCTTAAATTTTTGCATCTAATTTTTTTTTAATTTTTGAGCTCAAATTTGAGTTACGAATTTCCTAATTATCGAATTCATAGTGTAAAATGTTAACCTTATTATTTAAAAATCCTGAAATAATTTATCTTCCTGAATAATTAGTCTTAATAAATTCGCGTACAATTCTTTAAAAAAAAATTCAATGATTTTTTAGACCACCTACAACGAAATTAACAACCGCAAATTACAATTTTATCACATTCATCGCAAAATGACTCAAATATTTTCTCAACAAATCATCATTTGAATCATTAATCGGTGATTTATGATCGTATTCTATTCAAATTGACTCACCACGACATTATCCATTCCTCAACTTTATTCAATTTGGTTTTTTATTTCTCTTTCTCGTCTGTTTTTGCTCTAAACTTACCGCCGAATTTTTCAGAATTATCGAAAGTTTTTACTTGAGAGGTTTAACCATTTTTTTTCATGGACTGCGAAAAAAATTTAACAACCCAGCGATAATCATTCGGCCATGTTTTTTTTTCGGGTTTTTTTTCGGAAGGTATTCTAAACAGATTCTCCTGGGGAGTTTTGATTTTCTCATGGATTTATGATTGGTTTGAAAATAAAAGTTAAAAAAACTGTATGTGAATTCGTTAATGGACCGGCAAATTCTTTGCAAAGTTTGGTGGAAGGAGAATGAGATATGGGGCAAAACTGGATGAAATCAAAAAAATTTAATGGTTTATTGATAGACAGTTGAAATTGCGTGACGATGGAAGTTAAAGATGAAAAAAAGAAGACCAAGGACTGAATTGGATGGTTAATGTGGAAATTGGAACTATTATTCGAAATCAGGCAGGTAACAGGGCTACATTGTCCTCACTGGAAGTGGATGCTGGTTTGGGATTTCAATTAAAAATGAAAATGCCTTAGCCAGTTGTGAAATATAGTTATCTGGTGCTCAGATAATCAGAACTTGGTGGACTATGTAAAATGATTGGCCATATGAACACTTGATGCTTTTAAGGGGATTTGAGCCTTTAAAATTTTTTTCTTGGTAAATAGAGAGTTTTTTTTATCTGTAGCCTGAATTTGCACTGACGCAGCTTTTTTGAGCTGCTTGCTTTTTTTCAGCTGCTAGTTTTTTTCAGTAGCTAACCTACTTACATTAAGCTTATTCTTCAGATTTAAACTGTTTGATTTTTGGTTTAATGAAAAATACTGTTGAAAAATTCAAGTCGTCTTTAACTCTCCAAAAATTGTTGTAGAGTGACGATCACCTCGCTATCTTCTTGAAATATCCTGTCCCTGACCCATTTCTGCAGTGAGGCCTAAATCTGACGAACAGGGCAGTAGTTCAAGCAGTTCGAAACTTGGTTTTCAAATGGCAGCCATAGCAATTTCGGATTTATGTCCGAGTTTATTGTCTTGGTGAAACAAGATTCCTGCTTGTAGTTTGTCCAGCTCTCGCGCAATCTCTTTATTAAGTCTTATCTGACCTGTTGATGGGAGCCCCTATTTCAATTATTCCACCATGATTATTGCCTCGATTTTCCAAAAACCCTAGCTTGACACTTTGAATTCTATAGATTGTTGTTTCGTTTCGGGATCAAATTGGTTGATCTAAGATTCGTTCATAATCACAAATTGCCTTTTTCGGCTTGGTACTCTTCAAGATTAGCCCTTGAAATGTCGTCTCGTTTCTTCTTTTGCTCCTCGGCTAACAATCTCGTTGCCCAACGTGTGGACGTCTTATCCACATGCGGTTCGTGAAAACTGTCATTTGAGATCCATGTGATTCCAGCTAGATGTCTGATGGTCATTGTACGTTCTGCCAAAACAACATCGTACTTTTTAACGGTACCCTCAGTGAGAGATGCGAATGGGCATCTTCGTAATGTTCATCTTCCGTGGATATTTTGCGCAGCTTAAACTCCTTGCACCGGCGTGCAGCTGTGGGATATTGAAGAGCTGAGTCAAGTCGACGTGTACGAGTTCAGTAGATGATTATATGATTTTTTAACACTAATCTTTTAAGAGCATAAGAAAACAAAACCTTATTGAAAAAAAAATATTTGAAGAATACGCGATTATCATTGCTTTGATCATTACTACTTAAGCTGACAGCGCACCAGCAATAAATGTAGCACCATAGAAGTCAGACCGTGTGGTTTTATAGTTCCTGCGTGGCTACTGACTCTAAACAATGGGACTTATTTCGGCTTTGTCGTCTCTAACACAAGCGCAGTTATTAATATAACAATATGTTCACCTGGAATAGTTGAATCAATTACTGGATTGCAAGTATCGAATGAGATTTTACTCTCTGATCATCGATACTTGGTGTTCTCTTTAGCTACGGGTCCAAAACCCGTGGTAAGGAGAAGTACCCCTAAAAACACAAAATCAGCTGAGTTCAATCGAATCTATGTAGATAAAACGTGTCCTAATGGTGTTGTGAAGTGGCCGAAGTCAATATAACTTTGAAATTAGCACTCTGAATAGAACTCTTTTAGGAAGCAGAATTCAAAACGAATTTTCAAAAATTTGGTGAGGGTCTTCTAGAAAGAATCATTAAAATCGTTTTGTTTTGGACTAGCACGTGCAAAAGCAACCTCAAAGCTGTTCAAGGTTGTGAAAAAGGACCATTCAGCTATGGTGGACTCTCTAAAACAACCAAATAGCGAGTTTACCAAATCTGAAAATGATTCTCTATAGATTTTATTTGTGAATCATTTTCTGGGCGCTCAAATGACTGAAACTTAGAAGGCTTCTATGTCTCTGACCAAACCTTGTGCTTTTCTTGGCAATAGAAAATGCTGGTACAATATATGGTCACCAGTGGAAAAGCCAGAGACGTAATCATGTCTTTTGCGGATTTCAGATGGCCGGAGGTACACCCAAGGGAAATTTCTTTGGACCATACTTAGCATCGGGGTATGCTCCGCTACCTTGGTGACAGGTGAAGGTAGTCTTTATGCCAAACCTTGGAGAGATGACTATTCATTTCTAAGGAACTTTAGGCCATCGTTTATGCAGGAATACTTGGCGAGAATTGTTGAAGGTCACATATGCACTAGAGTGTTTAAGTCTTATCATTTAAATGAGGAGCGGTCGTTCATTAACTAGTTTTTAGAGTTGCAAGAGTGAATGCTAATGGTGGACATTAAAGGGAGCTTTTGATCGTATGCCCTTTATGGAGCTATGTTTGGAAGCTCATGGTGTGGAGGATGTTCTAGTTAAATGGATACATGCCATGCTGACGCAGATCCTATCGGAAACTGAAGCCGACTGGTATTTGAGAACAAAGGCGACAAATGTATGTCCACAAGAAAGTGTCCTACCACCGCTTCTGTAGATAATCGACTCCCGATCAAACGAACTGCAAAAAGAATGGCTTCACCTGCAAACCTATGCTGATAACGTAGCCACACTCGAAGTCACTAAGGAGCAAAGTGTAGCATCTAGAAATACACAAGGCTATTGAATCTAAGGTTCCGAATTCCACACCAAACGATCTCAGGTTTTCGGAACTATAAAACCAACCTTCAAAGTTCTGAAGAGGTTCAAAACGTCCCTCTTAACACGGTGTCCGACAAGAACAAAAAGTGGAAATGACATTTTTCGGACTCAATCCCTCTTAATGCTGCGGATCCCGCACTGAAACTACAGGGGTCGGCTAAGCAAAGCAGCCAAAACAGGCAAATATTAAAAATACCCAAATTAACGGCAACTACTCCGGGGCTAACTCGGCCTTTCAATGAAATTTCCAAAGAGAGCCCTATATGGTATATGACGAATGCCAGCAAAAGAGATCAAATCATCTCTGCAGAAAGCTGACTGATGATAAGGTAGGCTATGTTCAGCCTCTGCTGCAAACTGCCGAAAAATAACTCTTGGCCTCCGCCTACTGTGAATGATGCGGTTTGGTGAAGGGAAGTCAGGCTGGTAGGGTATAAAGATCAGCGATCGGCTGACTTCTTAAAACCGGCTATCCTTGAACTGGTAGAACTTTGGCCCAATGCCAAAATATTTGAAGTACTTAAGATACGATCTTACAGTGAATCTTGGTAAAGCGAAACTTGTTTTATTCACCAAGAAAAGAAAACTGAAGTAGTGCAAGGTGTCGGTCTTTAACTCTCAAATGTAGGGGATTATCTACGTAAAATACAAAACACTTCTCTGGAAGAAAATTCTGACCATGAGCTTTGCCTATAGACTAGTTTAACTTACAATTTCAGTAGATTACTGCTCTCTTTCGCGATGTATGACTCTCGAATACCTGTAATCGATTTCGGGAAAGGGGATAAAGCAATTTTTTAAGCATAGTGACTGGGAGCTCCTAGATGCCTGCACGAGTGGATACTTTAAAATATTTTTTACGGATGGCTCGAAGACAGACAGTCGATCAAGAGATGGCGTCTACCACTTTCATAGTATGTTTCTGTTTTTCAACCAGATATAGTCGCTACCTTGAGACCAGCTTCTTGAGAAATTGTTTAAAAGAGGGATAAAGTGTATCATTATTTATTTATATATATGTGCTTCTAGAGCTATGAAGCTTCCTCTATTTCGAAAATTGTCGTAGCATGCAAGGCATAATTGAGCTCTGTTGATATATTCATTAAAGTGCATATGTATTTTGTATCGGGACGCCGCGGCATTGACTGAAACGAAATTGCAGCACCTAATGCGAAGCAAAGCTCAACACCTCTAATTCCTGTTTTCAAACTTGCAGTAGGTACACCAACCGCATCTGCAGATGCCATTTTTTGAGAGGATTTTTTTTCATACCCATAGAGAGAGAGAGAGAGATGGCTGTCTTTTGATGTGACCAGGTGCACGGAAATTTTAAGAAGAATTCTAAAATAATGACAGGAATACTGATTAAATACAACAGCCTAGGAGGACACATACACCGCCTAGTTGTACGAGATAATGTTTGCCATACTGCTTAGAAGAGGCGGACTCTGTGGAACCTTTATTTTGCGAATGTCTAACGTATGCGTAAATCAGATACCATGCAAGCAGAGGATTATCCTCTTATTCTCTATCGGTAGCCCTAGATCTCATTGATCGATCCGGTTAACTCTGGTAGTTTAGGGGCATGAGAACAACGGGTCATACTGGTCTGAGTGCATAGAAATGCCAAATGCCTCTATTCCACTAGTGATGGGCGTTTCGGGTTTTTTCAAAAAACGAAAACGAACTGTTTTTTTCAAAAACAACTGTTTTTTAAAACTGTTTGAAAAAAACAGTTTGAATTAACGAGAGGAACAAATTTTATGCTGTACGACAATTAGAGTTAGGTCGTACTAGGATTTTCACATACTAGGTGTAACTAGTACGAGTACGAAAAAATACCTGTTCCAAATACCTATTTGAAGTATGTACATGTATGCAAACAATGCATACGATTTCCAGAAATGTAATGAAATGGACTAATATGCCCTCTTCCACCCTCCAGACACAACTTTACCAAGCTAGAATGGTGATGGTGCAAGATTACCTTCAAAGAATACCGAGTCATTAGTCTGTGCAGCTTGTCCGTAACTTTCCAATGGTCGGTCATTTATTTGGCAAGTTTTTCACCATCTAAAGAAAAATGATCAAATTCAATCAATTCAATTTGTTTTTCATTTTATTATATGCAAAAAATAGCTCCTGTATTCGTTCAAATGACAAAAGTAAAAAAATTACTAAGATAGGACTAACTAATCCTGTTGTCATCTATATAACTTTTCATCGAGCGATCTCTGATACCAAACTTTTCCTGGCTAATCTAAAACAGTCGGATTTATCTCAACCTGTTCCTCCTTGGCATTTTTAGTGCTACTTTTAGGCTGATTTCATTTTACCGTATCTTCGAAACTAGGCTGCTTTTTCCCAGATTTGTATGGAAATTTCGACTGAAACAACTCAGAAAGGTCCCCGAATTCATGCTAGGTTAAAAAAATTTGTTAGGAAAATATTGACGTTTTTGCCCAATTTCCCCGATCAAAAATTTTTTATCCTTAAAATATCACTAATATACTCCCCGACCACTTCCAATCATCGAAAGCGCGGTAAAAACGAAAAACGATTCGTTTGAAAAAAACAGTTCGTTTTAAAAAAACAGTTCGTTTGAAAAAAACGAAAAACGATTCGTTTGAAAAAACAGTTTTGGGGGGTCGGTAGCTCAGCTCGCTAACGCGTCAGTCGAAGCAGCGATCTACTGCCCGTGGGTTCGAATCCCGCCGTGCCTATGGCTGTATTTGTTCGTCTTGTGTTGTCTTAACAGCCGGCGACTGGGCATAATACCAGCGCTCCATTAATTAAGTACCACAATAAAGCTTTAGTAGCGACTAGGCATAACACTAGCGCTTTAGAAAAATAAGAAATAAATGTGGCACTTAAAAGAATAATGGAATAATTGATATCGGCTTCTCCCATATGTGTCTCCCTACCGCCATCGCTAAGCCTTCGCTTCAAAGGGCAATCCCCTGAGCTTTGGCATTATCATAGAAAAAAAAAAAGGCAGTTTTTGCCAAACTATGGCCAAAAAACCCCTTACTCCCTTACAAAACCGAAATTTTTATATCACAGTAATAGGTCGTTATGTCCCAAACCACTCTAACCCAAAATTGGCCGATTTTGTCCGATTTCAGCTCCTTTTGCCCTAAACACTTTTTGAATATTTAAATAAAATACTTGCAAGTATGAAAATATTGTTTTCCGCAGCTAAACAGTTTTCCACTGCCAAACAGTTCGTTTTGACAAACGAAAAACGGTTCGTTTAAAAAAAACGAAAAACGATGAAAAACGATTCGTTTTAAAAAAACGGTTCGTTTGAAAAAAACGAAAAACGATTCGTTTGAAAAAAACAGTTCGTTTTAAAAAAACGATTCGTTTGAGAAAAACGAAAAACGATTCGTTTGAAAAAAACAGTTCGTTTTAAAAAAAACGGTTCGTTTGAAAAAAACGAAAAACGATTCGTTTGAAAAAAAAACAGTTCGTTTTAAAAAAACGATTCGTTTGAGAAAAACGAAAAACGATTCGTTTGAAAAAACAGTTCGTTTTAAAAAAACAGTTCGTTTGAAAAAAACGAAAAACGATTTGTTTTAAAAAACGGTTCGTTTGAAAAAAACGAAAAACGATTCGTTTGAAAAAAACAGTTCGTTTTAAAAAAACGGTTCGTTTGAAAAAAACGAAAAACGATTCGTTTGAAAAAACAGTTCGTTTTTAAAAAACGATTCGTTTTAGAAAAAGAAAAACGATTCGTTTTACTAAAACGATTGGCTTTAGAAAAACTATTCGTTGTAGAATAGTTGGAATAATTGGTTTTAGAAATACTATTCGTTGTAGAAAAATGGTTCGTTTTAGAAATGCTGTTCGTTTTAGAAAAAAAAATCGTTTTAGAAAAACTATTTGTCGCTATTTGGAAAAAACTGTTCGTTCGTTTTTTGCAGCCAAACGTTTTTTTTCAAACTGTTTGGCGTTTTTGAGCCCATCACTAATTCCAACCCACATTCACTCACAACCTTCCTATGGTTTCTTTTGTGACCATTAGGTCGTTTATCAAAACATATCCAAGAAGTTGTGGTGGAATGGATACTTTGCTCGTATGTGTGAGGAATATCCTGATGCGAGATCATAAAAAAAGAGGTAAGTATTAAATAGTCTGCCTAACTGGAGGTGGGTCTGACAAAATTGTATTAAATGGTAGCGATGCGAAACTCGGACTGCTAAAACCTTACTTTCCAGCAGATCTAAACCAGACTACCATTGAGGATGATTTTTTTTCCAAAGAAGCTCTGTTGCCTTGAAACTTGGATTCAAGTAATTTTGACTAATGAACCAAAAATTGAAAGTCGGGCAGCAAACTTTTCTTTCGCTTCTTAAAACGTCACCACTTATTATCATTCTTACGTCAGTCATACATATTGCACTATCACTTGAAACACTCTTGCACCAATTTCGTTACAATATGAATACAATGTAAACTGAATTTCAACGACTTCAAACCTTGAAACAATACATAAAATCCATCACATGAAACCACCGACATTACAAATTTCATCCACGTCCCACACACAAAGATCGGACCGAAAAATATCTTTAAGAAACGATCCGTAATCATTCTGATCCCTCACTGTAACTCTACCTAGGCGACCTAACTTGAATTCCACCAAAAACCGCAAACAGTCATAATCAACATTCTTAGACCATGATTGGTTTATGATGATGGCTTGGGGGTCTGGTCTTGATGTGGACATTGTTTTGTGGTCAATTGGACTAGCTGTAATACGAGCAGCAACGTGGTAAAGCTGGTGACTCACAATGAATTCCTAAAACAGTTAGATGACTGGTTTACCAACAGTTAGAAAATGAGAAGTAAAGCTATTAAGACGAGGAACGGCATAATGGTCTCCAATCCTACGAGATTGGTCAAAGGTGTCAAGGGGCTACCAATGTTACGTTTGTATTATAGGCCTACGGCAAGCGTGAAATCATTTTCGGTAGCGGAACAATGGTGAGCTTTTGAATAGTCATGAATTAGAAAAAAGATGTAGAGAAAAATTATCGGTTAATTTACTTTCGTGATAAGATCTCAAGCATTGATTTGGCTAAGGGAGAAGACTAAGATTATGAAAGTTTTGAGTAATTTGAGACACGGAACTTGCTATAGTTTTAATAATTAAAGTCATTGATTTTTTCGTGGAAGAACTTGATAAAAATTACAACCAGAAAAACATCAAATGAAGTACGGATAGCCATAGCTGTTATATACCTCGAAAATTGTTGAAAAATTCAGAGTTAATAATTTGAACACTATCAGACCCAAATCACATTCTTGTGGCACACCATCGATTCAGCAGAATTTCATACTAATATGAATGACAATGATTTAGTTCCTTCATTAGTTGTTACTTCAGTCAGTTTTGAATTACATGGCTCCAAAAAACAAGAGTCTCGAAATTGATAATCATCAGTCTACAACATCATGTCAAACACCATTCGACAATATCAATATTTACACTCGCCATGTCACCCTTTCTAAAGTAAAGATTAATTAAGACATTCTAGAAACATAAATTCCAAAAATCATTTCATTTGCTTATCGCTTTAAACAACCATCTCCACCAGTCCAATCACAAATTTTCCTTGTCGAAACCAGAAATGCATAACTCTCGCCCAGCTCGAACGACTTATCTTTCTTCCGAAGCGATAAACGATGGATTTTTCTAACCACATTACGCCCTCCTATTCAATCGCGTCAAAGAGCGCTTGAGATCACTGACCTTGTTTCTTCATATTTACTCGTATCTCCTAACTGGAGGTGCCCAGCACATGGCCAATGTGGCGCGGCGCAAAGACAACTACGATACGGCTTAGTGGTTTGGGAAGATGAAGAATATATACATGGTGATTGGAATTCAGGGATTGCAGTAGTAGCCGGTGAAGATCCATTGTGGCCCAGAATGATGTTGCAGTATTTCAGACGAAGAGGTTGGAAGGGGCCAACAAAAACTGGCTACAGACAGCATAGGCATAATCTCGGCTGATCTGCAGATACTTTAGAGCTTTCCTTAGGCGTTTGTTTGCGCATACCGATCGTCTTTCAGTCAGGTTTCTTCTTTGTCGTCACCAGCTTTTGAAGTCACGGTTCGCGGTGGGTCCCTATGTTAGGACTTGGGCTCTCTAACCAAGCCAGAGCTCCAATATACTCATAGCTCAATGTGTATATTGTAACGGCGTTGAGGACTTTCCCTTCGCCACCACCACCGCCTACCATAGTCTTGTCAAAGAAGAAACCGGTATTTTGCTGTTGCTGCCGCTACAGATGCTGCTGCTTGCGTTGTTACTGCTTCAATGAGGTAAGGCTTTTCGAGGCAATACAGAAGCGGCCAGAAAACTCTTCTCTGGGCCAATAGATGTCGATAATGAGCCCGGGTCGATGTGAAGGAGCGCATCCAGCTCAACCTTAGTGAAGTGAAGATATCGCCAAGAAAATAATGTGAGTTAGGTCGGATTTGTGTGTTGTTGTTTTTTGGTATGGAATGGAAGGCGAGTGGCTTTCATCGATTTCAGGACAGAGGGATAAAAAAGGAGATGAAAATGAAATATGTAAGAGCTGAGGAAAATGTGTTCTTATTGATTTATTTTGACTTACATGACGATTAAGTTTGGTCGATTCCACGTAGTTCTTTGCTCGAGTGTGGGACCATCGTTTATGAGTTTTTTTGTGGTAAAGGAAATAAGATTGAACGATAGGTTTTGGCCGAAATGATCATTTAAAGTGATACGTTGAAATATCTGTCGCCTTCGTCATCGCTCTAGTTCTCAATTATATTCAAACATTTTCAAATTTTTTTCTTGCTAGATGCTCATATTTGTCTGAGAATTAAATTAAGTTTAATCAATTGTCGAAAAATACAAAAATAATTAGTCCGGACTAAATGACAGCTTTGATGATTGATTTGAATTTGAATCATATATTACTATTTACCCACATTGGGCGAAACTATTTCCTTGTTGGTGTTGCACAATTTAGTCTCGCTAATAAATGAAACAGTAGCTCAACTTAAGTTCCATCTAGTTTGAAGTGCTTTAATTAAGCTTCAAACCATTTTCTTTTTCAACGTATACAAACACACTCCCAATTTCTATACCTTTCAACTCGTCAAACGTAATTTAATTTCCTTGTTTTTGTAAACAGCAGTCATAAAAACATCTTATTGCAGGAAGATAAACAGTGTTTAGCCTCTTAATCTAATTTCTTCAGTACACAATATTAGTTAGTCATACAATTGCAAAATATTTGAATATCTAACATCATTCTAACATCTAGCATCATTGGGCAAAAATTCTTCTGGAATAAATTGCCATTTCGAATAATGGTACAGCACATTTAGCACCTGACTTAAAAATAGCAACAATAACATAAAACTACCTGAAATGACAAATATTCACATCACTTACGACACTGCCGGAATCAAAGACATTCTCAAAGGAGAACGTTTAAGCCGCTGCTAATGACTTCAATAAACACTCACTTCAAACATCAATCAAATCCAGGCCATACTTCGATAATTTTTGGCATCATGCCTAACTATCGTTCCGTGATTGGAAAGTTAAACGGTCAACATGTAATTCACAGCTTTTACTCTTACGATAAATCACCATGACTCTGTCTATGACTCGACTCAGAAGACCAGACCGCGAAATCAAAGAAATCCCCTGAACGAGACTTTTTCCAAATCTTGATTATTACTATTTTTTCTCTGCCAATTAGCATTGAATCTAAACATTATTCATCTTTCGCTAATCGACGAGACCAATGCATTAAGTCACTCAGACAGACAAGGTCTCGCGTGGATCGGTGGGCTCTTTAGCTGCAACAACAAGTGGTCTGGAGTAATTTTCTCACTCACTGCATCCAACTGCCTCGAATGTATCTTCTCCATTTCGCACTTTTGGGATCGCAAGTGTCTTCTTCTTCTTTTTGTTTTATTGAAGATTGTACGCACGAATAAACATTTCAAATTGCTTAACATGTTCTTCAATTTATTCAATTTATTTTGTTTTCGTTTCTTTGCTTCGCGTTTATCTGTATTTTATGATTTTTTCTCTGTACCATCTTCTCATTTGGTCTTTATCGTCTTGAACTTTTTCGGATTTCTTCTTCGCTTTCTGCTTCTTTTGTTTCATAATCTTATTCCTTCGATTCATTTCGAGCCGCGATGGGAGAAGATCTATGTTTTGTTATTGGTTTCGTGACTGAAGACGTTTTGTGGTACTAATCTGTGTTGTGTAAATCTTGCGATGAGTAGAGCTCATACTAACTACATTATACAAGTAAGCAAGTGATGTGATTATGGTGTGGGTATGGATGGATCGTCTTGTTGCTGTTGAATGTTAAGACAGGAAAAGAAATTCGTTTCACACGTTCATTTTGATTTTTTCCTGGTTTTGGTTGTACGGTTGTTGTTCTTTTCTTTCAGCTATTTTATGAAGCAAAATCATAGCTTGTCGGCGGTATTTATGTAGATGGTATTGTGTGGAGTATTGAAGCATGATTAAACGTAGATTTTTCGGTGGGAGAATGATTTTAATTATTTAAATTTGAAAATGCTCAGTCATGGTAATGGGGATTTGGGTTGTCGATTTCAATGAATGGTGCAGCCAGCTCTATTCCAGTAGGCATTTTCTATTCCTAAAACAATATTCGTAATCAATGATCGCCTTTTGGCTATACATACGATCCCTAAAAACACGCAATACCCTGAAACAGAGATGTTTGAAGGTAGTCTAACTTAATGTCCTCAAGATATGTGTAATATGTTTGCTGACTTTTTTCTTCCTCTTTTGCATTATCTTACGATCGCTCCAATAGCTTAAACCCATGCGTACTTCCTCATGTGGATCCCCTTATAACAAACCCTCTTGAATTAGGTACACTAATATCCCTTTTAGATTCTTGTGGCAGCATCGGTTCGGATGGCATACCAAATGTTTTCGGAAAGTCTCTTCCTTCTTCAATGGTTAGATACATACTTGTAACAACTATGTATCATGGTGTGGCATAGCCGTCATTATCATAGACTATAGCTGCGTTTATAACGTGGTTTCAAAGTGGCTTAGGATTAGTCAAACCACGTTGTATACGCGCAGTGGATTGATTTGAGATAAGTCGATCCGATCACGAAATTTTACTGGATCGGATAGACTTGGGCGTTAAAAGACGCCGATCGAGGGATTGAGGATTGAAAAATGTGAAGCTCACTTGAGTTCTATTCATATATGTGACGTTACGATGCGATATACTTCACTTTAGTAGAACTAGCTGCATTTTATTCGGTTAATCCACTTTAATTCAGTCACACCAAAAACCTACTTTGAAGTTTCATTTCAATCCGTTCCACGTCAAGTCAGTCCAAGTCAGTCCTGGTAATATACGCGGCTTATGTTTGTTTCAAAAATACTATGGTTGCATCAACTATAACAATAAACGCCAATGAGTTTATAAGATGGATATGACAACCATAGTTGTATTTTTATCAACTTTTTAATGGTTGTCTCAAACATAAGCATGAGTCGTGAAAACTAAATTCTATTGTTAACGCAACCTTATTCTTGGTTCAATGTAGGATAAAGATTATTGCCTTCAGTTGTCACAACTGAAGTAAGGTAGCGTTCATCATAAAAATAAATGCAGCAAATATACATACAATAAGGTTGTGACAACTATAGTTATGGTCACCAAAACCTTACACATACTTGACTCTAACAAAAACATGGTTGTTGGAAACAAAAAAAAAAAATATGGTTTTCAAGACAATACTATTGTTAGCCATACCATAAATGATTTTAATATAGCTCTGTAAACTATGTATGTAGCATAGTTTTTAGGAAATATACATGGAACCTTTATGGTCATCATCACAGCGTAACAACCAGCGTACCAACTTATTCCATTTTCCCAAAAAAACACTTTGACCTTGAAATTGCGCCTCCATTTACGCAATGCATTATCTGTCAAAGCAGCCTGAGAGTATTTTGGTATTTTTTGCGAGAGTGAGCCGTATGTGAGCAGCGAAAAATCTAGCCTGAGTATGTAGTTGTCGAATCGTGTATTGCATCTCTTTCTGTTCCATGCGATTTCTTCCAACTTTCCAGGCTGACCAGGAATACAATCTCAGGTTAGATCACTGGATTTTTGGACCGTATACATATACAGAGTTGGTACTCTGGGCAGGAACTAGCTTCTTACGCTGTGGTCATCATAACGATATTCATTAAAATGTTATGCATTGATTAGAAGCATTTTAAGATTTATAAACTAAATTGTGATCTCATTGTAAATTACAAGCAATAATTACAAGTTATTGACATTGGAATGTTGCTTATCATTCCATAAAAATTTAAGTGAAGAATAAATGTATGACAATCATCTCTTTGCAATAATACCACGCCTCAACTTTTCAAATTAGCCCAAGTAAAAGTTATGTTTTTCAATTGAACCGTCAAAAACAGTTTTTTCATCTTTCCACTTGCACTTGGGCACAAACTAATCGCGTAAACGACTTACGTACGCACAGAAAATACACTACTATAGGATCGACCATACTCGTAAGTGACTTGGACACAAAACTCCGAATGTAGAGAGTGAAACGACAAAAAATCATAAATGCTAAGTACGGTCGCGGAAACAGTGATATACTACTTAGAACATTATATAATCAGTTTCGGTTTTCGGTTTCACGATTCAATCTGGCGTTACAGAGTCAAAAGCATGTATCGCTCCCTTCTGAAGCGGGCGCAATGGAAAAAGGTATGCAAATTGTCATCATTTTCCTTAACACAGTACTTACAGAACTCCGTCTCCATTCTGTGAAGGTATTTACTGAAGTTGGCGTGTCCCGATAGGAACTGACACAGGTCGACATTTGTTTCACCATGGTCATGATTAAGCTAAGGTTTTATGCCTCCTTCGAGATCGTAGTTCTCTTCCCGCTTCTGCTCTTTCAAGAACACCGCCCTGCGTTCGTTTGCCAATAGATCAACTGGAATTAGTCCCGCTATAACTAACACGGTGTATCCTGAAACTGTTTTGTAGCTGCTCCCCTAGACTGAACGTTCACCATCCTAGTTCGATACTCTTGAAATCTCAACGCATTGGACCATATATCTGCGTCATACATCAGCAATGACTGAGTCATCGGGATTAAAAGCTCTCGCGGATCGCGAGTAAACGTAAACTGTGTAACAGCCAATAGCGTCCTATCGCATATTTTTCGGATATGCTCTCCATAAATACATGTACGTTACATTACTCCAAGGGCATCTAAACTTACAAGCTTTGCTCTACGTTTTTCTCGTCACTCTCTAAGTATCTCCACATGTGTTCATTTATTTACTTCACTAGTTCGTTGTATCCTTGAATACTGATCCCAAGTATGGCCTCCTTCATTTTGTCAATTTGTCGAATGCCATTGAACCTGATCAACGTAAATTTGCTCGGTTTTTTTGTACAAATTTCACATCCCTTATTGTCCGTATGAAGATCGTCTAACATTCCTTACAGCTTCCTTCCCTTAGTATCGGCAAATTGTACCTCGATGTATGTTTTTTTGTAAAAATTGTGCAATGGGCATTTTTCTTCTAGTATCTGTATCTCACAGCTTTTTGCGATCACGATCGTCCCTGTAGATCTTCGGCTACTTTTAATATTCATTTTGCTCGTACAGAGCTATACTAACAATCTCTTCACCTACTCATAATAGTACATCATAACGAGCACCAGTTCGATTCTATGCTGTCAAGTTTCGAATTTTATGAAAAAGCATTTTAGATATTTTATCCTAATTTTTTCTTGTTCATTTTTGTACCTTTCATTTAAGTAAAGCTTACCCATTGTGTAATATGTGTTAAAGATAATCACCTCAATCACTTACATGTGATTTTTTTCGTTCTATCGTCATAGTGATTGGATGTGGCTTGCCTGGATTTTTTTTGAAAATTTAAACCCCGTGTCCAGTGAACATTTTATTTCGCTTTTCCGCTACCTTAACTCTTTCCAGTACTACTCTATACATAAGCTTTGTGTAACTATTCGATTGTGAACGTTATTCCGGGAGTGTGTTCAATATTCTTGTTATAGCAGCTAATAGCTGCTATTTTAGCAGCTCTGGCTGTCTAACGTCACCACAGGGGGAGGCGTGAATGCCGCAGTTGAATTTGGTGAATTACAATGCAGCGACAATGTTGCTGTCAATGGCACCAACCAAAATCATTTTTTTTTCTTTTGTATTGCTAAATCCTGTTGTACGAGGATTAGGTTGGCTTATCACAATACACATCAACCATCGCTTGTCTATTCCACCAGACCATTCAACCTAATTCAAACAGAGTTAATTCAACCTAGTGGTGATGCCAACCTATGGTAGGTATCACCGCTAGCGGTGCGGCAAAATTAGAAATTTGGCAAATTTCGCCGCTGCCGCAAATTTCGCCGCAGCCATTGTGCGCGTTACCATACAAAAGAGTGCATTCTAATTTTTGACAGCACTCTCCGCAGCCCACTGCGTTGGCCGCAGCGGAAAACGCTGTATTGTGATTAACCTAATACTGTTCAAACGTCACTTTGGTTTAGAAATGAAAATGAAAAGCAGTTTTTACGCTTTGGTGGTAAAGGAGATGAACAATAGACTTGAGTATATTGCTATTATGAACTAAATGCAGGCTTTTGAACACCTCAACTCAACTTGAGTTTCAAGTAGGTTTTTACACAGAGCAACTCATCTTGGGTTTTTAGAAGACGGGTGTGAAGCGCAACAGGCCAGGTACGCTGATTCGTGTACCATCAAATTTTCAATGTTTCTCTTTCGCTTTTTTTCATATATATGGCGTCAAAAGACGGGAATAAGTGAAACGTTTTGAATATGTTAGGAAAATTTTAATGGTTTCTGCAGCTGTATGCTGAAAACTCCGAAATTTAATACAATTTCCAAAGTATAATGCAAGTATTGAGCTGATCTAAGTAAATACAAAGATTAAAATTTAAAAAAAATGTATCGAGCTGTGCTGTGTAAAGGCTGACCTTCGTAGCAGCTCTTAGCTGTCCAATATCCATAGCTGCTTCACCTAGCTACTGCGAATTTTGACACTTGCTAAAGTGATGCGATGCTATGCTTTTGGAGCAGCTATAGCTTGCACATTGAACACACCCCGGGTCTATCGTTTTTGAGATTTCTGGAGCCTAGAGCCGTTATTGCTTTACCGTGTATGAGTTTCAAATTTAAATAAATAACTGTCACACCATCCGCCCTGGTTGACAACTCTTTACCGTGTTTAGCAACTTTCGGTACTGGCTAGGCGAGAAAGATTTTGATAAGAATCCTATACTTGCGCTCCAGGCAGGTGTTCCAAATCTATGCTGGAATTTTAATTTTTTACAAAATTTCATCTGTGCTGGTTGTTGCAAAATCAAGCTCTGCCATACAAGTCCTCATCGTATTTGCATCGGGAGTAGTTATACTTCCCGCAAATCCTATAGTCCTAGGTTTAGGTAGATTTATTTCAAAAAATTTAATTTACGATATCTTATAAATACTGAAATCTAACCTACAACTTATCTCCCTTCAATTAAGCCTGCAAATTTCGCATATTAGCATGCATCCAAAGTCTAGCACATCTTTGCATATTAAAGTTAAATCCAACATGAATAAATAAAACTAGCAAAATAATAAATTTAAACCTAACACTGCTTCTTGGAAGCAGCTTCGTGCTATTGGTTCTCAGCGGTAGAATCATATGTTTGTTCCTCGAACGATTAAGTAATAATGGTTTATTATTTTTTCTCTTGCTTTTTGGGCGATTCGGATGATCATTTTTTTTCAATTTCTTCACCGACAGCTGCAGCGTAGAGGTCATTTTTGTGAAGTATTTCCTAGGCTCGATTCTGAAAAGCCCTGTACATTGACGAAAGACTCCATGTTCGAATAGTCGAATACTCCGTATAAGAGTCCTTGTTCCTTGAAAAAGATAAATTCGATCTCTCTAGCGTTAACTTTAATGCTTCACTTGGGGTAGTAATCCCAGAACTCGTGAACATCCTGAAATTGTGGATGTCACGACAAGCTAAGAGTTTATTTGCGTAAACATTTATGGTAATATTGTGGGAGATCAAGGTACTAGGAATTTCGGAGGTGTGATGTTGACCAGAGTGGGACCAATGATAGAGCTCTGAAGAACATCAAAACTAGAGATAATTTAGTACAATTATGTATGATGAACTCCCATTTGTTGCGGAGAAAACTGGCTAGAATCTTAATCAGTTATTTAGGAAGATCAAAAAAAATTCAATTTTGTAAATAAGGCCGTTGATCCAGACTAAATCAAAACCCTTCTCCGCAGCAATTAAGCAGGCCATGGTGTATTCACCCCCAGATTGGGATCTTTTAATAACGGTCGCGAAGATCTGTAGGCCACCAAGCTGCCGATCGGGAATTATTTTCCGTTAGGCCAACAATTTATTGATTTCTGGGATTCTATATTCGAGAGCAGTGAGATAGGCCGCGTGCTGGAACGATTAGTGATGCCCGCTTTTTGAAGAAGGGTATAATTTTCGCTCCATGTAATAGGGATGTTCAAACAGATGTTGGAAATCATTACGAGCTAAAAAAAAAGGAAAGAGGCCGTCTTTCCAAAATGAAATTTGAGGCATTGTCTTCACATGCTGACTTCTTCGGGTTGAATTCAGTGACAAACTCAGAAATGTATATTAGAGCGACAAATATGCCATTGTCACTTGGAAAGTCAGACAGGTTAGAAGGGGCAAACAGAAACCACTCTCCGTCCTATCAAGTGCAAATGAGTGATTCTCACTGGGGGACTCCTTACAATATTGAGCACTTGGTGAAAAAGCAGAAAGAAGTTAATTGTGTAGTTTGTAGAGTGAAACCAATCTCCATAAATCGAAAGATTTTTTACGGCATTGTCCCAATCCTGGTTCCAGTTGTTAAAGTCTATAATGACGGTACTCTCAAAATTAGAGTCCACCTAATGACGATACTCTCAAAATGGGAGGTTTCTCCATTTCACACTTTGGGAACAAATTGCTTTGAAAGTAAGAACTTTCTACTTTTCTTACAAGTTTGGAAAGATTGCAGCCGAAGAGGTTCTTAAACTCTGAAAATATTATGGAGTGAGATTTGGTTTGTAAGTTTTGATCTGTAAGATGGAACAGAAACCTTTGAGTACATTCGCGAAAAACATGCCTTTTCGAGCGGTGTTTTGACAGATGCTGCTTCTCTTATTTGACTGGTTGGAGTACATTGAAGTAAGTGCCTTTTCGGGCGGTGTATTGAGAGATAATGCTTCTTTAAAGAGCCTCAAGAGCTGAAGAGCTCGATTTCCTTGTCCACACGGCACCCGCAGTAACTAGCTAGCTGACCAGCAGTGTTACTGGTAACGCAGAAGACCTCAGGAGTAGCAACGGGAAAAGGACACTCTTTGCTGGAGTGTTCCTCGTGACATTTGACTCAGCCGTGACATGAACAAATAGGACTTCAGTGGACTCGGTGCTAGAGTAACGATTTTATATTCAGTACGATACTTAGATCGATCTTTGGTTTTGAGATTGAAGTTGGTTTCGACTTTGGGAATGAAAATTCGGAGCTAAAGATTATGTATGTAATATTTTAGTAGCCAAAGATTTGACTTGATGAATTGTAGATGCTATCTTGCTGCTTATGTCGCCAGGAGTGAAGGTATTGGATAATCAGGCTTAGATTGGGCCACCGCTCTTAAGCTCATTTTCCTCGTAAGATTTGAGGGTTTGTCCGACCAGTTCACTGCAAATTTGTTACCATCTTGATCCGATGACATCTTCCTGCCGCGCGCACGCTCGTTATTGCTATTACGATTAAAATACTTTGTTGATTTAAAAATGAGAATATTCGCCGCTATAGTTACTTAAAGTCTGAGGATATAATAGCTTAAAAAGAAATTACATGCTCAACCCTTCCAAACACGTCAGATAACTTCTCGAACTCATTGGCCCGTCAAATTTGATAGACTTCACGTTCCGAAATTCGGATGAGATTGTCACCTATGGTGAGTTTGATAAAATGAGATGCACCAGATTTTTAAATGATAATTATGTTGTACCGAAAGTAAGTGACAAATGTTTCTATTTCTAAAATTTTGAATTTTTCCTGAGCTTTAACCCTAAAATCTGACCAATAACTTCCAATGCAGTCAAAGGATCAAAACAAAATTTACAGGATACGTTGGCCTCAACGTGAAACAAATCTCATAGACTCTTGGTTGTTGTACTAGCCAAGGATTGCCGGTACTGAACATTTTGATTATTTGTATGATACCATTAAATTTTCATATGATAAACATCTTCCAAATTGTGAAAATTTCATCGATGGCAACTCTCATACTTTTTCGATCCGTATTGCTTTCGACGCAGTCATATTTTAACTGTGCGTATTTCATTTGTTACTGAATTAAATGCAGTTAACGTGGAGTACCTTCGCTATTATCTCCTATGATATACACCTGTCATAGTTTTGATCCACCCTGCTTTGATTTTCACTAAACACTGATCCGACCGAAAAAGTCCTGTGACCATGCATTTATTTCATACGTGTAGGTTTTTAAATTTAATTAACACTACCTTGCCATTAAAAGTCCGAATTTCATGTGAACAGACCATCTCTGGACCCTGACACCGAAATATTTCATATCGTACTTAACTCCATTCAATTACATATTTGCTATGTTCACCTTGAATTTACCTCCTTCCAATTGAAATATTCTAGCGCCAACTCATACATGCAATCTTCGATGCTATGTGCACCTCATAATCATCAGTGCCATTATCCAAATTCGCATGGCATAGCCGAAAATTCCACGAGGTCAAATACTTCGTGAAATCTTTTCGGAATAAATCATAACGATATCTACAACTATCACACATTCTTCCACCAATTTTGGTTTGGAGTTTTTTTTGTGTGATTTTATTACCCTGACTCTCAAAACTATTTAAGATCATCATTCGTTGTTAGTCGCTCGTTAATCGCAGGCGTTCGACATTCAGATAAATGAAATGCAAAAATTAAGAAAAAAAAATCAAATAATTTTTTCAAAGATCACAGGCAACTACAGTAGATGTGCATGACACACGTGTGGCTATTTATATGCATAGCTATGGATCTCTCAGATATTTCTATGGCATCTAGTGGTGTATCAAGATGTGTATTTTGTTCTTTAACTATAACCGCTTGGCTTTGTTCAACAGTCATCATAGTCGACCAGTTGTAGACTTGTATGGACGTTAAAATAATTATTTTGGATGATGTGTTGGATACAGGACGGGGCCAAATGTAAACATTCTTCGCAGGTTGAAGTGGTCCCATCGTCGTTTTAATTTTCGGTTGGCACTAAAATTGGTTTGTGGTTTGCTCGTAGGATCAAAGAAAATAGACTAAAGAAAGTAGAATTGATCGGTTTGGCATGTTCGATGCAGACATAGACTATTGCCTGAGGTATTTTTTCACAGCATGCGCTAGAGTTAAGAGTAGATAGATTCTGAAGTTTGTCGTTGTCGGAAATCGCAAGGACCTCGTTCCAGACGGTTAGTATGCATGGTTTGAGCTCAAGTACTACATCCAGAAAATAAATCATTGTAAATGGTCCATGAAAGTCAATGAGTAAGTTTAGTACTTACTCATATAACGACCGAATATTCCGGGATTTCCCAATCGGACAATGGCTTCCATTTAACCAAATTTAACCTTTTTTTTACGAAACAATCTTGAAATTAATCAGAAATTAACTTGTTTCATTGAGTATCATCATCACACCATCATCAGCGTCCACATGATCGTCTTCAGCGTTCACTGTCGTTTCACTTATACCTGTGGCATGTTTGGCAGGTTAGCCAGACCGGGCTCAATCAACCGCCCAGTCGACTGGCGTTATTGTCGAGCCGAACCCGCATCATTCGCATTATTACGTTTATAATCACATTGACTACCACGTTTCAGCATTCCCGGAGATCGAAATCGAATCAGATATCTCGCCTATATTTGTGGTGTCTAAAAATCTGATCTGGTCCGAAGTGTATCTTAAATATCAACCCAGCAGTCACATATCTCCGGCCTTAGTCAATGCTCTCATTGACTGAATGACTGGGCTGATATGTTAACCTGTTGAATTCGTTCTGAAAGGAAGGATTTTCATACGTGGTCACGGTGACTGGTTTGAAAGAGAGACAAGTAGATAACCAGAAAGGCTCATGGAAAAAACAGTTGCTGTTCTGTCCGTTTCTAGTCGACTACCAGATTACGCGAAGATTTGTTGCTGTTGTCGCTACTGCCTTACGATCCAAGTCCAAGTCTAGGTGTGTGTAGATACATGGTGCTCAGGTTCAGCTCACTCACTCACTACTACCTGCAGTGGTAGGAGTTTCTTCAAGAGGTTCTGCTTCTTCTTCGATTCGATGCTAAGAAATCGAGAAGTCCCGACATACCTATAGATATACGTATAGGTATGACTTGATAGGTGGTTGCATGGGTCACTGGATAGACTTTAGCTCCGACGCACAAGCAAAGAGTTTTGTTTAATGGTTCGGCAATTCTTTGTACCGCTCGCAAACTCATTCAGGCTTAATGGCTTTTAAAATGTCGAAGAAGAACCGGAATGGTAAGAAAGAGCGAAGAAATGACGGATACGAAAGAAAAGGTAAAAATCTGGAAAGCAGTGGCACCAATCAAGGCAAGTAACTCCAGCAGCAAATGACTGAGCAACAAATGGAATATGATGGAATCCATTCTTAACTCTAGATTTTGTTTCCGTGCAGTGTAAGTATCGTTGTTGGGAGTGTTGCCGTTTTACATAGTTTGCGAATAATTCATTTGTTTTTCTGCAATTTTTAGTAATTTATAAAAAAATTTATTACTTTTATCAAACTTCTATTGGTATGAAATTAATACTAATTGAAATTAGAATTGAAAAATTTTGAAATTCTGCATACTTATCTTCTTCTTCTACCAGAGGTCGATGTTTTGCAAATTTAACTCAATTTTCCAAATCACAACAAGTTTGCCACTGTTTAGCTACGGTGAAAGTGAGGGTCAAACGGAGACACAGATAAAAAGAAGATAATGAGGTTGTATGAGTCCTTTGAAGATTCATTTTGCCATTTTTGTTTCGATATTTTTATGAAACGAATATATTATTTTATTTTTTGGCTCTGTCAGTTTGTTTCGGCTGAATAAAACTTGTTTCGGAGTCCGGTTTTCCCCTCTCCACTGTAGCATGGTATTAGGACGAATGTCAAAGCCACTTCAAAATCGTCAAAATCGCTTCATTGCGCTTCATTACAAAGGAAATAAAGACACCACCTCTTGATTTGAGAGAAAAAACAAATAATAGCTTAGTCAAAATCTTGGTGTCATGCGGTAAAATGTTCCCACGTCTCAGGTTATTTCGGAAGAATTTTTTAGGAAGATGACAGAGAAGCTAGTGTCGCAATGTCGTCGTACTACTATAGCGAAAATATCAATTAAATATCAATATTAAATGTAACTTTATTTGTTTCATAGGTCTATATTTATAAAGATTTGTATACTGAAAACATAAGAACCATTGGGCTGTAATATTCACTGGTCTTAAAATAAGAGCCATCCATTAGTAAATGGTCATCGAAATGTCAACTGATAGTTTTCTACCGGCATTCAGCAACTTTGTGGCAAGAAGCGGCCAGTAGGAGCCCAGAAGATGATCAAAGAAGCTTACAAAGAAGTGGACTTTGATGCAGCACAACAATTTCGAAGAAAGCACAACAATTTCGGCCCTGTAATCGTACTTTAACCACTATCTCCATACATGGGTGGTACCTGGGAGCGACTTCTCCGATCAATTAAGTCAGCAATGCGAGTGATGCTTGAACCCTTACGAAAATCAACACCAGGGGTCCTGCAAAATATTCTAATAGCAGTCGAAAACTTAATCAATTCTAGGCCATTAACGTATGTTCCAAAATACTCTGAATCATGCTTTTCTCTGCTACAAAAACCTATCAAAATCACTTGGGATTCCTGCTCCGAAAACACAGTGGCGACAAACGCAACAAGCATTGCAGTGGTTCTATTACATTTTGACTTTAACCTATCGGTCTACGCTGAGATAGATGAGAGCTAAAGATAGACGATTTAGCTCTGATCGTTGACGAAAACATTAAAATATGGAGCTTTCACAGAGGAAAAAAACGGGAAGTCATGCGCTCGAAAGACGCAATTTTGCACACTGCTGCAGGCCAATCCAGGTGCGGAATAAAACTGGCTAAATTGGACGTAAATATTGAAGGTATTATGAACCCAACACAGGCGGGAGGGTAAAGATAAGACGCCGTCATGTAAACACAATAAAAGTAATATCGTGGTAAGCACAGAAAAAAATATTTTTGCTATACACAAGACCGCATTTGACAGCTCAAATTCTTTTTACTAATTTTAGTGATACTGATGAGATGAAAGCGGAGCTTAACTCCCTTGGCTTTAGTGTAATATGCATCGTAAATATATTCTAAGCAACCACTCTTCAAAGTAGAATTGGAACCGGAGGCCAGCAAGCCCAAAACAGGTGGCCCTCGCAAAATTTATAGCCTAAGCACCTCAGAATCATGATTTTTTTATTGAAGAGGCGAGTCCCCAGTAATGAATGAATTGTCACAAATTTGGTCACAAAAAACCTATTTTTCGCTCTCCAGTTTTTGCATGTTATTTGTGGCAAGTTTCACGGTACAAAGTCTTGTGATAAGAGTAAGTAAGACTTGTTATTTCAAAATGTTCCAATTGTGCAATTGTGATGACAAGCATAATGCTAACGACGTATGTATGCTGCCTAGTTTTTCAATCTCTTAAACTTAATCCACCTCATTCAAGATCGCCCTTTGGAGAGCGAAAGGTACCAACCAGAATAATAAAATAAATAGCCTGACTTATATGAACTTATGCTATTGATGTGTCTCTTATAAAGGAAATCCAGCCTTACAGAAAAAAATAATAAATTTCACATCCTAATCTAGTCTTCCACTACAACAAACACCTAAATGTCAAGGCCAGAATCGGGTATTCAATGCTCATAAAAAACATATTTTTTACAATCTTTTGGAAGAACTCAGCAAAAGAACAATTGAGTCAAATTGTTATTTCGTCCATTTATTGCCCATCGAAGCGAAACATTGCAAAATCAATATTCGAAGGCTTCTTTTCATCGCTGTCAATCAATCTCATAAAGTCATAAAGGCCGTTGACTTCAACACGAAACACACGTTTGGGGGTTTTGACTTGTAACATCTAGGGGCAAAGCACTTAACGAAACACTACAAACCCACAACTTAAGGCATATTTAAAGGAAATATTTCCGATTCTGCAAAATTCGAAATAGTTTTTGATCTATCTTTAGATCATTCTCCGGACATCATTACTCTGTACTTGCGACTCGAGGTTGTTTGATGTACTATAAGTGTACACATTCGAACAAAATCAACGGAATATTTTCAAAGGATACCTCACCAACTCAATATTTGTAAGAACACCACTCAAATCGTCGGAGGATATCAATTTGGCAGTCAATCTTCTCAATTATCATTGCTTGAGGTAATCGATAATGCAACATCTAAAGTTAAGTTGCACTCCTTACCTCCAAAAATAAACTACTTTTCATCAATCTAAATGCAATTTATGCAAGAAAAAGATTGGTATGGGGGCATTGACCACTGTAGAGATCACCCCCAAAATAAGGATATCTTAACAAAGATTTTTGCGAAGAACAACAAGTTAAAGTTTCACTCATTCTTGGAGAATCTCGTTACCCCTAAATATGCCGACTATTTGTTGTCAAAAGCAGTCAAAAAAGCAGCAAACCCATCACCATGGAAGCTCCACTAAGAAGTACTAATAAACGGTTGGTTAGATGCAATGCAGAACAAGCCACCTCCTTTGGAGCTCACTTCAAACAGGTTTTCACACTGATTACAAAAGTAGCATACGACTTTCCATCTGATTTTAACGTTCGCGAGTCTTAACCAATGAAAACTTCGGCTAAGGGCGAACGAAACACCATCATTCAGGAAATTTGTCCTATGAAATCCCCAAGAATTGATCTCATCACCAATACTTTGCTCAATAAGCTTCCAACGATCGTATTCTCTTGGCTTTCTGACTTCTTCAGCGCTATCTTGTGATTCAAATAATTTGTGGAAGAAAGGGAAATTGCCGTGATCACAATGATTTCCGAGCCTGGAAAAGACACTTCTCACGTGAAACCACACACACGTATCAGTCTTTTAATCTGCGTCTCCAAAATTTTCGAGAAAGTTCAGCTAAAAACTCAAATATTCGACGAAGTCTGGCATGAAGGGCTAATTTTCCATATCAAGTCAATGCATTGGCCGTACATTTGAGGATAGATACAAAAATAATTCTTCTGCTAGATATTGTGCGTGTGTGTTGGGACTTGTACTCAACACACTCTTCAAATAAGATCTTCCAAAAAGTGAAAAAACAACTACAGCTACTTCTGCAGACGGCGTCGCCAATTTGTGCACTAATTCAGATCTAGCTATGGCATCCCGAATACTTCAAGCTCATATCTCACTTATGGATGAATGGTTGGCAATATGGAGGGTCAGGATGAATGAATCAAATTCGTCTACGTTAATTGCACATTGCTAAAACTAACTTGTCCTCTACTATATCTCACAAATGTACCAGTACATAAAAGTAGCGAAGTAACATATCTGGTATGCAACTCGATAAGAGGTTTACATGGAAACAGCAAATTGAAGCTAAGAATCAACCGTTGAAGCTCAAAATCATCAATATCAAATGCATGCTCAAATGAAGTCAACACTCTCTCTGTCAGCTCCAAAGTGTTCGTCTACAAATCTGCCTTAAAGTCAATTTTACTACTATGGAAAGCAGCTCACCCATTAAACATCCTCTATATTCTAGGCAAATGACTGTACAGCCTGTCTCCGATTCCATGTTCCTTCCTTTATTTTTTTTTTGCAGAATGTTTTTTTTTTCATTATTTTGCGAGCAAAATCCTATCACGTTTTATGAATTCATTGATACTTCGCCATCCTTCTCGTTTGTTCATACTAACCCTCAAGAAATTGGTTCCTTACTTTTATTTTCAACCTCAGCTTCTCCGGCGGCTTCTTTTCGTCCTGCTGAAAGTCTACTCATGTTTCTCTCATCCAAAAATTCACTCGCTCAGGTTCTTCTTCTGAGCAGCATGCGCTTACAAAAGACAGATCTTCCACCTCTGACCTCTTTATATTTGCTAACTTGGTCGCCTCCGCTTAAACCCAACAAAAGCAAGTTAATGTGGTAAACACAGATTTTTAAAAAGACTTTCGACTCTGTTGACCAAAGGTTTTTTCTTGTAAAGCTCGAAGCCTATTGAGGGAACTGACCAACTCTTGTCCTGGTTCTTATCATATATTTTTGGCTATAACTGTGCTCTATCTGTGAATCAATGTACCTCTTCCCGATTCTGTCCTCCGTCTAGAGTTCCGCATAGTTCGATTCTTGGTCCGTTGTTATTGTCAATCGAAATGATCGTTTTGTCAGTTCAGAAATAAGACACTGATACCCCTTTATCGTTGCTAAACTCTTCATTGTAAGGTGGTAAATAAAAATCGTCATGTTTGATATGGCACTTTTGAGCGGTGAGTATGTACGTCTATGGCATGCTTCCATAGAGAAAATGCTAACCTTTGCCAAAATGTTCAAAATATTGTTTGCCAAAATGTTCAAAATATGTTCAAAATATTTTCTACTAAAGAATATTTTTCAAAGGTGAAATCTACAACTCGTTAGAAGAAGGCATCCAACCAACTTTTTAACATCAAATTCACTATCGAATCGGGAAAAATTGAATCCAACTTTTTTTCTGGTTGTATGAAACGACTAGAAAATACTTTAAGAATTTATTCGACAGTATTCCCATCAGCATGACCACCCAAAATCATCCACCCAATTACCGTGACTCTGCTTCACACCAGCACGCTTCATTTGTTTTTTCCTTCTATAGCCATACACCGTACATTTCACTCTGTGCTGCATTTACCAAGGTTCATCCGTTGAACCTTTTAGAGTGCTTATGCTACATATCACTATCTATGTGTATAAATATCACCATATCTATATTTACAGTTCAAACCATTGGATGTACATACTTGTCTTAACTATCATCATCATGGCGGCGACTCCAGTCGACTTCACCGCATAGGCTTTAAGATCGAACCGAAGCAACTGAGAACGAACGTTCAATGATCGTTGCACGGTGTTTCGATAAGTGGAATGCAGTCGAACCTGTCTTCAACTTCAACTGAGGTGAAGAGCTAAGAAGCCCGTGATTGTACTGTGTGGCAGCAGTGGTGGTACTATTTGCTGCTGGTTGCTATGGCTGCGATTCTGTTTCCATGAGAACGTTATGATCCAAACACCATTAACGTTGCTGCCACATCATTTCAATACTTATGGTTTTCATATTCAAATTTGCACAAAGGTTTCGTTTTTTTTCTGCAACGAGCCGGAGCTGAAAAATATTTGTTGAAGTTTGGAGGTCCGGTAGGCAAATGAATGGTTAAAAATTCCCGAAGGAAGATGAGTAATTTTCAAACTAGATTTTAATGGTTGGATGAGCGAGGAAACATCGTTTGATCTTTTTCTATGTTCAAGTTTTTTTTCAATTTTTTGGACATCAATGGATGCAATATTACCCATTTTTGTGGAGATAGATTCTTGATAGATATCGTCAACAATTTTAAGGAACTTAATCTTAAGATGATTTTGCAATTAGTAGCATTATTTCCTTATGCTGGTCGGGTAAGTGTTAAAACACTGGTACGAAAGAGAACTTTTTTTCTTAGTATTACGTCTGTGAATAATACCCGAATTTGGTTATGATCTGCAAGCCTCAAACCTGGAAGGTAATGTGCATTCATGAGCTTGCAGACTAGCCAGAATCTTAATATTCAAATCAAAACATTTTTTTGGGAAATAATCCTTGAACATTTCCGCGCCCAATGTAACTTTGGATATACACTAGATTCATTGCAAGAAAGTTACATGTTATCCAGGAAGTTTTCAGAATCATGTTATCCTTATTATCTGTTAAATTGTTGACCTATTTTTGATCCAACATCTCAATAATTAAGCAGCTGACAAATTCGTGAAGTGACAGTCCGCATTCGAAACCAGGATCAAATAGATTAGTGGTAGAAAAGCTGATCTTTTTTGACCACCGTTTACGGACTTTTTCAGGATATGGTAAATCAAGATATTTTTGCCTAAATGCAAACTTACCAGCTAGTCTTAAAACCTGCATTTCAAAGTCTCCTATAATTCAGTATTCAATCACCTTCCACATTAAGCCTTCTTCACCTTAACTATATCCTACTCAGTATCTCACATTTATCTTCTTCGTAAGCCGTTCATCAAAGGTTTCTGATCTCTTCCCAACCATTTATGCTCCACAACCAGCAGGGTAGTCGTTCGGCACCGTTACCAGATTTCAAATGAATCAGCGATAAAAACGACAGAGCGACTTCAACGACAACCAGCAAAAAAAAACCAACAACAACAAGGACCATTTTTCAACTTAGCAACACACAACTCAAGACTCACTACAGCAACCATAAATCCAGAAGTAGCAAAATCTGCATTTTAACGATGATGCCGGTGATGGTCACGAAGGTGCACCACGATAACATGATACTGAGGGCCAGGGCCAAGGCTTTTATAACCGCCCTCGTTACCGTCGTTTGTCGCATCATGGATTCCCATTTCTTATGCTTACTTCGCTTGTGATCGCTTTCTTGGGCCGCCATATCCAACCATCGTTGGGCCGCAGTATCCAACCATCGTTGGGCCCAATTTCCAAGAAGACGAACGATCCGAGCGGAAAAAACGAACGCTTCAATGCACATCGCAGCGGACATAAATCGCGGGGACATGATGTTAAGGAACCGAGTCCGAGCTGTTTGGCGTATGGAATTTCGCAATGATGTAGCTATGAGGACCTTTTTGATGTTCAGGTGCATTATAAATGTAGTGCAATACATAATTCATTCCGAAGGAATAGCTTCGATTGAAAGGGAACTAAGAAATGGTTGGGGCTTTTGAAGCTGTTGCAAACCAGTTAGTTTGATAGTCTTGTTCGCAAAGAAAATGGTCTTGTTTGAGTCTCATTAATTTGTACATGTTTATTTTGCAAAGAACAAAAACAAGTGGTTTTTAATTTTACTTAAAATGAAGGACAATGATCAGATTACGTATACGGATGAAATTGAAGGGATGAACATTTAAAACCTGATTATACTTGAAATAGATTTATGAATTCAAATTACCTGAAGGAATTTTTTGTAACACGAATAGCAATCTTGTCATTTTGCTGAAGAATTTCTTTTCCTTAATTCGTACAAGGCAGTCAATTATGCTTGGGAGACGCTTAGAGTTTGTTTATGCTTTAAAATGGATGGGAAAAGTCAGAATCAGTTAACAAGTTTTTCCATTAATCACTTGTCCAAGAGTGTGGTCTAAAAAGGGAGACTTACGCTAGTGTTACAAGGGAATGTAATCGAAGATCGAAGATGAAGAAGATTAAATTTAATTAATTGAAAGAAACGTCACTTACATTACAAACGAGATCATGCGAGTGAAATAATCCGCGCGCAGAGCGATTGTTGGTCCAGAAAAATATACGCAAGTTTTACGAAAAATATACAGCACTTTACAACGAGTGTGGCACGTATATCCCAAAGAAAAGTTTTATCACTGAAAAAACGACGCAAGAAAGCAAAGTACTGCAGAAGTGCCGGGGTATCATTAAAAAATGGCGACCGTATCTGAAGTACAAAAAATATGTCGTAAAATCTAAAAGACGGCCTTCTTCAGTTTGAAGAAATTTTAAAAGTTATAATAAGCTTGTAGAGCAAATCGGAAGATTGCTGAGCTAGAGCGGAAGAAAATATAAGGCAACCAGTCTAGAGAGTACAGAACAAAGGAAACTGCCTAAACTCCAAACATTGTGTAAGACAGAATGCAAGATCGATTGACGAATACAGGTTCAACTAAAATATTGGCGTCGAATTTGGATCCCAAAGCAAAAATCAGAGGCAGAAATAACGAAATCATCCTGGGCAAAAAAGCTGTGATAATAAAGCACATCGAAAGGAGAACTTACACGATCATCCTTCAACATATCCACGCAGGCATAAACCCAAGTAAAGTGAGGGCACAGGCTCGCCAAATTAGAAAGATGGCAGACGGCGGGGTGCTGGTGACACTGGCAAAGTATGAGAACATTGCGAAATTCGATGACGTTTTTCAAACGTTTATAGAAGATTTGGGTGGGGCTATAAAGCTTATCTCCTAAGCTTAAGTCGAGACACTTGACCATGAATGTCTTACAATTGAAAAAGAAGGAACAACAACAATTCAAGAAAAGAGATTGAGAATGTATAAATTAAATTATTTCCCGCCAAATGCAAGAGAAGAGAGGAAAACCCGGCGTAGAATTGGATGAAGCAAGAACTCTGAAAATTGCTGATATTGGACGGATAGGAACTAGAAGATGGCCTGAAGCTTCACTCGGTTTTTAATGCAAAGGATATAACCGCACCAAAAAGGACTGCGAAGTTCCAAACCACAGTAGTAACTGCTAGAAGTGTGTACAGTTCGGACACCTTGCAAAGGGAGCGTCGACTAAGCAATTCTGCTTGATATGCAACAAAAAAGTCAAAAAGAGAGAAGCCAAGCATACTCTGTGATCAAGAGCATGCAAAGCATAAAAAAAGATTCAGCGTAGATGGGAGTTCCCCAACATAGTCTGCAAAAATCCAGAGATATGGTATTCAGACTTTTCTATTAAGAGAATTTAAGAGAAAGATATAAGATTTCAAAAAAAATGTCTTCGAGACCTTCCAGGCAAACTGGCAGCAACCGGTAACTTCAGTGCAAGAGTTTTGAAGTCAGAAATGCAAACTCAAAACACAAGTAAAAGATAATTCTGGAAATGGTGTCCAAGTTGACCATGGTCTTGATGAACAGAGGCTCGACACCAACCTATTGCAGGCCGAGTATCAACGGGTCCATATTTGGTATAACTCTTGTCTGGGAGGCGCCATCAAGAGGCGAGTTGGCGGTGTAGGAGTCACAGAATGTAATGAAAACCACATTAACTTCTGGTTGTCTGAAGAAAGCCAAGCCCAGCAGAATTCCACCCGGAAAACACATGTGTAGAATATTTCGAAGTTGGAGTCTGTTGGAGTCATTAAACAGCGGCTTTGCTATCGTGGTCAGCACAGACCAGTTAGGGACAGCTATAGACCCCGGAGAAAGATACCCTTGTGAATTTCACCATGGTTCAAATTCGATGGTCGTGCGATGCCTGGATACCTCAGGAAAAGTCACTACCTGGGAAGCATACTAGGGCATATTGTGACAAAAACCCTTAATATCACAGACCTTATGGTAAGCTTAACGCCTTATTCAATCTATCTTTTCGCTGGTAAGGTCAAAGCATAGTTGAAATAGTATGAAATCTCCTTTAGTTTTGCAGCGATTTGTTTGCATCTTTGATTAAGAGATACTGATGGTATGCTTCAATTAGATTATGATTGAGTCTTGTCATTTGACAAAATAATTTTTTTTAAACAGTTTAGTAAGCATCCAGATGTAAGCGAAAATTTATTTGAAAGTTATTAAAAAGAAGAAGCACAGGCAGAAATCATAAGAGCATCAAAGGGTTCTCACTAATTTTCTAAAAGTTTGAGCAATATCTGCCACATAAAGGCAGTTTTATATGCCAGTAGCGCTAGTGAATCAAGCTAGAGAGGTTAACGCTAAGAACAGGTTAACGATGTACAAAAAATAAAACTTCGATTATAAAAGCTGTATTTTTTAGCGGCTACGGAAACATCTGGGTACTAGTACTAATTCAGAGAACCAAAGGCAGAAAGTGCTAAAAAAAAATGAGCTCACCGAAGAATTAAAGGCTCCCCAAATCCAATGAAAAGAACTAATGCTACTACCCCCACCCACCGTAGAAGAGGTACAAAACGTCTGTTGGAACCCGACAAAACCCCGGAAGCCGGCAGTTGATTTATTGCGAAGGACCCACGTTACACCCAACAGTGTGTGAAATTATGCAAAAATTCTCTATTATAAGATAGTGGATTGCCCCATACGCTGAAGCCATCATCGGTAAATATCACAGTGGTTTCACCACAGCCAATTCAACAATGAATCAATTTTTTACCCTTAGGCAGGCAATGAAATACGTCTGGGATTCGCTAGCTTATTATAGACTGTCAGGTCGCAAACGGCAGCATAATCAATGTGAAACGTTATAAGGCCATGAGGAAATGCATGACTGTGTAGATTGGCCATGGCTAACATAATAAGCTAAGTAAAAAGAGACGGATTGTCATCCAAATCGATCCACATTTTCAATCAACTCCGACAAGGAACCGGACTTGTTTCCTACTATTCAACGTGACGTTCGAGAGAGTGACTCCAGATATTAGCTCGTCGATAAGAGCTACTACAAACAAAAACTAATAAAAAACAGAGTATGATTAGGGACAGGATTGGTACAAATAAAGAAGAAAGCTGTAGATGATCAGCGCCTAGATCGAAAATTGCCATATCCAATATGTGACCATTGACATTGAGACTGGTTTACATTTCAAGATCACGAAGAGCTTATAAGTAAGCAATACCAACCATGAAATGAATCTACAATAAACTTTACAACCGATTTCGCAGATGGAACACATGGGCATGTCATTCATGTCAAGGTGAATTGTTCATCGAAATTGGCAAAAAGTTATGGAAATTTGATTCTCAACTCTCTTTTTCAAGCCCCAATAAAAATTTAACAAGCATCAAAATCAGCTGCATAGGTCTACAAGGTCATTTCATACAAAGTCAAAGGTCTACAAGAATTCATTTCATTTTCACTTTCCGTAAATGAGCTCAGCACGAAAAAAATCTTAATCTTTTACAACTTGCCAACTGGCTAGCGTCACAGTTGTCATAAAACCAAAATTCTTTTTAATGGCCATCAGTTATTGTATGATTTAATTTTTATAACCATGCGAAAATGAGACTCAAAAAATATCACTTCAACACAAAATCAACCAGTAAATGACAATATCGCTGTAGTTTTTTTATCAAGACCCAATCCGCTCTTTATTATGTCTGACATCACAGTCATATAGTTAAGTGAATATGATGGATTTCTTTGCAGATTTGATGTGATTTATTGCATAACGAATGGAAAAGAAAGAATTATTTGACAAACGAAGTGACTGAATTACAAATTTATTAACAGAAGATTATAGTAAATTGACAAAATTTTACGGTTTTAATGACTTGGCGCCATAAAAAGTCCCAAACATATGTCAATAGTAATTATTGTAGAGTGTTAAAAGCTTGCGAATTTATGTAAAATTTTGAAGAACATTTTTGTTCGGCTTGATTCATAATGTTATTGCCTGGGTTTTATTACTTTTCAATATAGTAATATATTTTCACAACTATTTTAGAATGTCTTTCGAACATCTCATGTGAATTTGAATTTTTCATGCAGCCGCGTTTGAAGCATATATTCATATATGAGTCTGAGATCTAGTATAATAATGTAAATATTACTTACTATTAAAACAAACAAAAAATCACAAAAAAATATTCTTTATTATTCTTACTTTTCGATAAAAATTTAACTCAACAAATCTGTTTTAGGTTTTGAATAAATAAATAATCAATGACAAGACAATTAATTCGAACCTGAAACTTTATCTTTATTTGCATATATAAGCATAAAAACACCCCTATACTAAACCCCGAACTACAACCTGTAATTACTGGAAATCACTTAATCGGAATCATTACTCTATTCGTAATTGTCATTACTCTAACAAAAATTAATGTTTTATATCCGTTCAATCATATGTATGGTGTGTTTACCAGCTTATTATAAATAATGCTGACCATGTCAACAAAAATAGCCGATTCGTCTTCTAGTAAAACGCAGGCGAACAGCTCACTAAAACCAATAATTGACAATACGTCCATATTTTAATTACGTCGCTAGAACTAAAGAATAAATCAAATTGCATGCATTCTGTCGATTCAAAATTTTTTTTTTGCAATCAAATCAATTAGCAAAATGAAATATCAATGAATGATGATAATGTATGGGACTCGAATGAGTGTTAAAATTCTTATTTAATTAGTAAATTGCTATTTTAAATACTAAACATGTTAAGCTAATTCTGATACTTTTCTACAAAAACAGATATATTTAGTTATTTTTATTTCAAAAAGACATTGGAGTGGACAACTAGCCGTCACCAACTCTTCAGTGCTCTGCTCGGTTCACATGGCTGTCATTTATAAAATATCGATCGACATTCAATGTAAATTTATTCGCTCGTAATAATACCCATTGATGAAAAATTTAATTTGTTTTGATTCGAAATTACAGAATAAAATTGATGACCAGCGAGCAACTCAACGAGACTGTTTTCGTTGGTTGTGGTGATGTAACGTGACGCAACGTAAAGTATATTGTCGATTATAAAACGTTCTTGATCGAGTCTGACAAAGCTAGTTCATCTAGTTATGTGTTGAGTGGACTGTATCTGTTAACTAGCAGTGCACTATGTCTGCTCTATGCTTTGTATACCTGTCTAGTGAATACTGTGGCTGCATGCGGGTAATTGCATAGATGCATTGCAACACTACTGCTAGAAAAATGCATCCGCTAGTGGTCATTATCAATTGATCGTGTTGTGCTTAGATTGCGGTGCCGAGGCAATTGAGTGATTGTGCTAATGCAGACACTCTATAAAGGAATGTGTATCCGTTGCTGTTGTTGATAACGGCTATGTTGACCTTCAACTGCATCTGATAGCCTAGAAAGCTGTATCTAGGCTGTCAGAGGTTTGGCTCGAGATTGAAAAGCAACACGTGCTCGAAACAGATTTTAAGTCTGGTGCAAGTGGCAGGAAAAATGTCTTTAAATATTAGCAACACATCGAACAACACAAATATTATAAAAGCACAATAAAAGTTCTACAACAAATTTTGAAGTTTGTATCCTCTAGTCCCATGTGTAATCCCTGGTTTGACTGCGTGGTAAAAAAAATATCATAAATTGCAGCAGTACATCCAGGCCAAATCGATTGATTAATCTACTCGTAGTCCTTATCGCGTTTGTTTACATAATAAAGGCTCTAAAAAGTAAATTTGTGATGATCCAATTCGAAACTAAAGCTGCTCTTTTTGGAAAAATCCAACATTATTTGAAATCAAAACAATCTTCGAAATGTGGAAAAATAAAACTCAACGATGTTCATTGCTGTTATAGTCATACAGAAGAAGATCTTTAATATAACTCCCAGCATACCTACCTTAATATGTAGGGAAAGCGAGTATTGGGCAGAGGACTTCAAGTAATCATGCTCCAAAAAGCAAACATGGCCTTCATCTTCATACTGCAGCCTATTTGTACTACATCCGTCCGTCTCGGAGTAGGACCAGAGATATTTCCTGCCTACCAGAGATAAACCTGCCTTTAAATCTGACGACTCATATATTGATGATCACTTTGATTTTAGTAATTTATTTGCTTCTGTTTTCCGTAAAGCTCATCGTACGGGCTTGCCAAATGCCAGACATTTTTCTCCCTACTTGACGAACTAAACAGTTTAATCTATGGAGGCAAAGGATTTAAAAATTACGAGAGCACCACTATCGCGTTTGTTAAGATACTTGACAATAATATGACACCTAGCCCAGAAGGTATAACAAATTTAGTTTTAAAATATTGTGTGTCATAACTATTACCTGTGCAGTCTTATATTTTCAATTCAGCCTTAAAAGCAGGCATATTTTCTCATTTGTGGAAATACTCCACCGTCACTCCTATGATCAAGAAAGGAAGTCATAATGACGCTTGCAACTATTAACCTACAACAAAACTTCCCTGCCTCCCTAAACTTTTTGAAGTCATAGTCACGGATATTGTAGCCTTTCATTGCAAATCCATTATGTTTCAGCACGGTTTTATGAAAGGGCGTTCAACCACAACCAAACTGCTTGCATTTTTTCACCAAGTAATTAAATCAATTGAAACTGGCCTCCAAACTGACTATGCCTTCACAGACCTGACGAAAGCCTTTCATAAGCTTGATCACTCTATACTTTTAAGTAAGCTTCATTCCTTTCAATTCCCTAATTTGTTTTGAAGTTGGATTGACTCTTGTTTGACGAATCGAACCCAACGTGTATCCTTTCGGGGTGCTTTGTCATAAAAAAAAAGTCTGGTGTTCCACAAAGTAGTCATCTAGACCCTGTACTGTTCGCCTTATTTATTAATGATGTAGATTCCATTCTGCAGCCATATTCTGTTCTTCTTTATGCCGATGACTCTAAAATTTTAAGTTGTGAGAAACCTTAACGATTGCAATAATTTGCAGTAGAATCTAAAAATATTTACGAGCTGATTTTCCGATAACAATCTCTTTGTTAATCCTAACCAGTGTACGGTTATATCTTACACATGCAAAAATAATCCTATAATCTATGAATAATCTCTTTTGAGTACACCTTTAAACAGATCATCAAAAGTACTCTATTTAGGAGTACTGCTGAATCAATCCTTCACATTTGACGATCACATCGGCTCAATTGTTGTAAAAGCTAGTAATGCCTTAGGTTTTGTCAGAAGACGTTCGAGAGAATTCAACGATATTTTTCTAACTAAGCAGCTTAGTCAGACCTATTGTCGAATACGCAAGTATTGTATGGGCGCCGTATTAAAAAGTTTACATTCACTAAATTGAGTCCATCCAAAAGATGCTCTTACGTTTCTGCCTCCGCGGTCTTTCGTATCATGACCCTTTAAGTCTACCTCCTTATGAAGACCGTTTAAATCTTTTACGAATGGATACCTTGAACTCCCGACGTCAAAATCCCAAGATCTTATTTGGCGCGAAGATTTTGGGAGGCACCATTGAGTCAAACTACTTCTTAAGTCAACATAATTTCAACACTAATAATAAACGTATCAGGCGGGTGACCTTTTTGTCGATCACTCAACATTGGACCAATTGTGGTTGCAATGAACCTGCAATAAGTAGATGCTTTAACGAAGCTTTCATCTAACTATGCAACTGAGCCAGAATCGAGCATTGCATTATATGCTAAAAATGCTGTTAGCCGCCAGTTTCTCTTTCATAATATTAATTGCAATTCAATTGAGTCGAGTGAAATTGCTGACACCAGAAATAATGTCGAATCAATAAAAAAGAAATCGGCTGATGGATCATCAGTTTTTGTAACGCTTTCATAGTAAGACATCGCAAATAAATTATCCTATTTTTTTAACGCGGTACCGTAGCTAGTATCATCTATGCTTTGGTCCGATATGGGATGGATCCAAACCTGGCAACTTGGTCATTGGATTTCTTCAAAAACAGGTGAATCTAGGTTTCCTTTTTAGAAGTCTTTCAGAAGTGGAAAGACTAGTTAGCACTGGAACATCGCAGGGGTGTTCAAATCGACTTTTTGGATCCTAGCAGTTACAAGACACTGAAAAATTTAGTGGCCGAAAATATTTTAGTACCATTGGGGCTGAATAAAATTTAAATCTAAATCAAGAAAGTTGGTCTAGGGGACAACCCAAAAATTCGTTTGATAGAAGGCAGCAGAAAGCAAATTCAATATCAAGGAACTAATGAGACTCCAATGATTAGTTTACTGAAGTATCACTCGTCGATTAAGAAGTATCTCAGCGGCCGGGTGGGTAATGATTCGGAGGGTGACGCCATCGTTAGTCGTTTCGCTGAATAAACAGATCACTTAAGCAAAATAACATACCTTGATAGGAACTTCCAGGTCGAGGCACTCACAAGTAAAGACTGGAGGATAAATGAAGTCGTCGATGATCATGATAGTTTGATGTACTCGGATTAATTTGAACCTTAGCTATTGGTTTATCGATTGACCATTAGACTGTCAGAACATGGTAACGTTTTTCTATCAGAAGTATTTGTAATACCCATGGCAGTTATACAGAAGTTGTAGTGTCAGATGTACATGCAAAAACAAGGTAGCCATTTTCGCTCTTGTATCTTACCGAGGTTTTTCAACAACCATCAAAGCGTGCATAGCCACTGTCCTATCTGAACTATGCGGATACGAATAGCCCTTGAGGGGCTCAGGTGCTACGAATAGCACTTGTATAACTGTACCACGGTCAGTTGCGGACAGAGCAAAGAAACTAGATGCGGCCATATGGGTTAAACTAAGTTTGGAATGGGAAATCTGACCGGATTGTATGGTAGCCAGTACATTATGTCCATTAACGGATTGAAGCAATAGCAAGAAATGATCTTACTGCCTCTCATGTAAGTAGACTAAATCTTATAGCCAACAATTTATGAAACAGAGCCGAGATAGAAGAAGGAATCATCGAGTGTACGGCCCCAAATAATCTCCCTTAAAATTTTTAGACAACTTCCACTCTCAAGAGTTAGTAGAGGTGACTAGTATCGCTCAATTCAGCCAAATGATTCAATTTTGCGGTGTGGTCATTTAGTTTATTTAACTGGCCAACGTAGGGTAGCAAATAAGCCTGAACTGATAATGCAAGCCGTATTCCCGTATTGCCATATTTCCGTATTGCCATATTTCCAAGTCAGGCTGTTTGGCTTTTTTATTTCTAGACTGTTTTGAAGCGATTTCTCCTCATATATCAAAAATAAACTTCATATTGCCGTGCTCGTATCGCAGTTTAATGTACCCATACTTCTGATTTCTTTTTACTAAGACAAGTCGACCAATCCTTATACAGCCAGTTACGAAATAGTTTTCTCAGCATTTTCAATTTTTTTTACTACTTAGGTTATATTCATGGCATCAGACTCCTTGTACCGGACGGCCAAAAATTTGGGGTGAAAGCTCAAGATCAAATGATCCCTCGATTATATATATCTAGTCTGTTTAGATTCTCCTTTACATTGGCAGAAATGTGCATGGCGAATTTGGATCGAGGAGTTCGTTAATTTAACGATCGGTCCTCTTCAGTGTCCCGTGCATATTGCTAACATAAATGATAAGCAAAGTACTGAGTCCAAACAGTTGAATAAGGAAATTAGGAAAATTTTACAGCTAAATTATATCGTGTGAAAGAACAAAGAACTAATGCACCTTTGTCAAAGTAAAGCGTGACTTTATTTTCAAAAAATATATCTACTTTTAGTCATGATCATCGCTTCTGTTTTTGAGTAGCTCCTCACACAGAAAATTCCTCCTGCAACTTAAAGCTTTCCCATATCTTAAAACCACTTAATCACCTTGCCGTGACCAAACCATCAACTGAGTTGTTCCATTGAAGTTCAGAAGCCTCGGCGATCACTGATTGACGTGATCACTACGATCAGCAATCGTTTTGTCTTTAAAGGCTTCCAATACCATACAGCTTTGACTTCGTGACATTCTTCGTTCGAATTGACAGTTTTGAATGATTGACATGAAATAAAAATAGCAGATCGTCTTTTGCTGATCAGATCGAAACGATCTGGCAAAGATCGTCTGAACTTAAGATTTGTCTTGCGGCTACAAATTATACATCTGTATCAGCTTGTGTTGATATTTGTTTAAGTTGCGTGGCTCTTGATCCCTTCTTTCTGTGCTTTTCTCGATAAAGTGATCATTGACCTAAGCGTTTAATAAGAATTCATTAAACTGAGCAAACAATTGAAACTAGGAGATCATTTAATTCATTTTTTTTTACTTTCCAGGAATGAGAATTCCATCGGAAAACATATCACTCTGAAAACCCTGAAACTTTATCCCTTCCTCTGCAATCATAAATACGAAAAATTCCGACATTTCTTTAATCTTTGTTTATACGCATTCATATTTACTATCCTCGCGCTGAACAAATAGAAGATAAACACAGAAAAACAACGCAATCCTTCTTCTTGTTAACGGAAAACTCTTGAAATTTGAATAATTCAAAGTAGTAAACCAGACAAAACCTAGTTGTTATTTTTTCTCAGTGTTGTTGTCTGTTTGTTTTCATGCATGACAAAAGGTATGATAGATAGCATGATGCATAGTTTTATCGGTATATTATCTTGTGAAGAATGGACGCTGTAGATATAGAGTAAACGTAAGTATGTTGATAAAAATAAATTTTATGATTTCTGTAACACGTTTATGATAGGTCTTTATTTGTTCGAGAGTTATCTATGGAGATCTTGAGGAATTTCGATTTCACAGTGAGTAGGTAGAATGAGTTGAGTTTGCTGTTGTGATGAGTGCTTAGTTTATATGTTAACAATGATACGAGTACTTCAGCGATAAAATGAACATGAAATTATTCCAAAAAAAATTCTTGCTGCGACCTTAATAATCAACATTAAGTGTTACGTTCAATTTAATTTTGAGTTAACCTTCAGTAAGCAAACCCTCAAAACTATAAAAGTGATCGTGAAGCCTCCTAATTTAATTTTAAAATGTTCCATTCTAAAAAAAAATTAGATTTTAATTTTTTTAAATTCCTCCACATTAAACACTGTCTACAGTCTTCAATCTTCTTCACTATGAGGCTTCATAATGTTTATTTAACACTTTTGTCGCAAACGACAACGTTCATGAATGCGACTAGACACCATCAGTCGTTCTGTATCGCGTTGTGTTAGAAACAGCAAATAAAAACCGGCTATTATGTAAACATTAAACTTTTGTGTATACATTAGTTCTTGTTCAGTACCGAAGATGAGACTTGGACTGGTGAACGACAATGAACTTAGAGGTGATATAGAAGAATTATTATACAGTTTTAATGTTAGTGGTACTGTAGAAAAAATAATGTTCAGAGATCAATAACGATTGCGATATTGAAATTCCAAAGTAGGTACAAGCAGTTTAGGGATTGTTCCTCAGGAAAGTTTTATTTTTACTAATGTTCGAAGAACATTAGTATTAAAATCGATTCGGCCAAAAATTCATATTCCCATATATATATATATATATATATATATATATATATATATATATATATATATATATATATATATATATATATATATATATATATATATATATATATATATATATATATATATATATATATATATATATATATATATATATATATATGTATATATATATATATATATATATATATATATATATATATATATCATCAAAAAATTTCAGTGAGATAATCTCGGGAACGCGCCATCCGATTGAGCTGAAATTTTCAGGATACATTGGTGTTATGCAGAATAGGTCCACGTCTCACTAAATGTCAATTATTGTTAACCCTTTGGCGCCGGCGGCCATTTTAGTGATATTTTTAATATACCTATTATTTCGTACACAAATAATTTTCGCATAAATAAAGTTAACGAAATAAATTTCGAACGTGTTTTACATGTGAATCGGATAATGCTTTGGAATTTTTTAACCCTATGTGTGCGCTGGGTGCCTAAAAAGAGAACGGGAAAATTTGAAAATTTTTAAATTGCGATAACTTTTGACAGAGCTATTCAATCATTACTATTCAATCATTATCATTACAATCATTTTCAGGACATATTGGCATTATTTAGTTGTAGATTTGTGTAGCTTTTAATGAGCGTGCTGGCAACCCTGTAGCTAGGACAGGCACTGAAAGTGAAAACCTCCAAACCATCGTCTCTCTTGAAAAAATGCCGTTTCTTCAAAAAAAAGCCATTCATATGTAAATCTTGTGCTTTGTTTACATAACCAAAAAAAAAAGATATGGTATTACGGGCACGCCTGGTAACCCTTGCCCAATTTACCTATATTTTTAGCATCAAAAACTTCTGTTCACGGAAACTCACGATCCGATGAGCAGAATTAATTGAAACTTACAGAATGTATTGGTCTTAAATAGGACCAGGTCTGATAGAAGTGATTTTGAAATGCGGGCGATTCTGTGCCAGTGGTGCCATCTTGAAAAATCACTAAGAAAGATAACTGCTTTTAGCCCTATAAATTCTGATTGAATCGTTCGATTTTGACAAAATTCACACAATAGCTGGACCTTACTTCAAACCATGTTTGGTAGAAATTTGGTTGAAAAATTTGGTTGGAGCTGCCAGCTATGATAATTTTGGTGTCTTAAATTTGAAAAAATGAAAATTTGGAAGTGAAAACATTCAAACCATCGAATATCCTCAAAAATTTCCGTTTCTTACAATAAAACCAATCTGTATACAAATCTTATGCTTAATCTACACTTTCAAAGTAAAACATTAGAAATTTCATGTCGGAAAAGAACGGTAACCCTTTCCCAGTTAACCTATATTTTTAGCATCGAAAACTGCTGTTCACGGGAACTCACGAACCAATTATCAGGTACAACTGAAATTTACAGAATGCATTGGACTTAAGTAGGACCAGGTCTGATAGAAGCGATTTTGAATTGTGGGCAACTCTGTGCCAGTGATGCCATCTTGAAAAATTACATAGAAAAAAAACTGCTTTTTGCCCTATGAAATGTGAATAAGTAACCCGATTTTCATGAACTTCATGAACTCTGTTTGATATAAATTTGGTTGAAAAATTCGGTTGGTGCTGCCAGCTATGGTAATTTTTGTGTCTTTGGTTTTGAAAATTCACTCAGGAAAATAAAACTTTTTGCCCTATAACTTCCAGTGCAGTCATGAAATCAATACGAATTTCATACTATTAATGAAACCTATCATAAACATTATTCAGGCCAAATTTGGTTGAAAAGCCACGATAGGGATGCCAAGTATTGCTGGTTTTGTGTTAAAGTGCAATATCTTTATTAAGCGGTTTTATCGTAGAATTTTCAAATGGTAATGATATTGTAGTGACAATAAACAGGAAATATTAAGTTTTCGATTATTTGAAAAAACTTGCTGCAGGTACCCTAAAATTCTTAATACTCCTATAACTTCGAATGTAATATACCAGGGGGAGCAGATGTAATATATTATTGGCCTTGATACTGGCAAAAGGTTGCCAGCACGAGTCGGTTGTGCTACTTTTGTATCAATAAATGCTTACAGTTAGTATTCATACCGGGAACATTTACAATGAAAATAAATAACCAATGTTTCAATTTCCAAAGTTCTGCAAATTTTTCGGATCGCAGCCCCAAACACCAACTTCAGTTACAGTGCTGCAGGCACTGAGCGTTTTCTTCATTGATGTTTTATGAGATGCTGCTTTGAAAATTTTTGTGAAATAAGCAATATAATTAACAAGAGAGCGAATATAATTAACAAGTGTTGCTCTCATACACTTTGAAATTCATGCCACTGGTAATATCTGAAACCTTTCCACCATATGAGTTATAAGACCAAAGTAAAACCTGGTGTTTGAATTAGTTTGGCTGTAATAAGCAGCTAGCGTGGTAGAATATGCACTCAAAATCTGCACGATTCTTCTACTGTTCTTCAAACATTAGTGTTTCTAGCGGTTCAGGTGCGCTAGAGTTTTTTTTATTTTGATTTTAAAGAAAACCAACAGCATTTATGATAACGCCAATCATAGGTTCCCACTGAATTATAAGAGCACAACACGTTATTTAGCAAGACTGGTTAGTTAATAACAGTATCTCCTATTATTTTCTTAAATAATAAGCTTATTGTACAGGTAAATTGAATGAACCTTTGCATCTGTGGAAAGAAACGCTGTCCCCATTAACATAAGATACAAGAACAGGAGCCAAATTTTACTTGCCAAAATAATAAAATTCCGATAAATGGCCAGAACTTTTTACTGATTTTCGAAAAAAATTATTATTAGAATCACTTTCTTAAATATTCATATTTACGATTTCGTAAAAATTCGATTTGTCATCAGAGCATTACGACGTTTGCAGGGTGTATTCAAGTTTACTAGAATGTGTTTTGTCTGATGAGCTGGAAGGAAACCCTATATAATTATTTTAGTATACTTAATGAAACTTAATTTATCTCAGGGGAGTAGAGATATATTGGCTATGAGATGCTACGTAAGCAAAGTTACCGATCTCATAGGCAGAACAGTCTCGTACAATAAAGTTGCAGAGATTTTAAGTTACTCGATATTTATTTAACTGGTTCACAATTCGTCGTGATTAAAGAATTTTTGTCAAATTATCACTGTGATTGTTTCCTCTGCTACAATACACTCAACCTTATGTCTTGGCCGTCCTCTTTTCAATATATTTATATCTGATTTCACATTACGGCTCTCATATTTTGACAATCTTTTCCTGTGGAGAATTTCCAAGCTCATGAGCTACGAGTTTACTATACAAATTGCTAGTACGTCTTCTTCTTTAATATGCTTGTATTTTCTTGATCAATTTTGAAAGCTCTTTCTGATGCACCACATTTGCACCACAAATTTTCGCAAATGTGTTTTCCAACTAGAATGAAAAACGGATAAAACAGTTGCACTGAAAAACAGTTTCATTAGCAGTTTTGCGATTCCTGTCCCAAGAAAAAAAAACCTATGCGTGAAAGAGATGCAATTTCAAGGATACCCGTTTTAGAAACCGCACATACCTATGTCTTCTCTCATGTAAACTTATTGGGTTTTTTGCTCGGAAGCTTTTGATAAGAATAACGTTTCAATCATTCAGTTACTTTCACTTTTTTAGATGGGATTCAAGACTACAAACAACCTGAAACTAAAAATCCAAATACAGAGAGTAAAGGCCAACATACACCAGTGACCAGTTCTAAAGAACGTCTTCGCTAAGTACTTGGCAACTGCTTATGACGTGTGCTGCCGATTTACCTTTGCTGCCATTGAAAAATTGAATAATATCATTATAAAACATTTTGATAAAAATATTTGTTTTATGCTCTCAAAAATAGCCTTGTATAAAATTGAATGATTTATTTTTAGCATTTTTATTTTATGAAATTTAAATATTCAAAGCATTATCCCCTTTTTATTCTTTCTGTTGATTTTTCACTCACTTAAATTCGAAATCAATGAGCAAAACACGTTTTTCCAACTCATAAAATATCCAGATCACAGTTATACATTGTGTATTTCCATTGTCACTCAAATTCCTTATCAAAACATTTTAGCGGAAGTGATTTTGGACAAAAAGTTTCTTCACATTGTACGGTACACGGCATGACAGTTCCGTTAAGTTTATCGTACGATGAATACAACACAATTGAGAATTTTCTGTGAATATTCATTGTTCAATGATAGAAGCCACAACTGTGATTAGCTTAGTATTTTTGGAGCGTAAACGTCTTTTGACTGAAACGATTAGCGTGTACATTGTCTGCCAAAAGTTAAGCCTGTTTCAATGACTGTTTGTGACACGCTTTCTTACAATGTTTGTTGATAAGTAACATATGTGCGGAGAATCCAACTACGTGTGCGGTAAATGATAAGAAAAAACTTTCAGCCTGACCACATTGGGCGCTTTTTTTCAAATGGTTTCATTGTAATGACAAGAAAGTGAGAATTATGAACTTGGGGAAAATCTTTTGTAACTTTTAGAAACATTCAATAATAACAGTTGATAGAGTTGATAATCAAGTTTAAGCCGTAGAATTTCAACTTTTTCTATTATTACAGGAAATGTTAATATGAACATTAAAATCATATCTAGGCAACATTAAGTTTGCAGTTATATTTTGATTTATAATTATATATTCTGATCACACCACTCTGTATCAATTAAATCTAGACAACCAATCGCATTTGCTTCAATCGGTCACCGCACTAATCTCTCCAACGCATTGTTTTTCGTCGAACGAGCGGTCACAACAAATGGATTTAATTCCAATAACCACCGCCCGAAATATTCGTGTCGCCATATAAGTCCTAAAATAATAATTGAGTTGTCGGCGCTTATTGACAGCGTGCTAATTGTTAAATCAAATTTTAAACTCTCCATTTCAGAGTCCGAATCATTACGAAAGATTTCGATTGGGCATCTAACCTGTCGAACGAGAGAGAATCCCATAGCAAATCAAACACCTGTTACGTCTATCTAATTGCAAACACCTGAAATGATGGAAATCTGCACCGATCTTATGAAATCGACAATTATTATGAACAAAGTAGGTGGAAACTGAAAAAATTTAAGCGAAGTTTATGAAATTAAAATGAAACTTGTTATAATGTTACTAAACTCACCTACGGCACGACGACGGTGGAATCACTCTAACCATTTGTTTTCACGATCGCAAAAAAAGTGCGAGGTCTGGACTGGACCAGTGTGATCATTTTTTACGAGTGCTATGCGGTACATTAGAAATTCTACTTGTTGGCGTGCGAAATGTTTAATGTGAAAAACTGTGACGTCGGCGGAGGTGCAAAGTCACATTTAATAAAATACGTGTGTGTGGTCAGAGATGGCAGGCAAAAAGTCGCTGAATCTGAGGTTTACTCTTGAACTTTCACTGAGTCAACTGTTGGTCGACCGTTGTCGAGTTGAGTCAGTGGCTTAATCGAAAAGTCTCCGGGTTTCTAGAGTCTGATCAGCAAACAAAAGTCTATCATACTTTCTATGGCTGATTTCGTCAGTGATTGCAATTATTGCAAAATTTTTGCAAAAAAATTGTGAATGGCTAGGGTTTTTTTGTGTGATGGTGCAGTGAAGAGGAAGAATGTGTTCATTGTTACAGATGGTTTTAGATGAAACATGTAATGGAGATATCATTGATTGAACTTTTTGATTTGATGAACTAATACCGAGACACTATAACAGAGGAAATATTTTCCCTTTTTACAGCAAACGAAGTATTTTCCCAAACTCTGGACAAGGAGCCCAGGCAGCAACAGGTCTACTGTTGCCATTTCTAACAATTTGTCGGTTTTTTCGCTATAACCTATCGATTTTTAGCCAATTCTCTTATACTCAAAATAAAGATCTTATATCAGACTATCAGAAAAAGAAGTAGTTTTTTTCACATGGTAATTCTCAAATAAAATGTTTAGAAAAAAAAATGCTCTCAGTACTTCAATATAGTATGCTACGTTACCTATTTTTAATTGCTTCTTATATTGTATTATAACTTATACAATGTCTTGAGCTTTTGAACCAAATTATGCACAAACGTTTTGGCGGGAATTGCCGACTTTGTAAGCTCAACCTACCGCTCAGCCTCTGCCAACACAGGTCCAGCACAGGATTCTATACAAAGGGGTAAAAATGGCCAAATTCAATATTTCGACAGCTGTCCCAACCCCTATTTTTCTCATGCTGCCATGAACTAACTACAGTTCAATTTTCTGGAACACCCACTAACCAATTAACAGCAAAGGAAGACCTGATATAATTGTATATGGTGCGGAGATATGGATCGCCACCTTCATTTTGAAAAGTATCGATGTAGGATGGCGAGCGTTTAACACAGACCAGGGAAAGGTCTTCTTGTATTAATCAGAATTGGGAAGAAAAGTAGCAACCAATCAAGGAAACGCTTGAGCTTTCGGAGGAACGTTAGGCTACAGCCTAAACAAGAGCATAGATGACTAGACTGATCCGCGCCATAAAATAGTCGCTACAGGGTGAAATAAATTCCAACCTGCAATTTGCATAAGTTCACGGCTACTTTATTAAATGGGTTCATAGAATGGAGTAAGTCAGGACGGAGTACTTCAAATACTGCACTAAGAAAACTAGTGATGCATTACAAATTTGAGTTTCAAAACGAAAGATGGAGTAACTTTTTACTAAGCTTTGATTCAGAGGACAACGATTTTTAGAGGCTAACTAAATACTTCCGTCATAAATCGAAATGGCTATATACGACACGCAACGGCTTCAGTACCACAAAGAAGGGAAAGTAGCAGCATTTGGAGATATTTTGACACTATATGTACCTTAACATTTGAATTATTGTGGGAAAAGATAGGAATGGTTTTGACATTATAATCCGCTCTGACTGCACTGTCGTTGAAACCGGTAGTCAAAAAATTAAAAACATAAAAGATGAACTCAAACTCTGCAAATTTGCAAGCTCGGATAACATCAGTAACAGATACTTAAAATGACTATTCGAAAATATCATTCAAGCCGATTCACTCCTCATATACACTTCTTGAAAGAAAAGAAGAATGCACAGCATACTAAATTCTACTCCTACGCTTATGCGAACAAATGCTCACCGGGAATAAAATAATCGATTAGTACTACGGTTTCAGGTGAAACCACTCGCGTTAGTTTGTAACAGATGAGTGTTTGCTGCTCCTTAAATTTATGTAAAAAAAAATGTGACTCGAATCCTATTGCGATTTCCTTTGATCTACATGATCCCGCCTACAAGCGCTAGCCGCCTACGTAAAAATTATAAAAAAAAACCCCGCTCATTGCCCTGTGCAGCGGATGATGCATTTTTCTGCTGCTGCTAATCTACTCAAAATCAGCTCTGTAGTGCTGGTTTGCTGGCTGTAAATAGCTGTATAGGGACTGTTAACCGTCTACGTAAACGGTTGTAGTAATTGCATTTTTTATCAACTATCTTCGTAAACGATTGACTTTTAAAACAAGGAGTTGAAATTGAAATGGTAAGGAGCATAAGTAGCTATGAAAATTAAATTTCCAATCTAATGGCGGAAGGAGAATTAGCTTTAAAATATGTTTTCATGACTTTATTTTGTTTCTCGGCGGGTAATGTTTTAAACTCAATGAAATACGATGTTTGGGGTTTTTTTTAAAAAAAAGGGGTATTTTTAAAAACAAAACAAAAATATAATCGAACTTTTGACCGTAACTAATGCTAGAAAGTTTAGTTAGGACTTTTGCCAACAAAAGCTGTGGGATAAGGAGAATTTTATGCGTACTAAATCAATCAATAAAAACAACAGAACTTCAGCCACAGCTTGTATGAACTGATGAGGTTTTTGTTTGTGCATTTTTCAAGTTTTTGGAGTCAATGTCGAGATAGTCTTAGTAGTCAGAAGTTTGGAGCTTTTTTGCAGACAGTGAAAAAGAACATGGTGTATTTTCGTTCGAGTGAGTGGAAAGATGATATTCTGCGGTGATACGCTTAATGATACTCCGCACTTCTCTAATTTGAAACAATCGAAAACTCTGTTGTGCTGCTGCTTTGGGAAATTCATTGTTGATTAACCAAGAATTTTTGATCACCCACCTTAAGTAGAACTTACAGTCACATCCCAGCTTAGTGAAAAAATTATGAACTCTTCGCTTAGTTTGCATATTTCAAAAATTATGTAGAAAGTAGAGCACCTTCAAACCTAAATATTTCTCAAATGTTGTTGTTGTTGTAAGTGTTGTGTTAAGTTTTAAGATTCCTATTGTTCATTGGCCGATTGTCGTCTGAAACTCCGCAACTGCCATGTACTTTAGGTTTTTTTATGTACTTCTTTCACTTATCTCTTACTTTTATTATAAGTATTTTTGGTCACGTTTATTTGAAGTCATATTTATGTTTTACTTTAACAATTATAATGAGTTTTAGTTTTTCTTTAAAAAAGGGTTGTTTCTTAATTAAATTTGAAACATTCTTATTATAGCTTCGTTAGTAAAAATGCAAAACGCTTGCTCTATTTGTTTACTTTAAATCTGAAAATGATGGATCGATAAATCCTCAATATGCATATATTCAGTGTTAGTTGGGCTAATGATTTATTTCTTCTGCTCTTGTTTTTTCGGTTAGTGTTTGTCTGTGTATGAGTCATCAAGCGTGAGTCATCTAAAACCGGGACTAGTTCTCCAAAGAGCCCAAGATACCGGCGAATAGCCGTCTCCTTATTGTCACGTAGACAGCAACAGGTCTGGCTTAATTGTGTTGTGATAGCAGCTGGTCATAAGCGCACAAGCTCCAGCTCATTGGCGGTCAAGCATGCAAGAATTATTCTCAAAACGCATGATCTGCGAATTCCTACCCTACTTAAAAACCTATTGCGTCATTCTTACAGGGCGAACACAATGATAATCATTTTTCTGTTGAATAGACCATCATAGAAGGAATCCCACAAGAATCCCCACTGTCACCAATATTGTATGTATTCACTATTCACCCCTGTCTAACCGAAATACGGAAAATGACCTGCTTGCAGATTTAACAAAAGTTCCAATACATAGTATGTTGCTTTAATATTTACTCCCAGCGGCAAATAAACCTGCAAGAAGATATATTAGATTTCGCCTAGATAATACGAGTTTAATATTTTCAAAATATCACTAAGAAATCATAAACAAAATCGCAACTTTGTTAACAGTCTAAAAGCTTTAGTCGATTAATATGAAAATCAATCAATCAATCAGCACATCACCTCAAACCGTTTTTTCAATCAACTAGCGTTTTATTGCTTACACAACACCATCAAACACAAAACTAATCGTAAATCATAAATTTTCTCTCATGAAAATTGATAATTGAATCTTTATTTTTCGCAATCTGTTGCCCTCTTGTTGTCATTAACTGATAAGACTCGATTGAACAATCGAGATATTTTCTCGAATGAAAATCACAAAATGTTACATAACTGATAATGATTTTATCTGTTTTGCTGGTTGTTTTTTCAATTTTTTTTTAGGCTGCAGCTTGAAGAGATGTTCTAACAATAAATGCGTTGTGTTATCATTAAGTCAGTTACCCAGCTGAGGGGTTTTTGGAAAAGAAAATCATTTAGAGAATAAACTTTTTGAGAGTAGAAGGTTGATTAAATGTCTAGAAAAATATTAATTAAAATAATAATAAAATCCGTAAAGAGTGAGTTTGTATTAATAGAATCTCGAATAATAGTACAACAAAGACTAAACGAATTCAAACCCTGTTTGGTCCCTAATGAATCGAGGTACCTTTTGATGCAATCTGAATTTCAGATAAAAAAATATTAATAGTTCATCTATTTATCTAATTTTTTCTTTACTTTTTCAAAGTCTCTTGGTAGTAAACCAATAGATTCCACCCTTTTTCTTTCAAACTCATCTGTCTATCGCCTAAATACATACTCGCGTCCTCACATTTTAATAACAATCCCACATTCAAATCCCAGAAAACCAGCAAATCACTTGAACAATATCATAAATTATTTGAATGCACTTTAGAAACGCTACCGCATTTTTTCTCTCGAATGTAATTAAAAACAGTACACTCTAAATGGTCGCAAGTAATTCAATACATGTTTTCAATTTTTACGTTGCTATGTTTATGACAAAATGCATATTTGATGGCATTCGTTTGTTGCTGCACTGGTAATAGATTTATCGGAAAAATAATATTTATGTTTTCGGTTTGTTTTCATGTTTGATGGGTTTGTAATTCATGTTAGAGTAGTTAAATTTTTTTTTTTCAAAGACAATGTGTGTATGTATTTAAAATTAACGAGGGTCTCTGGAATAAGAGAAAAGTTTTATAGCTTGACGTCGGGTTCCAATTTTGTGGTTCTGGTGGAAAATTATTATATTTTTGGGCATAATAGCTTCTACAGACAATCGAACATGTTCTACAACTTGGCGAGCGTACCAGTGCATTTATTGTTGTTAAAGGGTAAATGTTTACCTGTTAACAACAACAAATGCACTCGTTCGGTCGCCAAATTGTAGAACATGTTCGATCGTCTGTAGAGGGTCTTACTGGAAAGTGTTGGTGCAAGAAACAATGGACAAAGTATTTTTATAAGTATTGACTGATTAAAACAAAGCACAAACATTCTCTTTTCAACCATCAGGTAAAGATTTTAACTCGTTAATTATAATTAAATGAATTTTTCATTCCTGGTTAAATCATAGAAATACCATTCACATGCTCTACACTCCTTTTCTGATACCTGCTGGAAATCATTACTGGATCCAATAGTTTCGTTTACATCCGCCATCACCATTATTGCCCGGTAATATTCAAACAATTGGCACACCATAGCTACCGTAATCTACTCATTGACTAATTCGATCCGCAAATTAATTTAACTATTTCTCCACTGTCTACTTAACTTCAGCATGAATCTTTTCCCTTTTTCCATTCACCACGAAAATTTACCATAGAAACCTCAGAAAAAACATATCTACAACATACCAAGGAGTCTTCATCGTAATTACATGAACATGTTAATGGGCTCCCGCAAGGTACCGACAAAGTCGATATCTTGTTCTTTCTTCCGAAATATTTCGTTTCGCTACGAGCGAAGAAAACAACATATCATATTTGAATGCATATATAGTTTAAAACTAGCCTAACTTTGTGTTGGTATGAATGAATATCGAGTGTGTGAACCGTTCGTTGAAAGCAATTATATACTGGTTCTATCATGATTCATATATATTTTGTGGCAAAAAAATTGTATCTTCTAGTTGTAGTTCCGAAATTTACAATTTTCGTGGTGGTAATCATTATAATTGCTGTGTTACACGCAATCGGGAGGCGTACCTTGAAACATTATTTTATTGTACGACTGAATCATTTAATTTAATTTTTCATGTTAATCGTGTCAATGATCATGAAATTTGATGTGTATTTTAATCCAATGAAATTACAAACGCATTTGATAGATTCTTGAAACGGAAATCGTAAGGAGGTTATGGAAGTTTTTCCCAGGCTTTTCAAATTGTGAACCATTACTTTTTCAGGTTTAACTTAACTATTCTTTGTGATATGATTAGCTAATAATCAATTTCATGCATCGAATACATGCTGGCCCAGCCTAGACTATCTATCGTGGAAACCTCGCACGATTAGATCGTTCAGTCAACTGATGCCGCACCGCAAATATTCCAGATCCATTAGATATTAAATATACTCTGGGCTAAAATCTTTTCGAGAGGCTGGCAGCGCATTTCAATGAACTTGCGATGTCAAACCAAAACATAGATTTTCTCAATCTAGTGTCTTCATTGGAGATTCATTCCATTGCTTCAACAAATCATTCAGTCATTGGTTTCGCGAATAAAATCTCACATTTACTAACTTTCGTACGCTTCTTCCCAGCACAACTATTTTCTCCGACAATTATTGATTTTCTACAAGGGGCTGATTTTGACTTCCATTTCTACTTGAAATGGAACCTATCTTCAACTGCACCACAACCGCGGCACGGTTCCGTCCTCTTTTACCAAGTCTTTCCACAGTATCCGATCATGAGTCATCCAGGTGGATATCCCTAAGTTCTGATCGTCCTGATCCATCCTTCCAACGTTAGTAAGAATTCTCCTAGTGTTGTTTACCATAAGTCCACTTCAAATGGTTTGTAGCAGGCTCCTCTTCACTCATACTAGCTAGGTGCCCAGTATCTGGTCCGCATTGTTCTACCTGGGAAGTCTGCATAACTCAGTATGCAATATTTTTACACTTTTTGCATTCACGATCAAGTCAGTTGCATCAATCTGCCTATGATGGAGTCAGCAGTACTAATGATAATATTCTTAAGATATGTCCATTTCTCTTCTTGGTCGGATATCTTGGCCTTACTCTCACTCCGTGGAACTTTTCAAGAGCGAGCCCGAACACGATGCCACAAATGTTACCGTATTCCAGTCATACAGAGCAGCTGTGTTGAGCTGAAACTGATCCACGAATCCAATGCTTCGTTGTTAGATAATCCATTTTTTGGACACTATTCCAACAGGATAATAATCCATCTTATCAGACTTGAGTAATTCGAACGGTCAATAAACTCATGGTCTATCTGGTTGTCACGACCGGTCGTCATCTGAATATGGGGACTTATATGTAGTGCTGTATCTATCCGGATTGATGGAAGTCTGATCATAACCTCCTCGTGGTGGCTGCGGAAAACATTCCTTCCAAAACAAAGGGTTGCCCAAAATGATCGGAATTTGTAGAGTTAGCCCCTAACGAAAAAAAGCTCAAACTACCTAACGGAAAGAACCGGAAGCCCGAGGATGGTATACAAGAACAAGAGAAGCAAAACATAGCTCCACATACAAAACAAAGTGTAGTGAAAACAAGGACCAAGAAACTAACTGGAAGAAACGAAGGCGTCAGAGACTCCCGAAGTCTTCTCCTATGCATCTGACGGCAGATCCTTTAAAAAATGCAGAGGAGCTCTCCCGAAGAATGGAAGTGGTTGGCATGACCTCGAAGAAGCTATATAAGTAAGTTCCAAAACCAAAAAACATGGGCAGTGCAGCCAGAAAGCGAATGAGGCTCGTCATGAAAAGTTACCCGTCCAAAAAAGAAGCCACATTAAAGCCAAAAAACCGAAGGATCACGGATCCAAGAAATTAAGCAAGCAGGAAACGAGAAAACTGATACTTAGGCCAGAGAAGAGACTAAATTTCCCTATATCAGCCCCACTCTTTGCTGTGAACTTGCGAAGCGTGATACAGACAGCGTTGCCAGCTTAGGGGTTTCCCAGAAAATGGGTTATTTGAAGATCTCTCGGGGATTTTTTTGGTCGCAAAAATCCAGAATATTTTCTTAGAGGAGAGAAACCCCCAAATAAATTAAACGCCAGATTCAAATATGATATTTAATTTTTAAAACACCAAATTTTACATCTAGTCTAGTTTTCTCCAAGAGAGATAACAGGATATAGGTTAGAAGAAAAAACACATTCAACATTTTCGACTGGGATATTAGCCCCGGCTCTATTTTCCATTACTATGAACTACACATTGCCATACACACTTGTAGATAGAACAATACAACTTCAACCTCAACTACTTGCTCGGCTAGCTGTTGAGTGTGGCACAAACTTTAGCTACTAGGGCTGCAGTTATCGATGCGCGTTACGTAGCGCATCTTAGCGTAGCGCATCTCTTATCGATGCGCATCTCTTATCGTAGCTTTCTTTCTTTTGTGGATTGAAAAAATGTTTACATGCATTTTTATTGTGTTCTATTATACATAACTTCCGAGAAGAAGGCGGCTTCACAAAAATTATGCCTATACTGAATAAGGCTCATAAATTTAATGCTGACACTTTATATAGTCAAGGTTCTGTTGAGGAATCTTCCGTATTGACGATGATTGCGAGGCTTTATCAATACAATATTGTTAACATTAAATACGAGTATGTACCTAACTGATTTGTTTTATTTTTTTTTTAATACTTTTTCATCTGAAATCAACATATTTTGGAGTTTTCTGAGCCTGGTGTGGGGGTTTTTAAAACACAGATGTGGCAACACAAATCAAAACATGTACTAAGAAAAAGATCGAGGTCTACCAGGTAAATCTGGATGTCTTGAAATAAACAAAATATTCTTTAAAAAAAAGTCCGTGGTTTCCCGTAAAAGTAGCATAAAGAAGCCTTAGCAGGCCATCTTCCTTGCGGAAAGTGGTTCTTTAGGATAGCAAGGAGCAAAAAGATTGCTGCAGATGCTGCGTAAAAGCAACAGAGAGTGTACAGCATCTTCTAACATACTGTAAAGCACTAGCGAGATGAAAATTAAAGATCCTTGTCTTTTCACATCCCTGCATTTGGGACATAAAAAGGGTCCCGTCTGGTTTATATATACAAGATTAAGTTCCTATAGGACATAGTGCTGAGACATAATACACCCAGGAGGTATTTGTAGAGGCCATCTAGACCCGCTTCATACAATCAATCAATCAATCTGGCTGTGAGCGGATCTATAAGAGTTTATCTAGATGGGATATTATGTGCGGCAACTTGCGGTACGTAAACCGGCTAAGTTCATCAATGCTGCTAAACTATAGGAACTATTTATGTGTCCATGCTACCAAGGCGGATTTGCCGTCATATATTAGGTGAAGGTTGTGGAAGTCCCGCTTGCCTTGTCTGTAATATGCTTTTTTTGCCGTCAGCAGGCTTTTCTAAAGTCATGTGAAAATTTTTGAAGCTGATGTTTACAAACGAAGAGTGCACTCCCTTTTATTCGTAGCGGTAAATGCGACGATGGTTGACTTTATTTATAACAGCTTTACTGTAGGTTGTATTCTTCCTTTTGGAAAACACCAATCCAATATCAATTTTGCATCGGTCACACGCTAAGCAACTCGAGCTCTTTAGAAAAATCAAATGTTCCATGAAAAAATCCTTAAAACAGTTAGCAATTTTCGTACGTGTGGACGCTGTTGTCTGTTGCTTATGCGTTTTCAAAACTTGTTGGTCGCTTCGTTATTGGAGCTGCAAATTCTGTTACGAAAGAGTTCATCGGTCTCTCTTTCAATCTAAAAGGTACTAGCCTGACCATATTTGCCACCATATCTTTAAAAAGTGATTTTCTCAGATCACACCTCTTCCCGTCCAAATAAATACTTCACGTACATTTTTTCACATACTACATGCTTTTCTCGGCATTGGTTTAGTAGGTGACCGCTTGAAGTCGAACCCAGCCCCATTCTAATCGAGCACAGGCTCCTTCTACTGGAATTTTCCCTAACCATCTTAATTACATAGTTACCAGTAATTGAATAGGTCATAATTATTGTGGACTAATTTCCTAATACTTCCGCACTAGTCTCTTTTTCAGGAAAAAATCGTTTAGTTCTCTCACATTCACAAATTAAGAAGGTCAGTGATGGGCCGAAAAAATTCGAAACTCTGAAAAATCGACTCAGTCCACAAATTCACACTTTTGAAAGAAACAGTTAAATGAAAATTTTACAAGTTTCCGGGTTCCCGGTTTGTATATAAGATAAGGCAGTTATACTTGCGGTATGCGGTATGTAGCTCTCTCTCCTAGCAGCCGATGATTTCGTGAATGGTGCTTCAGTCCTGAATTCTGCTATGTGTGAAATTACACAATAGCAAAAAAGTGCTGAGGCTCGAAAGGAACGCTTTGAAATTCACATTCGCTTTGCAAAAGTGATTTGAAACGTTGAATACAGCGTTTTCCTGAAATAGCAACAATGGCTGATTGTCATCAAAATAAAACTAAGAATGTTTTGATATTTAACAAGTTGACAATTTATTTAGATAAAAACAGTAAAATAATTTAACGCTTAATTTACATACAAAATCTTTAAACAACTCTCCAGCAATCAACTAAATGACTTCTTCGACGGTATCAAACTATCCACTGTAAAACTCCTGTTTCTCAATCCTTCACCTGAATACTCAACATCTTTCGCCAAATTGGCTGCCAATTCGGTAAGAACCTCATAATAATGCAATCGGTCGATATTTCGTGCCAGCTGATACAGAACAAACCAATCGCTAACCTTACATCTCCTTACAATCTTTTCCACATCACTCCGTTTCACCATGCGTGCACGTGCCTGTAGTAGAAAAACACGAAAACGAAGTGATACAAATACGGTCAATCTATATCCCAAGGACAATGTTGTCACTATGGCCAAAGCAAACAACCAGAACCAAAGAAACACAAAGATCTTTTCGTTGACAATATTCACTGGTAGCACACACAGTCCATCAAATGTTTGTAAACTGCCAGATGCACCATACTTACGGAACGTACATTTGGTCACTTTGGGAAATATACGAATCATCGGGTCGGTTCGATTTTGCTGGTCCAGTTGGATGAATTTGAGGACGTCGAGACCGAAGGTTGTAAACTCGCCGGCCAAAAAGAAATCAATGAAGAAAATCTGCCCGATGACATTAATGAAGTTCAGGATCTCGCAAAAGAAGAACCGGAAGGCGTAGATATTGTGCTTATCGATGTGGTCCTTAAAGTAGTCAAGAATCACCTGCTTGCTCTTTCCCTTGCATTCGTCGTTCAAGATGGGGTGTTTCAAATCTGAAACTAGAGCCTTTATTCGTCCACCTTCCCATATCTTCCACAGGTAGCGCGGAATATAGAACAAGTTGGCTTGGAAGACCAGAAAAAATCCAACCCATTGATAGTATTTGTGGTATTTTTCTTCATCCTTACCGGGAACATGAGTACCAACCCCTGGTTGAACATTATCCTGACCGACCACTCCAATCAACTGGCTCGGAATGGTGAACGTTGCTGTGACCCAACAGTATGTGTCCATGATGTGCAACGGTATACTATCAACAATACAATCGATTGGATCACCAACATATTGTCTTAGGCTGATTATTAGCGAAAAGACGGCCAAAATGATAAGAGTTGCCTTGTAATGAAGTCGAAAGACCGTGTTGTCGATGCAAACATCGTCGATTTTGAGCAGGTTTCGAATCGGGGCAAATGCTGACAACAGTCCCGCCATTTTGAGGACGCTTGATGGAGTAGTCTCTACTTGAGGGTTGAATCACAAATTTGATTTTTAATAATTCGGTGAGATTAAGTGTGCATGGATGACGTAATCCATGTACTTAAAGTGACCAACTGTTTTTCCTAAGTTGAATCATCAAAATCTTACTAGAAGTTTAAGAGGTCTTTTGAAGTTAGTATTACACTACAAACTATTTTTAACTGGTTATAATATCACTTCACTTTTGATTGTAAGAGACCACGTTATTTTAAATTCTCTCACTGGGAATTTAGACACTTAGCGATTCACTTTTGTTATTTAAGAATCAATGATTCCAGGGATATTCTGACTTTTAGTGGCCGAAATTCAAGCCTTCCAACGGATCAAACTCATCCGCACGACAATAAGTTTTTGCAGTTCATTCCATACTGGGCCACTTCATAACTCACATGCTGCAAGTTACAGCGAATATGGCTTAATAGATGTGTATCTCGTGGTTTTTCCCAAGTCGATAGCTACATACTATAATATCTGCAAAAAAGTTGCTTGAGAATTTCTAAGAATCACAAATCTCGGCGTCGTCAACATCATTGTGTATGCAAGTAAGTAGGTAATTACAGTGTTTTATACGTTTTCTACGATTTTATTTCTTCTCGGTGTAGTATTGTAACCTCCAGCTAAGTAGCTAGTAGTAAGTAATTGAACAACAGAATCGATAAACAACAATGTGTTGGAACTGGTCACGGAGAGATCTGTAGTTGATGTTAGAGAATGCAATTATGCGCTCGTCTTGGATTCACTTAGAATCGTGCCAAGTTCTTCAAATTGATGTTGATCATTGGAGTTGTTAATTTATGCAACGATTAATTTTTGTCGAGAAAAGAAAACAAGCGATAAAAAATATATCTTGTTAATGACTTATGCATTGAATTTGCATTGCATCGTAAGTAGTTTCGATACTAGAAAAGTCTGCTTAGATTGTTAATAGTCCAAAGAAATAGTTGCAGCAGCAAGCTGTTGTTTGATGTGTGCTTGGTATTATGTCGACGAGTTTGAATTGTGAGTGGCGCCCAATGTTTTGAAAATAAAACTTGAAATCGACGACGATGACGTGATATACCAGTTACCAGGTGGACGTGGGATCGTAAAAATGTTATTGAACTCATTCGGGCTTTCAGAGCCACTGTTGACTCAGCTCAGCAATCGGAGAAGAGTCAAGAATCATCCGATAATGTTTTACGATTAAATATGAAATAATGCAGTTTTTTCGTGCCGTTTATTGATTTCGTAGAAATAGTTTGAAGAAGCATATCAAAACATAGCTTGAGTCAGCGAGCGAGCCAGTGAGTGTGCACCGGCTGCTAGTGTTAGACATGGGTAACGCAGCGCTGTACCGCGCAATTGCGTTGAAGCACTAGCCATGATACCACTGCGCTGATTCCGATTGTCGGTATCAGTAGCGCAGTAACGCACTTCGGTATCAATGGTGTTGGCGCTGCCGCTTTGCAATGCCAACACCAGTTGGCTTGGCGCTATGCTACGGCGCGGCGCAAAGATATGAGTTGAGTATACTTATCTCAAGTCTGTTTGATGCAAAGCAATATACCTACGCGTACGCACGTTTGGAAAGATACCTGAATGGGTACATACTATAGCCTGGGTATTTTAGGGTATTTTATATCGGAAAATTAGTAAGTTCAAATGTGGGTTGCTCTAGTTCCATACAAGCTTTTTCAATCATGTTTTTTTGAGTGAATCATAGCGTCATGGTATCGGCGCAATGCTACCAGCGCCGTATGTAAGATCATGGTATTATAGCGCAATGGTATCAGCGCAGTGCGCTGATACCACTGCTGACGCCGGTATCAGTGTATCAACGCTTCAAAATTTGCTGCGTTACCCATGTCTAGCTAGCGTATTTGATCGTCAAATCTAAATGTGGTCACACATCGGCCTTTGAGTTAACGTAGCTAAGAGTAGGTGAAGTCTCCAGCAATAAGCTTTTTGCATCTGAAGTCATTTATCAGCAGAGGAATCTCTTCAAAGTTTGAACATTCCCAAGCAAACGCAACTGGCTTTACTGTGATCGGTTGACTATTATCGGTTTTATGACGCTGTGCTCACAAGTCAAAAAAGTTTTATGTTGGAATAAAATCATGGAACAGAGAACTGTTATTAAATTTCACGCAAAATTTGGAAAAATTGCGTGGGAAACATTTTGCCTGCTGCAGTAAGTGTAAGGCGATGATTCTTCAATCAGAACAAATGTTTTCATTCACGATGTTTGGACGGCAGCGTGTCACTAGCCGATGACAAACGTGATTTCAGTTCGCATTCTCGAATAGATCGATAAAGTTCTTGATTTTGTCACAAATGTCAGCAATGGTTCACTGAAAATGATAGAAGAGGCTTTTAATATCAACTGATAAACGATTCGGCACATCCTTCACGAGGATTTGGCTAAAACAAAGGGCTATGCAAAGTTTGTTCCACACACGTTGACATCGTGTCAATCATTTCAGAGAGATTGTCGCGACTGTCAGAAATAATCCAAACTTCTTAAAATTAGTTGCTACGGAAGACGAAACCAGGTGCTTTCAACACGATCCAGTAACTAAGCGCCAAAGTGCGGAGTGGATGTCGGAATACTCGCCACAGGCAAACAAATACGAAAAACTCCTTTAAGAATCAAACCAATGTTCATTGTTTTTTCCAATAGCAAAGTATCATCCACAAATGACTGATCAAACTGTCACTAGAAAGTACTACTTGGATGTCTTGCAGCGTTTAATGGACAGTCCAGAATATCCAGCGAGCTGGTATTTGTTGCACGCTAATGCACCAAGTCATACATCGTTGATTGTGCTTTAATTTTTGGCCGAAAATCAACTCGACCAACCACCGTATTCACCGGACTTAGCCACATGTCACTGCTTCTTCTTACCAAAATTAAAAATGAAGCTCAAGGGATGCTTTTTCGATGACATAGACGACATTCAAAAGGCTTCTACAGGTGCAGTAGACCAGGAGTAACCAGAGCTGATACTTCATTGTTGCACTGTGTAACCAAAAACTACAACAAAAACAACAAAAACGATGTAACCAAAAACAGAAGATCACTTCATTCGCATTTCAACACCCTTTTCTGACGTCACTGTCGTGGAACACGCCTGCAAACGATCCCAAAATGACCTTTTTTGTAAAAAAGGGTGTGTAATTTTTTTTTACTTTTTAAGTTTATTGTTTCTTAGATGCTCACCATGCAAAAAAAAACTAATTTAATTCCATAAATTAAATTTCAACAAACTCTCTATTCTTTTGCTGCTACTAAAAATACAATACCCGGCGGTATAAAAGCAAAATAAATGTTTCTGAAATGTTTCATAAACCGTATTTTAGGCCTTCTTTTTCCGATTCACTGCTGTCCGATACGTTACGTCGTTGGCTCTGGGCTAAAAATGCGTAGAGCTTAACCAATTTCGCACTCGCTATGTCATGATCTTATATTTTAGATTCATGGTATATACCTTCTTACAAGTTTTAGAAAATCGGTTTTTTACTCTCTTGTGCATCATTTTTTCTCCACTAGCGATTAGTACCCCGTACATACTAAGTACATAAGTACCCCGAAGAAAAACTTTTCCAAGCGATGGTTTCAGCATGAAATTGCTATTAGTGTATATACCAAAAACCACAATTCACGATAGGCTATTGAAAGTTTCTGAAAAAGTTGCAAAAAGTGGGTCCTCGTTCCGTATTGTTTAAAGCAGAATAAGATTTAAATTAGGCTTAGCCAAACGTAGCTTCCTTGTAAAAAAGGTGATCTCTTATATACTTTTTCTGAAATCGTCATAGATAGTAAGAGACAATTTAAAAAAACAAACTAGCAGACCCTGCCCTCTCCTAAAAGAAATCCTGGCCCATTCAATTCAGAAAAGCATATCAATTTTTTCGCGAAATTGACATGACCATTAAACCCAGGTCTATTGGCGCACTGGTGATTCCAATAAGCCATTATTGCATCCCGCCAATTCAATTCAGAAAAGCATATCAATTTTTTCGCGAAATTGACATGACCATTAAACCCAGGTCTATTGGCGCACTGGTGATTCCAATAAGCCATTATTGCATCCCGCCAAAATAGGTGCCAACGCAACTCATGAGTGCGCTGTTTAACTATGTTGAGTTCCCAAAAAACAGTTGTATGTTGGAGCCTCGTGATGTCTACATTTTTAAACCACCAAAATTTGAATAAAAAAACACTATACATTATTAGAGTTTATCACCAGAAAATTTGAACAGGTTTCTATACTAAAAAAAAACTTTTTAGTAAAATTGAAAAAAAAATTACCAAGTTTTATTAAGAAGGGGTTTTGGGAAGATGAATTACTTGCTTTTAATCTTAATGATAAATTTTAATGATAAATAAATCAAATACACATGTTCAAAATTGATGTCTGCGGAACCCTGTGCAGAGGCTCTTAGACAATGTCCGCGTGACCTCAGCGAAAAGCACTCTAAAGAAAAGAAGTTCCATTGGATCTTTCGTTTAGCTCTGGAGACATATCCATAGAAAGTCACAACGTTTAATGCTTCACGCCTTCTTGATACGGTAAAATTTAATCGCATACAAAATGTACCTCAGCACCATACGGTATCTGCCCTTGAGCACCGAGAAACTTCTCCGGTCAAGATTGAAACCATCTTCACCAGTGAATTGATTCTTCCTGGGATTTATATTCTTGATAATCCAGTATTGCACATCGGTGCCCGGATTCAGCTTACCGAACATGCCAGTGATATCATCTGCACTCTTGTGAGGACCAGGAAGCCAACAACTGAAATGATAGGGTTTTGCAAAATCCAGATTCAAAATGGTAAATTTAGGCCGACTGCCAGTACCCAGTTTGCGTACGATCTGTATGAGGCACTTCTTCGATGTTTTAATGGACCATCCGAAAACCGAAAAACCGAAAATCTGACCGTCCGAAAACCTTGCTTGCCTGAAGCTATAAACTTATCCGGACTCTGCTACCTCTCTCCACAGTTCGCTCTTAAGGATTGCGCGCTCACCACCGGCCATTTGGCCACTCTTGTTAGCCACTTCAATCACAACGATAAGGGAACAAGAGGGAACTTTAGCGTACGTTTTCCTCTGTATCTTGGTGGTTGGTGTGTTCGTGCCTGAAGGGCCAGCCTTGTCGAGATCTCTCTTGCTGATTTCGGTACTTTTTGGTACCTTGCGCTCAGAAACATTGGCATCGACTTTCGCTTCAATC